>CM048755.1:452589922-453189922 GCA_026315105.1 Locusta migratoria | reverse complement strand
ATCTTCTTGCACCTAATTGTAATCCAACGAAAAAAAATAGGTCTAAATTTTAATACAACTACGAAAATGTACAGTGGAGTCGATGATCGTTTTATTTGGTGCTTATCTCTAGAAAAATTCCAAATAACGCGAAGTTATGTGTGGGAAATTAGTTATAAATAAGAAAGTGACTTTACAACTGCCAGGTTTTATTTGACACGAATAGATCCGCACAAAATATTGAGTGAGACTTAGCAGTTCAACGTGATTACACAGAACTAATGACGTCTGGACATATATAAAAGTTGTGTTTGCTTTATGAGTATCATTAATTTACTAATCGGAGAAGGGCATATAGAGGAATCTGTCAACCACAGAGCAGGAACAGCATAAAATTATTATTCCCCTTAATCAATCTGTTTCAGTATCCGAAGAGCATTCGCTGCCAACATTAGCACCCTACGCCTCCACTGCCGTAAGTAAAATTTTACCTGCCTACTTACGCACTATTCTTTGTAATTCATTTTATGTTATTCCCTACAACGTTAAACTTATAAAATGTAAATGTACTTCAACATTTCGATGCCGTTGAACTGCTGCAGCAACAGCGAGAGTTATCGTCGAGAGAAGAAGCAAGACTACTTTTAATAATTATGCACACATTGCTCTCATTCGCAACTGATAACATTCAACTTTCACTGCACATATAGCGACGTTCACTTACTGCTCAGCATGTTTTGGGAAGGTGAAGAAACTTATATCCTTATTTGTATTCGAATTATTGCGGCAATTAGGTGCTGAACACCATCAGCCGCCTTTTTTTTTATTGATGCTCGTAATAAAAACGGACAGCTCCAACTACTGACACACAGTTCTTTCTTTTCACTGCACCAAATACTTGATTACTTCTATGCGATTCAGGCAGTTAAAATACACAATTAACAAATAAAAACGGCGCATTACCACGCTACAGAGTAGGGAGTGATCACGCGTTTACTGCTTTTCAAGATGGCCGTTCCGCGCATGCGCACAAAATTTCGGACGACAGACTGCAGCGGGAGTTTCCTTTCTGTATACTCCTTATTCTGTGCCCATGCCCCAGGAGGACCTGAACCTCCGACGGCGAGCAACCGCGCGCTCCGCAACGAGACGCCAATGATTATTAGCAGACACTTTATCCGCGCGCCGGAATAGAGACCAGTTCTAAACTCCCGTGAATCCGCGCATGCGCACTAGGCAGTTTTAACGCGCGCATGCGCAGAAGCGAATATTGCAGGAAGCTTTCTGCTTGTTATTTGTGTATGACATTCGTAGTCAGGACTGATTTGTGATTTCAGACTTCCGTGTTGCGGTTTTTGCCCGTTTTTCAGTTAGTAGATTTTCAGAAATGCAGTAATTAAACTAAAAACATGTAATTTTCAACAGACCTTTATACTAGGTGTTTATGAAAAGGCGTTTTTACGTTGGTTTCTTCATACTTATAGAAATGAAATGGAACAGAGTGCCGTTGAGTCATTATTCAGGCGTACAGGGACAAAATGTATTTATATAACCCACACGATCCCTTTATCATAAGTTATGTCAGCAATCGTTTACTCCCCAATGATATACGTACAACTTTACAAACAGCAGCTCTTAAAAACAGGTCAAGTCCTTCCTCACGAATTTGTTGCGGATTTCCGGGACTCACTTCTTTTATTAGCTGTGAGTGTATTCCTCTGCCTTCTTTCTTTCCGGCCACAGTCTGGTTTTTGTCGTTGTTGTGCCGTAATCTTAAGATTTACTGTCACTGCTCCAAAAAAATGTGTCTTACGTATACATGTAAATTTAGACAGACTCGTACATTTACAACCTAGTGTCGTAATATAAAGCTGCCGCGCGGTCTGAGGCTCCATGTCACTAATTGCTGGCCGCTCCCGCCGAAGAGTCCTCCTTCAGCCATTTGTGTGCATGTTGTCATTGGCATAAGTTAATTTAAGTAGTGTGTAAGTCTAGGGACCGATAACCTAAGTTATTTGGCCCTTAGCTACACAAACAGCAGTAGTTACTCTATTCTGTGCTAACTATATAAGAGAAAAAGAAATACTCAATAAAAAATGACAACTTCACATTAAACAGGAACCAAAAGCTCACAGAAATAATTTAAATGAATGACGTTCCAGGAAGTCACAGCTTCCCACGGGCTCTTGTATGGTATGAATGAACGATTAGATGAGCTCTGTTTTCTTCGCGTTTCATGCGTGATATTGCCGTCTACAGCGCATGCGCGGATTCGCAGGGAGGAATATTCGCCGTGCATCGTGTAATAGGTTTACGCTAAGCAGTACGTAGTTCCAGATAGTCACACTTGTGGCGCTGATGCATAGACGTACGCGTCAGGTGTATCGTGTAATAGGGCCTTTAGACCGCTCGACTACTCCACCGCGTCGCATAGTGTCTCCACAGCAGTGTTGCCACAATTTAAGTTCCAACTCTCGTATTTTCCAACACGTGCTGATTCCCTAGTGTGATTTTCCACAAACGTTCAATGGGATTCATATCGAGCGATTAGAGTGCCCAAATAATTTACAGGAATTGTCCAGAATGTTCTTCAAAACCAATCGCGAACCATTGCGGCCCGGTAACATGACCCATTTTCATCCATGAAATTTCCATCGTTGTTTGGGAACGCAATGTCTACGAATGGCTCCAAATGGTCTCCAGGTAGCCGAACACAGACATATCCAGTCAATGGTCATTTCAGTTGGACCAGACGATGCGATCCATCTCATGTAAAATCCGACCATACCAGCCTGCACAGTGCCTTGCTGACAACTTGGCTCCATGGCTTGTTGGGGTTAAATCAAATCAAATGTTTGTATAGTCTATGGGACTTAACTGCAGGGTCATCAATCCCTAAACTTACAAACTACTTGTGAACTACTTACGAACTAGGACGGCACAAATATCCATGCCCGAGGGGGGATTCGAACCCCCAACCGTACTGGCCGTGCAGACCGTGACTGCAGCGCCTTAATCCCCGCGGCCACCGCGGCCGGCTTGTTGGGGTTAGCGCCACACGCAGCTCTTAAGGACTGGAATAGAGACTCATCTGACGAAGACCCTTTTTCCAGTCATCTAAGGGCCAAACTACAAGGTAACAAGTCCTTAGAATTAGCTAGTTCATAAGTAGTTTGTAAGTTTAGGGACTGATAACCCCGTAGTTGAGTCTCATAGACTCTACAAACATTTGAACATTTTGAGAGGTGCTGAGTGGGATGTCGTATTGCTCGAAATGTACTCGAGTCGCTCGTCTGCTGCCATATACCATTAACGCCAAGTTTCCCCGCACTCTTGCAACGGATATGTTTGTCGTACATCCCACCATGATTCAGTGGTTATTTCGTGTAGTGTTTGTTTGTTAGCGCTGATAACTGTAGGCATACGCCGTGCTCTCTGTCGTTAAGTGCAGGCCATTGTAGAGAGGGGTAACGCCTGAAATTTTATATTCTCGGCACACTGTTAACACTGTATATCTCACACTATTGGCTTCCCTAACGATAAATGGAATGAGGCGCTCGGGAGTAAAACATGGTAACTGGTATTCTAGTTGTATGCAATTTCCTCAGATATATTGTGTTATAAATGCGGATGTGCCTAATTACCAGGAAAAAAACAAGCTGTATTCTGCTTCCATCTGTGAAGAGTTTTGAAACTAACTTATGTATTTATTTCTGCATGCAAGATACTACATCGTATGTGGCTTTAAGTAATTTTCTGGCCAAAATGTTAGTTACCATGTTTCACTACCGAGCCCCATGTGAGAAAATGGAATACCACTGGAATTTCAGTTACCGTATTCTAGGGCTGAGCGCCTCGAATGTCACTTGCGTCTAGCCGGCTACTATTAAATGTCTGTTAATTCCCGTCGTGCGGCCATAATCACGTCAGAAACCTTTTCACCCGAATGATCGGCGCACAAATGAAAACTTTGTGTGTGTGTGGTTTTTTTAAAAATATTTTTTAATACCTTTCAACTCCTCCTCCTGATGAGAGAAGGTTCGTTGCGCCATTTTGATCTTACATTTAATTTAATTTATTCTTTATTTCACATTAATTTTTAAATTAGTTCAAAAATTAAGCCGTGGAGGAGTAGCCGTGCACATTGAGCCGCTATGTTTCGATGCGCGAGGCTGTTCCCCGTCGGGGGCTCGAATCCTCAATCGGGTATGGATGTTTGTGTTGTCTTCAAAAATTCAAATGTTTGTAATTGTATCGGACCAAACTGCGTGGTCATCAGTCCGTAGCTTACAAACTACTTGAACCTAGGTAAACTAACCTACGGACAAACATACACACCCATGCCCCAGGGAGGACTTGAACCTCCACGGCGAGCAACCGCGCGCTCTGCAGCGAGACGCTTTAGACCGCTCAGCTACTCCACCGCGGCTGTGTTGTCTTTAGTATAAGTTAGTTTATAAGTAGTTTGTAAGTTTAGGAACTGATGACCCCGCAGTTAAGTCCCATAAGCTTTGCAAACATTTGAACATTTAAATGTAGTTTTAAATCTGAAGAAAAAACTTTATTATTAATGCAGCAGAGGTTTGATGTTGAGTATTTATCACTTTATTTCAAAAGTGAGTATATAATTGATGGTATAAAGCGATTACAGTATAAATGCATTACAAATTGATTATGTAAATTTATTATAAAAAGTGTTAAAAGATGATACAGGTGTAGTACACTGCCTGACACAACGTGTAATGCACCCAGAAGGAGTGGTCCAATATCATCCTATTTTGGAATACATGCACACCAAATGATCAGATTTAGATGGGTCTGTATTGTGTAGAGTGCTTTCCAGAGTGCATTCGTCATGTCACCACCCTGTTGTTGCGAAGTTGGTACAATTCAACTGACTTCAAGGAGGTGTTTTACATACAATACGAAGCACCAACTAAGCATCAAAGATGCGTTAGTTAGTCGATCCACCAAATGAATGCATTTGACAGAGGCCGTGTCGTTGGACTTCGTGAAAGAGTCTCGAAGGATGGCTGTATCGTGCAGTTTCCAGGCATGTGGGCCGATGTTGGAATCAGTGGGTAGATGAGGGCATCTAGTTATGTCGTGTGGATTCGATCGACCAAGAAAAAGTACTCTGCAGGAAGACCATCAAATGGAAATGCGAGATACCATGACCTTGGCTCTTACTATCCGCGAATATGTGCTGGACTCTCAGTGTCTCAACGACTTGTATTGGCCAGATTGGGTAATTGTCATCGACAATAGAAAACCAACTTTACTGTTTATCGTGGTTCTTTTCCCAGTAGGTATGAACAGTTGACTAATGACACCCCATCACGTTTCAGCGATTAGCCCTGGTTCTCCATTGCATCCAATGGCCATCGTGTTTGGCTTTGGCGACGTCAAAGTCTGAGGGTACAGCCTGATAACCTTATGTAGATACATACACAGGGCATAAGATATGCACTCACATCAGCTCTTGTAATGCTACAGCATGTTGACAGCACAGCGATACGTCATAGACATTCTACATCTGTACATCCTAATCAAAATGGCACAGTGCTATGGGACAGGGCTCCAACACGATAATGCACCCCTGACTCATCAGGTGTGTCTGTGGACTGACTACAGCATGTTGAGGTCCTCCTGTGATCAATAAGGTCTCCTCACCTCTCCAATCATGGGGCACGTGTGGGATGGCATTGGAAGGGCCTCCGTCCTAGAACCAACCCACGGGATCTGGAGTTGAAGTTGCAACAATTATCGACAAACTAGCTTCAAGGGAGTATCCAAAGGCTGTCTGACACCATTACGAACCTCATAATGGCGTGAATTGCGGACAATGGGGGTACGAGTTTCTACTGACTTGGCACCAACGTTACACCTGTAACTGCCTAAGGCATTGTCTCTTGCATCCATTATTGTAATCAATTTAGTCAAGACAGAGTCGTTCATCGTATGTAGTTTCATTCACTTCCAACCATTCCTTCTTGGTGCGTCAGGCAGTGTATATTACTGCAAATGCACCGTCTTTTTTACATCTTGTGTACGCAATTTTACCTCCACCTGTATTATTTTGCCCAGTGAGCACTTTCTTAAAATTAATCTGGCTAGAAGCAGAACTATGATAAGTTGAATAGTTACAGAGAAAATGAGGTGAGGGCCTTAATAGAATCATCCAGTATACATTGCTGGAAATAAAAATTAGTACACCCTCTTAAAGTTTTCCCTCGAAATTTTTGTTGAAAAAGTGCATGTGGAGTACATGAAATGGTTACATTTATAAAGCAGTATCTCAAGCGGTACTGAGGTACCAAGTGTCCATGTATGCTCAAACACCCATATGGGTCTGTAGTGTATCTCCCAGCCTCCACGTGCGGCAATACAGGTGCTGATTCTGGCACCTATTGTAACGCAGAGTTGGCGAATGGTGTCTAGGGACACTATTCCACCTCCTCGGCCTGTTCACGTAGTTCTGCAAGAGCTGTGGGTGGCATATCAGTTGTTGTGCCATCATACCTCATATGTACTCGATTGGAGACTAGTCCGGAGATCATGTTGGTCGGGGAAGTTGATGCTCGTCTTGCGTAGCACATACAGTTTCACGCGCAGTGTTATCCTATTGGAACAAGCCATCACTTTGCCGTTGCAAGAATGGATAAGAACAGGTCTTACAACATTCTGTACGTACCAAAGCGCTAGGCAGCAGTGCCGCTGTAAACATCAGAGGTATGCCGCGCCCCAGACCACAAGGCGTGGATGGGGCCAAATGTGTCAGATGCTTTGTACGAGACAATGCACGCCATGTCTATGTCGTATGCGCCAACGATATCACTTGCGAGCAGGCAGAATGAGATTCCAGGCTGAAGACCACAGTCAGCCGTTACAGCATCCAAGTGATCCTGTAGTTTTACTGCTATAGCTGGCGTCATATAAGAAGGCGCTTCCGCGCATAGAGGCGGAGCGATAGGGCAAACGTGGAGGGGAGGAGCTATGGCCGAGTGCCAACAGTTGCATCTGCGGGAGAAACATTGCATAACTCGCGGCCAGCGACGCGCCTACAGAATGAACATTATTGGCTGTCATTGCGGTAATGGAGGGAGATGTGCAGAACGGCTGAAAACTGGGCCGCCTTCGTAGGTGACGCCGACTATAGTGACCCTGTTGATAGTTTTGGCCACAAATTTTTCCATCTGCACTGTGTTATCTGTAAGATCTGCCACCGCTGCCAAAAAATTCAAATGTTTGTAGAGCTTATGGGATTTAACTACGGGGTCATCAGTCCCTAAAATTACAAACTACTTATGAACTAGTGCGCTTGCCCACGGAAGGCAAAGATCCCAGGTTCGAGTTCCGGTTCCGGCACACAATTTTAATCTGCCAGGAAGTTTCATATTAGCGCACACTTCGCTGCTGAGTGAAAGTTTCATTCTGGAAACATCCCTTAGGCTGTGGCTAAGCCATGTCTCCACCATATCCTTTCTTCCAGGAGTGCTAGTCTTGCATGGTTCGCAGGAGAGCTCAAAACGTTCAAATGTTTGTATAGCTTATGGGACTTAACTACGGGGTCATCAGTCCCTAAACTTACAAACTACTTATGAACTACTTACGAACTAGGACGTCACAAATATCTATGCCCGAGGGCGGGATTCGAACCCCCGACCGTAGTGGCCGTGCAGACCGTAACTGGAGCGCCTCACTCCCCTCGGCCACCGCGGCCGGTGCAGGAGAGCTTCTGTGAAGTTTGGAAAGTAGGAGACGAGGTACTGGCGGAAGTAAAGTTGTGAGGCGGCATCGTGAGTCGTGTCGGGATAGCACAGTCGGCAATGTGTTTGCCCGCGAAAGGCAAAGGTCCCAGGTTCGAGTCCCGGTTCCGACACACAATTTTAATCTGCCACGAAGTTTCATACTTATGAACTAGTTAATACTAAGGACGGCACAAATATTCATGCCCGAGTTGGTATTCGAACCTCCGACCATAGTGGCTGTGCAGACTGTGACTGGCGCGCCGCAGACCGCTCGGCCACCGCGGCCGGCCCAGCGCTGCACTTACAATACGACGATCTGGGCAGACGTCTGTGCTACATGGACGTCCAGAAGCTCGTCTATGGGTTTGAGATTCTCCACGTAACCACTGCAACCAGCATCGTTGCACAACTGAAGCAGCACATCCAACTTGTGAAATTGTGTTGTACGGATCGGCGCTCCTCCCCTAGCAACATGGTAGGGAAATTAATTTATTTTTTAAAAACGTTTCCCAAATCTTTAGCTTTTTGCCTCCAACTTTAACCATCGCCCGACTAAGTTGCAAACCGCTGACTTGACATTCGGCTCCCTGGTCGCCACAATGCACGGCTGTCGTGGGGAGGCCGACTTCTGCCACTCAGCAATGCATCGTGGCCAATCAGGAGCGACCACGTGGGCCGGACATCAGGCCTCGCGGCGCCGGCGATCCGAGCCGCCGCTCTCTTCCAAGCAAGCCACCACCGCGTTCAGACGTCTTTTCCTGCCTTCTCCGCTTCCTCGCTCTTCTTCTATACCACCATGTTGCTCCGTGACGGGCGCCAATCCTTCGTAGGCCCCATTTCCTGTAACTGTTATCTGTCGTAATAAACCTTCAAGTGCCGGCCGCGGTGGCCGAGGAGACTGAGGCGCTCCAGTCACGGTCTGCACGGCCACTACGGTCGGGGGTTCGAATCCCCCCTCGGGCATGGATATTTGTGCCGTCCTAGTTGGTAAGTAGTTCATAAGTAGTTTGTAAGTTTAGGGACTGATGACCCCGTAGTCAAGTCCCATAAACTATACAAACGTTTGAACATTTGAAACCTTCAAGTCTGCCAGTAAGCCCGGCATTTCTCATTTAGCCGCCCCATCTAGCCCACAACTTCCGCTCAGCCACTCCTGACAATCGACACCCGGTAGAGTGTGGCAATTCTGCGAAAGTCCCATCCCACCACTCGGGTGGCCATTATTTGACTCCTTTCAAAATGGCTCAGTTGGCTGTACGAAGCACTAGTGTGTCGCTGTGCCAAGCCGCCTATTTGTCTCACACGCGGGTATCACAGTGAGCCTTGTGGAAGTGGTGATGATTTCGTGTGGCATTTTTGGCCGTTACACCCCAGCTGGGATAGTGTTCGGCCTGGTGCAAGTTTTTAGGTGACGCCACATGAGCGTCGATGTTGATGAAAATGATGATG
The DNA here is from genome assembly GCA_026315105.1 of Locusta migratoria. Classification (NCBI taxonomy): domain Eukaryota; kingdom Metazoa; phylum Arthropoda; class Insecta; order Orthoptera; family Acrididae; genus Locusta; species Locusta migratoria. Next base: position 453,180,743 of record CM048755.1, on the reverse strand, counting down.
AGGACGACACAACACCCAGTCCCCGAGAGAAGAAAATCTCTAACCCCGCCGAGAATCGAACCCGGGTCTCCTGGGTGGCAGTCTATCACGCTGTCCACTTTTTTTTTCCGGATCTCCTTCCTCCCCTTCAACCCGTCCTTGCTCTCGCCAATTGTTGCCTTCTCGGCCCGGCTTCATTGCATTTAAACTGGCCGGCCGCGGTGGCCGAGGGGATTGAGGCGCTCCAGTCACGGTCCGCACGGCCACTACGGTCGGGGGTTCGTATCCTCCCTCGGGCATGGATATTTGTGCCGTCCTAGTTCGTAAGTAGTTCATAAGTAGTTTATAAGTTTAGGGACTGATGACCCCGTAGTTAAGTCCCATAGACTCTACAAACATTTGAACAATTAAACTGAATAGTTCCTGAGAGGTAAAAATAAACTGCTTCTTCTGCGGTAGCTGTCCGCTTCAATGTGATGTGACCACTTTTGTTTCCTCGCCAATTATGTCATCAGGGGTTAGCTTCCATAATTGTTGTTTGAAAGGAAAAAAATAAATAAAAGAAACTCCATTCTAGAAAACGGAAATAAATGTACCTCCTCTGTTTTTTCCTTGGGTGTTCAGCTGCACGGCTCGGTGTACTAGCTGCTTCAAAGTTCGTCTTCTCGAAAAGATGTACTGTCGCAGAGTTACCGTGATTTATCGTTTTTATATCTTCTTTGTTGTTAGCGTGATGCTGAGTCGTCTTCTCATTTAACTTCGGAGTGCTTGTCACCGTTTCCTCCGTTCTTACTGACCCCAGGAATTTGTGTAAAACGTTGTTATAATTTAGTTTTTGAAACAATAAAAGAGGCAAACAAAACATTCTGTTCAAAATGTTCAAATGTTTGTTAAGCTTAAGGGACTTAACTACGGGGTCATCAGTCCCTAAACTTACAAACCACTTATGAACGAGCTAATCCTAAGGACGGCACAAATATCCATGCCCGAGGGGGGATTCGAACCCCCGACCGTAGTGGCCGTGCAGACCGTGACTGGAGCGCCTCAGTCCCCGCGGCCACCGCGGCCGGCAAAACATTCTGCAAAAGTTGTTTTCCCGTTTAAATTAATGTTATAAGTAAAAAACATGCATATTTTTCTCGGTAATTTTCAAATCGTTGTAACTTCTGATGTTCGGTCTGTAGTGTTAACAAATAGTCGTTTTTATTTTTTTCGCCGGCCGCGGTGGCCAAGGAGACTGAGGCGCTCCAGTCACGGTCTGCACGGCCACTACGGTCGGGGGTTCGAATCCCCCCTCGGGCATGGATATTTGTGCCGCCCTTAGTATTAGCTAGTTCATAAGTAGTTTGTAAGTTTAGGGACTGATGACCCCGTAGTTAAGTCCCATAGACTATACAAACATTTGAAATTTTTTTTTTTTTTTTTTACTTTTTTCGCTTTATGAGAAAACATAGTGTACTGTCTGTCCCTTTATCCAGTTGACTGCCTTTCTCTTGGCGTTAGGATAGGGAACTTTTTCTGGGTTGAGTAGTCGTGTTGGTGTGATTGTTCTGGGCGACGTGCGTAATATACACGTGAGTTTGTCCGTGCAGAGTTGCCATATGTCTGGACTACGGAGGCAGACCTTGTGGGAGTAAAACACGCTCTATTAAAGGTTATACACAGATGGCGCTGAGGTAGCCGTGTCACTACGTTATCTTTTGAAAGCATCCCCCAGTGACGTTTGCCGTCATCGGAGCAAACTTGACGTCGCCTTTCCAGGTATATCAATTTTTTTCCCGGCACTGTATGTACAAACCACTAGTAATATAAAAATCTCCTCCATCGGCGACAAGGCGAGCGCTTAAATCCTCGAAACGCAAATTCGTGAACGACGCTTTTATTCTATTTGATGCACTCTGCGCTGATGTACAGATATTATCGAACAGTAAATTTTCACGTTGGCGTCCGCGCGGTGCATTAACAGATCAACACGGGGGAGGCGGAGGCGCGAGGCAGGAAGCGGCGAGCGTGCGCGCAGACATCCGCAGTCCATTACCGGGAATGGCGCCCTCACTAACGGCCGCCTCCCCCGCGGAAGCACAAAACGCGCTAAATTATTATTCCATTAGGGCCGACAAGATAAATGAATCATTTAGTGGCGCGGTGTTAACGCCTGTCCCGGTAGCGCGCATCGCAGTGCGCCAGGTCAAGGCGCACACACAAAGGTCACAGCCAGCTACGACCTGCTATACACGCTGCATTCCAGTTATCACGCCTCTGATTCGCTTTCTCACGAGTCGCTATTGATGTCGTTTATTTTAAAACTAGCTGCTGCCCGCGGTGTTACCCGCGGTTCAATAGTCAGACATTAAAGTTCCAAGGAAGGGCATAAATAACTGCATGACTGTTTGCGACATTGTTAGCACGGAATATATAATTGTCTTGGAACGCATGGAGAGCCAAAAATCTACTTCAATACGTCCCTGTAAACGACGTTTCGAGACTTCTTGTTCTCCGAGTATACGCAGAGATTTCTAGCTCTCGATACACGGAAGCAGCCTACGTAGAGCTGTCCGTGAGAGAAACATGGGGTGGCCAGATGAATACCTGCCACTTTTAATGTTTGTCCTTGACTCTTGTTTATAGTAATCGTGAAGGCCACTTTCAGTAGGAACTGGAATGGAAAGTTTGTTGGGATGATGGGAATTCGTGGTATTAATGCAGTCTCTCCCTTGGCTTCACCGGTGATGATGGTGGCCTGCACGATATGCCTTCTCACGTCCGTGATGCGTAACCTGGTGCCATTGCATAACCGTGATGCATCCAAGTTAAGCATCAATAAAACAGGCACACCCACCTTCAGCTCCAACTTGTGGGATGGCACCCCTGACAGCTCTAACGGAGAAAAGTAACGAAGTAAAAAAGAATTCTAACGGAGAAACGAACTGTTGAGATCCTACAAATGCAAAGCGAACCAACAAATGAAACAACAAATGTAACGAATAAAGAAACTATCCTGATCCTATAAATACGAACTAAACGAATGAAAGAAACAATAAATATAACAGGGAAAGAAACCAACGAAGTCTTACAAACCAACGAAATCACCAGAGAAAGATTAAATCAGTGAAATCTAACCATCAAAGTCACCAGCACTAAAAGCAAACGTTCGAATGCTATAAATAATCGAAATCACCAAAGAAACTACTATTCTTTGAAATCCAAAGAGAATACACTTTTAAAGAATTACGATAACATCACAATGTTCGAACATCTATGGTTGAAGGTGACAGTCCAATATACGTAATCGAAAACCAAGGAGAAAACAATATTTAAGAACCTGGATAATATCACAATTGAATACACATTATACGTCCCGAGAAATATTTTCATTAGTGTTATACTGCCTGCCATCTGTTGAGTGCATTTGCTACTACTTTCGTTGCAGTTGGCCGGAACACACAACGTTTCATATGTTAACTGCAGCGTACCGCCTGCCATCTGTTGAGTGCATTTGCTACTACTTTCGTTGCAGTTTACGTACGCTGTTTATACGTGGCAGTTCGCGCTTTGTACACAAAATAGGGCTTGGTATCTAGATCCCATTCTACACAAAACGTCAATGTTTTTTCTTGCCATGGTACTTAGAGCATATTTTATTTAAAGTCTTCAATTTATATACATACTTCCTTCATTTGTTACAACAAATGAAAATGAATGTGGCATAAACACCAACATTCAGATTTCTTGTGTATGTAATTATATGTCAGTTAAGACATTTTGGCAGTATCCCAGATTCGTTTTGTAAAAAGAGATCACAATAACAAAGGAAAAAAATTCACTATAGCAGGACGCGAACCATTATCCAAAATAATGGAAGTTTATGTTATGAAGCGTTAACCCTCATGGCTAATCATAACATACATTACATAATACCTCTGCTGTTGTATTAGAAGCTTCTTACAAGCGTTACGTATTTCTATGGATATATTTCAAATAAATAACTTATAATAAACATTTTTAAAAGTAGCCTATGTCCTAATCCAAGACATAAGAAATCTCTATATGAAATTTCATCTAAATTAGTGCTGTAGTTTTAGCGTGATGCGGTAACAAACATACAAACTTTCGCATTTATAATATGTATAGGATACGCGCGCGCTCATTGTAAATGCGTGGTACAGATGGCAGCACTGTACGGCACATCGAACTCGAGCGGCAAAGGAGAGAGTTAGGACCATAGACTTACTAAATAAAAACTAGACCGCTCGTTGGCGCTAGTGTAGCGTTCCGACATTGAACTTGACAGAAGCCGTCATTTGCCAGGGGGGTGTAAATTTGACTCGCGCGCTTTGCTTCTGTGACGTCACCTGGCAGCAAGCGCCGAGCAGTTGCCGCAATACCCATATGAAACGTGTAAGCATGAAGTTGTGTTTTACACTCGCTCGTGTCGTGAGCTGTTAAGTGTTCGGAAAGAGAGTAGCTTTCTCGTATTAGGGAACAATTTTTCCATATATTCTTTCTGTAATTATAAGAATACTTCGTGCTGTACTGTTGCGGAGTGCAATAACAGTGGACGCAAGACGGAAGGCATTTTGTACCATCGGTTTACAAAAGATGGGGAACTTCAGCGCACATGGATCTCTCGCTTTAAACGAGAAGACGAGATAAATGTCAAAAATGCCAGAATTTGTTCCGAACATTTTTGTGAAGCCGATTACAAAAGAGACTTGCAGAATGAATTGTTGTGTCTGCCTACAAAGAAGCTGCTTAAAGCAAATGCTGTTCCATCGAAAAAATATTGCATGAACTAGCGTCACTGTTATAGGCATAGTCAAATTTCGAAATTCGCACTCTAAGGGGGTGAAATCATGATATATAAATAAGAAGCACATTTTCTCTCTGTCTTTCCCTTTAACATTTATAACTCGAGAACTACTGAACGTATCGTGATGAGGTTTCTTTTAAATTGTAGGTCTCACAAAGGTCTAAAAAAAGTCCGTGAGAGCATTTGTCTAACTTTTACGACTGGAGCACATTCACCATTTTTCTCTCGTAAGGTGCTGGCGCCGGATAGCTTTAGACTACATAAACAGTGATTGAGGAACATCTATAATAGTTAGACATGTGCTCTCTTGGATTTTATTTTAGATCTTTATGAGCTCTACGATTTAAAAAAAAAACCTCATCACGATACGTTCAGTGGTTCTCGAGTTAAAGACGTTTAAATATTACCCGTGCCAAGTCGCGTGGCGGGACGGGTTAGCTAGTTGTTAATAATGTTTGAAGCTTTTCTTTTTCAGTCCTTTGTATATTAGTATACATATATATTAATCACAAGCGTGTTCCATTGCTGAAAAGCAATTTTTTTTGTCGAACGAGAAAAGAAAAGACGGAGAAAATGTGTTCACGGCGGCCTTATAATACAGCGTCTTGCTGCCGAGTGACGTAATACAGCGCTAACCAATGACAGTGAAGAAGCCCAAACTGGCATACCTTTCTAGTCTATGTACCTTGGACAGACGCCGTCATTTGCAGGGAAAGAGTGGGTAAACATGGTTCGTTTGTGTGCTACTTTTAATTGTAACAGTAAGAATGGAAGTAAATAAGAAGTCCGTAACAGTGTTAATTTCACAGATTAGTCATTACTTGTACACCGTATAGTATTTTCATGGAGAAATAATAAATCTGGAATGTTTGTTTTCGTTTAGGTTTCCTATTACAAATGATTCTCTAAAACTAGATAAAAGTGTCTTTGTTGCATGTCAAGTACTTATATTTTATTTCCATATAAATTACTAAAATACTAACACGATTAATGTACTGGACCTAAGCTGAGCTGAATGAGTAACTATTTGTATAAGAGGTATTTAGACGTTTAATCGTATATATGAGAGTGATGCAGAAGTAGGTCGAATAATTGCTTTTAGACACTTAACAGGTGATGATTGAACTTCGTAAATGGCCAAATATTTGATCGAATGTTGCATAATGAGTCACTTTGAGAGCAGTGGCGGCTCGTGCAGAATTTGACCAGTGTGCTTCAATATTACAAAAATAAACAGCAAACAAAATATACTAAAATAAAAAGTCAACCATTTGTATGATTGCCTTTAATTAAATATCAATTAATACTGTATTGACAGTAAGACCTCCAGGGGAATCTATAACAGCGCTACCAACTGCATGTATTCACTGCAGGTAGTAAATATAACGTTTAAAAAATATTAATTTTATTTACAGAAATTAAAAATTTGGACTCAGAGGTATTTGAATACAAGCCCCACACAAGTAGGTTTGAGAGACAACTAACAAGACGCCTGAGCCAGCGCGCTATTTGACTCTGTATGCCGCAATATTCGTCATATACTATTCTTCCGCAGCCGTTTACACGCAGCGCGAAGAGAAATATTCATCTGATGCTGCAGTCTGTGTCAGCACACATGGGCCGCCAGGCCTGTCATCACGTCTGCGCATGCGTACTAACGAACAGACGACTGCGCCGCCTCTCTGCGCACGTACCAGCGCGGCTGAATCCTATTTCAGCACACGGAGCTGGTTTCCAGCTATCGTGGCGAGAGCGCTCCAAAATGCGTTTTCATCCTTATTACTAGAATTCTAATACGCATTGGAAGGGAATTGACATAATTTTATTGTGATATGCGGCTCGTATTCCAAGAGAAAGGATGTAATTTTACAGCGATTTCTCGTTTGCATTCGAAGAGAAATGGCATAATTTTAGTAATATATTTACAGTGTGCTGCAGCACATTAGCACATTATCACCAGCCGCCACTGTTTGAGAGGTATGATCGCTGTTAAACAGTTATGTGCCAATGAAATGCCTATTTAAAGATGTATGGATTATTACAATTATTCATACCCAAATTTGAGGAAGTTGAAAGAAAAATTCTATGAAATACAGAAAGGAATGTAGACAAAAATATGTTATATAAAAATAAGCGTGCAAAACGTACAGAGTAGTCGACAGAAAGTAAACAGGACCTGACAGACAATTACGTGGATTAAATAATAATCGCACTCTCTGCTACCTTACAAGTTGCATGGAATCATCTTGTGCAAACATCTAGATGCAAAATCGCTCCACCTTCTCAGAAAAGAGCCTTACATTGTTAAATTTCTATACAGATGTATTTTGGAAATTAGGAAATTTCATTCATTTAAGAATACTTTTTAAACAGACTGCAATACTCAGTAATTTTTTAAAAAGAAATATGCGTTTGCTTTGTGCTTCATTTTGCTCCTGTTTTGTCTCATACACTTCATATCACAACCGCAGTACTAGGAGTCAACCCTGCAAATGGCGGCGATCAGCTATTTCAATTCGGGGACAATTGCCTCGCTTCTCCGCTACAGCGTGTTAGGGGCTTGGTTAGGACCACAGTCTAACATAGTCAAAGAGATTGTCAAAAATAACTAGACTCACTAACGGCGCTGCTGTCGCGGGATAATTAGAACCTTCGCCCGACCACCATGATAGTGGCAAGAGCCAGATAAAAAATGTTCAAATGTTTGTATAGCTTATGGGACTTAACTACGGGGTCATCAGTCCCTAAACTTACAAACTACTTACGAACTAGCTAACACTAAGGACGGCACAAATATCCATGCCCGAGGGGGGATTCGAACCCTCGACCGTAGTGGCCGTGCAGATCGTGACTGACGCGCCTCAGTCCCCTCGGCCACCGCGGCCGGCGAGAGCCAGATAAATAGGAGTGTTGTTAGGAGAAAAACTGTGTATTATATAGCTACTGCGGTATATACAGGGTGTTTTACTAAGTGTGTTTGCCTCTGTAACTTATAAAATAATAGGTGACGCGAAATTTTAATGCGGTAGGTCAACACAAGAAATGTTACACTTTCTGCGGAGCTATGAACATAGTTTATTGTATCATTTTCCAAAGAGTTACACCACAAAGATATAATTTTTTAAATGGAACAATAGTTTTCTCTATCGTGTATTGGATTCGTTTAAACCAGATGCGTTCAAATCAATTTAAACTACATTCCTATCACTGTTAGTTTGGGAGCAACAACCCTTCAAACTTCCGGGGGCGGAGGCTGCGATAGCGTAGCTGACTGGCCGAGTGGCTATCCCCTGGGGCACGGCCCACTGTCTCATGACCACCAGCCAGTCAGCTACGCTGTCATAGTCTCCGCCCCCTAAACTTTGAAGGGTTCTAGCTCCCAAACTAACAGTGATAGGAATGTTGTTTAAATTGATTGGACGCAGCTGGTTTCAACGAATCCAATGCACGATGGAAAAAACTATTGTTCCATTTAAAAAATTATATCTTTGTGCTGTAACTCTTTGGAAAATGATACAATAAACTATGTTCATAGCTCCGCAGAAAGTGTAACATTTCTTGTGTTGACCTACCGCATTAAAATTTCCCGTCATCTATTATTTTATAGATAACAGAGGCAAACACACTTAGTGAAACACCCTATATACCCAATTCATAGTCACGTCTGTACTGTTTGACTATTGCAGTGATGCTGAAGAGCTGTTCAGCGTTTAACTGTACAAATCGGTGTAAGAAAGGAACAAAAAGAACGAATACTGTCTTCCCATTTACATATCTCAGGAATACAAGTAGCCCTACTATTTGTGTTCAGAGATAGTTATTCTTGCTTAACAGGCTGTCAATCAAGACAAAATAGGATTCAATGAAATAAATAACACGCTTTTACAATACTGGTAGCTCTTGAAAAAGAGCTACAGTAGGCAGTACTGGTGGGCAGGAAATTCAAAAAGTTTCATTTAATGATATGTAAAATGACTACTGGTGGCACGAAATCAGTTACCTCACTGCAGTTCGAATTTTTGTTTATGAAAGAAAAATCAGCGCAATAGGTAGCGAAACCTTATTCCTAACTTCTTTTTCATTCTAATCTGCCATTTCGCTGTGTATTCGTAGCCTAGTGAAAGAACATAAATAAGGCAGATACTTTCTGGCAACACAGCTTCATTTCAGTGCGTTTTCCCTAATATTTCTTAAACGTATGGAAACATCGATGTATGGTTTTTCAGGAGCGATGTTTTTTAACATCGATATTTTTCCGCGGGAATATAGATGTTAAGACATCGATGTTTTTATCAACGATGTTGCATCCCTACTGACGCGTGTTCAGCATTCAAACGCTCAAATCGAAGTGATAAAAAGACAAGTACTTCGTGCAAGAACACCAAATGTTTTGCCTGACTGATGGCACTCAGCTGCCAGAAGAGTGAAGCTTCAGATGACCTACCCTGCAATTCCTGTGAAGTACACACCATAAAAAATGCTCAGTTTTCCACCTAGTATTGGTGAGTTTTTGAGATATTTCTTCATCTGTCACTCCTGTTGTTGTTGAAATCACTCTTTTGAGTGTCAACACCTTCTTTGAAAATATTTTCATTTGTTGTTGATAATACTTGATCGAGCATGGTTGACATGCAACCAGTGCAAAGTATGGGAGCAGTAGTGACAACCAGAATTTTTTCACTTGTATACATCTGTGTTCTTTGCAAGAAATGTGTACTTATTTCAGCGTGGCAACAACGAAAGTTATTAATGATACGTTATTTCGGCGTGGAATGCATTTGTGGCAGCTGATCCAGACGCATTTTTATTGCACTATTCTGTTGTCAATACCGGACGGGTACTGAAACCCATTCTTCTGACCGCGAGTTCAAAGTCTTTACCTTTTCTCCACCTTGGTCGCTGTTTGTACTTGGTTTCTAACTTCTTTACAGAAAAGTGAACGTCACAAACGGAATGCTGTACAAACGCAAATAACAGAAATTAGTATTTATGACTCAGGATGAAGGTGTGAATCATTGAAGAGCGCAATGTCATACAGTCTAGTACTGTGTTTAAATATATTCTCATTTCAATCGTAAATTTTTCGATGACGGACATTAGCTAATTAATGTATGGTTCCCTTCTTAGACACAACAAGACATTATAATTATTGATGAAGAGACGTATTGCCGATACTTATCCTGTGTCAAAGAATAGAACCATACATTACCTATTCATTTCTCATTGTACGATTTTCGTTTAAAATGAGAACTGTGTTTGAGGAGTGTACTACTGTAGTTTGTATACCATTTATTGAAAAAACGCAGCACCCAAGGCAACTATCGTAGGACCTTCAAAAAACTCTAGTTTTTACGCTTGTTGGTGGATACTCAACGTCCTGTAGCGCGTTTCTACGATTGTAACCAGCATATTCAAGTCATTTTTCTGGGGGTTTATACCATTGGCAGTTTCTAAGATAGACATACTTCTGCAGCTCACACAGGATGCTGACGGATCTAAGTTCCATGGGCGTTCATACCCTGGGAGAAGGGGTGACCGCGCCTCCTCCCCCTCCCCAGTTTTCAAGGAAAGGGAAAATATAGTTTAGAAACGTGATTTTTTAAGAATTTTTTAATAAGTAATTATTATACAAAGAGCACTGACGACCTAGCAGTTTAGGCCCCTTTAAAATACCAACCAACCAACCATTATTATCCAAACAGTGTAAAAAGGACTATAGTCGGCGTTACCTATGAAGGCGGCATAGTTTTCAGCCGTTCTGAGCATCCCCCTCCATTACCGCAATGACAGCCAATAATGTTCATTCTGTAGGCGCGTGGTTGGCCGCTAGTTATGCAACGTTTCTCCCGCAGGCGCAACTGTTGGCGCTCGGCCGTAGCTCCTCCCCTCCACGCTTGCCCTATAGCTCAACCTCTATGCCCGGAAGCGCTTTCTTAAAATGTTCAAATGTTTGTATAGCTTATGGGACTTAACTACGGGGTCATCAGTCCCTAAACTTAAAAACTACTTACGAACTAGCTAACACTAAGGACGCCACAAATATCCATGCCCGAGGGGGATTCGAACCCCCGATCGTAGTGGCCGTGCAGACCGTGACTGGAGCGCCTCAGTCCCCTCGGACACCGCGGCCGGCGCGCTTTCTTATATGACGCCAGCTATAAATGGTTAATAATGTCAGAACTAGAAATCTTCTGTGGCAACTTAAAATACGGCATTTGTCCTCCGAAATATTAATTACTTTGAAAGGACACACCCGATTTCCTTCTTCATCCTTAACAGAACAATTCGAGCTTGTGCCTCTTTTCTAATGACCAACGCTGTCGATGGATATTAATCCCCTATCTCCTTTTCTTCCTTTCTTCCAAAATATTATTAAAATATTCCATACACACAGTTATTGCACCTCCCCTACTCCTTACATATGTCAGAATCTTTCCTCAGTTTTCAAAACATGGAAGTCACAGCAGATAAGATGAGAGCGGATGTCGGAAATCGAACGTCATGGAATGGTGTTAAATAGTACTATCCCTCTGTTTAATTCAAATGCTCAAATGTTTGTTAAGCTTATGGGACTTAACTACGGGGTCATCAGTCCCTAACCTTACAAACTACTTATCTACTACCTTATACTAAGGACGGCACAAATATCCATGCCCGAGGGGTGATTCGAACCCCCGACCGTAGTGGCCGTGCAGACCGTGACTGGAGCGCCTCAGTCCCCTCGGCCACTGCGGCGGCTCTGTTTAATTATTATGCCTGCATGCACTGCGGCCATCTTTATTCCGACGCTGTATAGAAAATTCTATATCCGGTCTGGCATTTAAGTCCATATAAAAGCAGACACAATTAATGACACAAATGACCTCTTCAATTTTATAATGTGTCAGCGGAGAGATATGATTTCACCCAGAGGACGTCTGCAAGACATACAAGTTTTCATTTTTCACATCAGTTACTTCCACACAGTCCCACAATGAGTAATATTATAGTGAATCGAATAAGTCAGAAAAACACAGTATCCAGACATCTCTGCCGGCCGCAGTGGCCGAGTGGTCTGCGGCCCGCCTGTCACGGTCTGCACGGCCGCTGCGGTTGGGGGTTCGAATCCCCCCTCGGGCATGGATGTTTGTGCCGTCTTTAGTACAAACTAGTTCATAAGTAGTGTGTAAGTTTAGGGACTGATGACCCCGTAGTTAAGTCCCATAAGCTCTACAAACATTTGAACATTTGAACAGACATCGCTCTGAAATGCTCACTAGATAAAGATATTTGTCACTGCAGTGCACATACAAAAATTAATTGTTAAGCGGTGAGCGGTTTTAATGCCACCGCGACCAGCTTTGATGCTGCCGCTTTTGTTACTGCTATACTGAAATTACGAGCCGATTGTACACATGTGTCGACCCGCTGCTTAGCAGGTCAACGGCGCTACCGAGTTGAATCTTATAAAAACAGTAGTGTTGTTTTAGTTCAATTTTTACACATAGAGTCTCATGTTAATTAAACTGTAAGGACTTTTCTCTTTGTCTAGTAACACAGGAAGGGGGATAACATTACTGCTTTCTGCCTACCTACTAACTCATCCATCACGCGACATATTAAATGAAAAGAATGAGTTCATAAAAGCGATGTTTCTTTCACCGAACTAATCTATAACAACCTACGGATCAAGATTTTTTCAGACCATTAAACGATCTCACAGAAAATAATTGTTATGTGAGTTACCGTTACTAGGAAAATAGGGGGAGGGAGAGCGAAATAGAAGAAATAAAAAAAATCATAAAATATTTATTTTAAAGATGCGTCCTACATGATCAGAGCAGCGTGAGACATTGTAAGACGTAAGGGAAGAAAGAGTGAACTAAATGCCTTGTCTCGACGTGTAATTCAAAATGACGAACAGAACGACATGTCCGCAATGCTCAGTGTGCTAAAACAATTCAATAGTCGTGAAGGTAATGAAGACATCGTTCAAGAATGGATGAGTGTCGACGATGCAGATACAGGTCACCAAATCATCTTGAACAGCGAAACTGTACACTTTTCACTGATACAGCTGACGACGCCCATTTCCCCCATTAGTGATCCAGAAAATGAAGATGTAATATACCGCCTACTTATGAAGAATTACATGTTTAGATCCTGCGGTTGTTTGACGCTCACGCTGAAAGTCACGCGTTTCAGATATCTGTCCTGAAATAGTGTATGACGTCGCTTCTCATAAACGAACAGTCTTGATCTGACAGACTAAACTAAAGGAATTTTCAAGGTGCTAATTCTATACACATGTGCTTTACATACAAATTACATTGTATTATATATTTTTGTTTACTTGGCTTTATTACATACTTTCCTACAGTATAATACAATATTCTTAGCTGGCCGCAGTGGCCGAGCGGTTTGCGGCGCGCCAGTCGCAGTCTCCACGGCCGCTACAGTCGGGGGTTCGAATCCCCCCTCTGGCATGGATGTTTGTGTCGTCTTTAGTATAAGGTAGTTCATAAGTAGTTTGTAAGTTTAGGGACTGATGACCCCGCAGTTAAGTCCCTTAAGCTCTACAACGATTTGAACAATTTTTAATAAAATGTTAAAACATTAGATACAAAACATAAATCTTAATTTTTTGGTTATCTCAGGGTCTAGGTCAGACCATTAGGGGGAGGGGTGTTGGGCTATTCCACTCTCATGAGTAATTTATTTACACATTACCATGAAGTATTTAAGCAGAAATCATTTTAAAAATGTACAAATTAATATGTGTCATTCCAAAGTCATTCCAGTACAATGCTGTGTAACTCAATGTCTGCTAATTTTTATTCTTATTATGCTTATATGTAGTTTTTACTGGTAGGTTGGTAAATAAAAGTGTACCGTTTGACTATCGATTAGTTCGGATAATCGACGCTCTACTCAGTTTAGGTCCATCAGGTCCTCTCTTACATATGACAAGGATTTTTACACATAAAGTACTTTTCCTTTTTACATCAGATCCACTCAAGAAATATCAGTGATTTTAATAGGAAGAAGAGTAAGAGTCTAGTATTCATATAACGGAAAAAAGATATAGTTTATGTAGTAGATAATATAATTATACTAAGAACTAATAAAGTTAATACAAGCAGTAGTATTACCAATAAATGCCGCAGCGGATTAGCCGTGCGAACTGGGGCGCCGTGCTGCGGTGCGCGCGGCCGTTCGGCGTAGGGGGTTCGAGTCCCCCCTCGGGCATGGGTGTTTGTGTTTTCCTTAGGTTAGTTTACCTTAGTTTAAGTAGTTTGTAAGCTACGAACTAATGACCAAGCAGTTGAGTCCGATAGATTTTCAAATATTTGAACTACTATTACATCTTCTGCTGCGGCCGCTGTAATAATAGTAGCAATGATAACAGTGAAATCGGCAAAAACAAAATGGCTTTAGTGGTGTAAAAATCGATTATGACAAAGCAACCTCAGATGCAAATAATTTAGGAAGAGATTGAGAGTTGTGGAGGATCTGGTAAAAAATATGGATGTTACGAGGTAACAAGTGCGTAGGCGGATGAGACATTTTTGTTGCTTCAGTAGATATTCTGTTTACTATCTATTGAAACTAGCGATATTATTCAGTTTTCAAACAAAATGAGGCAGGTAATTCCAGATTCGGCTTCCTGCTTCTGAAAAGGAAAGAAAGAGACTGAGTGACGGAGTGGGACAGAAAGGATCTTGCTTTGGAGGGAACGAATAATTCTGCTCTGCTGTTCAGACAAAAGTGTGATGGTCGAGGAGATATATGAAGGACTATTTACGTTGATAAGACAGTAAAGGAGACAAAGTATATGGAAATCACTGCGCTTGTCTTCATACAGTCAGGTAGGTGAGTATAAGATGTGAGATATTATCAAAGAGACGAATATCACAGATATAGCGTATACAGCCATTCATAAGCAGTTCCAGGCGTCTTGAGGTTTACAGAGAAATATCTTACAGGACAAGTTCATTGTAACCAACAATTGCGAGTATGGGATATTGTGTAAGTTTATTTTTAAGTATTAAAATGCCAAGATCGCAATTAATTAATTTATTTCTCTGACGTCCGGTTTAGATACACTTAGGGTACATTCATCTGGTCACTGAAGAAAGGAGGTACATTCAATTACAGTTGTGTGAAATAAAATAATATCAAATACAGCAATAATGCAACAAGTTTACATATACAACTCATACATTGTGTCCTATGTTTACGTCTCGTGAAGGCGCATGACATTAAAATCGTACGTCAATCATAAAGCATTTAAGTTTGACAAATGGTACGTCAAACATAAAACAGTTAAAATATTTAAAACACCTTCTCCATTGTGTGTCATGTTGACAGAGCGCCTTCTTACAACTAACCAGCGGTGTCAGGCTTGCAGCAAAGGTACTTATTGCCGCCAGAGGGTGCTGTTATGTGTCATCTTGTTTACATTTACTGCCAACGATTATTTGCTTGTAAAACCTATATCCTTTAGTCGCAGCTGCTCTAGCGCTGCAAGAGACGGTAGTATCAAGATGCATTTTAAAAACCTATCCTACTTCCCAACATACTTGCCAATAAAAAGATACATACGTGTTACAGATTTCAAAGTAAAATTCGGCCATAAAAGCAATATGCACCTACGATTCAACGTAATTACATATGCGGATTGAAATATATGATCCAACGTAATTACATATATGGATTTAAAACATACGCGTATTGCTACCTGTACATTGTAATAAAACAGTACATCAAAGAATATAAAAATATAAACTGTTTTCCGCGGCGGAGCGGCCGAGCGCATTGATGCGCTATGCTACGGTGCGCGAGGCCGTTCCCCGTCGGGGGTTTGAATCCCCCCTCGGGCATGGATGTTTGTGCTGTCTTTAGTATAAGCTAGTTCATAAGTAGTTTGTAGGCTTAGGGACTAATGACCCCGTAGTTAAGTCCCATAAGCTCTACAACGTTTTGAACAATTTTTAATAAAATGTTTAAACATTAGATACACAACATTGGTTATCTCAGGGTCTAGATCAGACCATTAGGGGGAGTGGGGTTAGGATATTCCACTCTCATGAGTAATTTATTTACATAACCATGAAGTATTTAAGCAGTAGTCATATAAAAAATGTACAAATTAATATGTGTCATTCCAAAGTCATTTCAGTACGATGCTGTGTACCTCTAGAAGGCAACTTTATAGCTAATTTTTATTTTATTTTATTTATTTATTTCTATTTATTTTTTATTACTTTTATTTTTACAATATATTTATGATTTGTCGTATAGATGGGCAAGTTCCTAAGTAAATAGATGATGTATTCCATTTTTGTCCGGAAGGAATCACAGTTTGGCTCCTAAATCACTTCTTGCTGCAAGTTAAGATTAAGGATGAGTCTGAAGTCTCTGTATGTAGTTGTTTGAAGCGTTATTTGGTGTGTGGGGGGAGTTTGCCATGAAAATTATATTGTGGACAGGGATGACAGGTGCAGATGTTTGTGAGGTAAGAAATAATGTGTCTAAGGCACCTCGCTGCGGAGCGCGCGTTGCTCGCCGTCAGAGGTTCGAGTCCTCCCTAGGGCATGGGTGTGTGTGTGTGTGTGTGTGTGTGTGTGTGTGTGTTGTCCTTAGGTTAGTTTACCTAAGTTTAAGTAGTTTGTAAGCTACGGATTGATGACCACGCAGTTTGGTCCGATAGATTTACAAACATTTGAACATTATTTTGAAATAATGTGTTTGGAAAAATTTGTTCCAAATGTATATTAGAGTGTGACTATTGGCTGTGTAATAAGAAGTTGCAAGTCGAAATGAGGTCAGATTGGAGGAAGAAAGCATACGTTTATACAGGGTGTTACAAAAAGGTACGGTCAAACTTTCAGGAAACATTCCTCACACACAAAGAAAGAAAATATGTTATGTGGACAGGTGTCCGGAAACGCTTAATTTCCATGTTAGAGCTCATTTTATTATTTACGGATGAGGCTTCATTCCAACGGGGTCAAATTGTAAATTTTCACAATCAACACGTGTGGGCCGACGAGAATACGGACGCAATTGTGCAATCACGTCATCAACACAGATTTTCGTGAACGTTTGGGCAGGAATTGGTGGTGATGTCTTGATTGGGCCTCAAGTTCTTCCACTTACGCTCACTGGGGCACGTTATCAATGATTTTTATACGGGATACTCTACCTGTGCTGCTAGAACATGTGCCTTTACAAGTACGACACAACATGTGGTTCATGCACGATGGAGCTCCTGCACATTTCAGTCGACGTGTTCGTACGCTTCTCAACAACAGATTCAGTGACCGATGGATTGGTAGAGGCAGACCAATTCCATGGCCTCCACACTCTCCTGACCTCAACCATCTTGACTTTCATTTATGGGGGCATTTGAAAGCTCTTGTCTAAGCAATTCCGGTACCAAATATAGAGACTCTTAGTGCCAGTATTGTGGACGGCTGTGATACAATACGCCCTTCTCCAGGGCTGCATCAGCGCATCAGGGATTCCATGCGACGGAGGGTGGATGCATGTATCCTCGCTAACGGTGGACATTTTGAACATTTCCTGTAACAAAGTTTTTGAAGTCAGGCTGGTACGTTCTGTTGCTGTGTGTTTCCATTCTATGATTAATGTGATTTGAAGAGAAGTAATAAAATGAGCTCTAACATGGACATATGTCCACACATATCCACATAACATATTTTCTTTCTTTGTGTGTGAGGAATGTTTCCTAAAAAAAAAAAAAAAAAAAAAAAAAAAAAAAATTGTTCACATGTTTGTAGAGCTTATGGGACTTAACTACGGGGTCATCAGTCCCTAAACTTACAAACTACTTATGAACTAGCTAATAGCCGCGGTGGAGTAGCCGAGCGGTCTAAAGCGTCTCGCTGCGGAGTGCGCGGTTGCTCGCCGTGCAGGTTCGAGTCCTCGCTGGGGCATGGGTGTGTGTGTCTGTCCGTAGGTTAGCTTACCTAGGTTTAAGTAGTTTGTAAGCTACGGACTGATGACCACGCAGTTTGGTCCGATAGATTTACAGACATTTTTGAACTAGCTAATACTAAGGACGGCACAAATATCCATGCCCGAGGGGGATTCAAATCCCCGACCGTAGTGGCCGTGCAGACTGTGACTGGAGCGCCGCAGAGCGCTCGGCCACCGCAGCCGGCTGTACCTTTCTGTAACACCCTGTATATGTGGTGTCTGTTCTTTCGGACATGTTCGAGAGAACAAACATCATTTGTGATCCTCCATCTATTATCAATCAACACAAAAAGGAATTTATGGACCATAGAAAATTTTACGTAGACGCTGAGTTTCCTCTTAACTTTGAAGATCAAGAGTGCGAAGCTTCACTGCAATCGAGCGAACGGTACGACAGCCCTTAAAATACGAATAAATATACAAGCAAACAAACAAAGAAACATTCATTTTTATATATTAGATTTCTAGCGGACACCAAAATCGTCATGTCAAAACATAATTGAACCGTTACGGGAAATTTTAAAGCAGAGAGTTAGGACTAACTTTATAGCTCAAATGTTCAAATGTTTGTAGAACTTATGGGACTTAACTAAGGGGTCATCAATCAGTCCCTAAGCTTACAAACTACTTATGAACTAGCTAAGACTAAAGACGGCACAAATATCCATGCCCGAGGGGGGACTCGAACCCCCGACCGTAGTGGCCGTTCAGACCATGACTGGAGCGCCTCATTCCCCTCGGCCACCGCGGCCGGCACTTTATAGCTCCAAAATCGTTGAAGTAATTGGCAGATTTTTGCCAGAAGAATGGATAAAAGTCTTTTGTAAACTACAAGGACACTTTACGACTCCGTTCCTCGAAGAGTTGCAGCAGTTCCCAGAGTCAATGGTGGGCCAACTCCTTAGAAATAAATAAGTACTGTGTGTGTGTTAGGTGTTGGTATCATTGTGCTGTTGCGGCGCGGGCGGTGGTGTGGGCGACTGCGGCGAGTTCCGCCAGCGTCGGTACATCAAAGGAAATTGTCAGTTCGTGCGCGGCTCTGTTTGGACGGCGTTTCTTGCTGTCCGTTTTTACCGGGGCGCGCGTGCGTGCACAATGGAACAATGTTGCGCACCTAAGAACGCGTCCGTGCGCGGCGCTGCACGCTGTGGTCGCGGCTTTACGTATCATTCGCTACTTACCAACCCGAGCTAAGGACGCTACGCTTACCTCACAATATTCGCTCTTTCGCTTCCTTTCTGCAGATATTTCTCCGTAAACGAAGGACAGTGTCTGACAGAAAAAGTAAGTCCACCAGAAGGAGTGATTCGAAGTGGATGAAACTGCATATTATGAAATATCTTGAAACTAAAGTGAATTACCGAGCACAGTGGTAATACACTTGACTCGCATACGGGAGGACGGTGATTCAAATCCACCTCCGACAATCCAGATTTAGTCTTCTGGTCAATTCCCTACATCGCTCCGTGCAGATGCCGGTATGGTTCCTTTGAAAGGGCACGGCCTATTTCCATCCCCATCCTTATGTACAAATCCGAGGATGTGCTCCGTCTCTAATTATCAAATTTGGTTGAAACCGGTCCATTAGTTTAGGAGCAGATGTAGAATATTATCGCATGATGCGGTCGTTTTCCACAACTGTCATTGTTTATGACGTCATATCTCCTTACGTATGTGTCATAGGTGGTTCTTACACCGACAGCGATTGTTGCCTGATAGTAAGAAACATGTGTACCAAGTTTTGTTGAAATCGGTCCAGTAGTTTAGGAGATGTGGAACATACATACATACATATGTACATACACACACACACTTCCTTCTTTCCTTCTTTAGAGAACTGATTACAAAATGGGACGAAAGAGACAAAGCCTTTAAACTTGTATCCATTCTGGAAGTGTGGAACCTGCGACTGTGTTGATTAAAGAAATCAGAAAATAACAGCAACCAGTCACCTTTTGTATGTATTCATTTCCACAACCGGTTTCGAACTGCCTGGCAGTTCATCATCAAGCGGTGTACATGGTTTAGATGTTGCTTATAACATTGTGGAATACGTTTGGCTGTGGTGAGATTGAAAATTATATGTGTGAGCTTTGTCATTGGCACTAAATTTCAATATTTGCAAGTTTAAATTGTATTCTAAATAGCTACTTACAGTTGGTTCACATTTCTGATTGATGGTCTGTGATTTTTCAAGCATTTTAGTGCTAAAACGCTTGAAAAATCACAGACCATCAAGTCCCATAAGCAATACGACTTTTCTTCACTCTTATTACTCTTCCTTGAATAATGCCTCAGTGTCATACTGTTAGTTGCAGCTCAGCTCCAGATTATGTATACATCAACCTAACACCCCACAATGAAAAAGCAGTACGGATTGTCGCAGGGTGCGTTTGCATACATTCGTAAATGAATCAGCTGACTGTGTGAGCGAAAACACCACACCTCTGTAAAACTCCTATTATTACATCAAGGCATCATTTCACATTCTGAAATTTATCTAATGGTTCATATCAAACAGATGCTTCCCATGAAAGTCTAGGTGGGCTGACTACACGTTTTCGAAGTAGCATAATCAGTTTGACGACAAAAAAATGTTACAATACAGGAACAAGAGTACGAGCATAAGAAATGCAAAATGAGTTCGTAAATATTGTGAGCGTGACGTTAAGCCAAATGCCATAACATTAAAATGATTTGGTTTTTCAATTCATCCTTTTTATTAATTTATTGGTAATACATAATCTAAACGTTAACATAATCGTAATCTGAAACATTCGTTCCGACCTTTCACTGAGTATTTGTCATAAATCTAGTGTTCCGTAACGGTTACCCTAATGCACGTTATTTCAAGGCAACAGTAGAAGCTGGTTAAAAAATATTTGACATTATTTAACGCCGGCCGCGGTGGCCGAGGGGACTGAGGCGCTCCAGTCACGGTCTGCACGGCCACTACGGTCGGGGGTTCGAATTCCCCCTCGGGCATAGATATTTGTGCCGTCCTTAGGATTAGCTAGTTTATAAGTAGTTTGTAAGTTTAGGGTCTGATGACCCCGTAGTTAAGTCCCATAAGCTATACAAACATTTGAACATTATTTAACGGATCTATTGAGTATTAATTTGAACAGAAATTCATTATGATTTCATTCCTGATAGCAAATGAAAGCCTGTGTGTATGAACTTGGTGTAGCATACGGATTACAAATTACGTCGCGTTGACTGCTTGTATCTGTATCTCCACTACTCATTAACGCAATTCTGCACTTCAGTATATATTTTTACCATTACGATACCATTTGCACGTTCTCTTCTGCATCTACATCTATATACATACTCCGAAATCCACCCAGAAGTGCGTGGCGGAGAGTACTTAGTACCACTTCTAGTTACTGGCTTTCCTGATTCACTCCCACAAAGAACGAGGGAAAAACGAATATTTGCATCCATCCGTACGAGCCCTAATCTCTATAATCTTATCCTTGTAGTCTTTAGGAGAAATGTAGATTGGCGGCAGTAGAATCATTCTGCAGTCCGCCTAAAATACCGGCTATCTAAAGTTCTTGAACAGTGTGTGTCAAAAAGAACGTCGCCTTCCCTCCAGCAATACCCTGTTGAGTTCCCTAAGCATTTCAGTAACACTCACGCATTGATCTAATCTACCAGTTACAAACCTAGCCGCCCGTCTATGAACTGCCTCTACGTCCTCCTTTAAACCGATCTGGTGGGCATCCCAAACACTTGAGCAATACTCAAGACGGGGTCGTACAAATGTTTTATATGCGTTCTCCTTTACAGACGAATCGCATCTTCCCAAAATTCTCTCAATAAACCGAAGTCGGCCATTTGTCTTCCTCACGACTGTCCTTACATGCTCGTTCCACTTCATATCGCTGTGTAGCGTTACGGCTAGATATTTAATTGACGCGACACTATCAAGCAGCACACTACTAATTCAGTATTCGAACATTACGGAATTGTTTGCCCTACTCATCTGGATCACCTTACATTTTTCTACATTTAGCGCTAGTTGCCAGTCATCACACTATCTAGAAATTGTGTCCATATCATATCAAGAATATATACAGGATGAGTCACCTAACATTACCGCTAGATACATTTCGTAAACCACATCAGATACTGACGAACCGATTCCACAGACCGAACGTGACGAGAGGGGCTAGTGTAATTGGTTAATACAAACCATGAAAAAATGCACGGAAGTATGTTTTTTTAACACAAACCTACGTTTTTAAAAATGGAACCCCGTTAGTTTTGTTAGCACATCTAAACATATAAACAAATACGTAATCAGTGCCGTTCGTTGCATTGTAAAATGTTAATTACATCCGGAGATGTAACCTAAAGTTGACGGTTGAGTACCACATCTCCGCTGTTCGAGCGTGTGTATCGGAGAGCACCGAATTAAGTAGGGATCCAAAGGGAACGGTGATGTACCTTAGGTACAGAAGAGACTAGAACAGCACATTACGTCCACATGCTAACACCTTTATTGGTCTTTTTCACTGACACACATGTACATTACCATGAGGGGTGAGGTACACGTACACACGTGGTTTCCGGTTTCAATTACAGAGTGGAATAGAGTGTGCCCCGACATGTCGGCCAATAGATGTTCAAAGTGGTGGCCATCATTTGCTGCCCACAATTGCAATCTATGGCGTAATGAATGTCGTACACGCTGCAGTACATCTGGTGTAATGTCGCCGAAGGCTGCCGCAATACGTTGTTTCATATCCTCTGGGGTTGTAGGCACATCACGGTACACATTCTCCTTTACCGTACCCCACAGAAAGAAGTCCAGAGGTGTAAGATCAGGAGAACGGGCTGGCCAATTTATGCGTCCTCCACGTCCTATTAAACTCCCGTCGAACATCCTGTGAAGGGTCAGCCTAGTGTTAATTGCGGAATGTGCAGGTGCACCATCATGCTGATACCACATACGTCGAGGCGTTTCCAGTGGGACATTTTCGAGCAACGTTGGCAGATCATTCTGTAGAAACGCGATGTATGTTGCAGCTGTTTGGGCCCCTGCAATGAAGTGGGGACCAATGAGGTGGTCGCCAATGATTCCGCACCATACATTTACAGTCCACAGTCGCTGTCGCTCTACCTGTCGGAGCCAGCGAGGATTGTCCACGGACCCGTTTGCGTGCTACGACCATACCTGTTGCATGCAGTTGGCGGTAGATGTTTTGAAATGTGAGGCACGTTGGATGCTCTCTGTCCGGGTACCGTTCTTCATACACCCTGCAGGCTTCAGCTGCATTTTGTCGACAATCGCGATAGATAAGTATCATCTCCAGCTTTTAAGAGTTCGAATACACCATGGTCACAGTTCCTACAACACAACACTATCACAGACATCTGGTAACACAGTGTACTACAGTTAGTCTGCGTGCAAAGACGAATGCAGAATAACAGTAGCAGCATGCGGACACTGCGACAGCTAGACCAAACCACAAAAGTGCACTACAGCCACACTCGTAAACACGGTCGTCATCGTAAACATGTCCCTGCAGATGCTGCTCGCCGACCGTGGCCCGTGTTTGTTACAACACGCAACTGAAAGTCGGAGGTTTCAAGCTTCAATTTTAGGTTACAATATCTCCGGATGTAATTAACATTTTACAATGCAACAAACGGTACTGATTACGTATTTGTTTATATGATCAGATGTGCTAACAAAACTAACGGGGTTCCATTTTAAAAAAATCGTAGGTTTCTGTTAAAAAACATACTTCCGTGCATTTTTTATGGTTTTTATTAACCAATTACACTAGCCCCTCTACTCACGTTCGGTCTGTGGAATCGGTTTGTCAGTATTTGATGTGATTTACGAAATATATTCAGCGGTAATGTTAGGTGACTCACGCTGTATATATGTGTGTGTGTGGTGTCCAATTTTAATCTACTCCGGCCGATATCTCTGGAATAGCACAGTTCTGCAAAAAATGTCTCTTGTGTAAATTGTAAGGTTTGAAGGCGGTTATGGAATGGTTACCTCGAAATGACCTTGAACTCTGTTTTCAAGATCAAACCAAGATCAAGTTCATTTTTTCAAATAGTAAATTTTATCTTATTTCTACGTCCTTTTATAGTTTGACAACTGTGTATCTCATTTGTAACTGCTATTTTATACCTTGACTACTATTTTACACCTTGACCTCAGAATTGCTTTATATGTAAGTCAATAATTACTTATTTAGAATAATTTTAACAAAAATGATCCCCACCAATCAGATGATTTTAAGTACATTATATAAAGCCTCAGGAAGCTACTATGTTTTAGTAACGACTGTGAACATTCGTTCTTCACTGGACAGGTTACTCTGTAACTTCAAAATTTGGTATGTTTTTAATGTTTTCCCTTTAACTTTTTGATATTATACTTTGTAAATAGTAGCTTATATTCAGTTTTAACATTTGTTTAACAGATCTGAAGATGGGCAGCTGTCCCGAAACCGGTCATGTTTTAGAAAATATAAGCGATCTGGAGACGGATATTCAAGAATTTTATTCCTATAACGATCGCAGAAACTCCCTGGAGACTAATAAGTCTTGCTTTGATAAACAATAAGTCTTGACTCTCATAATTGCATTCGCATTAGTACGCTGCTTACAAACTACTTAAACTAAGGTAAACTAATCTAAGGACAAACACAAACACCCGCGTCCGAGGGGGGACTCGAACCCCCGACGGCGGACGGCCGCGCGCACCGCAACACGGCGCTCCAGTACGCACGGCTAATCCGCCGCGGCTCAATTTTGTAAACCTTGATGGTCTTCTCATCAAGTGCATTTTCATACTTACATATTTTTCACATATTTCGTTTATACAACAATGAATTAACAACTTACAAACCGACAGAGAGTTACTAACAACTATTAAGTCATCAGTGCGCCTTCGCCAGTATTTAAGGTTTGACAAAAAAAATTGTATGTTACATCAATAATCACGGTTTTTAAACACACAATTACGTCTTTTCAGTATCAGTAAATTATAGTTCGTACAACAGAGCCTTAAGCTTGCACATATTTTTATATCTAAATAAAAAGAACTCCATGTAAAAATTTTAATTGCAATTATACAGAACTATGCTTTAATGAATATGTTTATTATACCGATCCACGTATCTAGTTACAATGTCTTTATAAACTCTTAATGGAGAAAATACGTCATATGAACGAGTGACTGTTGCATACTGCATTGATAAAAAGTTGGCCTCATATTTAATTTCGAAACTTAGATTGCTTTCACCAATGTTTTTCGTATCATTAGCTAATTTTTCAAAATGTTCCTATACCGCCATTGCACAATAAATGTTGTGTTTTAGGCATGTTCACAAAAATACGATCTGTGTCATGGACTGATCATTAATAGCAGAAAGAAAGCTTAGGATCTTACGTGTGATCGACAGCGTGATCATTAAAGACGGAACTTACGCTCGGATTTTCGGGGGAAGATGTGGGAGGAAATCGGCCGTGCCCTTTGAAAGGAACCATCCCGGCATTTCCCTGGGGGTGATTTAGGGAAATTGCGGAAAACCTAAATGTGGATGGCCGGAGGTGGATTTGAACCACAATCCTCCCTAATGCGAGTCCTGTGTCTTACCACTGATCATTAATAAAAGAATGTATCGCGTACTACGATAAATAATGGTATCGGGTAGTTTAGTAGAAACTCGCTCTGGCCATTACATTATACACACTACCAGGACTTCCGTGTGTCGCACGTTACACACGAAAGATCAGTCGCCATGTGCAATCATAGGCACAGATCAAGTACAAGAAATAGAAAATCATTGAATTTGGACAAAACATGCAGAATTTGGAAAAGAAAGATTGAAAATTGAACAACACATAGTATTTGTAGATTTTCCTTTGTAGATACTTTAAGTCTGTACATGATGATTTTAAATTTGTTACGATGATAATAAGTAGAAACACAACTTCTGACGATTAAGTCCTGTAACATTAACGTAGATGAACTATGACCTATAGCTACCTTACTGTCTTTCGAAATAGTCACCTCTCAAACTATGCACCGCTGAGCTCGGCGATACATGCCATGGAAACTTTGCACGAAGTCTTCTTTTGGGATGGTCTTCAAATGCCTCGTCACGTTTCGTTGGATGTCAAGAATATCGTCAAATATCTTCCCCTTCATAGCGAGTCTGAGTGGATGGTAGTTCAAAACCACCTCCAGCCACCCAGATTTAGGTTTTCCGTGATTTCCCTAAAATCACTCCAGGCAAATGCCGGGATGGTTCCTTTCAAAGATCAAGAACGATTTATTTCCCCATCCTTACCCAAAAATCCAAGCGTAAGCTCTGTCTCTAATGACCACGCTATCGATGGGACGTTAAACCCTAAGCTTCCTTCCACCACAGACAAATCAGACGGGAAACCTCCGTAAGGGCCCGGTCCTACGCTCAGGGGTGCGGGGCGGGGGGTTCTGAAGCAGTTCTGTAAGATGTCCCATGATGGCGCTGCGGTCAGAAGCAGCCCTTTAAACTGGCCACAGCAGGCGGCAGGTAGCGGCTGTCCCCACCACCACCTCCCCTCAAACGCCAGCAAGCGGGACACAGCCGTGGTCTCGTGGCAGGCGGCACGAGCTCTCCCCTCAGCCTCCCCTCCACGCTACCCTCAGTAGTGCCTCTAGTGTCGTCTACCGGTACTAAGCCAGGGAACCGCCTGACACCTGCTAGCATCTTGCGGAACTACGAGGGGAGCGTAGGACAGTGGTTCAGAGGGGGCTGCTTCTCTGTACATGTTACTCTGTGCTTCCACCTTGAGTTTCATTCGAGGGAATAGGAAGAAGTCTGGAGGATTGAGATTGGGCGAGTATGGTGGATAATCAAGCTGCATCAAGCAGCTGAGTCATAATTCTCCTTTTCGAATTTGCAGTTTCTGGAATAACAGACTTCAAAAGAGAGAAATCATCATTCATTATCTTATCAATTTTAGACAAAATGAACAAAATATGTTCTTGCAGGCTTTTATTTAAATATACAATCTAACATTACGTTACTTGATGTGGTTCTTATGGATGACATTGTGAAAACCAAGAGAATGCGCTGGAGAAAATATTTTTACTCCATATAGTTAATTAAATTTGAACGCCTGATGAACAAATGATCATTAGACATAGTTAAGAATCGTTGACATTAATCCAGGTGTCAAATAATAAAACTGCATTAAAATCAACCCTTTTGGGAGCTACGTTGGTACAGAAGGAGAGACTTAGGGGTCAACAGATATACCTCTGTTTTGAATTAGCGAATAAAAACAGTCCCTACTGGGAGCTCTTCACCACTGTATAGCTAATCCAAGGTAATTTGAGCGCCAACCTGTGTTCTAACAAGAGTACAAGGCAGAAAACGTGTAACAGAGCCACGTGCGACGAAACGTGAGGGGAAGGATGTTTACCTGTCGGATGGAAAGGCTGCCAACTTCAAGCCGCACGTGCTCTGTGCACGCGGTTGATCAACAGCTGTGGTATAAATTACGACATGGAACAAACAACGTTTGATGAAAGCAGATAATACAAAAGAGCAGGTTGAAACACTCATTACGTTATTTATTACTCATTTACAAACATAAAACGAGACGGTGCCATGCTACTAGATGGCTGAGGTAGCTGGTAGTCGTAAACAAAAGGCGATACTACTCACAACTTTGGAACGCTAATCAACTTATAGGTGTACTGCACACACACACACACACACACACACACACACACACACACACACACAAACACACTATCGACCAGCGCCCTCCCTTCTGCTTCATTTTGTTCACCCATTTTGTTACGTTAAGCGGCAAATTGTAGCTATTACGATTTAATGCACTTGTACTTTACTAAACCTTCGACTTTTTCCAATAATTAAAAAAAAATCATTTTGAGGTGTCCGAATGCCGTCCGGAGCTTTCCAAAGGAAGGAAGGAAGATTAGGGTTTACCGTCCCGTCAACATAGTGGTCATTAGAGCCGGACGCACTTTCTACCCGTAATATGGGTAAACGTAAGGAGGAGAAAGAGTGAAAAATTGGCAATTATTTTAGCTCATACTCATCCCCATATGGTGATGCTCGATTTGTTACTGTTTCGCGGCACACTGTTCCATATTATACAAGTCGTGATGTTCCACACGTGGCCATGAAACACGCCCTTAGAATTCTGGGCGGAGAAAGATCTTGATAATGAGGTACCAAAGATGCGTTTCACGGCTTGTGAATCTACATTTTTTTTTCAAATAGTACAGGAATTGCTGAAGGTAGTGAATGAAGGTCCATCCAAAGTTTTTAGCGACTGAACATTGTGATGGGATTCATCAGTCAACACCAGCATGGTAAGTATGCTTTTGATATAAAATTTTTTCGAGATAACAGTAGAATCATCGGTATGGAAGATATGTGACTGCTTGACTAAAGATTCCCCCAATCTATCACATAGAGATTCGCCTGCGGTATCACCTGACTTAGATACCATAGGAAATCTGTGGGACATGAAGGAACAGCGGGCGAAACCTCAACATCAACATCGCTGCAACTTGTGGAACTGCGTAATCGAATACGCATCGAGTGGCTTAATCTAGATGCGACGTTCCTCCACAGACCACAACTCTGTGGACACAACGTCTGAAGGGATCCGGTTGCTTATAAAGTACAGGGCAAGACTATTACGGCATACAATGACGCTTGTTATGCTTTGTCTAGAGGTAAAAAAAAGGACAAGAAGAAATATTATTCAATGAAGGAAAACATCAACATCAGTAACAAGCGAGCATATGGGAAAGAAAGTTATCGTGTTGAATTTTCTCAGTTCAATGTCCGTACGTGTAGCAAAATTAAAATAACGAAATTTAGATGGGAACACCTTTATTCAAGTATGAAATATTTGTTTTTACAAAATGTTCAAATGTTCAGTGGTCATCGGACCCTAGACTTACAAACTCTATGAACTAATGCTAGCTTAGGACAACACACAAACACACCCATGGTTACTTTTTCTTAAATTTGTTTTCGACACTTTCTGTTGCTTGTCTACACCAGGGACGCTTATTATTGTGTCTTTCTTCGGGAGTCTGCCACGATAAAGCGACGGTATATTTGTACAAGCGTACTACGTGAAATATTTCACAAACCTGACATTCAATAAATCGGGCTTTCCTTTTGCTGCCTTATATTGCCTCACAAGACTGATCAACAAGTCACTGAAGATAAACCTTCCAAACTCTTATCGATTTCACGTAGCAGCAGAATTTTTTCGGATTATCAGGAAGATATTTTATCAAAGCATGAGTATAGTAGTTGTTGTTTCAAATGTTTGTTAAGTTTGTGGGACTTAACTGCAAGGTCATCAGTCCCTAAGCTTACAAACTACTAATAAACTAACTTATAGACAACACAAACATACATGCCCGAAGGACGGGGAGCCGGCCGCGGTGGCCGAGGTGACTGAGGCGCTCCAGTCACGGTCAGCACGGCCACTACGGTCAGGGGTTCGAATCCCCCCTCGGGCATGGATATTTGTGCCGTCCTAGTTCGTAAGTAGTTCATAAGTAGTTTGTAAGTTTAGGGACTGATGACCCCGTAGTTAAGTCCCATAAGCTTAACAAACATTTAGATTTAGAAGGACGGGGAGCGAGGTCGCGCATCGGAGCATAGCGCCTCAATGCGCTCGGCCACTCCGTCGCAGCGTTGTTTGCTATAAGCATAGATCTTTTTACAGATGAGTGAAGCTCTATTAACTTTTACCTGTA
This sequence comes from Locusta migratoria, assembly GCA_026315105.1. Classification (NCBI taxonomy): domain Eukaryota; kingdom Metazoa; phylum Arthropoda; class Insecta; order Orthoptera; family Acrididae; genus Locusta; species Locusta migratoria. The sequence goes on along the minus strand of CM048755.1, from coordinate 453,151,185 downwards.
TTAATTTTTTGTCTTTTAAGGAGAGTGCAACACTATCTGTTTCCACAGATTTTTTTTTTAGTTTCCTTTATAAACAATGGTAGGTCTTTTTTTGTCCTTGATCCATTTACTCTCTGCGTAATTTTCCGTAGCACGATTTACAGCGTACTTCAACGTCCATCCTGTCAGTTTTACATGATCTCCATTCATTTTTAAGTGGGATGCTAATAGCTGCTTGTCTGTGCTTTATAATAAATACACTGTTTTTGCCTTCATGGCTGGTTTATTAACTTTGTTTATTATCGTCGCTATGGAGCCATCATGATCACTAATCCCTGTCTGTAAACTGGCATTGTCGATAAGATCAGACATGTTTGTAGGTACAAAATCTGAAATATTTCCATTACGGGCAGGACTGTCAATTTAGCTGTTCAAAATAGTTTTCGGAAAACGTGTTAAATGTGGTTCACAAGATTGCTTGTTTGTACTATTTGCAATGTAGCCATAGACGTTCCAGGCTGTACTCAGTAGGTTAAGTCGTCTACAAATAATATTGCATGAAATGTTCAAATGTTTGTAGAACTTATGGGACGTAACTACGGGGTCATCAATCCCTAAACTTACAAACTGCTTATGAACTAGCTTATACTAAAGACGGCACAGACATCCATGCCCGAGGGGGTACTCGAACCCCCTACGGAGAACGGCCTCGCACATCCAAGCTTAGCGCCTCAATGCGCTCGGCCGCTCCGCCGCGACAGTATTGCATGATATGGGTATTTCCATGCAACTGAGAGTAGACTTTCTTTGAATGACTCTAGTACTGTCACGGTGGAACAGGCTAGAAGTTAAAACACCCAACAATTAACTTTATTTCTCGTAGTTCTATTATACATTTCCATAAAACTTCGCAGCCACACTGGACTTCGAACTCTTCCTACGGCTGCTACTCTATTTCTCTGTATACATTTCACATTCCCTAATAATTTCAGACCTTCGTACCTCGAGTTTGTCAGTTATGGGTAACAAACATTGTTTCACTGCAACAAATTTCCATCAACGCAGTAAATTCAAATGTTTGTAAATCTATCGGACTCATCTGTGCGGTTATCAGTCCGTAGCTTACAAACTACTTACACTAAGGTAATCTAACCTAAGGCACAGACAACATGATGGCGCTGCGGTCACAAGCAGCCCTTTAAACTGGCCAGAGCAGGCGGCAGGTAGTGGCTGTCCCCACCACCACCTCCCCTCAAACGCCGGCAAGCCGGACACAATCGTGGCCTCATGGCAGGCGGCACGAGCTCTCCCCTCAGCCTCCCCTCCACGCTACCCTCTGACGTGCGAGAGGCACCCTAAGCCAGCGATCCGCCTGACACCTGCTAGCATCTTACGGAACTACGAGGGGAGCGTAGGACAGTGGTTTAGGGGGGGGCTGCTCCTCTGTATATGTTACTCTGTGCCTAAGGACAACACAAACAACCATGCCGAGGCGGGACCCGAAGAACCGAAAGGCCGCGCGCACCGTAGCACGGCACCCCGGTGCGCACGGCTAATCCGCCGCGGCGCAGTAAATTCGGGAACTTTTTAACGGATACTATGAAAATTTACTACAAATTTTTTTACAGTCCAATTTCTTTTTTCTGAACATGGCTTGATTTTGCTATCTGCATGTGGACTAGACAATGTTTATCAGAACAACTGAGCTGCGGCGGAATAGCCGTGCGCACAAAGGCGCACTGCTACGGTACACGCGGCAGTCACACGTCGGAGGTTCGAGTCCTCCCTAGGGAATGGTTTTTTGTGTGTGTGTGTTATTCTTAGGAGGAGGAAGAAATATTAGGGTTTAACGCCCCATCGCCAGCGTGGTCATCAGAGTCGGAGCTAACGCTTGGAGTTTTTGGTAAGGATGGGGGGAAGGAAATCGGCCGTGCCCTTTGAAAGGAACCATCCCGGCATTTGCCTAGAGTGATTTAGGGAAATCACGGAAAACCTAAATCTGTATGATCGGAGATGGATTTAAAAAATGTTCAAATGTTTGTATAGCTTATGTGTCTTAACTACGGGGTCATCAGTCCCTAAACTTACAAACTACTTATCAACTAGCTTATTCTAAGGACGGCACAAATATCCATGCCCGAGGGGGGATTCTAACCCCCGACCGTAGTGGCCGTGCAGACCGTGACTGGAGCGCCTCAGTCCCCTCGGCCACCCCGGCCGGCAGGTGGATTTGAATCACCATCCTTCTGTATTCTTAGGATAAGTTGGTTTAAGTAGTAAGTAAGTTTAGCGACCGATAACCGTTGCAGTTAGGTCCCATAACTTTGCCAACATTTCAACAGAACAACTGAAACTACCGACTAGCGTAAAAAAAAAACAACAAATCAAAGACATGTACACTCCACACCTTCTCTGCTATCCGAGTAGATGCTTTCTTTGTGTAAGGCAGCCCTGACCTAGAAGCGGAAATCCTACAGTTCTCCAGCAAATAACACAGGTTCAAAAGGCTACAGGCCGACACCATCACAGAATCGCCGAAGCCTCTGGATGAGACTCTTCCCTCGGCTCCAAACCAAAAGCACTTTGCGTGCGAGGACAGCAGCTTACACCAATCCTGCTAGCCATCTTTAGAAACTAACGATGGCATCAGAATCCAAACGAGAATCGTCATTGTTGCCAACGTGAGCCATAAAGGCTAGTTTACACGACGACACTAGGTTTCATGAAACTGCGCTACTGGCCAGTGCGCATGCGCGGCAGGCGTTCGCGCAACTCATTGGCGGAACTAAACAGTTTCGGCACCTTCAAGCTTTGGCGAAACTGATTGCGCGTGTTTTTGGGTTAGGTTATAACCAATACAGAACAAAACAACATAAAGGGGGAACGGAAGAAATAATTCGGTTTTTGAACAAATATGCGATGAACAGGCGTTTGTGCGATTTTAAGCAGCGGCGTGTTAGTGCTGTTGAAGCAATTAGTCGTGAATTAAATATTGATGGGTTGACGATTAGTGAATTGCAGGCTAAAATTCATTCAATTCCAAATACTTATACAAACAAACTACGGCAATTGTGGATTTCGAAACACGGTACAGGTACTGCAGAGACGAATATCTACTTGACAAGAAACGTAATGCAATTTGTAATTTCAGTTCTGGCAACAATGCTTCACGCATAACAGTATCTTGTTTCTTTATTGCATTACTAACTCTGTTTAAAAGGAACGTAAACTGCTCTGGTGACATTCGAAGTTGATTAAAATAGCTTCTAGGGTCTTCAATTACAATTACAATTTCTTTCAGCAAGGTCGCTAATCAACCGAGCTGACGTCTTTTCTTAATCCAGTCACGAACCCAAACACGTTTTTAATTCTTTTTTATGTTTAATCTTATGCAGTGACTTCACACAGAGGAGCAATAGCTCCGCCACAACACTTACAGCTACCAAAACTTTCATTCTACGGCGACTACGGCGCTCACAAAACAACGAAAGTGTATAGTATTGGCGCCGTGTCTACAGACACACACGAAACCAGTTGCGCGCAATTCATTTCCTGAAACGAGTGTCGCAACCTAGTGTCGTCGTGTAGACTAGCCTTAACTTGCAGACGACTGCACCCTGTACACTCGATAGCCGCAGGAAAGGCCGCTTTGACTTATTGGGTGGCGCTCTCCAGAAGACATATCGAGAGCACATAGAAATTCCTTTCTGCCCTGATTGATTTTTCCGTCTTCGCCCCGTGTGCCTTTTCGGCACAAAAGGTCCCGGACAACAACAACAGCGGTGTGGCATCGTGCATTACGCCGCTGGAAGGTTTAGAACATCCACCGTACTCACCCGACATAAGGTCCGGTACAACGTCAGAGATGACATCCATTCCTTAGGGACGTGAATGTTGGATACAACAAATTGACACGCAGATGGTATAAGACGTCTTACGGACATTTTGCAAAAGATCATAAATGATGCGTATACATGTGGCGTCTGTTCCGAAAGAACAGACGTCAATTTTGATCCTACAGTTGTTATAATTTAATATTCACAGAATATATGACATCAACTGCGATTGGGCAAAGCTGAAAATGTGTACCCAGCCGGGATTCGAACCCGGGTCTCCTACTTTCTAGGGAGTTGCGCTGACCCCTACACCACTTTTTTTTTTTTTTTTTTTTTTTTTTTTTTTTTTTTTGCTCTATGGGTAGTTCTGTCCGTTGCGGACGCTGTTCGTGATTGTTCGTTCTGGTTCGGTGTGTTGTTGGCTCAGCTTTTTTATTACAGAGAGCGTTTAGCCCTCTGACCGGGCGCGCTGAGCCACGGCTCCCGGCTCCTGGGGACACAGTGATCAGCACCCCTGCAAAGACTACCTAAGCACGCCTCCCGTCAGATACAAATTCCCAGCTTCGCCCTGCCCACACTACTCAAACTCGTAGTTATGAAACTAATTCCCGTAAGAGTAAGGGCTTCAAACTTGCCCACCCCTCCCCACTAACGATAGGATCATTGCCCTTCACCGGCATATTATATATACACATGTGGATATATGTATATATATAATATGCCGGTGACGGGCAATGATCCTATCGTTAGTGGGGAGGGGTGGGCAAGTTTGAAGCCCTTACTCTTACGGGAATTAGTTTCATAACTACGAGTTTGAGTACTGTGGGCAGGGCGAAGCTCAGAATTTGTATCTGACGGAAGGCGTGCTTAAGGTAGTCCTTGCAAGTGCGGTGAACACTGTGTACCCCCCCCCCCCCCCCAAAAAAAAAGTGCAACTGCCGAGAAAGCAGGTGACCCGGGTTCGAATCCCGACTGGGTACACATTTTCAGCTTTGCCCAATCGCAGTTGATGTCATATATTCTGTGAACAATAAATGATGCGGGCAATTATGTTGAAGCTGTGTAGCTGTAAGTACCTGTGTCAATAAAGTTATTTAAGAGAAAAATAATAGTTCTCAATAATTTTAACCTAGCCGTTGCACCTTGTTATTGGTATCTTCCGTTCGTAGACTGGTTGGACACAGCTCGCCACGCTACTCTGTGCTGTGCAAGCTTCGTCATCAAATAGCAAATTCAAACTACTTCCTTTCGAACTTAATTACTGTATTCACCTCTTGGTCTTCTACGATTTTTAGCCCCCACACTTCCCTGCAACATTAGGTTGGTGATACCATGATGCCTCAGAATGGATCCTATCCACCGATCCCTCATTTTAGTTAATTTATACCGCGTTTTTCGTTTCCCCCCAATTCTATTCCACACCTCTTCATTGGTTACATGATGTCTGTTCTTTATCTTCAGCATTCCTCTAAAGCACCGCTTTTTAAAATTTTTTATTCTCCTCTTGATCGAACTGTTTTCATCGTCCATATTTCACGTCAACTCCCTAAAACTAAAATCTATATTAGATATTTAGAAACTCCTGTTGTCCAGAAACACTTTTCTTGCCATCGTTAGTGTACATTTTACATCGTGTATCCTTCGGCCACCACGAGTTCTTTACTGCCGTAATGGATAAACTGATCTTCTACTTTTGATGTCTCGTATCCTAATTTAATTCCATCGCCACATACTCATTTAATACGACTCCACTGCATTATCCTTGTATTGTTTTCGTTACTGTTAATCTCATATACTTCTTTCAAGATACTGTCCTTTTCGTTGAATCGCTCTTCCAAGAACGTTACCACATCTGACCAAATTATACCGCCATCAACAAACCACTAAATTTTTAATTCTTCTTTCTCGACTTTGATTTCTTTACAATTTTTTTCTTTGGTAATTTTAATGCTGTAGTGCAGCTAAAGACATTCCTTTTCTTATTCTAATTCATGAAATACTAATCTTTTCATGAAGTCGAACATAATACACAGTGGCCTTCCTCGCCTAACAGACTTCCATAGGCATAAACTGACTTCAGCTAAATGAACCCAATAGCAGACTTCCTAACTGTGCTGGTTCTTGCAGCCCAACTAACTACGGTGATCCGTGTGGCATTTGTGGCCGTTACACCCAACGGGGGCCGTGTTCAGCCTGCCTGGTGCAAGTCTGTTTATCTGACGCCACTTCGGCGGCTCGAGCGTCAATGATGATGAAATGAGGATGAGGACGATGAAACACCCAGTCACCAAGCGGAGGAAATCCCCCACCGGACCGGGAATCGAACACGGGCCCTCTGCGTGGCAACGCACCACGCTGTCCACAATAGAGGTCTGCATTTAGCGGTCATGCTTGCTCGCAGTGGCGGCTCGTACAAAATTTGACCAGTGTGCTACAATATTACAAAAATAAACAGGAAACAAAATATACTAAAATAAAAGGCACGACTTAAAATTGTTGTGATATTAGCTTTACCTAATGAACTAAGATCAAGTATGTTATTTATATGTTTATGATTTCCTTTACGTTTTTTTTTTTTTTTTTTATTAATGCATTAAGATGTACGAGGTCTTTCACTCCCCCTGTACTCCACGCATCACTGTTCCCAAACAACAAACGCGAAAACAAAAAAGTGCATTGCGAATATCACATCCGCAAATCCAACTGTTTTCATACACTTTAGTTCTAAATTTCCTCGTGTACTCACTTTTTTGCCACCTCCTATAGTCTTTTGACTGAGATTTAAAACTGGAGTAGGTCTACCTAACGCTTTCACTTTCAGTTTCTCTTCCAAAGGTCTATCGGAAAATGGGCTCTGTAGCAGATCATCAACAGAATTCTCCATGTTGCTCGCACAGTACGTAACGCGCACTTTCACGATCGCGAAACACTTCTTCAGCGAACGCATAAAGCGTGAATAACAATGGAAATAACGGAGCTTAGCAACATCCCCAAAACGTCATCTGCGTTCTACACAAGCGCAGTTTCACTCGCATGTTGGCTAAACATTACTAATGTTGTTTGTGATTGAAGTTTTACATCAAACACGTCACCCTTAGTATGGTTGTCTTTAATTAAATACCAATTAATACTGCAATGATAGTAAGACCTTCAGGGTAATTTATAAGAGCGTTCCCAACTGCATGTATTCACTGCAGGTAGTAAATATAACGTTTAAAAAATATTAATTTTATTTACAGAAATTAAAAATTTAGACTCAGAGGTATTTGAATACGAGCTCACACAAGTAGGTTTGAGAGACCACGCGGAAGATGCCTAAGCCAGCGCGCTATTTGACTATGCCGCAATATTCGTCATATATTATTCTTCCGCAACCTTTACACGAAGCGTGAAGAGAAATATTGATCTGGACGTCACGTCTGCGCATGCGCACTAGCGAACAGACGACTGCGCCGCTTCTCTGCGCACTCAGCAGCGCGGCTGAATCCCACTTCAGCACAAGGAGCTGGTTTCCAGCTATCGCGGCGAGAGCGCTCCAAAATACGTTTTCATCCTTATTACTAGCATTCTAATATGCATTGGAAGGGAATTGGCATAATTTTATTGTGATATCTGGCTCGCATTCCAAGAGAAAGGATGCAATTTTACAGCGATTTCTCGCTTGTATTCGAAGGGAAATGGCCTAATTTTAGTAATATATTTACAGTGTGCTGCAGCACATTATCACCAGCCGCCACTGCTTGCTCGATCACGTAGTTCCGTGACATAGAGCCAGTCAAAACGGCCGCCACTCCCGCTCGGTTCCCGCAGCGCTCGCGCCTTGCTCTCGACGGCTGACGCCGGGTAAAGGGTTGGCAGAGGGGGAGCGATGACGTCACACACGCGAGAGTGAGACGTTTCGGGCAGGACGAGTCACGATACTCCCGGGTTCTCGTCGCGCCCGCCGGGCCGAGCTGAGCTTGGCTGAGTCGCCTCAGCCTAGTCGGCGCACGCCGCCGGCTGCGTGTTCACACAACGCGCCGGACGTACCCCAGACAAAAAATGGGGGAAAATACATTTTTTCGATTTTCACGTTGTAAAAATTGTTGATGGTATACACGATCATGCTTCATCGTTTTACGAAATTAGTTTTTCCTTACTTGCTTTGCCTTGCCTGTGAAAAAATAAAAAGGCTAATTTTCATTCCGCACGAGTTTTTAGTTCCGTAACGCTCCTCACTCGATTTTGATGAAAGTATACGTTTAAAAAATCTGATTTTTGGACACATTATAGTAAAACATCTTAGCTTTCGTGTAAGACATTCACCTTTTAGAAATTCCTAACAGTAGTTTTCAAATGACGCTATTTCTCAAGTATATGCACTTGATTTACAAATCGTGTATTGAAAAAGTTAGATAGCGGGCAGGTTACTGTTCTATGATTTTTAGACCATATATTGCCGGGAGTGAAATGGAGCTAAAAGAACAAAAAAGTTTTTGAAATGGTAATCACACTGATATCTACCATCTTTCACAAGTAATTGCAAGTTATCTGAGCGCCCTCGGCCCGCGATCACAAGTCTACGAACTCAGCCTGTGTTGAGCGTAGCGTGAAGCACTGCAGTGCCGAAAAATCTGAATTGCTGGCTACTTTTGTCAGTCCCTCGTGATGTGTTAAAGATCCATAATCAGAGAACAATAATGAACTAATTTTTCTTGGGTGGCAACCGATTACAATGGACAACCATCTGCTACGGTTTTACAGCAGATCATACTTGACTTTGAGAGGCATACATCTGGTTTTTTCTACATAATACAATTCATGTAATTTATATTTCGTGTTTGGAACTAGAAGAGAAGAACAAAGTAATGCAAACTGCTACTCCTCCTAAGACACAATATATACCTTTTCGCTTTTGTAGCTTTCGGAAATATGTTCCCACAGGGTGAAAATAATTGTATACAGTGTGTCCGACATAAATGTGGTACTTTCACGTCTGAGATAAAAGTAAGAATGAACTGAGTTGCTTTTAGTAATCTGTCTGAGACGAACAACGTTTCTAGGAACATTTTGCTGTATCGTTTGAAGACAATTTTCTTTGTCTACAAGATGGTACTTTCGGATTTACAACATACGCTGGTTTACTTTAGCCTCAGACACTGCAGGACTGGTCAGTAAAGGATGAGAAGCGTCTGTCACTTTTTTCTATTTTTTTTTCTATGGAAGGGGAGAGCAAGTCCCCAGCTATAAGGAATCCCAACCCACTGTCAGCAGAAGATCGATTGCTGGCCACTTCAAGAATCCAGCTAACAGTTCATTGATTTTATTATATTATATATTAAAAGAATCTACGAAAACTAAAGTCAGTCGGAGAGACTAAACTAGCCAGCTGATTTCCTTCATTTTTGTGTAAAACTAAAGGTATTCATCCACTTTTTCTACACTCAAATGGGATTTCCTTCTGTATATTTCTTATGGGGATGTCCTGGCTGTAAACTTAAGTCATTCTGTCAGGCCGTTCTATCCGACCCATTTCCTCCATTTTCGCTTTAAACGAAAGGTATTTATTCGCAGATTTGTCATCAAGTATCATAATTAACTTAAGTCTCTCTTTCCTTTACTTTCATTCAAACGAGGAATCCTTCTGTCCTTGCATTGAATATTTTAATCGGCTTGTTTTAGGATATCTTCAGTTCTAAATAAAGTATACAGTTCTCTTTGACCTAACAACGCTCAACGGATCAAGATCTTTCATTTGTGCTTTTAAACACTTGCACGGATTGATTCTGAAGAAAGCTATGCGTGAACATTCAACTTTACTTCCATGTCTTCCCACCCAACGTTTTTGTCATTCCACTAACGGTGCGAAGTATTCGCACGGGTCCTATTCACACGGGTCTTATTCGCACGGGTCCTCTAGCTTTCTTAAAAATTAAAAGAATCTATTTTACAATTATAATTGATTTTAAATAAGTGTTATGAATTTAAGAAAACACAAGTTTATATAATAATCTGTATACTGTTACTATTTACAATACAATATTTCTAAATGATAAATATTTAATCTTACTTATTTCCATTTCACATGACTGGCCACTAATGCTGCAAAGTATTCGCACGGGTCACTTAGTTTTATTACTATTGTTCTCACACTGTAGTGAACCGTCGAATTTTATTAACATAAGAAATAGGTGTTAATGGACTCATCCCATGAATATAGACTAACAATTAGGAGAGTATATCCTTCCGTTAACATTCGATATCTTTAATACTCACGCCGAGAGTCGACGACGGCACGAACTGATTGGGCTATGCTGTTGCTTCTGCAGCACAAGTATCACACGTATCCAGCCTACTTTCAGCAGAAGCTCCTCTGTATGATTTTTTTTTCAGTTATACTTATGAAAATATGTTTATTTTTCTTCTATTGCTATTAATTCTGTAAGATGAATTAAAAAAAAATCAGAAATGTTTAGATTTTTACATAAGGAAAAACTCTCCTAAATGTTAGTCGAAATTAATGGGATGGGTCCATACCACATATTTCTAATGTGCTTATAATTCTATGAGTCACTACAGTGTGCAAACAATAGTAATAAAATTACAAAATTAATTAACAGTTAGCTGGCTCAACGTAGATGGCAGTGAACAAGTACTGGTCACACCTGTGTTTCCTTCGATCTTCTACTGACAGTGGGTGACGATCCCTTTGTTGCTGGCCACAAGCCCACTAAGAACGAAAAAACAAATCACAACATGAAACAAATGACACCTGCTTCTCATCCTTTACTGATCTGTAGTGTCTGAGGCTAAACTAAATCTGTGCGTTTTCCTTTCATTTAAAGTATAGAATTCGATATGAAAGTACCACGGAGACAAGGAAAATTGTGAGATTCAGGAAATGTTCATAGAAAAGCAGTTCCCATCAGACAGCTTCCTAACAAAATAAAAAAAAATCTGAGAACCGTGTGGAGTTCTTTGAAAGTGGAGATGAGCTGAAACATAGTACAGCGCGTACCACATAAATCTGGCACACCTGACGTACCCCCCATGGCCATAAGTTGCAGCATCCCTTATCAGGAGGTAACTAAATGTCTTTAATTTTAATGTTATGTAATCCTACTTTAGTCTCGGTCTGAGGGATAGCGCTTTTATGTGAGACATTGTATATAAATTGTTTCACCTTGTGGTAGAACATTTTCTGGGAGTTACAAAAGCGAAAATTAAGAGAAGGTTCAAATGTTTGTTAAGCTTAAGGGACTTAACAGCGGGGTCATCACTCCCTAAACTTACAAACTATTTATGAACTACCTTATACTAAAGACGACACAAATATCCATGCCCGAGGGGGGGATTCGAACTCCTGACCGTAGCGGCCGTGCAGACTGTGACTGGCGCGCCGCAGTCCCCTCGGCCACCGCGGCCGGCTTAAGAGAAGGCTAAATAGTGTAATCTTAGGTGTAGGAGCATCAATAAATGTAAGTATATTTTTGGGTTTCTTCCGTTTATTATCCTCAACTAGAAAGTCATTGAGTAGAATTTCAGAAATTTTATTTCAGTCCATCAAATTCGCAGTTTACATTAATTGTTTCTTCTCTTGTAGTTTGAAACACGAAATATGTATTCCAGTAATTGTACAATGTGGACAACAAACTACTTGTATACCTCTTAAGTGAAGTATAACCTTACACAAAGCCACAGCAGATCCTTGTCCATTGTAATCGGTTGCCACCCAAGAAAAATTAGGGTATAGCTATTTCCTGGTTATGAATTATTAATACATCACGACGGACCAACATACGTGGCCAGCAAATATTTTTTTCGGCACTGCAGTGCTACACGCCACGCTCAACACACGCCGAGTTCGTAGGCCTGCGGACGCGACATGATGCCGCTCAGATAACTCACAATTACTTGTGGAAGGAGGTAGATATCAGTGCGACTATCATTTCAAAAACTTTTCTGTTCTTTTCGCTCAATTTCACTCACTGTAATGTATGGCCTCAAATGCATAGTACATTAAGCTGCCCGCTATCGAACTTTTTCAATACACGATTTGTAAATCAAGTGCGCATACCTGACAAAAAGAATCATTTGAAAACGATTGTTACGAATTTCGAAAAGGTGAATGTTTTATTGGAAAGCTAAGATGTTGTACTACCCTGTGTCCAAAAATCAGATTTTTTAACCGAATACTTTCATCAAAATCGAGTGAGGAGCTTTACGAAACTGAAAACTGGTGCGGAATGAAAAGTAGACTTTTTATTTTTTCACAGGCAAGGCAAAGCTTGTAAGGAAAAAAAAAAAGTTGATAAAACGATGCGATGTGGTCTTACATACCGTCAAAATTCCTTGCAACTTGAAAATCGAAAAAGTTGTTTTTCCCCCTCTTTTTCGTCTAGGCATATCCCCGCTCGGCTCGGCCCGGCCGGCAGTGTGAACGCACCGTCGTAGACGTGTGGCAGACAGGTGCAATAATTTCTAACGGCGTCATGAGGGGGGCTGGTCGTGCGCATGCGCACTGCTGTCGGCTGCTCCACATGCCAGCCGGGAGTACCGAGTCTTCTCGCTCCCGAGACTGCATTATCGGCACGGCCGGCTCCCGGGTACGGCGGTCTCGCCAGCCGCTCCCTCTGGCGGGAACGAGCGGGAGCCAGGCCGCGTTTGACGGCCTCTACCGTGACAGTCCGGTAGATGTCAATGTAACCTGCTTGCAACTGCATTTTATATTCCTCATGCTTGCAAGCATTCGATGCTTGCATTGCCCGCTGTCTATTCTGCTACGTGGATGCCGTTCATTCACCCGCTGATGGATCATGGCGCGTGAACGCGAGACTAGGGACAGTGTGAAAGGAAATTGATACGAAAGAATTTATCCTCAGTACGAAAAATACTGATCGTAGTAGTGTCTGCGAAACATTTTCATTAGTAAATGATAAGTGGGGAAATTATTTTAAATGAAAACATTTTTAATCAAGGGAAATTATGTTGGCTACGTTTATTGTGGCAATTGTTCTCTCTCCTATCTTATCGAAACACAACACACCTACAGGCACATGTCTGAAGAAGACAACAAGGACATTCTGAGGCATTACCGGCATCAGTTAGAGACCCTGTCACTAAAAAGTGTGTCGAAATGTGTGCCAGGAATCTTCGTCCATTTACAATGATTTCAGGAAGTGGATTTCGTTCTTTTTGCCAGGAGCTTGTAAATATTGGTTCGGAATTTGGACAGGTGGACGTCTCCAACATTCTGCCTCAACTTAAGACAGTGGCACGAAACATAGAAAGACAAGCCGATGAAATACGGACAAATCTTATGCGCAGCATTGTCCAGGCTGTAGACGCAAATGCATGTGCGTGCACAGCTGATTTGTGGACCGATCCGTATCGAAAAAGATGTTACGTGTCTGTTACTGCGCACTTTGTTGATGAACAGTGGACATTAAGGAACACAGTTTTGGCAACAACCCATTTTTCTGAGAAGAAGAAATCCGGGGAATATATTAAGGACCATATTGAGGAACTTTTTTTTTAACTTAGGAGTAAATCCGCAGCACCTTAATAAGAATTCTTTTCTCACAGACCTAGGTGCTATTTTATGTTCCGGCGTCAAATGCAGCTAGTGAAAGAGGTTTCAGTGCTGCAGGCAATCTTATCTCTGACAAAAGTAGCAGACTTCATCCAAAACAGGTCGATAATATTCTGACCATTATTTGTATTTATAATGCTAATAATGAATAATATGGAGACAGTTTTATTGGTTATTTTTGTAATGTATTAGGTGGAAATACTGACTTTTCTAAACAGGAATCAATAAAGTATTTATATTAGGAAAGAAACTTAAATATCACTCCGTCTTGAACAGAGACATAACTCAAAACTGTAATACTTGAGATCAGCAACATTTTTCTTGCCATGACAAATATTATGGACTATCCTACAACATAAATCATAGAACGAAACTTTCACTCTGCAGCGGAGTGTGCGCTGATTTGAAACTTCCTGGCAGATTAAAATTGTGTGCCGGAACCGGGACTCGAACCTGGGACCTTTGCCTTTCGCGGGCAAGCGCACTACCAACTGTGCTATCCCGACACGACTCACGGTGCCGCCTCACAACTTTACTTCCGCCGGTACCTCGCCTCCTACTTTCCAAACTTCACAGAAGTTCTCCTGCGAAACTTGCAAGATTAGCACTCCTGGAAGAAAGGATATGGTGGAGACATGGCTTAGCCACAGCCTAAGGGATGTTTCCAGAATGAAACTTGTTGTGAAAGTTGTGAGGCGGCATCGTGAGTCGTGTCGGGATAGCACAGTCGGTAGTGCGCTTGCCAGCGAAAGGCCAAGGTCCCAGGTTCGAGTCCCGGTTCCGGCACATAATTTTAATCTGCCAGGAAGTTTCAACATAAATTATACTCTTCTCCTCAAGCGGAGAAAATGTGCCGTTTTTGGTCCAGGTTGGAGCTCGTCAAACATATTTTTCAATGATAAACTAAAACCTGCTGGTTTTAAAATTGTGTTACTCTTCTTGCCGAGGTGCGAAATGTAAGTTTTCATGCCCATAACGTCCACAATTACAATAGTTTATAGCCTTTCTCTTCCGTGTTTCGTATTATTTATTGTAACCCTGCTAGAACGTAAGAGTATTGTTGCATAAATGAAATGATACGGGTGAAGTTCCGTCATGTGGTTGGGACATAACAGAAGCGGCAGCGGCGTGCGGACACACACACACACACACACACACACACACACACACACCTGGTGTGTGGGCCGCTGCCAACACCACCTACCCCACGGCGCTATAAAGCAAGCACAGCTGGCATTCATAACCGGACGAGCAAATACCGAGCGCGGCGCGATCGAGCGAGTAAAAGCAGGCAAATTCGCCAATATGCAGACCTCTAGTCCACAAGACTACGGAGGCGGACAACTCTGGCGAGGAAGGCGATTGTTGTCTCTTTGAACTGACCGAAGACGAAAGCGCTGCCTACGAACCCCTGGGCTGTGTCAGGATGTCTGTAGGCATCGTTTATGAGAGCACGTTAGAGAGCGCTGATGACTTGCAGTCTTGTTGTTGTAGGGAGCAGTCTTCCTTGATTTGTAGATGATTCACCGCTAACGCCAACCCAGTGAGCTCAAAGATAATCTGGAGTCAGTACTGTGTATCACGAAAGCGTGACGCTTGGTGAACGTATATCTGTCTCTGTCTAGTTGTTAGTAGTATTTGCGTGCACCGAGTTTAACGTTATGACATCTGTAATCTTTTGTTCTAGTTGTAACTCAAATACAACGGCAGCTACCTATGAAAATTTTAATACTATTCACAAAATAGGTGGGACATCGAATAAACGGTATACTCATGAAACGAACTAGCAGAAAACAGCAGGTTTTTTTTTAAAAAAACGTGTACGTCAGTTACATTTTTATTCAGAAGTAGTGTTCTACCATATTGCGTTAAATGGATAAATTTTTTTACCGTAGAAAGGTAAATGAAAGTTTAAAACCGATCAATTCGAAGTGTCTCATATAAACGTTATTTTTCATTCAGTAATTTCCAGTCGGAGGGCTCAAACGGAAAGCATTATAAACAAGAGGCAAATAGAGAAATGAACACGAGAAGTAGCGTCTACAACAGTTTCATTTATTCATTAAATTCATTGTGGTAGGAACTGGCTAAAAATATAGGTCATCTTTGTATTTAAAACTACTTCATTTCCTTTGAGTTCTCTTCGAACATAAACGACTCGAACTTTAGTATAATGTATTTATTAAAGTAATTAATCATTCATATCTCATTTTCAAGGGACGTAGAATACAAAAGAACAACACGACCTATACGTACGGTGTTGCCAACCTAACAAAAATAGTGTGTCACGATTTTCACAGATTCAAAGCACTACAGTTGTGTATCCAGTGTTAATCATTGAGATCACTGCGCCAACCCTAGAGGTCCTCAAAAAAATGTTCAAATGTTTGTATAGCTTATGGGACTTACCTACGGGGTCATCAGTCCCTAAACTTACAAACTACTTATGAACTAGCTACAACTAAGGACGGCACAAATATCCATGCCCGAGGGGGGATTCGAACCCCCGACCGTAGTGGCCGTGCAGACCGTGACTGGAGCGCCTCAGTCTCCTCGGCCACCGCGGCCGGCTAGAGGTCCTCGAATACTTTGGTGCGCACGGGCAGGCGTTCAACACCCGTGCACGAGTGGGGCTCTGACACATTGTGCTAAGAAAAGAAACATACAAAGAAAACAATGAACTCCTAACCGCGGTTTCAGACGACGAACGTCACAAGTAAGACCTCTCAACAACTCTCACTCTGCATTACTAGCTATGATGCATTTCTGCGCTGCACAATTTGTACAGATTATAGTGAAGTAAGTAATGTATTAATCACCAAAGTAACCGAGAATATACTCTAATCTCTTCTCAACAAGCGTATGTTCTCCGAAATCTAGCGTGATGGGTAGATGGGTTGTATGAAACAACATTAGTAGGTGCAGAAGAATTATCCTGTATATCAGTGTTTTCAACTTGTAAGTCGCGACCCCCAGGGGGGGTCGTAAAGTCTTGTCGCCGACACAGGAGGAGGAGGAGGCACTTTACCATAAAATTACTAGGGGCCCAGTAATACAAAAACGTACCCCTAAGTGAACTTCATTTAATGTTAAAATTACAGAGTCTATTGTGTAACATTCATTATGAATTGAATATGTTATATGTACTTTTTTACAATACAGTGTGTTAATGATGAATAATCCCAAAGTATGAAAACTGTTTTCAGGAAACATTTATACATGGACTAATGTGTTCCATTCCGAATAATACACAAAAGAACTTCATACAACAATTTAAAAGAAAGAACGAAGAAAAGAAAGAAGTTTAAATTAGTTTAATTTGATATAACATCATTTTGTTAAGATTCGTGACGGGTCTCCAGAAAATGTGTACTTGGAAGGTGGTCGATTATTCGAAAAGGCACCTCGCTGCGGAGCGCGCGGTTGCTCGCCGTGGAGGTTCGAGTCCTCCGTGGGGCATGGGTGTGTGTGTTTGTCCTTAGGTTAGTTTACCTAGGTTTAAGTAGTTTGTAAGCTACGGACTGATAACAACGCAGTTAGGTCCGATAGATTTACAGACATTTTGATTCGAAAAGGTTGAAAAATTACATTTGCACTGTAGCCATTCTCGTTTATCTATTTTGCATTTCCCCACAATATATTTTCTAGACTTTTCAATTTCAAAAGTTTTCGGGTTTTGTGAGATTTATTTATTGCATGTTTATATTTTTCCCTTTCATCGGACAAATTCAATATCTTACCATTAACTAATCGAGCTCAGACATGTTTTCACATAGTTTTATCCCTGTCTGTAATAGACGAAGAAATGTTGATGAACCACAATGGCGTGTTTTAATATGCGTTGTACATATCATACATGTATTCTGAATGGCCTGATGAGACGTATCGGGCCGGCCGCGGTGGCCGAGGTGACTGAGGCGCTTCAGTCACGGTCAGCACGGCCACTACGGTCGGGGGTTCGAATCCCCCCTCGGGCATGGATATTTGTGCCGTCCTTCGGATAAGCTAGTTCATAAGTAGTTTGTAAGCTTAGGGACTGATGACCCCGTAGTTAAGTCCCATAAGTTCTACAAACATTTGAACATTTTTTTGAGCCTTATCACACAAAACAGTCAAAATAAACAGGGAGATACTGCCTCATCCTGATCGGTAACTACGAAACGAGAAGCTTTACGGTTATCTATTTTGTCAAATACTGAGAGGTTGTGATATGCAACCTTTTACAATGTTTACTTTTGAGTAGTCTTCAATCAATGTGCGAAAGTGCATCAACATTGGTAGGTCGGTGGATGTTGTTAATATTGTAACTTTACGAAAACTTCAGAGGTCGTACTGTTGCTACTGTTATCTATATTTTATAATCAGCTTTCGATCATCATCTTTCTTCCGCTAGATTATTATGTATAATTAATTTTTATTGCTGTTATTTTTATTATTAAGTAGCCTTGCAGATTAAAACTGTGCGCCAGATCGGGATTTGAATCGAGGACCTTTTTCTTACGCATACAAGGGCTCGGCCGACTGAGCTACCTGTGTACGCTTCAAAGCTACATTTCCTTAATTGATTCATCGCTTATTACCTATTCCCACGAATAATGAAAATTTCCCTGTTCATTTAAATACCATCACACAAATTGCATCAAGCAATGTCTATCCTTCTAAATGGTCGATTTTATAATCTAACAATGTATAATATGTATAATGTTGTATATAAATTACAAAAATTGCAATTTGTTGAATGTGAATACCATTATTTGTATCGTAGAACGTTGCAGACGACAACACATGCAACAAACATAATGTCTCAGAACAGAGTTTTTAGGCTAGCAATGCTGTAATCGCAGTTTTTATTGTATTTAAAAAAAATATAAGTGAACTGTGTTAGAAAGCAACGATCCTTAGAATTTTACAATCTGGGAAGTATAAATATTACGGCGATCTGGTACAAACTGGCGAAAGTAATATATATGGCTATGATGTAATCGAGACCAGAGTAAGATAGCTGTATGCCGAGCAGGGACGCTGACTTTTGAAAATCAGTGTGGGTGCTCGTGGTTTCATTTTTAATTACCTTTTCGACCACAAGGTGCAAAAAATGGGGCAAGCAGTGCTCAATTTCGCTGACTTTTGCTTGCAACCTAGAAAACGTACCAGTCATATTTGTCGCTCTGTCGGTAGTAATAACATTGCGTGATTTGATATCCGGAGAAAAACGAGAGAGATCATCCACTGATATTATTAACAGTACTTCAACTGTTGTAGATTCAATATTACAGAAAACAAAATAAGAAACAAAAAATCATTAATTTGTAAATTAGCACCACTGGTACGTTCAGGAAATTTTAGGAAGTTTAAAACGAATCAGACGATTGAAGTATGTTACAATTTCGTTACATATTTGCCTCTCAGATAGACGAAACTCTATCGTAAATACTTTGATTTGGTCCTGCTTCTCTATTATTAGATGCTCTTAGCCCTGCAATGACTAATTTCTTAAAGTACATAGTTATGTGAGTATGGAACGCTAAATTTTATATCTATTTTTAACCTATTGGACAATGAACTTTGCTCCTTAGCCATATTTCCTCATGACTGAAAAACAAAGTAAAGACAACTAAGCCAACGAATTGTACTGTGCCAAGATATATGTCCATGCTCCACTTGTATAACTTTCAGGAAACCTTTGAAATGGCGGTTATTTATACAGTGGTCGCTAGACGAAAACCGGGCGTCGGCGAACTTGTCTTTGCGAGGCCCCTTTCATTTTTTCAGTAAGGCAAAAAATGTTAAATAAAATTAGCTGATTTATACATCAATGATCATTATACCAAAATTTTATAAGTATAATATACAAGTATTACTGCAATGACAAAAATTACAATAAACAAACACAAATTTAAAAAGAAGGAAAATTTCGGCTTTTTGTCTCACTGAATTTTTTAAATATCACATCTTAATTAATACTGGCCGCTATTTCGGCTTCAATTGATAGTACTGACAACGCAGATAGTCTTTCTTGCGCTTCTTAAATAAGTCGTCATTAAGGAAACAATCCTCACACACAAAGCAAGAAAATATGTTATGTGGGTATGTGTCCGGAAATGCTTAATTTCCATGTTACAGCTCATTTTATTACTTCTCTTCAAATCCCATTAATCATGGAATGGAAACACACAGCAACAGAACGTACCCGCGTGACTTCAAACACTTTGTTACAGGAAATGTTCAAAATGTCATTCGTTAGCGAGGATACATGCATCCACCCTCCGTCGCATGGAATCCCTGATGCGCTGATGCAGCCCTGGAGAATGGCGTATTGTATCAAATGTTCAAATGTTTGTAGAGCTTTTGGCACTTAACTACGGGGTCATCAGTCCCTAAACTTACAAACTATTTATGAACTAGCTACAACTAAGGACGGCACAACTATCCAACCCGAGGGGGGATTCGAACCCCCGACCGTAGTGGCCGTGCAGATCGTGACTGAAGCGCCGTAGTCCCCTCGGCCACCGCGGTCGGCGTATTGTATCACAGCACGAAGAGTCTGTACATTTGGTACCGGGGTTGCGTAGACAAGAGCTTTCAAATGCCCCCATAAATGAAAGTGAAGAGGGTTGAGGTCAGGAGAGCGTGGAGGCCATGGAATTAGTCCGCCTCTACCAATCCATCGGCGTACGAACACGTCGACTGAAATGTGCAGGAGCTCCATCGTGCATGAACCACATGTTATGTCGTATTTGTAAAGGCACATGATCTAGCAGCACAGGTAGAGTATCCCGTATGAAATCATGATAACGTGCTCCAGCGAGCGTAGGTGGAAGAACATGAGGCCCAATCAAGACATCACCAACAATTCCTGCCCAAACGTTCACAGAAAATCTGTGTTGATGACGTGATTGCACAATTGCTTGCGGATTCTCGTCAGCCCACACATGTTCATTGTCAAAATTTACAATTTGATCACGTTGGAATGAAATTTACATTTAAAGAGAAATACTAAAATGAGCTCTAACATCGAAATTAAACGTGTCCGGACAAATGTCCACATAACACATTTTCTTTCTTTCTGTGTGAGGAATGTTTCCTGAAAGTTTGGCGGTACCTTTTTGTAACACCCTGTGTAAACATTTGTATATACTTCTTCCAAATTGTTTTCTAAAATGTTCTGAAGAAGTTGTTTTGCAAGTATGTAAATAAAAATTGCATCACTGCTGCACTCACACGGAAATAAATCGGACAACTAAATAGCTGCTGCCCGGGAATGGCCGAGCGCACTAAGGCGTCATACCACGGTGAGCGAGATCGCTCTCGTCGGGGGTCGAATCCCACCCTTGAGTACGGATGTTGTGTTCGTCCTTGGATTAAGCTAGTGTACGTTAGATGTAACCAAGCAGTTGAAAAGCGCCGTTAAACATCAAATATAAAAAAAGAAAAGAAAACTGAAGTATTAATATTTTGCGAGGCCCCCACAGGCGCGAGGCCGTCGGCGGTTTCCGACGTCGCCGACGCCTAGCGCCGCCACTGTATTTATATGGCGACAATGTACAGATTCCACACAAGTGACGCCTTTTATTACGGCACCTGGTTGCACTCCTTCAGCAAACAACGGCGCTTCGTGAATAGAGCAATGCATAGTCAAAAACTCTTTCCTGGATTCACTTTTCAGTTCATTTCTGTACATGTGTCATTATTAAGCTCGGCTACTAGCCCTGCAGGTGCTTTGCCCTCTACCTGCCCGCGATGTTTTACGTTAAGTCGTGTGTAACGCCACTGTACTAGTATGCTGTACTTGTTAGCAGACTTAAATACTTTGACGTAAAAGACAGTGCGGATGTCAATCTATCTTAATGAACTGCATGAATGGAGCTGCCACAGCAAACTACGGCTGTCACTGAACTCTGATTGTTGCATCGGTTACGACATCATGCGGCCAGGGGTCAGTGGTATCGCCCCTCCCACCTCCATCCGAACGGGCTCCAAGCCTCTGCAGTGAGTGCTCCTTGGGGCACTGTTGGAACAGCCTAGCGACTAGGTCGTGATTGCTACACTGCGATGTCAAAAATGCATAATTGACAGTTGACAGCTATGATTTTTTCCCCACTTTTGTGCTACTTTATTTTCCTCCCTTATTTTGTGTGGGTGCTGTGCCCCCCAAAAATTTCGTGGGGAGTGCACCAGCACCGGAGCACCCACGGCGCTCCTGATGGCGAGCAGAAACTGAACTTGTAAGGGAGGGCTGCGGCGGCTGCACCGCGCATGCGCGTCGCTCGCCAATGACGGCCAGCTGCACACTGCACGCCGCTTTATGGCATAATCGATACCGCTGCAGACAAAATGGCGTGTCGGTTCTGCCGTTTGCACATGCCACTTGCGTGCCATGGAGGAAGTCATTCGCTCACGAGGCGAGCAAACTGGCTAATCGAGAGCTACATGTTTTTAAAAGTATTACTTCTGTTGACTAATCGGGAAATACAATAATTGCACTACCGCAGAGGCAGTTCTAGGGGAGGGCGGAGGATGCGGGTGCAAAGTGTGCTACCGCCAAGGGAGACAGGCTTAAGAGGACAAACATTTTTTTTTAAATTTTGATGTGGTTGTAAATTAATGAATTAACAAGGCAGTGGAAAGTTTAGCAGAAATGGATAATTTGGAAATACAAGCCACGAATAAAAAACCAGTACCGTACTGGAATTTACAAAGCCGATGACAAATTAGACGAGTTTTTCACTTTGGGTGCGTCTTTCAAAATAGTCGCCGCGGTGCAGTAGCCGAGCGGTCTAAAGCGCCATGCGCCGTCGGAGGTTCGAGTCCTCCTTGTGGCATGGATGTGTGTGTTGTCCTTATGTAGTAAGTTTTAGTAGTTGGTAAGTCTAGGTAGTTATGACGATAGCAGTTTGGTCCAATAGGTTTACAAACATTTGAACATTTTTTTAACAAAGTAGTCAATTTTACCAGTGGCACCATACGCTAATGCTGTACATGAAAAGAACACGAGTGAGCTGGAAAGCCTCTAGACTGGGTATTTCAGAAGGGGTAGTAAATATTTTAGGAAATGGTAGTATAGACGAAATGCAGTTAAAATGCAATATAATGTGTGTGCAAGTATTATTAAATGCAGAGATACAGCTGTTGGTATGTAACTCAAACAAATTTAAAGCAAATGATAATGAGAACGTTCAATGTTGATTTTTTTTCAAATTCCACCATCAACATCATTGTACTTATGACTACTCTACACAAAGTTTAGCTCTTCTGAGATAATATTTAATATTTTCGTTGTCTTATGAGGGCAGCACCAGTAATACCCAGAAGTTATTTTTTATTTATTTATTTATTTATTTATTTTTTTTTTTTTTTTGTAGACTTTGCACCTCAACCATCCCCACAGGCAAAGAAACCTGCCCATGTCTACCTGACGACTACAATGTGCAGGATCCCCGTCAATATAACTTATAGCCAAAGAAATCTCTTCGAATAATGCAGGAAGCCAATTTTAAAGAAACTGTAGTTAACGGAGTCCTGTAATACGATGCGGTAACGCAACAAAATCAAATGTTTGTAAATCTATCGGACCAAACTGCGTGGTCATCAGTCCGTAGCTTACAAGCTACTTAAACCTAGGTAAACTAACCTAAGGACAACACACACACCCATGCCGCAGGGAGGACTCGAACCTCCACGGCGAGCTACCGCACGCTCCGCAGCCAGACGCTTTAGACAGCTCGACTACTCCACCGCGGCGGTAACGCAACAAATGTTCAAATGTTTGTATAGTCTATGGGACTTAACTACGGGGTCATCAGTCCCTAAACTTACAAACTACTTATGAACTACTTACGAACTAGGACGGCACAAATATCCATGCCCGAGGGTGGATTCGAACCCCCGACCATAGTGGCCGTGCAGACCGTGACTGATGCGCCTTAGTCCCCTCGGCCACCGCGGCCGGCGGTAACGCAACAGACCCAGTCACGCCATACCACACATTTACAGAAAAGTGCTCTTGAAAATGTGTCCCAAAAATGGCATGTGGGTTGTCAAAAAATATGGAAATGATTGTAAATCGATGGGACTTAACTTCTTTGGTTATTAGTCTGTAGGCTTACAAACTACTTAAAGTAGTTAAGATGGGGTGTTTGTCCGTCTATGCAACTACATAATAATAATAATAATAATAATAATGTCGTGTGGCTCATTCGCCTGGTGCAAGTCTTTCAATTGGACGCCACTTCAGCCAGTAGCGTGTCCGTAGCCTACACCAGTTATCCAACCGGAGAAAGGGAACCTACAGCTTAACGTGGAATCCGAACCGCGTGTCGTTTCTGGCGATTCCTCACATCGTTGAGAGGTGAAGGATGGGTTGAAACGCAGACTGAAAATAATCCGAGGTGCGACCGGGTTTTGAACCCGCGACCCTTCGGTTTTCACTCGAGCGCTTTACCCCAAGACAACCGAACAACTACAAAGAGACGACTTTTTGTTACCAGACGCGGTTCGTTTTAATGATTTCTAAAACATCTCCTGTGGTCTGTAATCATAGATATTTACAATTTGTTTTGATATGTGGATCGAAAACAGTTCGTTAGCGAAACATGTATCTCAGTCTACTTTCCACCACTCATAGCATAACGTTTAATATCCAAACATTCCCACCACCCTCTCCCCCACACAGAAACACTCACCACCCAGAATTGTAATATTACTATTATTAATTCATTAAAAATAAAAAATAAAAATATGAAATGCACAATAGCTTAAGTAATATAAATAACCTCCTCCAACTTCCACTCTTCCTCCTGCTCCTCGCTCTTGTCTTCCACCTCACTCTACAGTCCACTACTTAATTCTTTCAACCACTATTTAGATATCTTTGCCCTGACACTTCCTTCCCAGTAAACACTTATCACACAAATTTATAATTTCGTCACTACTACATATCACTTACATAAAAATAAATGCACTTTAACATAATTTAATATAAAGTATTAAAAGAAAAGAAGAAAAGAAGAAGAAAGTAAATTGAAATAGCAATGTTGGCAGCACTGCAACAACACAGTGTGCATACTCTCTCACGTTCAAAACAAATACACCTGACTTGTGAAATCGTAATAATGGACAGTGCAGTAGTGAAAGTGGAGATTAGGATAAAAATAGTGATTCGGAAAAAAGAATCTAAAGTACTGCAGGAAACAAATCGGCACTGCATGATGTAAGGTGAAAACCAAGACCAAAAAATTTCCGTAAGTAACCAAACAATACTTTACATGTTTTACTAACGAACTGTTTTCGACCCACATATCAAGACAAATTGTAAATATCTATGACTACAGAGCACTAACGATATTTTAATATCATTAAAACTAAACGCGTCTGGTTACAAAACGTCGTCTCTTATTTGTAATTACATAGATGGACAAAAATCCCCATCATAATTATATAAGCAACTACGGACGTCATGGCCACGCAAATGAAGTACTTAAACTAAGTAAACTAACCTACGGACAACATACATACCCATACCCGAGCGAGGACTCGAACCTTCGACGGCCAGCAACCGCGCGCTCCGGAGCAAGGCTCTTAGAGCACTCGGCCACTCCACCCGGCAGTGGGTTGTCTATGGGCCACTGATGTGACTTTCAAGTGTTTTGATGCCGTGACAAGTGACTTCATCAATAAAGAGTAAAAATGAGATTCAAACTGTTCAAATGCTTGTAGAGCTTATGGCATTTAACTTCGAGGTCAACAATCCATAAATTTACAAACTAATTATGAACTAACTTATACTAAAGACGGTACAAACATCTATGCCCGAGGGGGGATTCGAACCCCCGACCGCAGCGTCCGTGCAGACCGTGACTGGCATACCGCAGACCGCTCGGCCACTGCGGCCGGCTAAAATGAGATTACTTGGCGATTTTCAAGTATCCAAAGACAAGATTCCAATCGTCTATCTTTATCTCCTGCTCTAAGGTGTTGAATGAGCTGTAAATGTACATCTACATCTACATGGGATACTCTGCAAATCACATTAAAGTGCCTGGCAGAGGGTTCATCGAACCATCATTATACTATTTATCTCCCATTCCATTCTCGAATAGCGCGCGGGAAGAAAGAACACCTGAATCTCTCCGTTCGGGCTCTGATTTCTCGTATTTTATCCTGATGGTCATGTAAGTGGGAGTCAACAATATGTTTTTGCATTCGGAGGAGAATGTTGGCGATTGGAGTTTCGTAAGTAGCGCACGCCGCAGCGATAGGCTCCGTTGTTGTAATGATTCCCATGCCAGATTGTTGTTGTTTGTTAAGCTTATGCGACTTAACTACGGGGTCATCAGTCCCTAAACTTACAAACTACTTATCGACTACCTTATACTAAGGACGGCACAAATATCTATGCCCGAGGGGGGATTCGAACCCCCGACCGTAGTGGCCGTGCAGACCGTGACTGGAGCGCCTCAGTCCCCTCGGCCACCGCGGCCGGCCCCATGCCAGATCCTGTATCATTTCCGTAACGCTGTCCCCCCTGTATCGTGACAATACGAAACGAGCTGCCCTTCTTTGGACTCTTTCGATGTCCTCCGTCAAACCCACCTGATAAGGATCCCACACTGGGCAGCAATACTCCAAAAATGGACGGACAAGCGTAGTGTATGCAGTTTCTTTTGTAATACGGATAGTACGCAATGTCCACCCTACTCTCGTATGTGGAACACCGATTCATGCAGAAAATCTACGCGTGCTTGTTAAAGGACTACGTTCTACAGACTGAATCATGTCTTCTACTTCATCCAAAGATTTCGTTAACACGATCAGATACAATGTGACTGTTGGGAATTGAACCAGTGTCGCACAGTGTATTGAACACACGAGTAAACACTCTTGGATGTGGTAGTCAATAAAAGTTGGACACCCATTATGTAGCATTTTTATTCCAATTTGTCTGTAACTTACTACCATTTCCTAAAATATCACACTGTATGCGTGAAAAGTTTTCTAATAAGGAGGAAAACGCATCAGTACATGGTCATCTAACAGTTACTATAGTGTAGGAATAGTATCGCTGAGAATAATGAAGTAAAATATTCAGTGCCCAGTACCCATCACACGTAGTTTTTTAAATGCAGACGTTGTGATTAAGCCGCGTTTACACAAGGAAAGATGCCCGGCATCCTTCCCCTACCACTTCTTCCTCTTGGAACTCCCATGAATGCCATTTTATTCTACCACACTCCTCCGTATTACTTTTTTCTGCGTTGTATGCAACTTTTCTTAAATGTTACCTCATTCGTTTGTATTTCCAGGTGTTGAAGCCCTAATCTATAGCCATGAAAAACCTTTTGCTGCGGAAGCAACCAAACTGATTTTGAACATATTGTATATGCAGTTTCATTGTGTGATATGTGAAAAATAAGACGCCAGGTTTTAATGACATTGTGGCACAGGTTGTCTATGCAAGTGCAACGAAAATTTTCGCAAATTTTGGTAAGATCCCTGAAGTCAGCGCGGCACTCACATAACTACAAACTTTAGTTCTGGAACAATCTGTTTTATGAAAAGGAAAAATGGTCATTAGAAGTGACCTCTGCTTGTAACGATTACTGAGACATTCATTTCATAGAAGTGTACGGTATGTCTATTGTAAAACGAACGTTCTCAAGGGAAACTGAATTGATGTCAAATTTATGCCGTCTTGTCACAGGCGAGATGATTATTGAACCATATCATTTATAATAAGATAACGGCTAAGATTTAGGAACAGAATTTAATAACCGCGAATATTCTGGACCGGTAATACATTTCAAAATTGCGAATATCGGGCACTACGACGCGTTATTTACAGTCTTGTCACTCCTGAGATCGGCTACGCATCAAAAAATTATGGAGTTATTGTTGGTTGGTTTGTGTTTTGAAGACAATAAAGTACAGAGACCCATGGTCCTTTATGGAGTTATGTTACGACGTATCATGTAGCGCCTACTTGTACGTACACGCTAGCTCGAGAATATTAGTTCTTCTTGTGTGATATAGCTACTTAACAGTGGCAACGCTCTCTTCTGGTAGTGACGTTCAGTTTTTCTTCCCAATAGCTGGAATTGTTAAAGACAAGACGTTAAACTCTAATCTTCCTTTCTTCGTTGAAGACGGTGCGTTGAAAACGACCCGCTATGTCAGAGGTGAACACAAATTGGCTCAATGAGCAGCGCTCCGGCTCAGGCCGGAAAAAGAGCAGCGTTCGCGCTCGGCCGGTAGTTATCCCAGCTGCCGCTAGAGGTCTGCATGCTTACTGCCGCACGTAGTTCGCACCACAGTCTAATAAATACAGTCGCGACACTCACTGCTGTGAAAGCTGTTACCGTCTGACAGTTGGAGCGACACTAGCGCTCCAAGCGGTCGTAAAGCCGGCTGTCGCTTAACGCCGTATACGACACATTAATAATGCCCGCTTGTAATTACTTTCCTGTGTGGTTTGCTAAATATTGTATATATTCTTGCATTCCAAGCTTTATTTAAGTATCTTGACACATGACTGAGTGTAAAAGAAACGTAAACCGAGCAAAACCTCCTTGTGATCGGACACAAACTGCAATTGTGCAATATGTTACGAGATAATTCTTTAGAAATTGCTTGCAGCTTACCTTGCTGGTAGTGATAGACAAACATAGTATTTTGTGCAGGCAAGCCTATAACAGAACTTCTTAGTGACAGTTAAATATCAACAAATGTAAATTTACTGTAGTAAAAACTCGTGAATAAACTGACGCTAACTGCAACATATTTATGACGAAATTCTTCAGACATTGCACCTTACATTGCTGGTAAACTTAGTATTTCGCACATGAGAAGCATGTAATTGGTCTTCCCGGTGTTAAAAGGTGCGAAATTGTTTTCCCTGCTTTTTAGTTATGAGAACACCCACTGGCTATGAAACTTTCATCTAATATAATTTTGCTATGAGATTATTTCAGTTATATGTTATTTTAAGATAATATTACGTCGATTACACGACAGTCTAAATGTCATGTTATATGAATGATCCTCAGTCATTAACACAGTCTGTCATCATATGGTTCGAAGATGAGGGAGGAGTGGGAGGGGGCGGGGTGACAACCGTCTGTAAAATAAGACGGCTCAGTGTTTTCCGATAAATAGGTTTATATATTAGACTGTGGTTTCCATTAGATAAAACGGATAACATTTAACCTTTCAAACATTAATAACTGTAACAATGAACACTTCTTTTCCATACATTTCTTATACATTTGCCTCTATAGTGAATTACTTTCGATTGCCCAGACAAAAATGTTTCTAGCTGTGATGTAGCAGCAACCACAGTCGTAATACTTGTTTCAGGACACAGTTTAATTTCTTCCGCCTTTACATTATCACGTCTTTGCGGTAGTTTCCTCTTCAATCCCAGTTTCGGTGGTTTGTTTGGAACATCAAACAATCTAGGCACAGCATTCCACACCAGCTTCTTCCGTTCATCATTCATGAACTGGTTTGCATCGAAGTGTAGCGAGCAGAACTTCACATTATCACGTAAATACACGACAACTTTATTCAAAAGATCTTGTCGCCTGCTATTTATAAGCCATTTCTTGATCCTAAAAAGAAATAATCTTCAATATGTGTGTGTTGCTCACAACATAATTGTAAATAAGCATTACCGAAACTTTATGTCACATACTTCTCAGGCTCTGTAGAAAACCTAAAGAATGATAAATATGACGTAATCTAGTTTTTGTTGCTGCAATTTATTGCACTACACACGCTTACCTTCGTAAAAACCCATTTCGTACACCAAAACACACAACAAACACTCGTCTCGTATACGATATAGAGCAACGTGGCTTTACGTCCGCAAGGAGCGCTGCAGTCGCCTAGTATAACAAAAATCAGCGGTAGTGTCGCGACTGTATATATTAGACTGTGGTTCGCACTTCGCTCTTATCTTTATATTTGCCGGCTCGACTGCACGCGTTGGACATTTTAGAGAAGAGTTTCCAGTATTATGTTTATAAGTTACTTACTTATAAACATAATAGCATTTTTCAGGAGATACCCCTAGCAATGGAATCTCTTCATTCGTGTTGGATACTAAAGAGTTTGCACTATTATCTTTAGAAGTTATTTTATAACGCTTTCAGCCAGGAGCATTTTGCGGCTACGTTAGCGCCATCTAGTGTTTTCAGCAGGAACTACGTGATGGACGCCAGCTGCTCGCGGCTCTCAGCTCTGGCTCGGGCAGGCGGCTCGGAGATAGGGATGGGAGAAACCGACCGGTTAAAACCGATACAGGTATTTTAGTTTTGAATAACCGTTTTTTTCGGTATTTATTTGGTGTCGGTAGTAACCGGTCTTTTTTAGTTACTGCCAAGAACCGGGTAAAAAAACCGGTACGACTACTTCCTGTAGTAGTGGTTCAAAAAGTGTTTTTTGTAAATAATTTAAAAAAATTAAAACTAGTAGACCCTAATATTAAGGGATATTCCTAAAATTTCCACTGCTGTGAAATATTAGGTCATCGCAGTAACTAAGAAAAGCGATCAGTGATAATATAAGAATAATCCCGGTAGTCAGAAACGCGCAACAAACGCGTGGCATAAGAACTCTGTGCAGCTACTGAGGCATCGGTGCACCTGTTGCCGTGTGGCGTGGCCTATTAGACGATGCGCGTGCACCGGCAGTGTACAAGACTTGCCTCTGTCTGGTCATGCGGCAGTTCCTTGCTGTCGTCGCCAGACATCGGTTGTGTCTTAAATGGCACCATCCCGAGTGTGGAAGTACTTACCAAGTACAATGCTCCATTAGCTTTAAAAAGCTGAAAACGGGTGGAGGTACTACAAAGATGCTGTGTCATTTAAGGAGAAAGCATCCAAAATGTTTCTTGGAAGAGAAGGTAAATTCCATTTATATACCTATTATGTAACTGTTGTACTATAAGTTTGGAATAATAACGTTTAATGTATCATATTGTTATGCTAACAAGTTTTATTAATGTGATTCATTGAAAGCGAGGGGCTTTTTTTAATAACCAATATGGGTTTCGGTAAAATTGATCATGTGGTGCTTCGCGAGGTAGCCGTGCGGTCTGAGGCTCCATGTTACGGACTGCGCGGCTGCTCCAATCGGAGTTTTGAGTCCTCCCTCGTCCCTCGGTCATGGGTGTGTACGTTGCCATTAGCCTAAGTTCGTTTAAGTTAGATTAACTTGTTTTTAAGTCTAGGGACCGATGACCTAAGCAGTTAGGTCTCATAAGAACTCACACCCAATTGAACATTCTTTGATCATGTGGTACACAGCTTTCCTAGTTCAATTTGCGTAAATTTACACTGACAGCAATCATACTGTTAGTCGGAACTGTGACTTTATTTTTCGAAATACTTCCGCAGCACTGATTAAAGTTTATTTACTGTCGGTAACTTATATGTATTTTGTACATAACGAGATATTCGTA
Organism: Locusta migratoria; assembly: GCA_026315105.1. Lineage (NCBI taxonomy): Eukaryota > Metazoa > Arthropoda > Insecta > Orthoptera > Acrididae > Locusta > Locusta migratoria. Next base: position 453,120,341 of record CM048755.1, on the reverse strand, counting down.
TGTGCTGGCTCACAAGTCCAACTTGCGTAGTGGTTGGCTCAATATTCGCAACTGCCGGATGGTAATACTAGACCAGTAATTCAGTATGCTTCGTATATCGTCTTCTACGGACTCCTGACTAGTCTTACACACACTCAAGAAGGCGTAGTATTGGGAGTGTATCTTGCAAAATATGGAAAGCCTAGTGATTTGTCGTATAACGTAAATTAACATAATTTTTAACTGAATTCCCTAAGTTTCGGTTTCGGCCGAAACTAGGAGAACCGAAAAGCGATTACGGTTTCTGTTTCGGCCGCAAAATATGTTTCGGTCGAACTCTACTGGAAATAATAGCAATAAAAAACCGAAAACCGGTTATTCAAAAAACAGGTTACCTTGAGCAGTTTTTACAGTGCGGTTAAACTGGAGATGAAAAGAACAGGTATAATCGAAAACCGGTTGTTTCAGCAATAACCGCCATCCCTACTCGGAGAGCGCGGCTCGCTCATTGCCCACGTCTGCACTACGTGGTCGCAAATGATGCCTGAAGCGATTTAGCGAATCCACAGAAAACGTAAACCAAGATAACCTGACGCGAATCTGAACTACTGTCCCGAGTGCTGTTCTAGTGTGGTAACTGCTGCGTCCCTCTCTCGGTAAATAACAAAATGAATCAGAAGATTATACAATGTAAGCAGGAATCAAATCGTAATTTATAGTAGAATCCAAACACATCGTTAATTATCAAAGAAAGGGTGACGGACTCTGCTGCATAGCTTGTCCATAGGTTCCCACAAGGCCTGAAGGCAGCTAGTGATGAACTAAAGCCACGGCGCCGTGCTGCGGTTCGCGCGGCCGTTCGCCGTCGGGGGTTTGAGTCCCCCCTCGGGCATGGTTGTATGTGTTGTCCTTATGTTAGTTTAATTTAGTTTAAATATTATGTATGCTAGGGACTAATAACCAAGCAGTTAAGTCCCATAGAATTACAAACATTTGAACATTGGAATTTGATAAACTAAAGACTTTCTGAAGTTAAAGTCTGATGTTCATACGTTTGTAAATCTAATTTAGTCAAAATGTTCAAGTGTTTGTTAAGCTTAAGGGACTTAACTACGGGGTCATCAGTCCCTAAACTTACAAACTACTTATGAACTACCTACAACTAAGGACGGCACAAATATCCATGCCCGAGGGGGCATTCGAACCCCCGACCGTAGTGGCCGTGCAGACCGTGACCGAAGCGCCTCAGTCCCCTCGGCCACCGCGGCCGGCGGTCTTTAGTCCATAGTCTTACAAACTACTTACACTGACTTAAAGTGACTTATGTTAAGGACAACACAAACACCCATGCCCAAGGGAGGACTCCAACCCCAGACGGCGAACGGCAGCGCTCACCGCAGCTGGGCGCCTTAGTGCGCACGGCTACTCTGACGCGGTTAAAGTCTGAATTATTAACAGACTCCTGTACTTGTAGAAGTACATCAAACCCACGTAACTGTGTTAAAGTAATTTTACTCAGAGATACAAAAGGAAATTATGAAAAACGTGTAAATAGTTGAAGCCTTTTTAATTGCCATGAGTAGAAGAAAAAGGTCTCATAAATTTTGTGTCCCATCCTCGTCGCCACTTTTGTGTCTCGTTTCCGACGGTTGTCCTGGTGTCGGTGGCCGAGTACAAAGAGACCGACACAGGAATAAAGGATGCACGCTTGTGCAGGTAGGAGGTGACCAGCCAGTGGGACAGCAGAAACTGGAAACACTAGAGTAAATTAGAACGAGATATATATTTCATGGAGTCTTGGTAATACTTAACTTTTACATAGTTCTTTACTGCAGAATGCTGATACATAGTTATATAGAGAGAGGCCTGCCTACTGATGAGTCCTAGTGCCTATCCGATAGCCGCCGGCCGCGGTGGCCGAGGAGACTAAGGCGCTCCAGTCACGGTCTTCACGACCACTACGGTCGGGGGTTCGAATCCCCCCTCGGGCATGGATATTTGTGCCGTCCTAGTTTGTAAGTAGTTCATAAGTAGTTTGTAAGTTTAGGGACTGATGACCCCGTAGTTAAGTCCCATAGACTTTACAAACATTTGAACATTTATCCGATAGCCAAGTCTTAAGTGGTGCCTATCTGAATCCCAAGTGAACGATGCAGCAGTCGTGGCCACGAGCGGAGTTGCAGCATAGGGCGCTAGTGGCCGACGTCGTAAGAACGCCGCGCCGTGCGTGCATGGCGGCGCGCTGCGAAAGTACGTGGCGCGCACTTCAGACTTGTGCGACACCACAATAAAAGTCTTTTATGGTTTACGTGCGGGCTATTCCATTTGAAATCGGACGAAAAATGAGAAAATTGATATCTTATATTTTTTAAAGATAATTAATAACTTCTAGATTTGGCAATTAATGTAAAAGAAAACAACGGTCATGAATTTATCCCTCAAATGTTTACTATTTTTCGGTGAAGTTATCGTTATTTTCTGACCGCCACACAATGTGTGCTGTGAAACTCGATCATCTAAATCAAAAAATGTTCAAATGTTTTGTAAATCTATCGGGCCAAACTGCGTGGTTATCAGTCCGTAGCTTACAAACTACTTAAACTAAGGTAAACTAACCTAAGGACAACACACACACATCCATGCCCCAGGGAGGACTCGAACCTCCGACGGCGAGCAACCGCGCGTTCCGCAGCGAGGCGCCTTAGACCGCTCGGCTAGTCCACCGCGACTCGATCATCTCAGGCTGCATTTTACGGTACTACGGTTCATTTTGAAGCTGAATATCTATAGTTGATGCAGGTATATAACAATATCATGCCAAAAATTAATCCATTGTTGTAAAACCTTTGCTTAATTTATTAAAATAAATGCAGTTTTCATAAGGATTCAACTTACTTAGGCTTGAACTTATTTTTATTACATGCCTCGCAGCTGGACACAGTCAACAGGGGGCTGGTTGCATACAACACGACGTAGCTCAGCTGGCAAATTTGGCGCAGTTTTTGGAGAGATTATATTTTTTCTACAGCTCTCTATTCAAGATACCTTAAAACCCTTGACTGATAATGTTTTTAAATCATATGCTGAACAATATAGCACACATTTTATTCCGTTCAAAATGCATTTTATAGACAAAAGATGAAAAATGATGAAAAGGACTTGAAACTTAAATTACAAAAGCACCACATCAATGTATAAATTTAATGCCTTAATTTTGTAATTTATTTTTACTTTGAATAATTTCCGAGCTGTGAGTGTCATAATTGTCTTGTTTCATGCAATTGCGTTACTGTCGCTCCTAAAAAACAACCGGAAGCGTTTGCATATCACCGCTGCAAGTTTGTCAAAGACAATATCTTAAAAAAAAAAAAAAATAAAAATAAAAAATTCAAGGATTACTGCTGTCCGATTTGAAATGGAAGGCCCGTCCACGTCGTAACTCTTCACAAATTGAACAATAAAAGACAACGTTCGTCAACTAATGTTGAAGCCAATACTGTAAAAAAATTAACTTGTAATATTTTTTGGATTGAAACCATCATTGTTAACAACCTTTTATAAAGTATAGAAAATTACGAATAAGCAAAAATACGTGCTTTTTTCGAAAAATTAGATATTAAAATTGTGTAAGTATTCGAACACAAAGAAAAAAAAATTGTCAAGGCTGGATTAAAACCTATTTTCGTCGGATTGTAAGTCCAGAACGCCACCACCTGAACTACACCGACAGATGCCGCAGCTGTTTTAATTATTGGTACTTACACGTACTTGCAAAACGTCAATCTTGATTTTCTCGAGAATTTTTGAGATTTGCATGGAATGGCTTTGGCTGATTACTATTTGAGGTCTGAACTTCATGTACCATAAATATAAAAAAAAAAAAAAATTGTAAAATCCGATGCCTATGATTAGAATACATTAGATTAGATTAATACTTGTTCCATAGATCTTATATACGACATTTCGTAATGGTGTGGAACGTGTCAGTTTCGTAAATGTTGCCTATACATGAGAGTCAATATTTTAAGGATTTTTATTTACATTTTATTTATTGTTTATTGGCCCACTTTAGGTTACCGTAGTAACAATAAAAGTGGGCCTTTGCGATCGTCTTTTGACAGCTCGAAATTTAAATGAAAATAACGGCTTAACCATTCTTCTGACGCGAAAATTGAATAACAGAATTTTTAGAGGAGAAAATTCTCTACAACTTTGCTCTGCTATGTTTTTTTCATATTTCGTATCGTTTCAGAGATATTTGCAAAAATAACGGCGATTTTGGGATGTCTGTCTGTGTGTCCGTAACGTGTTCCTTTTTTTAAGACGAACCGTTCAACCGAGCAGCACCAAATTTTACAGACATAATTGTAGGCCGCCAGAGACCAGAACCTCCCTTTTTCGAATTTTTCGGACAAAAAATACAGTAGTAATAAAAAAAAGCCGTTTGTAATATAATTGTAATTGCAAACGAACCGTTCATCTGACACGAAAATTGAATAGCCTAATTGGTAGAGGGGAAAATTCTCTACAACTTCGCTCTATTATGTTTTTTTCATATCTTGCATCGTTTCAGAGATATTTGCAAAAATAACGGCGATTTGATGATGTCTGTCTGGCTGTAACGTGTTCCCACTTTTTAGGTCGAACTGTTCAACCGATGGGCATCAAATTTTAGAGACATAATTGCTGGCTACCAGAGACCAGAAATATTTCGGACAAGAAATACGTTAGTAATAAAAAAAAGCCGTTTTAATGTAATTTTAATTGCAAATAAACCGTTCATCTGACGCGAAAACTAAATAAGCGAATTTGTAGGGGAAAAAATTCTCTACAACTTTGTTCCCTAATGTTTTTTTCATATCACTTATCGTTTGAGAGATATTTGCTAAAATAACGGAGTTTTGACACCCTCCAGTGAATTAACGAAAACCAGCCGTTCACAGATGTCACGTGACATTCCTCGCCCAGAACTCTCTGTGGCATACGCCATCTTGCGTTGCGTATTTCATGATTTTCTTATTGTAACTTACACGTTGTCATTTCAAGGCAATGGCGCACTGAAGAATTAACAAAAAGACGTCGTTCTCCGTACGATAAATGATAATCTAATGTCTACAAATTCCATAGTAGCATCAGTTAACAACGGCCATCAATAGTATGAGATTAAAGAACACAACTCGTAACTATTTGCTGTAACGTAGTGGCCAATGCGGTTGACTGTGACGCTGAAGGTCAGTGGTTCGGATCTCGCCACTATCTAATTTTTTTTCCTATAAGGGTTTCAGACACTCTTATTAATTAATTTCTTATTATTTAGCTTATTATTTTGGTCCAAAATGTTTGCAAAAACTTATAAAACTACAAATCTAAAGTGGGCCGTAAAACATGTCAGTGCGATTTTTTTTTTTTTTAGTTTTATCTAAAAATTCATCTACAGAGTAGAAGGAGTTGCCATTCAGAAATTCCTTTAATATCTTTTTAAATAGTAGTTGGCTATCTCTCAGACTTTTGATGCTGCTTGGTAAGTGACCGAAGACTTTTGTGGCAGCATAAGTCACCCCTTTCTGTGCCAAAGTTAGATTTAACCTTGAATAGTGAATATCACCCTTTCTCCTAGAATTGGGTCGGATTGTTAATAAAAAATTTCATGAGTGAATATATATATATTGTGAAGCTACAGTGAAGATTAATAGATTCCTAAATGAATGTCTGCAGGATGATCTTGGGTGGTTTCCAGCAATTATTCTAATTACACGCTTTTGTGCAATGAATACTTTTTTACTCAACGTTGAATTACCCCAGAATATGATCCCATATGAAAGCAGTGAATGAAAATAGGCATAGTAAGCTAATTTACTGAGATGTATATCACCATATTTTGCAATGACCTTGATAGCATAAGTAGCTGAACTAAAACGTTTCAGCAGATCTTCAATATGTTTCTTCCAATTCAATCCCTCGTCAATGCAATCACCTAAAAATTTTGAATATTCTACCTTACCTACAGATTTATGTTCAAAGTCTAAATTTATTAATGGTGTCATGCCATTTATTGTATGAAACAGCATGCACTGGCTTTTATCAGAGTTTAATGAGAGTCCATTTGTAAAGATCCACCTAATAAGTTTCTGAAAGATATCATTTACAATTTCATCAGTTAATTCATGTTTGTCAGGTATGATAGCTATACTTGTATCATCAGCAAAAAGAACTAGCTTAGCATTTCCGTTAGTGTAGAATGGCAAGTCATTAATATATATTAACAACAGCAAAGGACCAATCACCGAACCTTGTGGGACCCCATTTTTTATAACTTCCCAGTTAGAGGAATTAATTGTTTCATCTATATCATGTGAACTGCTTATTTCAACTTTCTGCACTCTTCCAGTTAAGGATGATTTAAACCATTTCTGCACTGTCCCACTCATACCACAATACTTCAGCTTATCTAGAAGAATTCCATGGTTTACACAATCAAAAGCCTTTGAGAGATCACAAAAAATCCCAACTGGTGATGTCCAGTTATTCAAAGCATTTAATATCTCATCAGTGAAGGTACATATAGCATTTTCTGTCGTAAAGCGCTTTTGAAAACCAAACTGTCATTTTGTTAGAAGTCTACTTTTACTAATACGTGAAGCAACTCGAGAATACATAACTTTTTCAGAACTTTTGACTAAAGCTGTCAGAAGTGAGATGGAACGGTAGTTGTTGGCATCAGATGTATCCACTTTTTTATGAAAAGGTTTAAAGATAGCATATTTCAGTCTATCCAGAAAAATACCCTGCTTTAAAGAGCTATTGCATATATGACTAAGAATCCTACTTATCTCTTGGGAACAAGCTTTTAATACCCTGCTGGAAATACCATCCATTCCACATGAGCTTTTACTATGGTGAGAGTTTATTATTTTCCTAATTTCTGAAGGAGAGGTGAGTGGAGCTTCATTTGTATCAAATTGTGTAGTTATGGCCTCATCCATTAACTGCCTTCTCCTTCTAATGAACATCTAGATCCTATTTTCTCTACAACATTTAAAAAGTAATCATTAAAATGTTTTCAACTTCTGACTTGTATTTACTAAAGTTTTCATTTGTTTTGATGGTAATACCCTCTTCCTATGCTCTTGGTTGCCTTGATATTTCAAATTGTTTTAATTTTCTTATCAGAGGACTTAATCTCATATTTGATGCAGATGCTTCTTGATTTTTTAATAACTTTTCTTAAAGTAGCGCAGTAGTTTTTATAATATTTTATTATTTCTGGGTTATTACTCTTTTTTGCGGATAGATATAGTTCCCTTTTTCGGTTACAAGATATTTTTATTCCTTTAGTAAGCCATGGTTTCTTACAACTATATTTAACTAATTTCTTGGGGAAACGGTTGTCAAATACCCTTACAAATGTATCATGAAATAAGTTATATTTTAAATTAAAATCATGTTCCTTGTAAACCTCATTCCAGTCTAACTGCTGTAGACTTTCTTTGAAATTTCTTGTCAAGTCATTAATCGAGCGCACAACTCTGGAGGACTGTTTTGAATTACTGAACGGAGCTATGTTATATACTGTTACTAGCAATGCACCATGAACAGAAAGACTATTCTCCACGGGACAAGAGTTTACGTTGTTAAACTTCTCTTGGTCTATAGAAAAGTTATCTATCAATGTACTGCTGTCTTTTACTATCCGAGTAGGAAAATCAATAACGGATGTAAGATTGAATGAGCCAAGTAAGACTTCCAGGTCTTTCTTCCTATTACACTCTGTCAGTGAATCTACATTGAAATCGCCATAAATAATAATTTGCTTCCCCCTATCTGACAGATAGCACAACAAGGCATCCATGTTTACCAGAAATAACTGGAAGTTTCCTAAAGGGGACCTATACACTGTTACAATTATAAGATAATCATCATTGAGTTTAAGCTGGCAGACACATACTTCAAGCCGCGGTGGAGTAGCCGAGCGGTCTAAAGCGTCTCGCTGCGGAGCGCGCGGTTGCTCGCCGTGGAGGTTGAAAATCAAAAATGTTTGTTAAGCTTATGGGACTTAACTACGGGGTCATCAGTCCCTAAACTTACAAACTACTTATGAACTAGCTAAGACTAAAGACGGCACAAATATCCATACCCGAGGGGGGATTCGAACCCCCGACCGTAGTGGCCGTGCAGACCGTGACCGGAGCGCCTCAGTCCCCTCGGCCACCGCGGCCGGCTCGGTAAGGACGGTCGATATTGTTGACTTGCAGATAGTTGCCCGAGGTAGTGCGGAGGGATTGCCGTGTTCTCCACGAAGGGTGGTGAACACTTAGTTTTGCGTATCTCTGACATTGCGCACAAATGCTGCCCTCTGGCCGACAGCGCTCCAGTAATGTGTCTGACAAGGAGAGTCAGACATGTCGGTTACCGATTGCGATCAAATTTTGCATGGACGTTCTATGTTGAATATAGAGAGACATGTGTTTCGGCTTTTTGATAGACAGTAGTTTTTGGAGAAATGAAGGTCATAGTTGATGATGGAAAATCGCGTTTTCAATGCTCTACATCGAAAGATCGTCTGAAGATGAGCATTTTTTTCTAATATATACGGGATCAAAAGTTAATGAGATTCGACTAATCAACGTTTTTGTGTTTTCATGCTGTCGTTTGGGTACTCGCTATGATGAGCGACTTTCCGAGCGGCTTCGGCGGTCGAGCGGTCCAGGACTTGACTGTCAGACTGTGGATCCAGGTTCCAAACTCCGTCATGGCAGTTGTTTGTTAAATTATGTATTTGACAATATTCTCAAATACCTTTTCTTGTCTTATTTTGAAGTAGAGCGTATGGAAGTGTGATTAATGCTCAGTGAAGTGTATTATCTGTTTTATTTTTGAAACACACGGCAAAAACAATAAAAATAAGAAATAAAATAACTTCCAAAATATATTATCACGTAATTCCAATTACTGGCCGTCTATTCGTCAGGGTTCTCACAGCCAGTAGTGTGAAACGTATCATAAAAACAACCAAAGCACAAATATTTCTCACACCATTCACAAAATCAAATGTTTGTATAGCTTATGGGACTTAACTACGGGGTCATCAGTCCCTAAACGTACAAACTACTTATGAACTACTTACGAACTAGGACGGCACAAATATCCATGCCCGAGGGGGGATTCGAACCCCCGACCGTAGTGGCCGTGCAGACCGTGACTGGAGCGCCTCAGTCTCCTCGGCCACCGCGGCCGGCCACCATGCACAACTCACAAACGACATATTGCCATATTCACATGTTGTCCGAGATATCGTTCGCGGAAAACATGCTTTTATACTCTTGGTACGTATCGAAATTAATATCTTATACACCTGTCTTCAGCAATATAAATCAGGTATGTTTTCCAGGAACGATATCTCGGACAACATGTGAATGTCTAGCAAAAAGCCGAACCACGTCTCTCTTTATTTTCAATATAGAACGTCCATGCAAAATTTGATCGAAATTGGTTACCCACATGTCACATCCTCTCCTTGTGAATGAAAACAGTATCGTTTCGCCTTTATACATACGAAAATTTGCACGGTTACAGTGTTTTGACGGTAGTTGTCTTTTTTTTTTTCTTCGATTGACGTTATTACTTGTAAAAGTAGGAGAGTCGCCCTCACTTCTATAACCTCACATTCATCCATCTTGTGTGATGCAGTGTATCCCTCTGCAAAAATTTCTGGCCCAGAAATTTGTTACCACAAACATTGGCGGGCGTTGGTGGGACTGCAATAAATGTGGCTGCAATGTTGCTCGACAACTTTTTCGGGATATATTGTCGGACGATATGAAATTTTTGAAGCCCATCTAAAAGTACCTTTACAACGCTCGGCTACTCCACAGCGCCCTCTCAATTTCTCAAAAAAAAAAATAAAATAAATAAATAAATAAATAAAAGTTTGTAAATCTATCGGACCAAACTGCGTGGTCATCAGTCCGTAGCTTACAAACTACTTACTCGACCGCGGCTCTCAATTTCTCGTATACATTATTTGTGTTCATAGAGAATAACAGCAGTTCCCCCACACTCCACTTGGACACTCTTAACATCATCCTCGTCTCTGATGAATATTTTCCGTTGAGGCAGCGTATTGGGTTCTTTTATAGAAAGGTTTTGGAGCAGCTCACGTGTCTGCCAACCTATGCCATAAGATCGTTTCTTGGTTATCAGTCTGCAGTGGGCCACAGTGTCAAATGCATTGCGTAAATCTCGGAATATGGAATATGTTGCTCTACATCCATGGCTCGTAGGATATCATATGACACGCAAAGCTAAATTTCGCACGAGCAATGCTTTCTAGAACAGTGCTGATTTGTGAACTGACACTATTGATAACGTAAAATCAGTATTAAGGAACGCTAATGGATCACTTAGATTTGTTGGAAGGCGTCTAGAAAAGTGCCATGAATGTGCAAAAGAAATTCTAAAGTAATGTTGCAGTGTTTGGAGGCCTTATCAAGTAGGCATTACAAGAGACATCGGATGAATTCAGAGACGCCGAGCTAGGATCATAACAGGTCGGTATAGCCGGTATGAAAGTGTAAAAGAAGACCTCTGAGAACTTGGAAGAAAGAAAACGAACACCCGCGAAACCATATTTGATAAATTACGAAGAATATTGTGCGATAACAATGCTCTCATCGAAATGTAGCTTTCGTGGGCATGAAGAGAGAAATATAAGAGATATTAGGCCTAGTACAAATGTTCAAATGTTTGTAGAACTTATGGGACTTAACTACGGGGTAATCAGTCCCTAAGCTTACAAACTACTTACGAACTAGGACGGCACAAATGAAGTAGCTAAGACTAAGGACGGCACAAATATCCATGCCCGAGGGGGGATTCGAACCCCCGATCGTAGTGGCCGTGCAGACCGTGACTGAAGCGCCTCAGTCCCCTCGGCCACCGCGGCCAGCAAGGCCTAGTACATAAGTATTTTGACCATTATTTTACCATAGCTCAATGTAGCGGAATAGAAAAGAGAAGTGATAACATTTGTGAGATGTATCCGTTTCCATACACTGTACAGTGTATATGAAGATGTAGCTGGACATATAGATGTATACGTAGCACAGTGATAGAACTCTGGAAGTTTGCAGTACAGATAGGACGTACTCTGTGTACTATTAACTATTTTAGAAAGAACATGATGCGTGGAACAGTGGTTCGTTTCCAGCTGGATTAGTGCTACGAAAGTAGAACCATTATAAAATGCTTTTTGTTTCTTATATCCTTCAATTTCCCCTTTGATCCTCTAGTACTGACCCCTACAAAGGTTGTAATATGAAAGGTCACATTTAAGCACTACAGACGGTGTTAGCAACAGAGAGGTATGGTTCGTGGAACTAAAGTCTTAAAGTCTCAGGCGAAACAATGGGTCCTCCCACCTTGAGTATTTTCTCGGAGGATTAGGAGGAAGTCTTTGTGACGGGGCGGCACGATTTTACCGTTGCAGCAGGCATTAACACTTTGCAAGGTCCATTACAAAACGGCCCGCAATATATGCCTCGTTTCGTCATTGTGCTCTTCGTGAACTGCGGTCTGCCTCGTCCTTGGGAATCCCCGTTTAATACCGCACAGTAACTTGTTTGCTCCCCACTGTTTCTCCATGCGGACAGCTGACTGGATTTTTGCCTCTGCATCTAATTATGGTGCATACCACCTGTAGCTTCATGTAACGGAAATAAAGATCTCATCTTAAAAAATTGCAAAATAACAAGATACGTACTATTGTCGTCTATAAAATTTACATGTTCTTGACCACTCGCTGAACTTCCTTTCTCGAAAGGTGAATCTGCATGTATAAGATGAGACAATGAGTCTACTTCACACCTTCCAATCATTTGCCTACTGATGATGTCCTTACCAATTCTTACTCGATCAAACCAATGTCCAGTTTTCAAGGATTTCTCACGTCACTTCAGAAGAATGTCACAGTTGATACATTAAATATTCTACAGTCGATTTCCTTCCTCGTATTTCTTCGAAAAAGTGTTCAAATGTTCCTGAACCTAAGGGACCGAACTGTCATCTTTCCCTGGACTTACAGTTTTAATCTACCAGGAATTTTCATATCAACACACACTCCGCTGCAGAGTGAAAATATCACTCTGGAAACATCCAAAATGTTTGTTCAAATGTTTGTATAGTCTATGGGACTTAACTACGGGGTCATCAGTCCCTTAACTTACAAACTACTTATGAACTAACTAAGACTAAGGACGGCAAAAAGATCCATGCCCGAGGGGGGATTCGAACCCCCGACCGCAATGGCCGTGCAGACCGTGACTGGAGCGCCTCAGTCACCGCGGCCACCGCGGCCGGAGGGAAACATCCCCTAGCCTGTGGATAACCCATGTCTTCTCAATATCCTTTTGTCCCGGGCTGCTACTTTTGTAAGTTTCGCAAGAGAACTTTTGTGATCTTTGGAAGGCAGGAGGCGAAGTACTGGCGGATCTAACGTCGCCGCGGTGAAGCAGCCGAGCGCATTGAGGCGCTATGCTACGATGCGCGAGGCCGTTCCCAGTCGGGGGCTAAGGACAACACACACACCGATGTCCCAGTGAGAAGTCGAACCTCCGACGGCGAGCAGCCGCGCGCTGCGCAACAAGGTGCCTTAGAGCGCTCGGCCACTCCACCGCGGCTGTCCTTTTCGAATTCACAACACAATCATACAAATTTTCAACAGGTGCCCATAAAATCGTGTTCCAAACGGAAGATGGCATTCCGGTCAGCGTACAACCATGCTCAAGATGACGTCAGGGCACCCATCAAACGGGATAGTCTTTGCTGGGACGTCCCACATCCACAATCAGTTTTACACATTCACAGACGGTGCAATATGCCACCTACCAGCTTCTCTGCGGTGGAGGACCATAGCTAGAAAGCAAGCACGACAGTCTGAAACCGACGAAGCCCGTGGGATTAAAGCGAATCGTTCCGTTGTTTCTCGGATGTGGCGAGAGGCTATACAGACCGAAACTGCATCCTAAAGGCGATAGCAGGGCCGACCATGTGAGACATTAGAAAGAGACGACCGTCGTCAGCGACAGTACAACACTGCAACTGGCAACTGGAAGAGCTGTAGCGAGGCCTATATTGTCGGAAACCTGTTGTGTGAGCACCCCTGTCGTGTCTTTACAGAATGAAATGTCTCGCGTGGAGTCGAACAGTGATCCAACGTCATTTTCACAGATGATTCCTGATTTCGTTTGGAGAAAGATTACGGCTGGATTCCCAATGAAACTAGGCCTGACATTAGTCAATGAGTGGCTATCTAGGAAGCGTCGTCAAAACGAGAGTCACTCGATTTTCTCATATGACTCCATCTTGATTTGCCGTAATTTTCACTCTTTTGATTTATGACTTGCAGTAAGCCATTTCCTGGGAACAGACATAAAATATGCGCCACTGAACTCACCCTAGGTTCGATTTCTTATGGCTACATGAAAATAATGAAACATCAACGTTAAAACCCAGCGAGAACTTTATAAAATGACTACATGAATTCCGCAGTGGAATATGTCGTTGTAGTATGGTGGTTAGAGACATGTAGTGCGGGCCCAACGATAAAAAAAAAGAAAATAAATAAATAAAAATAAAATAAATAAAAATTCCTTGTGATGTGCGAAACCACGTATATGCACTATATTTATCTTATCGTTTCTAACACATTGCAGGAGTTTCTTATTCATAAAACAATACTGAGAATGAAACTTTCACTCTGCAGCGGAGTGTGGTCTGATATGAAACTTCCTGGCAGATTAAAATTGTGTGCCGGATCCGGGACTCGAACCTGGGACCTTTGCCTTTCGCGGGCAAGCGCACTACCGTCTGTGCTATCCTGACACGACTTTCGATGCCGCCTCACAACTTTACTTCCACCAGTATCTCGCCTCCTACTTTCCAAACTTCCCTTAGGCTGTGGCTAAGCCATGTCTCCACCATATCCTTTCTTCCAGGATTGCTAGTCTTGCATGGTTCGCAGGAGAGCTTCTGTGAAGTTTGGAAAGTAGGCGGCGAGGTACTGATGGAAGTAAAGTTGTGAGGCGGCATCTTGAGTCGTCTCGGGATAGCACAGTCGGTAGTGAGCTTGCCCGCGAAAGGCAAAGGTCCCAGGTTCGAGTCCCGGTTCTGGCACACAATTTTAATCTGCCAGGAAGTTTCAATACTGAGAGACTTTCTTATTCATATAACAGAAATATGTTAAGCAATATGCGATATAAATATCAAATGATAAATCAATGTCCAGAGACATATTTTGTCTCGATATATGTCAAACATTTGTGCCACAGGTAGGATTTAAACCCGGGACCTTCTGATTTGTATGCAAGCACTATAACCACTACGAAACCGTGACCTAAGAGCTACGTCAATGTTAAAGCACGTCTCCCCCCACAACAAAAATTTCAATTCTGCCTCATGTTCCCTTATATAAATACGTATCAACGTTGTCGAGGCTCTCCAATAGCGGAATAGCACTTCAGCAATGAACGTTAATGGCAACGATCCTGCCTTGTACCCCAGGCACAGGTGACATAAATAACAAATAATAAATCAATGTCCAGAGACGTATTTTAACTTGCTGGCAGATCAACAGGAAGCAACTCGTGCACATGGGCAGTTCTGAATGGATAGCAAAGAAGGATGTTCATAGGATTTTATGCACCATTCTCACAGGTTTGTTCAATGTTCGGGCAATTCTCCATGTACTATATGTTAATCAAATTGCGTGGTTATGGTATATCGCCCCAAATTTGCGATTGGATAGGGGATTTCTTGTCAGAGAGGACACAATTCGTAGTAATCGATGGTAAGGCATAGACTAAAACATAGGTGATATCGGGCGTTCCACAGGGTAATGTTATTGGTCCTCTGCTATTCCTTATTTACATAAACGATTTAGGGGAAAATCTAAGTAGCTCTCTTAGGTTGTTTGCAGATGATGCCGTCATTTACCGTCTAGTAAAATCATCTGAAGATCAAAACCAACTGCAGAACGATCTGAATAAGATATCAGTATGGTGTAAAAATTGGCAATTGACTCTAAATAATGAGAAGTGTGAAGTCGTCCAAATGAGTACGAAAACAAATCCGTTAAACTTTGTTTACAAGATAAATCAATCAAAAGTGAAGGCCGTAAACTCCACAAAATACCTAGGAATTACTATTACTTCAGACTTAAACTGGAAAGAACACGTAGATAATATCGTAGGAAAGGCGAACCAGAGACTGCGTTTTATTGGCAGAACCCTTAAAACATGCAACAGAACTACAAAAGAAACTGCATACACTACGCTTGTCCGTCCATTTTTGGAGTATTGCAGCCCAGTGTGGGATCCTTATCAGGTGGGTTTGACAGAGGACATCGAAAGAGTCCAAAGAAGGGCAGCTCTTTTTGTATTCTCACGATACAGGGGAGACAGCGTTACGGAACTGATACAGGATCTGGGATGGGAATCATTACAACAACGGCGCTTATCGCTGCGGCGTGGGCTACTTGCGAAACTCCAATCGCCAACATTCTCCTCCGAATGCGAAAATATATTGTTGACTCCCACTTACATAGATAGAAATAATCATCAGAATAAAATACTAGAAATCAGAGCTCGAACAGAAAGATTCCGGTGTTCTTTCTTCCCGGGCGCTATTCGAGAATGGAATGGGAGATAAATAGTATAATTGTGGTTCGATGAACCCTCTGCCAGGCACTTAAATGTGATTTGCAGAGTATCCCATGTAGATGTAGATGTTTGCACACCACCACTCGATTCCTCCTACATTGCTGTGGCCACTTATTCCACTGACGTTGAATCAATTCGTTTCCTCCCTCAACGGAACTGATGAGCTAGATGTTTCGTTCCCTTAAAACAACAACAACATCCTCCCTCAACCAGGCTTCACGCCAAATTAATCCGTCTTTTCGAATTTCCGAATCATTTTCTCCAGACCCACGACAGTCATCGGACCAATGCCTCATGTCAAACCCTTCAGTTACTTCTGCAGAGAGACTTGTACACAGTCATCATTTACAAGCTGAGCGCGATCTGTTGTGGCGTAAAGTCAGCGCCACACGCCAGACGTATGAAAACGATCGTGAAGAAGGCAGCTGATGACCGGCAGCCAATCACACGCCGGCACCGCGCATCCTGGAGAGAACAACCGAGAAGTGCGCCGTCTACAAGCTGCTATATCTAGGCCGACATGCATCTGGAAGGGCACTCCGAACTCTACTCCGATCTAGGCAGTTACCATGATTCAGCGCAGCTAGCATTGTGCAAGAAGACGCCGCCGCGAGAACAGACATACTCTCTCAAAGTAGAGTATTTTGTATACTTTAACAAACGAAACTTGTATTGCTAATCTGTACAGCTATTTTAGCTGTCCACGCATCCCACGCGTCCTGAGCAGATCCTTTCCCGAAAGATAGGTCGAAGAAGACAAAATGCCGTGGCGCGCAACGGCAACAGACAAAAGTGCGCCAGGACACGCCCCACGGCGCAACAGTGTCACCGAGCGCACCCTGCTTAAACCCCGCGCCTCGCCTCGACTCAGCTACGTCACGAGGCACGCAGGCCAGCCGTGGCCGAGAGATGTGGCTGGGCCGTTCCCGCCGGGCGCCGGCGCAGTATCAGCGACACCGCGGACTACTTGACGTGAGGGAAGTAGACACGAAAGCGGCCTATCACAGCACGCCGCGGGCCGCCGAGCAGCTTCGAGTGTCTCCTTCCGCGCCGCATTAAATACCGGCCCTACAGCCATGTCGAGGCGTCCTGGACCACGGAGTCGCCGCTGGAAGCTGCTGGAGTCTCTCGGCCGTCGTCTCGCCACGCCGCGCTGCCCAACTCCCGGCCACCTCTGCTCTCCACGGGAGGCTACACCAGGAACGCAGGAACCAAAGGATCGCAATAATTTCTACCTTTCATTACTCTGCTTTAGGAGCAGCTGCATTGCTTGTGAATTTTGGTTGTCAAGTATATTGCAATATTTTCAAGAGAGTTATACTGAAGAACTGTTATGAGAAGAATTTAAACAAAAACTTCTAGCTGACCGCGGTGGCCGAGGGGTCTGAGGCGCTCCAGTCACGGTCTGCACGGCCACTACGGTCGGCGGTTCGAATTCCCTCCCTCGGGCATGGATATTTATGCCGTCTTTAGTATAAGGTAGTTTATAAGTAGTTTGTAAGCTTAGGGACTGATGACCCCGTAGTTTAGTCCCATAAGTTCTACAAATATATACGGACGGGAAACCTCAGTAAGGGCCCGGTCCCACGCTCAGGGGTGCGGGACGAGGGGTGCTGAAGTAGTTCCGTAAGATGTCCCATGATGGCGCTGCGGTCAGAAGCAGCCCTTTAAACTGGCCAGAGCAGGCGGCAGGTTGCGGCTGCCCCCACCACCACTTCCCCTCAAACGCTGGCAAGCCGGACACAGCCGTGGCCTCGTGGAAGGCGGCACGAGCTCTCCCCTCAGCCTCCCGTCCACGATACCCTCTGACGTGCGAGAGGCACCCTAAACCAGGGAACCGCCTGACACCTGCTAGCATCTTACGGAACTGCGAGGGGAGCGTAGGACAGTGGTTTATGGGGGGCCTATGTATATGTTACTCTGTGACGCCACGCAGCATCTGACACCAAAGTCGACACCGCCTACGTCATCATCTGGGCCCCAGGGCATGGATGTGGTACCTTCGGAGGTTTTCTCGGAGTACGTTCCCTCGTGAGCTCAGGCCAGATGGCGGGGCCCGGCCGGTAGTCTGCCTTCCTATGCAGCTACAGACTCCAGTCCATCAATACGTCCACGAGCCTGCCTCCTCCCCCGTTGTCGAGCTCCCTACACGACAACGGTCCGGCACTTTCTTGGGGAGGGATGTTGTGCCGTAAAGTCAGCGCCACACGCCAGACGCACGAAAACGGTCGTGAAGAAGGCAGCGGATGACCGGCAGCCAATCACACGCCGGCACCGCGCCTCCTGGAGGGAGCAAACCAGAAGCGCGCTCTCTACAAGCAGCATTATCTAGGCCCACATGAGTCTAGAAGGCCACTCCGAACTAGGCAGTTACCATGATTCGGCGCAGCTAGCATTGTGCAAGAATACGCCACTGCAAGAACATACTCTCTCAAAGTTGAGTATTTTGTATACTCTAGTAAATAAAACTTGTATTACTAATTTGTATAGATGTTTTAGCTGTCCATGTATCCCATGCGTCCTGAGCAGATCCTTTTCCGAAAGATAGGCCGAAGAGGACAAAACACGATCCTGCATGGAGACAGTCGTGACGAACGTCTCAGACGTGACATGGGGGAAAATCCGTGTACCCGGCGTGTTTATACCAACTTCAGTGGGTCGTTCGCCTGACAGGTGTTCTTATATACATATTCTGACTCATACAGTGCCATCTATTGATCAGTTTTCACACTATTTATTATTCTTCTGTCATATGTTTCTCCCCTTCTTGGATAATACACCATTTCAATTTGACATCATTCTGACCAGTGCTGTTATTTTTACAGCGTTTAACTTTAATTATAATCGCCCTGTATATTTCTGCCACGCCTCAGACTATCATGACTGGAAGCCAAACTATACTCGTAAGTAGTAAGTGCACCGAGCCTGCTTGTCCTAGCTAATGTCTCAGCCTAACGCAGCACAGGAATGAGACAGATTCTCATTCTACAACGGATGCTTGCGGATGATCGGCGGATGACTATGAGAATGGAAGCAGACGAGTTGAAGATCAGCAACGTTGCGATGAGCCAACAACGTGTGACTTCAATACTTCGAGAGATTCCACAAGAAGCGTTTGCTGACAGTTTCCAACAGCTGTACAAGTGGCGTCAGAAGTGTATTGTAGCCAATGACGATTACTTTGAAGGCCAGTAAAGGTATTTTATTTGTAACTCTTGTTGTCTATAATGACATTTCTGGAGACTAGAAATCTGCTCTGTAGGAATCAGCATGGGTTTCGAAAAAAGGCGATCGTGTGAAACTCAGCTCGCACTATTCGTCCACGAGACTCAGAGGGCCATAGATACGGGTTCTCAGGTAGATGCTGTGATTCTTGACTTCCGCAAGGCGTTTGATACATTTCCCCACAGACGTTTAATGAACAAAGTAAGAGCGTATGGTCTATTAGACCTATTGTGTGACTGGATTGAGGAGTTCCTAGATAACAGAACGCAGCATGTCATTCTCAACGGAGAGAAGTCTTCTGAAGTAAGAGTGATGTCAGGTGTGCCACAGGGAGTGTTGTGGGACCATTGATATTAACAATATATATAAATGACATTGTGGATAACATCGGAACTTCACTGGGGCTTTTTGCAGATGATGCTGTAGTATATAGAGAGGTTGTAACAATGGAAAATTGTATAGAAGTGCAGGAGGATCTGCATCGAACTGATGCATGATGTAGGGAATGACAATTAAATCTCAGTGTAGACAAGTGTAATGTGCTACGAATACAAAGAAAGAAAGATCCTGTGTCATTTAGCTACACTACAGCGGGTCAGCAACTGGAAGCAGTTAGCCGGCCGCGGTGGCCGAGAGGACTGAGGCGCTCCAGTCACAGTCTGCACGGCCACTACGGTCGGGGGTTCGAATCCCCTCTCGGGCATGGATATTTGTGCCGTACTAGTTCGTAAGTAGTTCATAAGTAGTTTGTAAGTTTAGGGACTGATGACCCCGTAGTTAAGTTCCATAAGCTTAACAAACATTTTTTGAAGCAGTTAATTCCATAAATTATCTGGGAGTAGGCATTAGGAGTGATTTAAAATGAAACGACCATATAAAATCAATCGTCGGTAAAGCAGATGCCAGACTTAGATTCATTGGAAGAATCCTTAGGAAATGCAGTCCGAAAACAAAGGAAGTAGGTTACAGTACACTTGTTCGCCTACAGGTTGAATACTGCTCACCGGTGTGGGATCCGTACCACGTGGGGTTGATAGAGGGAGTAATAAAGATCCAACGGAGAGCAGCGCGCTTCGTTACAGGATCATTTGGTAATCGTGAAAGCGTTACGGAGATGATCGATAAACTCCAGTGGAAGAGTCTGCAGGAGAGACACTCTGTCGCTCGGTACAGAACATACCATTACCGAGGAGTCTAGCAGTATATTCTCCCTCCTACGTATATCTCGCGAAAAGATCATGAAGATAAAATCAAAGAGATTAGAGCCCACACAGCGGCATACCGACAATCTTTTTTTCCGCGAATAATTCGTGACTGGAATAGGAGGGCGAACCGATAGTGGTACTCAAGGTACCCTCCGCCACACACTATCGGGTGGCTTGCGGAGTATGCATGTATATGTAGATGCTTATATCTCCTGAGACAATTCACCGAACTTTTCAGACGTACCTTGTATTTATAAAAATGGATGTGTGTGTGTGTGTGTGTATGTATGAATGTTCCATATGGACTTAAAGACTGGAGGAATTTTGGTGAAATCTTCAGGAAATCTCCAGATTTGTTTAGCGGGTGATCCTGTGAAGTTTATTATCCTAGCGTTGGTCCTGTGAAGTTTGGTAGCGATTGGATGGAGATATTTAAAAACGCGTAGGTAGAAGTTTACGTGTCGCGCTTGGAATGACACTAGCTGCCCTAGCAGAGAAAGACTCAACCGTGTGTATCATGCCATTCAGCCGCGGCGGAGTGTCCAAGCGCTCTAAGGCGCCTTACTGCGGAGCACACGGTTGCTTACCGTCGGAGGTTAGCATAAATTAGTTTAAGTAGTTTGTAAACACAGGGACTGAAAACCGTATCAGTTAAGTCCGTTGGATTTACGACCATTTGAACATGCCATTCATCTGTAATTTCAGTGGTGTCGCTTGGGGTGCTAGCGTGGCTTCCGTGGGTATTGGTGTTGTAGTGTCGCTACAGTTGACTCTTTTTCCACTAAGAACGCTACTGTAGATCCAACTGCCATACGTAAACTTTGACATAAATGTTTGACTGTGATATTAGTATGTAAATATGCATTAAACTCGTTGATGATTGTATGTGCATGGTATGCATTGTGTTTAATCGTATTATGTAGAACATACTGTAGCAACGAATAAAATACATATGGAATACAATTTTTATAGATATATAATATGAAAATTATTTATGAAGGAGGGGAAGGAAGAAGGATTAGGAAGGAAAGGATTGGCATTGGCTGTATTAGGGCGCTGAAATTAAACAATAGCGACAAGTGAAAATGTGAGCCGAGTCGAGAATCGGACCCCAGTCTCCCGCTTCGGACTAGCGGTCGCCTTAACCAACCCCCCCCCCCCCGCCAATTGCTTTATGGGTAGTTTTGTTTCTTGCGGTCGCTGATCGTGTTTGTTCTATGTGTTCTTTTTTATTACAGCATGCGTTTAGCCCTCTGCACGCGGAACCACGGCGCCCGGTAACCACTTGGCTACCCGTGCTCGCCTCGCGTCCGTCTCAAATTTCCACAAGTCGCACGCTATGGCTTTAGCACCCCTATCGTCCATGCCCTCTACATCTACATCTACATACATACTCCGCAATTCACCGTTAGGTGCGTGGCGGAGGGTACACCGTACCACTACTAGGCATGTCCTTTCCTATTCCACTCCCAAATTGAACGAGGAAAAAAGAATGCCTATATGCCTCCGTACGAGCCCTAATTTCTCTTTTCTTGTCTTTGTGATCTTTACGCGAAATGTAAGTAGGTGGCAGCAAGATCGTACTACACTCAGCTTCAAATTCCGGCCCTCTAAATTTACTCAACAGAAATTCACGAAAAGAACGTCGTCTTTCCTCCAGCGATCCCCAATTGAGTTGCCGGATCATTTCCGTGATACTCACGCATTAGTCGAACCTACCGGTAACAAATCTAGCTGCTCGCCTCTGAACCGCCTCTATGTCTTCCTTTAAACTGATCTGCTGCGGGTCCCAAACACTTGAGCAATACTCAAGACGTCGTCGTACAAGCGTTTTATACGCGATCTCCTTTACAGGTGAAGTACAGCTTCCTAAAATTCTCCCACTAAACCGAAGATGGCTGTCCGCCTTACTCACATCTGTCCTTACATGTTCGTTCCATTTCATATCGCTCTGCAATGTTACGGCTAGATATTTGAATGACGCGACAGCATCAAGAAGCTCACTACTAACGCTGTATTCGAACATCATGGGATTGCTTTTTCTACTCATGCGCATCACCTTACATTTTTCTACATTGAGAGCTAGCTGCCATTCTTCGCACCAACTAGAAATTTTGTCTAAGTCATCCTGTATGCTATTACAGTCAGTTGCAGACGACACCCTCCCATCACCACAGCATCATCAGCAAACAGCCGCAAATTACAAGTTACTCTGTCCATCAGATCATTTATAAAGATAGAAAATAATAGCGGTCCTAACACACTCCCCTGGGGCATGCCTGACGATACACTCGTCTCTGATGAACACTCGCCCTCGAGAACAACGTACTGCGTTCTATTACTTAGGAAGTCTTCCAGCCAGTCACAAATCTGTGAACCTTTCCATAAGCTCGTATCTTCGTTAGCAGTCTGCAGTGTGGCAACGCGTCGAACGCCATTTTGAAGTCGAGAAATACACAATCCGCCTGTTGCCCTTCATCAAAAAATGTTTGTAGAACTTATGGGACTTAACTACGGGGTCATCAGTCCCTAAGCTTACAAACTACTTATGAACTACCTAAGACTAAGGACGGCACAAATATCCATGCCCGAGGGGGGATTCGAACCCCCGACCGTAGTGGCCGTGCAGACCGTGACTGGAGCGCCTCAGTCCCCTCGGCCACCGCGTGCCCTTCATCCATGGCTTGCAAGCTGTCTTGTGAGAAAAAACCAAGCTGAGTTTCACATGAACGATGTTTACTAAACCCGTGCTGATTCGTCATTACGGATTCCCGTGCGACCTCGAGCGTATGACAACATCTGCGGTGAAGTAAATGAAGCAAACGCCGTCTTCGCGTGTAAATACTTTTGATATTGGTATGGTGTCTGTTCTTTCAACATGTCCAGACGAACACACACTACACCTGCTTCGCAGACATATTGCATTTGCAAAATTATTTATGAAGGAGGGGGAAGGAAGAAGGATTAGAATATAGATTCCACCTGTGCGAAGCTGGGTCGGGTCGCTAGTACAGTACGATGTTGACAAATTGTGAAGGATTATAAAGGGTGTCTTTTCCAACAAACTGAGATTGGGAACCCATGTTGGGAAACGTCATCGTATGCTTCAGTGGGCTGATACAAATATTTAATTTGCACGCCATTTCGGTGACTTGCGTTTTCCTACTCTATCCTAATTATATAAATGGTGGAAGAAGACTGCAGATTAGCATGGAATCCGAATCACACATCGTTCCTAGCGACTCATCACATCGTTGAGGGGTAATGCGCGGTGGGATTCTACTAGATATCCTCATTGTTTCCAGGCACGGGCTTTACTGCTATGCCACCAGGGCGACTGTTTATAAGCTGACGGAGTGAGAGTGGATATTCTCACAATGGACTTGAAAGTATTCAGGTCGTTACACGCCATACAATGCGTTCATACCTGTCAAAATAATTTACGTTTGCTGACGAAGCGTTGGCTTAGTAACATGCGTCGACACCTAAGAGTTCCACGCTCTATAACGTCACGAGGAATGGGTTCATGTCCATAATTTGTTCCTTTATGCACCACCTGCAAACTCTGAGTTTGCCGTTATCGTTGTGGTACAGCCAATAAAAGACGTTCGGAAATTCTCGCTACAAACTTCAAGGACTAATAGAGAAGAATGAGTACAGACTATTTGGATAAAGAACTCAAGTCTGGAAATATCACCAAATACTTTATGATCACTTCTGTATCTTTGACGCTGTAATAATAATCTATTGAAATATCTTTGTTTTCCATATTTGGAAGTAGGCAGCATGGACCAAAACAAAAACAAAATTTCTAATAAGCCTAGTGTCTAAAATGCATACCTTAAGAGCATTTTCAGTACTGTGAAAACGTCTCTTCTGCTGGTCAAGTGCTCATAGATCTCTTAAAGTATATATACCAGAA
The DNA here is from genome assembly GCA_026315105.1 of Locusta migratoria. Taxonomy (NCBI): domain Eukaryota; kingdom Metazoa; phylum Arthropoda; class Insecta; order Orthoptera; family Acrididae; genus Locusta; species Locusta migratoria. Next base: position 453,096,297 of record CM048755.1, on the reverse strand, counting down.
TACATGTTAACTAGACATTTGGCCCACTTCAGGTTACGGTAGTAACACTAAAAGTGGGCCTTTGCGATCGCCTTTGACAGTTCGAAATTTAAATGAAAATAACGCCTTAACACGGAAACTGAATACATGATTTTGTAGAGGAGATATTCATCTACAACTTAGCTCTGTTATGTTTCTTTCATATCTCGCATCGTTTCACAGATATTTGCAAAAATAACGGCGATTTTACAATGTCTGTCTGTCTGTCTGTCCGTAACGTGTTCCCACTTTTTAAGTCGAACCATTCAACCGATCAGCACCAAATTTTACAGACATAAATGTGGGCCGCCAGAGACCAGAACCTCCCTTTTTCAAATTTGTCGAAATAATACGTTAGTAACACCAAAAAAAGCCATTTGTAATATAATTGTAATTACAAACTAACAGTTCATTTGACATGAAAATTGAATAATCGAATTTGTAGAGGAGAAAATTCTCTAAAACTTCGCTCTCTTATGTTTTTTTTTAATATCTCGTATCGTTTGACAGATATTTGCAAAAATAACTGCGATTTAACATCGTCCATTCAGCCGCGGCGGATTAGCCGTGCGTACTGGAGCGCCGTGTTGCGGTGCGCGCGGCAGTCCCCGTCGGGGGTCCGAATCCCCCTACGGGCATGGATGTTTATGCCGTCTTCAAAAAAATATTCAAATGTTTGTTAAGCTTATGGGACTTAACTACGGGGTCATCAGTCCCTAAACTTACAAACTACTTACGAACTACCTTATACTAAGGACGGCACAAATATCCATGCCCGAGGGGGGATTCGAACCCCCGACCGTTGTGGCCGTGCAGACCGTGACTGGAGCGCCTCAGTCCCCTCGGCCACCGCGGCCGGCTTTGCCGTCTTTAGTATAAGGTAGTTCATAAGTAGTTTGTAAATTTAGGGACTGATGACCCCGCAGTTAAATCCCATAAGCTGTACAAACATTTGAACATTTAAATCGACCATTGATTTTACAAAACCAGCCGTTCGGAGATGTCACGTGACATTCCATGCCCAGAACTCTCTCTGGCATACGCCATTTTGCGTTGCGTATTTGATGATTTTCATATTATAACTTACACGTTGTCATTTCAAAGCAATGGCACACTCAAGAATTAACAACAACAACTCGTTCTTCGTACAATAAATGTAATCTAGTGTCTAATTATGTCATATTAGCATCCGTTAAAAATTGCTATCGATAGTACGAGTATAAAAGCCGAATTTTTTAATTGTTTGTCATAGTGTAGGCAGCGCATATGGTATGTGGTTCGGAACCGGCCACTACTAAAAAAATTTTACTCCTTTTTTCCTAAAAGGGTTTAGGCCGCTCTTATTAATTAAATAGAGCTATTTTCTCAACATTTAGAGTTGTGTATATGTAAGAATGCTCCGTCTAAAATGCGTGTTTGTTCTATTTCGTGAACATGCCGTGAAATATATAACAACGAATTGAACAATGGTCTTCTAAAGCATATGCACGTAAACTGGGAGGATACTGTAATAATGAATATTCTGAACAACGTGCTGATACTGGTAGTTTCGTATATAAAGGGAGTCCTAGATTTCTGTGGCAAGTTTAGTTCCTTAATGAAACGGAAAGGAAGTGTATACATTGCAACAAATTACCTTGTTTATTTTTGTCTATGCAATTATTCGCTATTTATGGAATGTAGTAAATCATTAAATAGAATCAGTGCATCTAATAAAATATTTGTCTTTGACATGGTTGCTATGGACGCTTTTAACGTAGATGGTATCTGTCGTCAGATATGACTTCGTTCATGTTACTTTGTTCTGCGCTAAAATAAAGAGCAAATATTCTATTTCAAACCGTGATTACGTTTTATTTTACAGCTAAAATCAGAAACTGAATAAGTGTGGTAATACTGAATTCCACATAAATCTAATACTATATATATATATATATATATATATATATATATATATATATATATATATATCGAAAGTTAGTACTATCATTACGTCATATACGACAGTCATTGTAACAGTATCTCCCCAGTTTATGTACATGTTTACATTTCGTTGGCATGCATTTCATGGCATGTTCTCGAAACAGAACAAATGCACTTTTCAGAGAAAGCGCTGTTACCTTTGAACAACTCGGAATATTGCAGAATATACGAACGCCAAATGTCCGCTGTGTTCCATACATGTTACAGTCACTCGCCCGAACGCCAAATGTACGCTACTTTCGTTCCAGGCCATAGTCATTAGTTACCAGTACAGGCAGAGAAAATAAACTTTGAACAAACTACCAAGGCAAGACAGGTGATAATATTTTAACGGAAAAATATAATGAAAATGTAGGACAGATATTAAAATGATAGTTTAAAGAGGTAAAAGTTCAAAAAAGGCTATGTTTGTCAAAGCTACACTCAAATATCACATAAATTTGGCTGTTTGTTAAAATACAGTAAGAAAGAATATTACGTGTTGGCTGCATAGATGTTACACACACACACACACACGTGGAATTTTATATACACCGATAACTTTCCTTTCCAATATACTCCACCCTTTTATCATTATCAACCCTCAAGCAGCAATGCAACCAATAAAGCCATTTTCAAAGAGTAAATATAATTTTCAAAGAATCATTATTTCGCGTTATGTTCTTCAAATTACTAAATATCTGTCAGATTTTTATAAAACCCTGCCTAAAACCTTCCTCAGGTATAAATTAGTAACTGTACAAATATTTAAGTCTCTGCGTCTTGTAGTTCGGACGTGATAAGCGTACACCGAACAGATATTCACATTAATATATATATATATATATATATATATATATATATAGAGAGAGAGAGAGAGATAAATAGCTATCCGATCGCCATAAAACCATGCCTAAAGCCTCCCCCGGGTAGACATTAGTAACTGTACAAATTTTTAGCTCTTTATGTCTTGTGGTTCAGACGTGATAAACGTACACCGAACAGACATTCACATTTATAGATATAGATGTGTGCTTGTGATCCTTCAGGCGTATTCTGTAACTAGCTAGCCTCAAAGGTTGCTCTGTAGAAAGTACTTGCGGACTGCGCTTACGAAACGTACTGGGAGTATATATGGATTTGCCTAAGGTTAACCTGTAGTTAATGATCCTACAGTATTCTTTAACTGGTGCTCATTTATAGCTTGAATTTTACATGGTACTTTCATTCATCCACAAACGTTGGTTGCGATTGGATGTACTACCGCAGTCGGAGGTTCGCAGACGAAATCTGTAGCAAATGTTGTCCAACGAACTGAACTGTCTATGTGGTGTCTTACACGCGATACTTTGAGATGTATCACTGGCTATCGGGACGTGTCGTGTGCTGATACCAGAATCTTTATTTTACAAGCTTCCTAGGGTTTTATTTGCAGACGGAGAAGTTAGTACTGCTTCCTCCCACAAATCCCCTAAAACCTCCACATCCTTGCGGATGCTGTTGCGTAGCAGTGTGCGTTTGTACCGCCCTACAGTACGCACGAGGTGCCGTATTTGCTGTCCAAGTCTTTCTGACTAACCTGTTGTCTTCTATAGTTGTGTCCCCAGCGCAGAAGACAGCACACAGGTCGTTGGTTCTTCTACAGCGTACAAGTGAGGCTAAAATAAGTTCTGTATGATGGAAGCATAAGAAACGACTCGCGAGATTTTTAATTGTCAGGGATGTCATTTATTCAATAAATAAAAAAATGAACAACTATTGTAATGCGACACGGCCTATGCTGCCCGTAGTTCATGTGGAGACCTCGACTGTTATCAGAATGACACAAATCTTTACTCATGACCGGCGCGGTCCGGCGCGTATAGTGGTCAGCTCGAGACTGAAACTGCGGCGCGTTGCGAGAGGGCACCTGACGCTCTATTTCGCGCCAAAACAGAGCCGTCGCGCGCCTTCTGCAAAATCGCTCTTCTCTTGTTACAATAAGAGAAGGCACCTTAAACTTTTTAAACTGTCAAAATCTAGCCTGTCCTTGAGAGATATTTATCACAAATTCTCAGCTCTGAATAATTAATATTTAGTATATAATAAACAAAACTAATTTCAAAAGAAATCACGTGACGTGAAATGCAGCAGCCAATGCGAGGAGAGCACCAGTAACATAGGCGGGCTTGCCCACGGGAACCAGCACCTACTGTTCCCCACCCCACGTTTCAACGTATGCTGCACTTCTGTCTTTCTTCCGCGTTTAAGACACGTACGATGTTAGCAAAGAAAACGGCTAGCGGCCAGAAATATGTAGTGGCCATAGGCCAGGAATATCACAATTTCTACTGCCTGTTTTCAAAAAATGTTCAAATGTTTGTTAAGCGTATGGGACTTAACTACGGGGTCATCAGTCCCTAAACTTACAAACTACTTATGAACTACTTACGAACTAGGACGGCACAAATATCCATGCCCGAGGGGGGATTCGAACCCCCGACCGTAGTGGCCGTGCTGACCGTGACTGGAGCGCCTCAGTCACCTCGGCCACCGCGGCCGGCTACTGCCTGTTTTCTTCATAATATTGAGATATATTGATTATATTACAGAACTGTCATGATTGATAACAGATTTCACTTTTTGTTATTTACCTCTTAACTTGTAGAACATCAAAAGGATTTCAGTCATAAGCCTAAATAGTGATTATTTCCTTGTTTGGGGGCGAAGAATTCGCCTCAAACCTTGGAAAATGGTGTTTTATACGTGGTGTTTCCAAATGATACCGACATACTTCGTGGAGTGGTAGAGGATGGCTTGAGGCGCAAATTGAAGTAGGGAACCCGTGTCCTGAAACGTCATCCAACGGCGCTACTTAGAGTCAAAATTATAGATGCTGGCGCCTGCCCTACAGTCGAGCCGCCGAAAGAACGACTCTGACAGCTAGCGGCTATGTTGCCAATACTGCTACGCGGCTGTTTCTTGTTCCGCCATGCCGGCAAACGAATATCAAGTCCGAATATTTTTGGAACCGTAGCTATGTACTACTAAAGCGTGAACGAACGGTAACAACCACGAAGTAATGAAAAACACTCTTTTTGCAGTTAAAAAGGTTTAAAAATATATGTCGAGTTAAAGTAAAGCTTCATATGTTCCAGTATTCCATTAAATATAATGTATAATTTAGTCTTCAGCCAAAGGGCGCTAGTTGAAGAATTTTGTTTATATATTTCATCTTCTATAGCCATTTTCCACAAACTCGGTGGTATTACTGCGTCACTGTATTGTGGCAGTCTGCCGAGAGGGTAAACAAATAAGGACAACCACTTTACAAGTAGTAAAATCGCCTCTTCCAGTGAAATGATTTGTCTTCTTACATAAAAAGAAGAGCGTTTTTTTTGCCTCATTTGTTTACGGTCGCTGTCGACTGTCATAGTATAGTGACGGAGTAATATCAGATCAGTTTCGACAGCCAGTCTATTGGTCACAGAAGTGACTTTCTTACGGTTTAGAGGCAAAAGGCATCTCACACACGTCTGCAATTAACGACGCGTAACATGGCACGAACAAAACCGGTAACGATGAACACACGACAGATGCCTTCAAATGTTCAAATGTTTGTTAAGCTTATGGGACTTAACTACGGGGTCATCAGTCCCTAAACTTACAAACTACTTACGAACTAGGACGGCACAAATATCCATGGCCGAGGGGGGATTCGAACCCCCGACCGTAGTGGCCGTGCAGACCGTGACTGGAGCGTCTCAGTCCCCTCGGCCACCGCGGCCGGCACAGATGCCTTGCAGCGACTGAAGCGTGCCACCTCACGCGACCTTGAGTGGCAGGGTGGCAACGCGGCACCGTTACCCTGGCAACGTTTACGAATTCCAGAGCTCAGGTTGGTGGTTGAGTGTCCCCCCACCCTCTGCGGCCCACGTGCGCGAACTGTCAGGGTCGTTCTTTCGGCGGCCCGACTATAGGTTACTCATTGGGCGGCGAAAGCGTCGTTCTATGCACACCCAGATTGAGGTAGCGAGGTGCGTGTCTGACGAGACAGTGCATGTGCTGCAGAGTGACAAAGAAGAGCAGAGGACCGTAACTCGGTTCTTTAATGCGGTCAATGTAATTCTTGAGCTGCGGCCTTTAATACCTCTGCAAACATTGCTTCGTTCCTCTCCCTGTCCTGATTTCATGATTACTTAATTTACTTGTAGGTGTTATGCACATACCATTTCACTGCACGATCTGCGAGTTCATAGTTACAGTGCACACACTTAAATGGCAGCAGGTTAGCACTTAACGAGACTGGCGGAATCCACAGACTGAGCATTACGGGTTCGAACGCCGGTCCGATACACCCCCATTGAATATTCAACTGAAATTATGCTGTATTTAGTAATAATGTAACCAAAGACCGTGTATTTATGTTCATGTTTGAGTACAGTGTTTTGTAATATAAGAAATATCTTTTCTTGTCGATGATAGTCATTTGTTTCCTTATGATGGCCTAATAAGCCGAAAACTAGTTCGAAATAAATAAAAAATCGTAGAACAAAACAGTTTATTTGTGTTTAACCCTAAAAAAGGCAGGAAGTTTGGAGGGAAACGAATATATGTAGTTCTCTCAGTAACAAATATGTATAGCGTCATTAAATGTGTGTTTTGAGATCTTTAGGAAAATGTGGGGAGAGAATCGCGAAATATTGCAAGAAGAAATGTTATGATTCCCGAACTACCAAGCACACTATTTCTCAACAGTAGGCTCACCTGTTGAGAAATCGCCTCTATTTCGATGATAGTCCAAGATGGACTTATACAAACAGGACGAACATTTCTTTAGTTAATTATTTATCATCCCTGTTGAGTTGGCCCTATCTCTTGATGAATTTGAGAGGAGGGCTCGTAACGAGTACTTCCCTATCTACACAGAACAGGGCTGTCAAATTATCCGTCTATCCAAGGACAGAGAAGCAGCCCCCTCTAAACAACTGTCCTACGCTCCCCTTGTAGTTCCGTAAGATGCTAGCAGGTGTCAGGCGGTTCCCTGGCTTAGTACCGGTAGACCACACTAGAGGCACTTTTGAGGGTAGCGTGGAGGGGAGGCTGAGGGGAGAGCTCGTGCCGCCTGCCATGAGGCCACGGCTGTGTCCGGCTTGCTGGCGTTTGAGGGGCGGTGGTAGTGGGGACAGCCGCTACCTGCTGCCTGCTCTGGCCAGTTTAAAGGGCTGCTTCTGACCGCAGCGCCATCATGGGTCATCTTACGGAACTGCTTCAGCACCCCCTGCCCCGCACCCCTGAGTGTGGGACCGGGCCTTTACGGAGGTTTCCCGTCTGTATATATTTGTCTGTGACGTTACGCATCTAGGCATCGTGTGGCCGATCCGTTGTCCTCCCTCGGGCATGGGTGAGTGTGTCGTCCTTAGTACAAGTCAGTTTAAGTGCTTTGTATATCTAGGGAACGATGACCTCACCAGTTTAGTCCCTTACACTTACAAACAATTCAACATTTTAATCAGCTTATTATCCTTAGGGGAGAAGGGGTGGGGGGATAAAAGGGAAATCAGTAACGAATTCGTGAGGAATGTATGAATTCTCCACCCTATGAACTTTCCGCCCCACTATAAATCTGCGAACTCTCCGCCTCGTACCTGCGACTATTGTACTGTCGGGGGTTCATAAGTAGTTTGTAAGTTTAGGGACTGATGTCTGTCTGTCTGTTAATATATCGGATCAAACTGCGTCGTCATCAGTCCGTAGCTTACAAACTACTTAAACCTAGGTAAACTAACCTCCGGACAAACACACACACCCATGCCCCAGGGAGGACTCGAACCAGCACGGCGAGCAACCGCGCGCTCCGCAGCGAGTTTCTTTAGACCGCTCGGCTACTCCACCGCGGCTTTAGGGACTGATGACCCCGTAGTTAAGTCCCATAAACTTTACAAACATTTAAACATTTTTTGCGACCATTGTGTCCCGTCCTACCTGCAGCCGGACCGTCCCAATTCCCTTGCTCTTTCTGTTCCCTGGACTCGGCCAAAGCCTCCTAGATACAAGGCCTGTGCGCTGCCTGCCAAGAGAAGTCATAACTCAAGCAAACTATTTCTCTTAAATAGCGTTGTGCTGAGTTTGAGAATACGTACACGTTGTACACTGTGTTTCAGAATGTTCTTAATGTTATTTACGTGATTCACAGTCAAATTTGTTTTGGTATAAGATATTTATGAACTATTAGTAAGATATCCTACCGATATTGGAATCGGACGATTCATTTTAGGAATTTTGTGTCACACCAGCAAAACTCTGCACGGAGAATCACATAGACAACACAATAAACATTCTGAAACACAGTGTGCAACGTGCACATTCTCAAACTCGTCACAACGCTACATAAGACAAACAGTTTGCTTGTGTTATGACTACTGTTGGCAGGCAGCGCACAGGCCTTGTATTTAGGTGGCGTTGACTCGGCCCAATCCTCCCGCACAGTCCCGTCGGCCTGTTAGTATCGCTCGACTTTCCGCAGACTTTCAAGTCGTGCCACTTGGATATTACAATCTCAGTAGTTGTGATATGGAAGTTACGACTACAATTCCTGGTAAGCGTAGTTGCCACTATGAAGGTTATTCCTGCACAATGAAGAAAACGAAGGAAGATTGGACTGTGATTTGGCGCTGTTTTAAACAGAAAGAGAAACATTCTACATCTACATCTACATACATACTCCGCAATCCACCGTAAGGTGGGTGGCGGAGGGTACACTGTACCACTACTAGGCATTTCCTTTCCTATTACACTCCCAAATAGAATGAGGAAAAAAAGAATGCCTATATGCCTCCGCACGAGCCCTAATTTCTCATATTTTGTCTTTGTGATCACTACGCAAAATGTAAGTAGGCGGCAGCAAGATCGTGCTACACTAAGCTTCAAATTCCAGCCCTCTAAATTTCAACAGAATTTCACGAAAAGAACGTCGTATTTCCTCCATCGATACCCAATTGAGTTGCCGGAGCATTTCCGTGACACTCGCGCATTGGTAGAACCTATCAGTGACAAACCTAGCTGCTCGCCTCTGAACTGCTTCTATGTCTTCCTTTAAACTGATCTGCTGCGGGTCCCAAACACTTGAGCAATACTCAAGACGTGGTCGAACAAGCGTTTTATATGCGGTCTCCTTTACAGATGAAGTACATGTTCCCAAAATTCTCCCAATAAACCGAAGTCGGTTGTCCGCCTTACTCACAACTGTCCTTACATGTTCGTTCCATTTCATATCACTCTGCAATGTTACGCCTAGATATTTGAACGACGCGACAACATCTAGAAGCTCACTACTAATGCTGTATTCGAACATTATGGGATTGTTCTTCCTACTCAGCCGGCCGCGGTGGCCGAGGGGACTGAGGCGCTCCAGTCACGGTCTGCACGGCCACTACGGTCGGGGGTTCGAATCCCCCCTCGGGCATGGATATTTGTGCCGTCCTTAGTATAAGGTAGTTGATAGATAGTTTGTAAGTTTAGGGACTGATGACCCCATAGTTAAGTCCCATAAGCTTAACAAACAACTTCCTACTCATGTGCATCGCCTTACATTTTTCAACATTGAGAGCTAGCTGCCACATTGCCGACGAAAGCTGAAAACTAAGGTTTCTACATCAATGTGGAGCTCCGGATGACGCAAGATTAGAAGTACAGAGGATTCTGAACCAGGCAAAGCAGAGGGCACGAGAGGAAAATACGTCTATTTCCAAAATCTGTTCAGAGGAACTAGATACCTTGCATAATCGACGGCAGGACAGAATTGCCAGAGCAGCGAACAACGAAGAGGACGTTACACAGGCAAAAGGCAAAGTCGCAGGGAAGTGAGAGGGATCCAGAGACAATAGAAGAGATTGAACTTAACACAGAGCTATTAACTATGAATGATGGCAGCAGTTTCCTGTTAAGCGACGACAAATCAGGAGACTGGATAATAGTTTTTCGTGGATGAGTACGGATGGTACATACAAGTGCTGCAGCAAACAGCTTTCACACATATACTGTATACAATATACCCAGTTCCATTTGCATTATTACCAAATAAAAGGAAAGAGTCATACATCCGACTTTTCAGAAATGTGCTGAAAAATATTTCAGAATAGAATCCTGGAAGTGTGATTGTAGATTTTGAGTCAGCAGTGATCTCTGGAATTATACATATGTTTCCAACTTACTCAGTGAATGGATGCTATTTCCACACGAGAAAGTCTCTCTGGAGAAAAGTACAGGATCTTGGACTCCCTCGCGAATATGAAGACAATGAAGAAGTGAGACAACAAATTCACTTGGAAGTTTCATATCCGCGCACGCTCCGCTGCAGAGTGAAAGTTTCATTTGGAAACATCCCTTAGGCTGTGGCTAAGCCATGTCTCCACTATATCCTTTCTTCCAGGAGTGTTAGTCTTGCAAGGTATGCAGGAGAACATCTGTGACGTTTGGAAATTAGGAAGCGACGTACCGGCAAAAGTAAAATTTTGAGGACGGCCCGTGTGTCGTGTCGGGGTAGCTCAGTGGCAGTCTGCTTGCGGCAGGCGAGCTGTGCGGAAGTGGTGTTTACATGCTCGCTGCGGCCGGTCGCGCGCGCTACGTTTGTGGTGAGTTGGACGCTCTTGCGGCGTAAACAATATATGTAGTTAAGAATGGATAGATCATGAACATGACTGAGCCCCTCCGAAAAGACACTTTAAAGTTCACGTTTGACGAACGATATGCGAGACCTAAAGCACTCGAAGTAGAAGCCTTTCTGTTCAAATGTTTGTACAGCTTATGGGACTTAACTTCGGGGTCATCAGTCCCTAAACTTACAAACTACTTATGAACTAGCTTATACTAAGGACGGCACAAATATCCATGCCCGACCGTAGTGGCCGTGCAGACCGTGACTGGAGCGTCTCAGTCCCCTCGGCCACCGCGGCCGGCGTAGAAGCCTTTCTCAGAGATGTTGCAAAGCTTAGTTTTAACGAAATTATTGCAATCCACCTGTCGATCGTTAATAGTTCAGTGTATGTGAAAATGATTAGTACTTCCTGTTGGGCAAAGGTAATTGAACAATGCGGAGGATCACTCAAATTTAATCATTGTGATGGGAATGTCGATGAAGTTAAAGTTGACCACACAGGTTTTGCTACACGAACAGTCCGTTCGAAATAACCGCGGAAGAGATATATTCAGTCCTGAAACCCTATGGACGAATTATTAGTTATGTCGCGGAAAAGTGGACGACCTTTCAGACTTTCCCCGTCCTCAATGGCGTCAGACAAGTCAAAATAGAACTACGGAAGCGTATATCGTCATACATTTATGTGTGTGGGTATAGAGCAATTGTAATTTATGACGGTCAACCTCGCACATGCTCCGGCTGTGGTCAGACCGGTCACGTACGAACGGAGTGCATACAACGGAGAGTGACGCAGCTGCCGGTGAAAGAGCCGGTCGCGCCACTGACGATGTCGTCACTGCCAGTGACGTACGCCTCAGCCGTCCGAGGAACCACAACCAAGGCATTGAGCGACGCTGAGGACAGAGAATATCAGCCATCTGATGACAACCATTGCTTGCCAATGGACATCAGTAAAGAAGAAGAACCTATTCACCCTCTCTCCAACGCGACGGAAGCGGTCATTGCCGAAGAACCGGAAGCTAACCCTAAAAGAGACACTGCACAACATGTGCTTAAAGACGAGGAGGAAAGTGTCATTCTCGACCCCAGCTCACACTCCGAGAATGAAGAGTGTCTGAAATCTGGATCATCACCCAAACAGCACAAGGCACAAACGTTACGCGAGAAAGCGCAGGAAATTGAAAAAAAAAAAAAAAAAAAAAAAAAAAAAACTAAGTGGAAAAAATCAACAACACAGCAACGCAATCAGCAGACAACAACCAAGGAGGACTCACGTAAAATAGAAATTCACCGCCAACAGGGTAATGAACGAGACGGCACCGCCGGCCGCGGTGGCCAAGGGGACTGCGGCGCTCCAGTCACGGTCTGCACGGCCACTACGGTCGGGGGTTCGAATCCCCCCTCGGGCATGGATATTTGTGCCGTCCTTAGTATAAGGTAGTAAATAAGTAGTTTGTAAGTTTAGGGACTGATGACCCCGTAGTTAAGTCCCATAAGCATAACAACCATTTGAACATTTTTTTTTTTTTTTTTTTTTTTTTTTTTTTATTTGAGACGGCACCACCAGCATAGACCCGAACAACGGTACTCCGCCTCAGCACTGTCCCGGAAAAAAGACACCACAACAAACTGATGAACGTTCCTGGGCAGATGACACTGTCGAATTTTCTGGCGACGAAGAGATGAGGGACATTACAAATGCAGCCAGTGACTCGTCTCCAACACGGAGAGAAGTCAAAGCTAAAGAAAAGTCCCCGGCGCGTTCAATGCACTGAGGAGCATGAAGTGTTGACGAACATGAGCGGCAAACGTCAACACACACAGGCCGACAAAATATCTGTGCAAGCCTATAGGGTCGGTACGATAAATATTAACAAAATTCGAAGCCATCTAAAACTCAAGACCCTACAAGACATGCTCTACACCGTCGACCTAGATATCGCGTTGCTGCAAGAGGTCACTGACATTAAACTGGACTTAATAGCGGGATTTAACGTAATCGTTAATTCTGGAAATGACCAAGACCTTGGAACGGCGATACTCACTAATGAAGGTATAATCGTGAAATACGTCGAAAAATTGGAAAACGCCAGAGGTATTGCAGCCACTATCCGTAATACAAGGCTGATAAACATCTATGCACCATCTGGTTCCGGCAACAGAAGAAAGACGAGCAGAATTTTTTAAAGACGACGTGGTACCCTCTTCCGTGGCAGATACGATCACACAATTTTCGCAGGTGACTACAATTGCGTCTTATCCGCAAAAGATCAGACGCCAAACTTGACGCAATAGTTCGGGAATTCAATCTGACCGACACTTGGGAGCATAAGAACGGAGAACGGCCAGGGTTCACACATATTACCGGCCACGCTGCCAGCCGAATCGACAGGATATACGTTTCCGAAAACCTGAAGACGCAACTTCTGCAAACAGAACTATGGCCCACAATTTTTTCGGACCACATATCTTACGTATGTACGTTGAATTTAAGAAAGCAAGACACCTACAGAGGACGTGGTCTGTGGAAAATGAATGTAGGGAACTTAAACGATCCTGCATGTCAAGAGGTGTTTAATAATGCATGGCAAGAGTGCGAGAGAAGATTCTCTTCATATCCCTCGGCAATCACATGGTGGATGAAATGCGCTAAACCTCTGATAAGAAGAGCGATGATCAATTACTCCCGCGAGAAAAAAAGCCTGGCACAAACGGACGGTGGAATTTTACTTTTGTGTCCTCCGAGACTTGTACGCGTCTGATGTATCATTAATTGCAAACCAAGTACAGATAAAAAGAATTCAAGCCAAGTTTTAGCGTTGAAACGAAAAGAGCTTGAAGGCTGTAAAATAAGATCCCGTCTTCAAAATGAAGTGCAAGGTGAACAAACATCAATTCATCACTTAATACACGAAAGAAAAGGACAACAAAGAAAAATGATAACCGAATTACGGTCGACGGATGACAGACTACTGACCAAGCAAAATGACATCAAGATGGAAATCCAAAATTATTTCACCAACTTACTGAGCAACACACCGACGGATGTAACGGCTCAACATAACCTAACAAAGGGGTTGACACGACGACTTGAACAGGCACACGCAGATGGCCTGTTGGCCGAAATAACGCACGAGGAAGTTGACAATGCCATAATGCGAAGCCCAAAGAACAAATCTCCTGGGCCAGATGGATTTCCGGCAGAATTTTATCAAACATTTAAACGGCAGATGATACCCAAGCTCACATGTATTTACAAGGAACTCATGAACCCCGACACCAACATTCCAAGTGATTTCCGAGAAGGAGTAGTCGTGCTGATCCCCAAATCACCTACAGGAAAATAGCAGCAAATCTACGACCTATCACCCTACTCAACAGCGACTACAAAATCTTTGCACGCATACTGAATGGAAGACTGAAATCAGTACTGAACGCCATCACCGGTTGATATCAAACGAGTGTAGGAAAAGAGAGGTCCATTCACCACACACTATGCGACTACAGAGATATAATTTCAATCAAAATGTTCAAATGTTTGTTAAGCTTATGGGACTTAACTACGGGGTCATCAGTCCCTAAACTTACAAACTATTTACGAACTACTTACGAACTAGGACGGCACAAATATTCATGCCCGAGGGGGGATTCGAACCCCGTCCGTAGTGGCCGTGCAGACCGTGACTGGAACGCCTCAGTCTCCTCGGCCACCGCGGCCGGCTACAGACGACTACTTCGTAACATACGTTACAGTATACACCAAAATATCCTCAGGACGCTTGACGAAATACAGAGAGTGGCATTGGTGAATATCTATCTGTCGTCTAAGATCAATTATGTGGTGCAAGTCCAGCCAATACCGAAGAACATAGCTGACAGGATCTCGGCTGCCTTTGGCCACTTCGTGAGCCATGGCCACAAATTCAAAGTTAAATATGAAACTTTGACTTTATCAACCGACAACGGTGGCCTCAACCTAACGAACGTATACCACAAAGCAAAAGCTCTGTACGTCAGCAAAACATACAAACAGTGGATGAAGACGCCGAAAAGTATAGTGGCATTCCTATTACACGAAATAGCGCCGGCTAACCGTGCGGCTTCAATTGATGTTCACCACATCCCCACCGACCTTTACCATCTGAAACATTTTTTTACAGAACATAGTTACATCAGTGTAAGACTAGCAGAGCAGTATATGTACAAAGTCAAGGAAGTATATAATAATTTGATGAAATTTCTAAGTAAGAACATCATTGAATAAAATACAATAACTTTAATTGGAAAATGATTTGCAGGAACATCCATAATCCTCACCTACCAACAAAAGTGAGAGCATTGTGGTACTACGCCGTAAATCATAAGCTCCCTACGAACCAAAGACTTCACACAATAAAAAAAATATTCAAATGTTTGTACAGCTTATGGGACTTAACTACGGGGTCAGCAGTCCCTAAACTTACAAACTACTTATTTACTACCTTATACTAAGGACAGCACAAATATCCATGCCCGAGGGGGATTCGAACCCCCGACCGTAGTGGCCGTGCGGAGCGTGACTGGCGCGGCCGGCACCACTTAATCCATGAGAAGAAGACTGCAGCACTGCATTGATACCAAAGGTCATGCTTCGAACACCTTCTGTAAATGGACGTTCATGCGGATTTTTTTTTTTATACTTTCGTTGACCTTCAAAGACCTAACTGTTACACATCATTGGATTCGTCTCGATAGCCGCTATCAGAAAATTAGTACTAAACTATGGCATTCCATAAAAAAAAACAAGCCTCATGTTATGGTCCCCCTTGTCCCACAAACTTTCGGAGTTATTCTAGGTGATAATAGTGAGTGACGCACCCTGTATAGACTACACTGAATGTAGCTTTACATAAAGAGGAGAATATACTTATGCCTACACATAATAAGGTGAATTATACGTTACTACTTGTGTACAGTATCCTCGGAATGAAAACTCTTTGAGCCTTCTCGTTCCCAGTGATGTTACCTTGCTTTTGTCGACACGAAACTACGCCTTGGACCGCGGACTACCGCCCATGAAAGGAAATTCATGAAGGACGAAAATATCGTTTATGATAGCCTGCAGTGTACGATCAGCTCTTCAACTGTTCTTGCTGGCCTCACCTGCGGGAGACAGGAGACGACCAGAGCCAGCTGGCCCGCTCGTCACAGAGTCTCCAGGGGATTAGTGAGCCCTTCCCATGGGATTAATCCTCCACATTTTCTGGGCGGAAAATTCACAGGGCGGAGAATACACGACACCACAGAGATTATTGTCTGTGACGACACCTTCGTGAATGGAGGAGGTCGAGAAAGGGGAAATTTTTATGTATTAATTTCTCTCTCGGCACTGCAAAATATGTGATGTTAATACATGATGATTTCTTCTGTCATTTTTGGTCGTTGGATCCCAATTGAGATCGTGTTTGGCCTGCCTGGTGCAAATCGTTAGATGACGCAACATGGGCGATCTGCTCGTCGACGACGATGACATGCTGATGAGGACGACACAATACCCCGTCCACAGTGTAGAAAATTTCCAACCCGACCAGGAGTCGAACCCGGACCCCCTGTGTGGCATCCTACCATGCTGGCCACTGGACTGTTGAGGTGGATGTTCATTCCTAGACTGGCATGATCTCTTTTCTTTCAGACATGTTCGAAAGAACAGACACCATACCAATCTGTATATACAGGGTGTTTCACAAAGTGTCTTTGCCTCTGTAACTTATAAAATAATAGGTAACGGGAAATTTTAATGCAATAGGTCAACACAAGAAATGTTACACTTTCTGCGGAGCTATGAACATAGTTTATTGTATCATTTTCCAAAGTGTTAGAGTACAAAGATATAGTTTTTTAAATGGAACAATAGTTTTTTCTATCGTGCATTGGATTCGTTGAAACCAGCTGCGTCCAAATCAATTTAAACTACAGTCCTATCACTGTTACTTTGGGAGCTACAACCCTTCAAAGTTCCGGGGGCGGGGGCTACGACAGCGTAGCTGACTGGCTGGTGGTCATGAGACAGTGGGCCGTGCCCCATGCTCGGCCAGTCAGTTACGCTATAGCAGACTCCGCCCCCGGAACTTTGAAGGGTTGTAGCTCCCAAACTAACAGTGATAGGAATGTAGTTTAAATTGATTTGGACGCAGCTGGTTTAAACGAATCCAATACACGATAGAAAAAACTATTGTTCCTTTTAAAAAATTATATTTTTGTGGTGTAACTCTTTGGAAAATGATACAATAAACTATGTTCATAGCTCCGCAGAAAGTGTAACATTTCTTGTGTTGACTTACCGCATTAAAATTTCCCGTCACCTATTATTTTATAAGTTACAGAGGCAAACACACTTAGTGAAACACCCTATATGTATTTATACCCGAAGACGGCGTTCACCGCACATGGAAGATGTGGTGATAACCTTCGACCTCGGGCTGGAATCCGAAAAGGAGAGACATGGACGATGAGATCGCCGGGTGCCGTGGCTCATCACGTCCGGTCAGAGGGCTAAACGCCTATAACACCCACAATTACGACTCACAATTCGTAAGAGATTTCAAAACAAGTCTCAAACCTCTCACCAAACTACGAAACGCAACTGCTAATGTTACACCCTTTTACAGGATTTTGTTATGACCATGAAGTGTGCACTAGTGGATAAGGAATCGTTTATGTGACTGCCTTTCCGAAGATTTTGAATTTTTATAGGTAAAATATATGCAGAATTAATGTCACCAGGCACGATGTAAACCAAAGTGAATAACTGCAATTATTAAGGAATAAGGTCGCCAGCCTGATTACGCAAATATGTACCAGCAACTAACTGGCGTTCACCGCACATGGAAGATGTGGTGATAACCTTCGACCTCGGGCTGGAATCCGAAAAGGAGAGACATGGACGATGAGATCGCCGGGTGCCGTGGCTCATCACGTCCGGTCAGAGGGCTAAACGCCTATAACACCCACAATTACGACTCACAATTCGTAAGAGATTTCAAAACAAGTCTCAAACCTCTCACCAAACTACGAAACGCAACTGCTAATGTTACACCCTTTTACAGGATTTTGTTATGACCATGAAGTGTGCACTAGTGGATAAGGAATCGTTTATGTGACTGCCTTTCCGAAGATTTTGAATTTTTATAGGTAAAATATATGCAGAATTAATGTCACCAGGCACGATGTAAACCAAAGTGAATAACTGCAATTATTAAGGAATAAGGTCGCCAGCCTGATTACGCAAATATGTACCAGCAACTAACTGTAATAAGCACTCTCGTTTTAAGCCTACACCTAGTACTGAAGTACATGGAATTTTGAAAATGGACAGTCTATAGTTAGGTAAATCGCCAAACACACAAAAGCTACATCACTGTCATAGCAATTAAGTGGTTCAACAGTTTTATAAATAAACAGCATTCACTTATAATGGACACTATGGATTCAAGAATTGTGCTCTGATTAATTATGAAAAATTGCAATACAAACTATTCTTTCAGTGAACAATGGAAAAATAATAAATTTGTATTGTTGTGAATTGCTTGACAAAGGTGGTAATCTAAAAACTTTGTGCACTAAGGTAAGGGAAACAAGATTCTGTCCTATTGCTGAAATTTTTAAAATCAAGTGTCTGAAATTTATCTTTTCAAATAATATTTTCTTTCCTACTGAACTGAATGATTGTTAAGGGGGCCTGACCAAAGGCAACTAGAAATTTTCACAGATAATATGTACACTTTAGGGGAGGGCATCAACTTCTGTACATAATGTTACTGTTATTCACAAAATAGTTTAGCAGTATCAAAAACAATGCGCGCGCCCACACACACACACACACACACACACACACACACACACACACACACACCTTACCTTGATGAACGGCTCTAGTCATAAGTTACAGCAATAGATTCATTGCAATGAATGATAATACATTCTCCTTTTCTTTTATAATAAATATTAGTACCAGCAGTATAATGTTTCGATAGCAAGAAACTTTGTAAGTGAAACTATTGAAATTTAGTTAAACGCTTATTATTTCTGAAATTATCTGTAACCAACAGCTAAAACAAAAAGTGTGCCAATACATAATAATAAGATGAAATGGCAACTGGCTGCTGTACAAAAGTGATCATGTAAATGTCTCTATAGTCACACTTTGTAAAATGATCCAAAATTCATACTAAATTATATAAATGACAATAATTTAAAAAAACTACCAAAGGCACTATTTAAAATCACTTTTCAATTTTTACAATTAAGACACTCGGAAAAGTATTCACTAGGAAAGGACCCTGTCTAGGTACAATGATTAGGATAAATCAGGGTGGTTAACGCAAAGTTGAGGTCAGTGCTGATAATTATTGGTTAAACACTTCGCTGGTTCATTACACTACATGCTAAGAAAAACTTTATTTGTTTGTCCTGTAGTGGTGGCGGTGAAGAGGTCGAAGTTTTTGGTGGTAACAACTTTTTGGCGGTAAGTGTGGCCTGCTTCCATAATAGCTTTGAGCTCACTATACTCCTTCTTGGCGTTGAAAAAATACATTTTTGAGCTCCATATTAAACGGCCAGCTTTGATAGGACAACTCCAGTGACAGCCAAGGCAAACTTGCGGTTACTTGCAGAAATATAAGCCTCAACAACCCACAGTTCGTCACGGAGATGTTACCACTACACTGCCCAGAACTCGACTCCTCTTTTTACTTACAGACCACGCTGCTCGAAGATTCTCCCTCCAATTCTCACCTTTTACATCACGCGCACACACAGTTCCGTTTCCTACCAGCCACTATATATATATATATATAAACAACTTAATTCCCTGTGCATGAACACGCGAATTATAAAGCTTGTTAAAAATTATTTAAAAACATTGTCATAATATACCTTTTCATAATATTAGTGCCGGCCGCGGAGGCCGAGGGGACTGAGGCGCTCCAGTCACGGTCTGCACGGCCACTACGGTCGGGGGTTCGAATCCCCCCTCGGGCATGGATATTTGTGCTGTCCTTAGTCTTAGTTAGTTCATAAGTAGTTTGTAAGTTTACGGACTGATAACCCCGTAGTTATGTCCCTTGGACTATACAAACAAACATAATATTAATATTACAAAAATAATTAATAATTCCTATACAAAAACTTTACATTAGATACATGGCCACAAAGATCTTAATACAGATATTACATTATATCCATATATTACATTCATAATCGATACTTCTCCAGTCGAATACATAAAAGCAATAAACAGTAATAGGTAGGAGGACCATAGTGTTACATGCTCTCTGTAATAATAAAAAAAAATCTAAGCCAAGAACACATTGAATAACAACGAAAGAACCCGGTCAGCGACCACAAGGAGCAGAACTACCCATAAAGCAAATTAAAAAAAAAAAAAAAAAGTGGTATAAGGCAAGTGGGAGACCTGGGCCGATTGTCCGCCAGCCTCACATTTTCAGTCGTCGCGCCGGTTACAAGCTTCCTATGGTTTTATTTGCAGACGGAGAAGTTAGTACTGCTTCCTCCCACAAGTCCCCTAAAACCTCCACATCCTTGCGGATGCTATTGCGTAACAGTGTGCGTTTGTGCCGCCCTACAGTACGCACGAGGTGCCGTAGTTGCTGTCCAAGACTTTATGGAAAGCATAGAGTTCTGACTAACCTGTTGTCTTCTATAGTTGTGTCCCCAGCGCAGAAGACAGCACACAGGTCGTTGGTTCTTGTACAGCATACAAGTGAGGCTAAAATAAGTTCTGTAGAATGGAATCATAAGAAGCGACTCGCGAGAATTTTTAATTGTCAGGGATGCCATTTATTAAATAAATAATTAAATATGAACAACTTTTGTTAATACGACACGGCCTATGCTGCCCATAGCTCATGTTGAGACCTCGACTGTTATCACTATTTCACAAATCTTTACTCATGACCGGTGCGGTCCTGTGCGTTTAGTGGTCAGCTCGAGACTGAAACTGCGGCGCGTTGCAAATGTTCAAATGTTTGTAGAGCTTATGGGACTTAACAACGGGGTTAGAAGTGCCTAAACTTACAAACTACTTACGAAGTAGCTAATACTACGGACGGCACAAATATCCGTGCCCGGGGGCGGGGGGGATTCGAACCCCCGACCGTAGTGGTCGTGCAGACCGTCACTGGAGCGCCTCAGTCCCCTCAGCCACCGCGGCCGGCGGCGCGTTGCGAGAGGGCACCTGACGCTCTATTTCGCGCCAAAACAGGGCCGTCGCGCGCCTTCTGCAAAATCGCTCTTCTCTTGTTACAATAAGAGAAGGCACCTTAAACTTTTTAACCTGTCAAAATCTAGCCTGTCCTTGAGAGATATTTATCACGAATTCTCAGCTCTGAATAATTAATATTTAGTATATAATAAACAAAACTAATTTTAAAAGAAATCACGTGACGTGAAATGCAGCAGCCAATGCGAGGAGAGTACCAGTAACACAGGCGGGCTTTCCCAGGGGAACCACCACCTACTGTGCCGTATGCTACTGCTCCCCACCCCACATTTCAACATATGCAGCACTTCTTTCTTCCGCGTTTAAGACAAGAGCGATGTTAGCAAAGAAACGGCCAGCTGCCAGAAATATGAAGTGGCCATAGGCCAGGAATATCACATGGTCGCAGTGGCCGAGCGGTCTGCGGCGCGCCAGTCACAGGTTGCACGGCCGCTACGGTCGGGTGTTCGAATCTCCCCTAGGGCACGGATGTTTTTGTCGTCTTTAGTATAAGGTAGTTCATAAGTAGTTTGTAAGTTAAGTCCCTTAAGCGTAACAAACAAACATCAGTCGTCGCCTTTCTGTAATTTCAATACCCTAGTGCAGTTAAAGTCATTCCTTTCCTTCCTAATCCTTCTTCCTTCCTCTCCTTAATAAAATACTTTTTTTGCAAAGGTGATGTTTTCCCTCGTTTACTGCACTCGTACTTTGACATTTGCAATTTTCGGACTGACTACGGTTAGTTACTGTGCTTACATTCAAGTTGATGATCTATGACAAAAATGAATTTCAGAGTACACAGAAAATACTGGGTACCGAGTAGAAAGTTCATCGTTGGTGATAACACATCAGTCTTGATTAAACAGATATTTTTAATAACGTAATGCATGCGCTGGTACGGCTCGACCCGGCATCATCCCCTTTTAACCGTCCACACGTCCCCCTTGGGGGGAGGGGGCCGCCCCACAATATGAAAACTAATGGTCTACAGCCTGTCAAGGCAAATACTGTCACATGAATGACTGTTGATCATTTCGAACATGTGCGAAAGAACAGAAACCTTTCATATAATTACGAAAATATCACAGCTGAACTCTTTGATACATAATGAGCAGTGGGGGCTATTGATAATGTGCTAATGTGCTGCAGCACACTGTAAATATATTACTAAAATTATGCCATTTCTCTTCGTATGCAAGCGAGAAATCGCTATAAAATTACATCCTTTCTCTTGGAATACGAGCCAGATATCACAATAAAATTATGCCAATTCCCTTCCAATGCGTATTAAAATGCTAGTAATAAGGATGAAAACGCATTTTGGAGCGCTCTCGCCGCGATAGCTGGAAACCAGCTCCGTGTGCTGAAGTGGGATTCAGCCGCGCTGGTACGTGCGCAGAGAGGCGGCGCAGTCGTCTGTTCGCTAGTGCGCATGCGCAGACGTGACGTCAGGCCTTACGACTCATGGGTGCTGAGACCGACTGCAGCACCAGATCAATATTTATCTTCGCGCTGCTTGTAACGGCTGCGGAAGAATAGCATATGACGAATATTGCGGCATACTGAGTCAAACAGCGCGCTGGCTCAGGCGTCTTACGCGTTGTCTCTCAAATCTACCCGTGTGAGGCTCGTATTCAAATACCTCTGAGTCTAAATTTTTAATTTCTGTAAATAAAATCAATATTTTTTAAACGTTATATTTACTACCTGCAGTGAATACATCCAGTTGGCAGCGCTGTTATAGATTCCCCTGAAGGTCTTACTGTCAATACAGTATTAATTGATATTTAATTACAGACAATCATACAAAGGTTGACTTTTTTATTTTGGTATATTTTGTTTCCTGTTTATTTTTGTAATATTGTAGCACACTGGTCAAATTTTGTACGAGCCGCCACTGATAATGAGTAGTGGATTATACGGAGAGTGATACGATTTGCCATCCCACCGAATATGGACATTGATCAATATACCGCTACTGCTGCAGACCCCAGTGTTCTTTACTCCGTGAACCGTAACTGTGAGGATGTACTAAATATGGAAATTTACGATGAGATTGGAAACAGGGAACGAGACAGTAAGGTGACAATCAACTGGTTATATAAGAAACGTCTACTACCGAAAAATAGCGTAAAATAGGAATAGAAAGTGTTTCTGCAGAAAATAATTGATACAATCTGATGGCAAAACTAATAGTGTGGTAGAAAACACAACCCCTCAATAAAGGCAGGTTCCTTAAGAACCACAGATATTAACTAAATTACTAAAACTGTAATTTTCTTTTATGGAAAGTAAAATTATACTATTAGAAAGATGCATCCAATATCTGCTAAGAAGTTAATTTACTTGGATCACCCTAAATCTAATATAGAACTTCTGATATTACCTTTCTCGGAAAAAACAGGACCACAATGGAATGCGCTTACCGCCTGCCATTTGGTACAACTATCATTCTTTTCAAAGTAAAATTTAGTAACTTTCTAAGCTACTTATATAGTCTGTAAACAAGGGATATCCCAAGAGTAGCTTTAGAATTTGATGAACAAGAGATATTATACGAAACTGGATCAGCTTTTAAAGTAACTAATTTGGAGAAATTCACGAAGAGAGTAATTTTTGAAGAGAAATCAAGCATTATTAATTCTGAAGATGTTCTCCAACTATCGACTGACTGGCAGTTTACACGTACTTAGTCTGCATTGGACTATATGAAAACTGGAGCCATACGTTTCCCTGACCGACAATTTTATAAAAAAAAAGGAAATACGGACAGTAGCTGCCACGCTGTGGGATACATCAACGGAGAAAATTGAATATTTGTGCCGGTCCTGGATTAGTAACCGGGTCTCCTGGGTACTTGGCAGTTTCGCTTACCACTACGCTACCCGGATACAGGGGTCACCACCGTCAGACCCAAATGCTCAACTTACCCAGACACTACTGAAGTATCTTTGCCTCGCCTTGCTAATTATCCTCAATAGTCGCGCAATTTCGCCGAATCCATAATGTTACAAATGGTTCAGATCGTGGCACATTAGCATCACTGCCATAAAGTAGAGATCTCTAGTCAACAGTGCAGAGGATATCACTCTATTTCATGGATACACACTGTTTTGAAGTCGAGATGATCTTTTTACAGAAAATATCTGTCCAGGTATACTCAATAACCTATATTCTGCAACATATTCCTGAAAAACAACGAAGTCAGATTTAATGAAAACACTTAATTATGGGTGGCAATATACCCTGTAAATGACAATAAAAGTGTTTATTATGCAGAAATACAGTTCACGAGCATAATTTTGATATATAGTGCTACAGCCTATTCTCTCCTTTTTACTGTTTTTTTGGTCATTAACAAAATGTTTGTATGGTCATGGGACCAAACTGCAGTGGTGATTAATCCCTAAACATACAAATTACTTAAACTAACTTATGCTAAGGACAACACACACACTCATGCCCGAGGGAAGACTTAAACCTTAGACGGGGAGCAGCCGCCCACTCCTCAGCAAGGCGCCTTAGAGAGCACGGCCATTCCACCGCGGCTCTTCTTTCTCAAAAAAATGTTCAAATGTTTGTATAGCTTAAGGGACTTAACTACGAGGTCATCAGTCCCTAAACTTACAAACTACTTATGAACTAGCTAACACTAAGGACGGCACAAATATCCATGCCGCCGGCCGCGGTAGCCGAGGAGATTGAGGCGCTCCAGTCACGGTCTGCACGGCCACTACGGTCGGGGTTCGAATCCCCCCTCGGGCATGGATATTTGTGCCGTCCTAGTTCGTAAGTATTTCATAAGTAATTGCTGTTGAATCTTCCGGGTTATGTGGTCATGGTCGAAGAAACATATCTGCTCCTGACGTTTCGTCCAGAGCTGCGCTGGACATCCTCAGAGGTGCTACTGGTAGCGGTGAGTCTTGCCGACTAGCCGCTACCAGTAGCACCTCTGAGGATGTCCAGCGCAGCTCTGGACGAAACGTCAGGAGCAGATATGTTTCTTCGACCATGACCACATAACCCGGAAGATTCAACAGCAATTATTTCAGCCGGTCGTGAAAGCTTTCACTGCAGTTCATAAGTAGTTTGTAAGTTTAGGGACTGATGACCCCGTAGTTAAGTCCCATAGACTATACAAACATTTGAACATTTGAACTTCGAAATGTTTGGAAATCGTGGAAGAGCGGCGGGACTTGGGTACCAGCCCGGTATTCACCTAGGGTGATGTGGAAAACCGCCTAAAAACCACATCCAGGCTGGCCGGCACTCCAACCCCCTTCGTTAATCCGCCGGGCGGTTCGAACCGGGGCCGGTAAGCCTCCCCGTCTCGGAAAGCGGCGCGTTCACCCACACGGCTAACAGAGCGGGTCCCGCTGACCTTCTTTATTCACTACTAACTGAAAACCTAGCGTCTCGCGGGTACTTATATATTCCAGCCTTAGGTAAGTCCATCTCTCCTTCCATTTCCTCTTTTTCCTTCACTCTCTGTCCATCTCCTCTTTCCTTCACTCTCTGTCCATGTCCTCCTTCCCCCGTCTCTCTGTGTATTTCCTGCTACCCGTCCCTCTGCCCCTTCCCACCCTCCCCTTTCTCTGCCAATCACCTCCTCATCTCTCTGTCGAACTCCTCCACCTCCTCAGTCCATAGCTTCCACATGTAAAAATTATATAACTTTTGAAAAAATAACACCAACCAGTCGCCCTTTATACAGAATGTTTTTATTTATCTTTTTCCACTACCGCTCACGACATGCCTGACGTATCATTATCAGATGGTGAGACGATTTATATATTACGTAAAATATATAAAAAACAGTCATACCATCTAACGATGAAACGCCAGGCATATCGAAACCGGTAATGGGAAAATAGACATAAAACATCATGCATAAAAGGTGCTGATTGCGGTTATTTTTTCAATATATCTTTATTCACTATAGTCTTTGTTCCTCATCCACAATGTATAAAAGTTTTATATAACTGTTAACGTTCATGGCGATCAGTGAAGTGGTGTCTAAGTTTATTGGAAGGAACCCTCATATACGCACGATATGAAATCTTAGATTTAAGTGTGTAAAATATCATCAGGATCGGAATAAAACTTTAGACTTTGTCGAAGTACATAGATAAAGTACCCTCCGCTATGCACCGTACAAAATTTTACGTAAACAGTGACTTTCATCTTATTTTGTAGATCAAGTGTATCAGTGTTTATGACGTCATATATATCCTAAACTATAGTAGTAAAATGAAATAATTTTTTAGGTACATACATTGGCATATGTGGAAAGTGTTTGCTAAATATGCTGTGAATGCATTTAATAGCAAAGAAGTAATAAATTTAAACGTCATTGACAAAGCAGCAGTGTTTCACGCATCTCAATGTTCATGACGTCATATCGTAAATTGATATGATTATACTTATAACCATCGCGAAAGCTCAAATAATATATTGATAAATGTTCATCTCAGTCTGATGAACGATGCGACAGCACATAAAATACCATCAAATATGCAAACATTTTTTTATATATATTAGATTGGTCAGTAAGAAACTTTCTGTTATTCCATGGATACCTCAAGAACCTCTCCCTTCGAAAAGAGGTACAGAGAAAAGTGTTTAATACGAAGAATACCGACGGAATCAAGATTATAAAAACAACAATCTCCAGTTTCTTAATCGAAGGCCACACATTCGAGAATATATTAGGCTTTCCTTCGCCCCTGCTTCACCTACATTCAACGACATGGATTTTTTCAATAGTTCGTTTATATTTTAGGACATTTCAAAGTAATAAGTTTTCGAGTCGTGTCAACCTCTGTCTACGAGGAATGTTACAAAGGTGATGGTAAGTTGCTTGATTTAGTAAAATTCTGATGTCATTGAACATCCCTTGGGGAATGCGCTCGACTGTTACGAACTCGTTACCAGTCGAACCCTGAAGCTTTGCGAAATGTTGGATGTCAGTGACTGTCAAGAAAATTAATTTCAAATAAGACTCAACAGTCTAATAGCAGATTAATAACTCTGATACAAGAAATGAAAGTTAATCTACTGTTAATAAGTCCCAAATGGGAAAATGTCTGCTCTCGAAAGTGGCAGATATAGATCAACAAGGAAAGTATTCGGACTCTAGAAAACATATCTGTATGAAGTATTGGTGATAAAGACCTTACATAGTTTTCATGTGTTGGTGAGGTTTCTTCTTAGCAAATCTCTGCAAACGTACCACAAACGTCACAGAACATGTCATTTTAGGAAGAAATATTAGAGATTAACGTCCCGTAGACAGCGTGGTTATTAGAGATAGAGCACAAACGTGGATTGCTTTTATTAAGAACCAACTGAAAACCTGGCGTCGCCCGGCTACTTATTTATTCCAGTCTTACGTTAGCCTATCTCTCCTTACCTTTTCTCTCTCTGTCCACCTTCTCTTTACTTCTCTCTCTGTCCATATGCTCCTCTCCCCCCTCTCTCTAATCATTTCCTCGTGCCGGCCGCGGTGGCCGAGGAGACTGCGGCGCTTCAGTCACGGTCTGCACGGCCACTACGGTCGGGGGTTCGAATCCCCACTCGGGCATGGATATTTGTGCCGTCCTTAGTCTTAGCTAGTTCATAAGTAGTTTGTAAGTTTCGGGACTGATGACCCCATAGTTAAGTCCCATAAGCTATACAAACATTTGAACATTTTTTTCATTTCCTCGTATCCTCTCTCTCATCCTACCCCTCTCTCTGCCCATCTCCACCTTCCCCTTTCTCTCCCAATCACCTCTTCGTCTCTCTGTCGAACTCCTCCTCCACTTCCACAGTCCATTATCTCCTACATCTGTAAAACATTATATAACTCTGTATGCTTTCATGGTGATCAGTGAAGAGGTCTCTAAGTTTACTGCAATGTACCCGCCGCCATACACCATACAAGTTCTTAGGTAGACGGTGCCATTCCTCTTTTTTTCTGAAGATAAATTGTGCAAAATTTAAAGATCGGAATAATACCGTATATTTTGTCTAAGTTCACATATAAAGTACCCTACGCCATCTACAATACTAAATTTGACGTACACAGTGACTTTCCTCTTACTTTGAAGATCAAGTGTACAGTTTCATTGCAATCGGATGAATGCTACAGTATTGCATAAAATACAAACAAACATGAAGCGGCTGTTTCCCACGAGTCTCAATGTTTATGACATCATATCTCCTAAACTATAAGTCATGTGAATAAATTGAAAGTAGCCTGTTATGAAAATTGGAAAGATCTCGGGCAGTTGAGATCTGCTAATGTAAGTTAAAACGCTCACTGCTGCTCTAAATTACTTTATGGGTGCCCACAGTACATGCGCAATGGAAATTTATCTAACTGCTCACTCCTTAAGGGAGCAGCCAACGTTTTAACAAACACAAAATCAACGTTAAAAAATAAATGAGCAGATAATTGAACATGCGATGGGGAGCATGAAATCATAAAGCAGAGGTTTGATACTTTTAAATCATAATCTATTCAGTAAAATAACAAGCAAATAAATGTGGGGAGACTAAATCAAGCACACACCTTGTACAAAAATGAATTAAATCATAAAATTACTGCCCATAATAAAATTGTTTCTGCCCTTTTTTGAATATGGAGTTAATGTGGGAGGAAATTTGCAAATACACAGTGGATAGCAGAAAGCACATTCATTCATTCACAGACACGTGCATAATTTTTGGCGGTACATTACTCTCTGGGAACACTTGAAAGCAGCGGCGAAACGAGGCATTGGCGGCATCTTGACGAGATGGCAGGTGTCTTGACCACTAATTTTAAGTACACTGCACACTAAACGAACTCTTGTTCATGGAGGCAGCGGCTCACTATTCTTAAGTACCACGTGGTGTGCTGCCACACCGAACATCATAGCATTTACAAACAGAAATAAATTTAAAATAAGCGAGTAAAGAACACGCGAGAATTCGTATAGAAGAAAGCAGGTATTAACAAAAAAATGGCTGAGGGCAGAAGTAACGACCGTTACGAAAGCATGTGGTGCAATCAGTCATATAAGATGGGAAATCTATCTAAGAAATATTTAGCATACTCATGGTTACAGAAACCACACGAAAATGTTAGTTAAAACACGAAAGAAATTCAAACGTACTATGATTACACAAAGACTGAAAGCCACACACGTGTATCCTAACTTGAGCAAAACTGGACACACAGTCATCACTGGAATGAAAATGCAAATAATAAATTTACACTGAATTTACTCGAGTTCTGTAAATTAAGAAACACTTCGCCCCGCATAGCGAAAGAATTACTCAAGAGGACTATAACTGAAAGACTGCCTTATCACAAATAAATCAAAGTCCTAACAGCATGCCTTCTCCTCAGCATGATTCGGCGGAGTACTTACTTCCACAGTCATCGGAGCCAGAGTTAAGAATCAAGAGTAAAGCTCTAAGGCCTCAGAAAAACCTCCCCCCACCATACACCAGATGTAGAGCGCACTAAAAGCGACGCAGAGTGCGTTCAGAGACTAGTGTTTACCACCCCTTGCTACCTGGCCAAGACAATTCCATCTACAACCGCTCCCAGAGAGGCCTCCTGTCACCTCTTTCGTCCAAGATGAGGTTGGTACCACACTAACAACACGGCCACCTTGCCATCTTGCCAAGTAAGCTTGTCTCTGGCCATCCAACAGACACCAGTCCAGACGACAAACGATCCCATGCGTTCTTAACTACAGCAAAACGAGGCCTAAAGCGGGAGGCGGCGACTGTAAGCCATCACGCGGCAGTCAGTCAATATTAAATGCAAACTTCCACATTTACATGAATATACTAGTTGAATCACACGGGTGGAACCATATATAAATATGGGGCAAACATACATAAACATTGGCATTGATCATTGATAAATATAATAAAATAATTAAAACACAGATAGATAACATTAATGGTGCAGAAACACTTTAGGTTAAAGAATAAATCAAAATGAAACACGACCACACAATCAGTGGACGTGTTTCAACATTTATTAGCAAAGAAGTAATAAATTTAAAAGTAATTCACAGTAAAACAGTTTTTCTCGCGTCTCAGTGACCATGACGTCATATCTCGCAAAGTATATGTCGTACAGTGATATAATCATACCTGTAACCATCGCGACAGTACAAGAAATATGTTGATAAAGTTTCATCCCAATCGGATGAACGTTACGGAACCACATAAAATTGTAACAAATACACAAACAATGAATGGGGAATGGAATCGGCTGAACCCCTTGAAAGGAAAAATCCCGGCATTTGTCTCGATCAATTTAGGAAATCTGGATGGCCGGAGGTGGGTTTGGACCGCCATTCTCCCTAAAGTGGGACCAGCGTGCTCACTAATACACTACCTTGCTCGTGTGCGTCATGTTAATATAGAAACCAAATACAATGCAAATATCTTAACTGTGAAGGCAAATTCTAACAATCACTCCACCAAAATGTGCAAAATGTGGACAAGCTCTGGACGTCTAATTCTTTAGGTGACGTAAAATAGAGACTATCAGACTTTTTTAAAACTATCTTCCAGGAAAATGCGACCAAAATTTCTCCTTATCATTAAAATACCTTATTTTAATGGGAATATGTATAAGCAGAGGAGATAAGATCGCTTATTTTCAATCCCTTGTCTCCTCTGCTTATGCAGTTTCCCGTTAGATCGCACCTCAGGCTTTAATGATATCAAGCACATACAAAATACTTTATGTCGTATGTTTGGAAGTATATAGACCAATGCTTCGTTACGTATGGTAAAACGCTGAATTTGTAGACACCGTTGAAAGAGACATTAACTGGACGTTGAGTACTGATAACTTAGATTACGCAGTTATATCTAGTGATGAACTTATTTCTCTTGGGTGCGTATTTTGTAGTCATTCACATCGCTTTGGGAAATTTGTTGAAAGTCTTCTCTTATATTCATAGTTAAGATATCGAAAATGTGTTTGACTTTTACAATGACATCTGCAGTAACATCTGGAATACATTTACGGCGGGGGGGGGGGGGTGCGGGGGGAGGGCAGACGCAAACACATTTGGAGATAAGTCATATACGTGTATTTGCGCCTCGGTTGCACAGTGGTAAAGTGCCAGATTACAAATCCAAAGGTCGTGCGTTCGATCCCCGCCAGGTCCTAGGATTTTTATCTGTCACTTTCTACTCCTTTCACCTCTGGCAGTATTGCTCATGTGAAAAATACCGAGTAGCACCGTGGTTCGGAACCCACGTTAAACTATAGGTCCCGCTATAACTGGCTGGGTAAGTCAGTTCAAAGGTCGGAGGAAGGCAACGGCATACCACCTCCAAACAGGACCATGCCTAGTAAATCACTGTGGTGTTGAAACAAATCTTAGGATTGTTGACTGCTTTACCTTTTTTTTATTCATGTATTTAATACAATCTGAGACTTGCTACCATTTCAGGTAGCCTCCATTTAACCCTTTCATTTTTAGTGTTGTTCCTGGACAACAACGTATTAAAAGCTGATTTGTGTATCAGTCTTTAACGTCGCATGGTTGTTGATGAATAACATGCTTCTAGTACGACATTTTGTCACTTGGTACGGCGTCTAGCCACTTCTGAGGCATTATTTTATCCGTCTTGGAGGTTGTGTTACGTTGCCGTCTGTGAGTGTGAGCGTGAGAGTGGTACATGTTATTTTATTTCAGCAGTGTATTGTCGTGTCTTTGGTGCTGTGGCGAAGATTATGCTATCATTATTGATCTGACAGTGTTATCTATCAACAAGATAACGTCCCGAGTAATAAAATACCTCCATACAAAGTCTGTGTTGCCCATGAAGTACATGACATATAAATACAATAGGTCGATCAAAAATTTTAAAACACCTATTTCGATGCTTAGTATACTGTATTAGTACAGAAAAAACTGAATTTTATTCTTTCCAAAGCTGAATTCAAAATGTGGGAATGAAAGGGTTAACTTCTCGGATTTAATTCAAGTTCCATTAAACTTGTTTTATCAGTTATCAGTTTCTCATGGAAGGATTGTTTCCAGTACATATTAATATGAAGTTAATCCTGGTTAATGCAATGAAAGTATCATAAGGGCATAGGATAATTTTTCTAGCCAGGAGTAATTCTTGTCCGTAAAGCGTTGGGATGTGCTGCATGTTGCTGAACACAAGCAGCTAATGGCTGGAGAGCGAGGGGCCGGCCGCGGTGGCCGAGGGGACTGAGGCGCTTCAGTCGCGGTCTACACGACCACTACGGTCGGGGGTTCGAATCCCCCCTCGGGCATGGATATTTGTGCCGTCCTAGTTCGTAAGTAGTTTATAAGTAGTTTGTAAGTTTAGGGACTGATAACCCCGTAGTTGAGTCCCATAAGCTTTACAAACATGTGAGAGCGAGGGCAGAAGAGTCAGAGATTCTGACAGTAGCTGACTCCTAGTGGGTGGCCGAGGGCAGTCGATAGATATTGTTTGCGCACAATGTCCATTGCAATGGAGGCGACGCCTTGGCAGCGGCAGCCCTGTGGCAGCAAAACAGACTGCATTAATCGCCCTTGTGGCTGTATTGTCAATTTACAGGCTGGTTATAAATTAATTGACGTTGCTGAAACGTCACAGGTATGTTCAGTAAAAAAATGTTCAAATGTTTGTTAAGCTTATGGGACTTAACTACGGGGTCAGCAGTCCCTAAACTTACAAACTACTTATCAACTACCTTATACTAAAGACGGCACAAATATCCATGCCCGAGGGGGGATTCGAACCACCGACCGTAGTGGCCGTGCAGACTGTGACTGGAGCGCCTCAGTCTCCTCGGCCACCGCGGCCGGCTATGTTCAGTAATCGGTACGCTCGCGGAGTATGATGAAAACTGTTATAGTTCCATTTTCTGTCACCAGGCGAAAATATGACGCTTTAAGCGGTCACAATGTTGTGAGGGTGCAGGAATAGGGGAGGAATGATCAAACATGTGATAGCTGTGGTTCTGGAACATTTATTAGCTTATGGTCACAAGTTACAACATGTGTTCAATATGGTCTCCCAACACAGCAACATGTGTGGATCTATAAAACGGCAAGATCGACAGTTTACCGCAGCGTATCCGATATGTCATTGTTTGCTATCCTTCAGATCAGGTAAAGTCCGGATACATCCATGACAGACACAATCCCTCAAATATCTCCGCAACCGGACGTCACATGACTTTATGTCGATGGGCCCTGAAAGTCATACATATTCAAATTGCTTAGAGATGAGGTGGTCATTTCCGACGATTTCTCAAAGCACATCACTCACATGGCGAGTGACATGTGGTGTCCCTCCATGTTGCACAAAAATAGTGGTGTGGACACCAGTGGCGGACTAAGGCTATCGGAGGTCCGCGGCGGCGACTTGGAAATACTTGCATTAATATATAAAAAAGTAACTTTTGAGATTTGGAGGCACCCCAGGACGAGTGGCCAAAGGGGGGGGGGGGGACGTGCTTTCGAGATATTTGGAGCCCTGCCCTCCCCCTCCAAGACGAGAGGCCCGGAGCGGTCCACCTTCTCCGCCCACCCCCCTTAGCCCGATTCTTGCAAAGCCGGAACCACGTGTTGCACAAGGCATGGGCGTCACCGACGGGGGCGACAGGGGGGACGTGTCCCCCTTAATATTTTTTGAAAGACAGTTTTAATTTGCTTTGTGTTAGTTGACAAATATGACACTGTTGAAGGGATATATTCAATCTTAACTAATAATGTGTTGAAAGTTCTTATTGTGACGATACTGCTGGCCCTCTCATCTCATCGTTATCCTACGGTACAGTCTGCGTCGGATCCGGAATCGTGTGGTGTAATAGTGATATATTTTGCGTGTGAAGTTACAAACGAAATAGCCAGTCTAGGAATCAGTGTAGGACAGTGTCTCGGTGATACTGTGATCAAAACAAGTGATAGATTTCATTAATTAAGAGATTTGTATAAGATGTTTCCAGACAGTTCTATAAACAATACTTTTGTCATTGTACATTATTTCAATAAATATACAGACGAATTGTAAAAACTTTTGTGAAAAACAAAGAAACATGAAAATAAATAGCATTGTATATATGTTAGGCTCATAAACAAGTTTTGTTGACCAGTTAATTGTTTTAATTAATGAATAGTCTAGATTTGAATGTAGTTATTCTTTGTATATATTGACTGACGTAAGATTTGGAGTATATTTTGAGAATGGACAAGATATTTGATAGCTCAATATATGTTAGGAACATGTATGATGTACTCATTAACTAATTAATTGACATTTAACATTTTGGTTTGTTGTCAAACAACAAGTAGTGAAATTTCGTCTTAAAAATACATGCGCCATCTAAAATTTTTGTATGCATATTTTTCATTTTATATTGTGATTATTCTTGTGTACATGAAATGTTTTATTTGTATGTTCGGTAATTATAAATTAGTATATTCAATTGTTATTAACAATGCGTAATGTAATGCCATTATTGTCAATGTTATATATTTGTCTCACCGCCTTGCGTGGGGTAGTTCGAGGTTTAGTCGTCTGTCAAGTGCTCTGGAAGCTATGTCAGTCTGTTGTTTTGAAATGGAGGTACTGTAAGCTAAGTTCTGCCGGCCGCGGTGGCCGAGGGGACGGAGGCGCTCCAGTCACGGTCTGCACGGCCACTACGGTCGGGGGTTCGAATCCCCCCTCGGGCTTGGATATTTGTGCCGTCTTTAGTGTAAGGTAGTTGATAAGTAGTTTGTAAGTTTAGGGACTGATGACCCTGTAGTTAAGTCCCATAAGCTTAACAAACATTTGAGCTAAGTTCTCTTGCATTGTTATGAACTTGTAATGTTTTGGTGAAGAAGAAGTTTGATTCAAATTAAAGAAGAAGTGAAAAATTGTACATATCGAGTATTCATTTCTACCACGACGCCCCAGGAGAATAATGTTGCAGCGAGCAGAACCCCCATACATCGCAATGTTGAAAAGATGAGTATTCTGTTTGAAAGTGGTAGAATGAAATGTAATTACTTATATAGCATGTAAATGTTATATTATGCATTATGACTTAATTATTTGCATGATTTACTAACCTGCTGCCGCGGTGGAGTAGCCGAGCGGTCTAAAGCGTCTCGCTGCGGAGCGCGCGGTTGCTCGCCGTGGAGGTTCGAGTCCTCCCTGGGGGATGGGTGTGTGCGTTTGTCCTTAGGTTAGTTTACCTAGGTTTAAGTAGTTTGTAAGCTACAGATCAATGACGACGCAGTTTGGTCCGATAGATTTACAAAGTATTTACATAAGTAGTTTGTAAGTTTAGGGACTGATGACCCCGTAGTTAAGTCCCATAAGCTATACAAACATTTGAACATTTGAGTAGCTTCAAAATATGTATACGAGGCGCATCCAGAAAGTAAGTTCCGTTTGGTAATAAAATGAAATTGTACACAGATACAGAAGAAATTTTTATTGCACAAAATTCTACAACTCTTAAAACTACTTTTCCACATAACTGCCGAAATTTTGCAGGCATTTGTCATAGCGTGGCACCAGGTTTTGTATACCTTCTTCATAGAAATCTGCCGCCTGTGTCTTCAACCAGTTGGAAACAGTTTCTTTCAGCTCGTCGTCATTGGTGAAGTGATGACCGCCAAGGAAAGACCTACGGTTTTCCTGGATCTTGTCATAAATGAACCAGTTCTTCTGTAACCAAAGGTTGACGCCCACTTCATTCTTCATCGTGCACATCACTACGCCCGCCATTGAACTGTCGGACCCATCTTCTCACCATCGAATCACTCATCGCATTTGGTCCGTAAACATCGCAAATTTGCCGATAAATTTAACTTGGTTTCACTTTCTTCGCATTCAGAAATCGAATCACCGACCTGATTTCACACGCGGCGGGATTTTCAATCAACGCCGAAATTTCAAACAAGCACAACAAAGCGTACGTAACTGACAGCGACCTCCAAATGGCGCACGTTCTTCTCCTTGATACACATCGTCTACAGCGCATGTGCGTAACTGCAGTCGCAGCCCTACAGTGGAGATAAATTGAAACGGAACTTACTTTCTGGACGCGCCTCGTAATAAGATTTTCTAGGTACCTTCATTAGGATATTAGGAAAGTGTCTCCAAAACGTGTTGCGAATATACTTAGTAGTAAAGATGTAACTAATAAAAAACTTTAAGCTTGATGGAGGTTATTTAATGGATCTTATTGTTTATGTCACGTTTTCGGAAACATCTTTTCGTTTCAGTTTTTGGGCAACAGCAATCTTATTTAAATTTATATATAGAGAACAGCCTAGAGTGCAATTATTTTTTAGACCATCTTCAGAAATTTTAGCTCCATTGATGTTAAAGCATTGGTCAGACTTTTGCTTGTGTGTCCAGCGTCAACCTGTCGCAGGTTTTCAGCTCTACGACAACTGAAGGAAGCGTTCGTCATTGACGCAGCAGAGTCTCAATCACGTAGCGGTTGCTGCTGGATGAAATAGACTTCAGAAATGTTGTAACAATATTTATATCTAATTGTGGCAACAGAAGAATTGTGTTTGGATCAGTGTAGGAGGAACATTGTATGAGTATTTCACCTAATGCTTCTGACACTGTAGGTAACTGTCGTTTCTGACTGTTTTGGTACTTACTTGTTTATTCCTGTGTATATATTTGTGTATTTCGTAATGTATTTTAAGAAAATGAAAAATAAAATGTGTTGGTAATTGTTTTTTTGGTTAAATATTCAATTAAAATCAAGCAGAATATCGTGTCAAAACCTATTCAGTTTGCAATACTTCACACATGTACGTAATAATCATAATCATACAGTCAAAAAAAATTAACTGTAAGCGTTATGTAACCTTTCTTTTTATAACAGGTAACTGCAGAATACATTTAAATCCGGTATTAAATTGGCACGCTCTAGGAACTTTAAGTGCAAGTGAAACAGTACCGGGGCAGGTACTTGATATTGCCAACGACCCCTCCCCCTCCCTCTCGGCGTCTGGGGTATCAGAATGTTAGAAAATGTCCAGACTGAGTCCCCCCCAATACTTTAGTGCTGGTGACACTTATGCAAGGAGGCCTTTGTAATGTACAGAAAAAAGCCCGAGAATGAAAACACATCAAACAGTGACATAAGCTGAGTCCAGTGTATTATCAAATTGAAATGTTTCTAAAGGTATGAGACTTAACTGCAGTGGTCATCGGTCCCTACACTTAACAACTACTTAAACTAACTTATGCTAAGAACAAAACACATATCCATGTCAGAGGGAGTACTCGAACGTCCGACGGGGAACGGCCGCGCGCTCCGCAGCTAGGCGCCTTAAATGTTCAAATGTTTGTAGAGCTTATGGGACTTAACTACGGGGTCATCAGTCCCTAAACTTTCAAACTACTTATGAACTAGCTAATACTAAGGACAGCACAAATATCCATGCTCGAGGGGGATTCGAACCCCCGACCATAGTGGCCGTGCAGACTGAGACTAGCGCGCCGCAGAACGCTCAGCCACTGCGGCCGGCAAGGCGCCTTAGAGCACATGGCAATTCCCCCCGCGGCAGTGGATTATCGTGCAAAACGTATAGAGGAGTAGACATCATATACGACAGTTCTGTGCGATCACGACAATGTCATTCATTTCGATGCGTGCCAAAAAATGAAGGGCAAAGCGAAGGCCACATTACGAACCTTTTATGGATACCAGTGGAAAATGCGCCGCAAAATCTGTTAAACTATTGACCAGGAGGGAAACTATATCAGTGCCACAGCTCGAGCACTGACGGCAGAATTTGAGGTACAAAATCAAATGTTCAAATGTTTGTTAAGCTTATGGGACTTAACTACGGGGTCATCAGTCCCTAAACTTACAAACTACTTACGAACTACCTTATACTAAGGACGGCACAAATATCCATGCCCGAGGGGGGGGATTCGAACCCCCGACCGTAGTGGCCGTGCAGACCGTGACTGGAGCGCCTCAGTCCCCTCGGCCACTGCGGCCGGCTAATTTGAGGTACATGCTGCACGGATGGCTACAGCTACAGCAACTTCATCAAGAACCGCCATGAGAATGGGACGCCTCCATTTCCCTGTTGCATCAACTAATTCCTTTGTTTCTTCAAATTTCTTGATCTCGTACTTAAGCTCATTTATTAACATAGAGCCTCTTCACAGCTGTTTCTGTCGGCTATATTTCCGCAATGGAACACTGCTGTTGTTACTATTCTATACTATATCAGCAGTGCAAGGTCTTTCTTCCCGACAGCCATTACAGTTCGTATGGAAAACTTCAAACTTCCTAACCTTCCACACCGATAGTTACTTCACAAACGACATCAAGATGCGTCGCCAAACAACCTACTTCATACTGATGCCAAACCAGAAAATATTTAACATTATGACTGCTTACAGCGCCATATTTTCGCCTGGTGGCGGAAAGTGAAACTATAATCTGCGAAAGCATTGATTACCGGACATACGCAGAGTTCTGCGATGTACACAGCCCGCACTGCAGCCCTCGGAACAGCGTCAGTTTAATAATAATTGTATATAATGAACCAGCACCAGGCACTGACTTTGATGTGAGGCGAACATTCCGACATCCAGAGTTGAGGGCTCTCGCGACATAGACATGCTAGTATATATTTTCTATACCACGTACTCCAGTCCAGCCAGGCATTTGGCCACTGAAAACGGTGGAATTCGCTTTGACTGGCTAAGTGCTTGATGATGTCGGGAGAATTAGTAGAGCTACCACGCTTTTCATGGACAAGTCTCCTATTAGACATACATTTAATTTTATTTCCTAATTGTTGGGCCTGCAGCATCATATATGTCGTAGAAAGACATTGCAATAAAGTTCCGGATTGCTGCTTATGTTTTATTTAATAGTGCTACAGCTGTTTCGACAGTTTGTCATTCTCAAGTGCGTCTACGATGTTTGGACATTAAATGTTGACATCTGGCGTAACTGTTGCATAAATTACATGGAAATATACACGCATTTAGTTGTTAAAACTTTAAATTAAAAAAAATTTTATATTTTTTTCGTAATTAACAATAGCTTTGCCATATATATATATATATATATATATATATATATATATATATATATATATATATGCCGGCCGCGGTGGCCGAGGGGACTGAGGCGCTTCAGTCACGGTCTGCACGGCCACTACGGTCGGGGGTTCGAATCCCCCCTCGGGCATGGATATTTGTGCCGTCCTTAGTTGTAGGTAGTTCATAAGTAGTTTGTAAGTTTACGGACTGATGACCCCGTAGTTAAGTCCCTTAAGCTTGACAAACATTTGAACATATATATAAACATCTTTGGCAAAGCTGTTGTTAATTACGAAAAAATATAAAAGTTTTCTTTAATTTAAAGTTTTAACGTAAAAAGCTGCACAATACCTGACAGCTAAAAACCGCATACAACAACTAAATACGTGTATATTTCCATGTAATGTATACAACAGTTACGCCAGATGTCAACATTTAACATCCAAACATCGTAGACGCGCTTGAGATTGACAAACTGTCGAAACAGCTGTGGCACTATTAAATAAAACATAAGCAGCAATCCGGAACTTTATTGCAATGTCTTTCTACAACATTTAATTTTGTTCGTAAGTGATGGGGGAAGAGTAGGCGCTGGAGACGAGTGGTTATGTTGCTGCTAAAAGAGCACAGAAATGTTCTTATTTACCCAAGGGGAAATTGGCGGGACAGTAGCCGAATTACCCAGCAGAGAATTGTTCTGACGGTACGCTGACACACTTTCCGGCCCGATGGCTGTAGAGAGTGGTATATTAGAGTGCCCGGCACAACTGGAACCAACTTGGTTGGTCCGAGGAGCCGAACTCAGCGGTCTAGTGAGTGTTTGTTGGACTCAGAAGAAGGAAGGAAGGAATCTTAGGGTTTAAAGTCCCGTCGACAGCGTGGACGGAGCTAACGCTCGGATTTTTGGGTAAGGATGAGGGAAGGAAATCGGCCGTGCCCTTTGAAATGAACCATCCCGGCGTTTGCCTGGATTGATTTAGGGAAATCACGGAAAACCTAAATCTCGATGGCCGGAGGTGGATATGAACCACCATCCTTCCGAATACGAGTCCAGTGCGTTACCATCGCGCCACCTCGCTCGGTGATGGACTCAGAAGACTATTGGCTATTAGCGACGAGAAGTTTAACTTCAGTCGTGTGTTAAGAAAGCAAACTAATTTTAATGAACGCACATCCAGCAGCAGCTCGTATGACCCTGCTAATTAACTCACAGAAGATCATCAGCACACACAACGAAGAGAACGACCTATTGTCCCATAGTCAACACGGATTCAGAAAGTATCGTTCTTGTGGGACACAATGATGTGACGCATGATGTGATGAGTGCTATCGGCAATGGATGTCAAATAGATTCCATATTTCTAGATTTCCGGAAGGCTATTGACACTGTTCCTCACAAGCGTCTTCTAATCAAATTGTGTGCTTATGGAATATCGCCATAGTTGTTCGATTTAAATTCGTGATTTTCTGTCAGAAAGGACACAGTACTTTTTAATTGACAGAAAGTCATCGAGTAGAACAGAAGTGATATCTGGTGTTCCCAAGGAAGGTGTTAGCAGGGCCCCTACTATTCCTTATTTTTATAAGCGACTTAGGAGACAATTTGAATAGCTCTCTTAGACTGTTCGCGGATGATGCCGTCATTTATCGGTTAGTAAAGTCACTAGAAGATAAAAAACACTTGCAAAATGATTTAGATAAGATATCGGCATCCAAAAATTAGCAATTGACCCTTAATAATGATACGTGTGAGGTCATCAATATGACCACTAAAAGAAATCCGTTAAACTTCAGTTACACGATAAATCAGTCAAACCTGCGACCGTCAATTCTACTAAATACCTAGGAGTAACAATAACGAACAACTTAAATTTGAAAGAACACACAGAAAATATTATAGGGAAAGCGAGC
Organism: Locusta migratoria; assembly: GCA_026315105.1. NCBI lineage: Eukaryota > Metazoa > Arthropoda > Insecta > Orthoptera > Acrididae > Locusta > Locusta migratoria. Next base: position 453,055,450 of record CM048755.1, on the reverse strand, counting down.
CAAAGACTACGTTTCATTGGCAGAACACTGAGAAGCTGCAACAGTTCTACTAAAGAAACTGCCTAAAGTATACTTGCGAGTCGTATTTTGGAGTATTGCTACGCACTGTGGGATCCGCACCAGGTGGTACTGATGGAAGTTTTAGAGAAAATTCGGAGAAGGACAGTTCCTTTTGTATTATCGTGATATAGCGGGGAGAGTATCACGGAAATAATGCACTAGTTGGGGTGGAAATCATTAAAAGAAAGACGTTGCCGGCCGCGGTGGCCGAGGAGACTGAGGCGCTTCAGTCACGGTCTGCACGGCCACTACGGTCGGGGGTTCGAATCCCCCCTCGGGCATGGATATTTGTGCCGTCCTAGTTCGTAAGTAGTTCATAAGTAGTTTGTAAGTTTAGGGACTGATGACCACGTAGTTAACATCCATAAGCTTTACAAACATTTGAACATTTGAAAAGAAAGACGTTATTTGTTGCAGCGAGATCTGTTTGCGAAATTTCTTTCACCAACTTTCTCTTCAGAATGCGAACAACGTATTGTTAGCAACCACCTACATAGGGAGACATGATCATCATAATAAAATAAGGGAAATCAGATCCGCGGTGGAGTGGCCGAGCGTTCTAAAACGCCTCGCTGCAGAACGCCCGGTTGCTCGCCCTCGGATATTCGAGTCCTCCCTAGGGCATGGGCGTGTGTCTTAGGTTAGTTTAACTAGTTTGTAAGTCTAGGGACTTATGACCATAGTAGTTTGGTCCAATAGGTTTACAAACAAACAGAGAAATCAGATCGAAAACAGAAAGATTTAGGTGTTCCTTTTTCCCTACAGCTGTCGGAGAATGGAACTAAGGTATGTGAACCAAATAAGGCCCACCTAACGTTTATGAATTTCGTATGCAGTATATGTAAGTGGTAATACTCCGAGATCGTACGTGCAACTTCCTACAAGTATATTCACTTCAAAAATAAATTAAAATGGAAAGTTTATGTAATTAATATCATCACTTTAAAGAAAAAGATTTACCCTTGCAAGTGGCCTTGTTAGGAGACTCTGTTCCTAATACGGCTCCTAGCTACATCTAGTTCATATTAATATTCTGGGGCACGTAAATAGCAGGAAAACTGCTGGAATACCCTGCAAGAGTTGTAATGAAATTTATCTTAGACATAAGTGAAATGATATGATACATAGAATTTTATACTTAATTTTTTTATTTTTTATTTTTTTTTTATTTTTTTTTACAAACGCTTCATACAGTACTGGTGGTAACTTACTTACTGGTTATTAACTCTTAAGATTACTAAATTTAATCAGCAACTAAGATTGTTATGACAGCAGTAAGTTTCCTTATCGTAAGTTAATAGGAACATAAGTCTAATCATTACATTTTCTAAGATGGACCTTACTGGAAACAACCAGTTTAAAACGCGTGTGTGTTTATTGTTTAAAAAGATACGTTTTATTAGGAAGATTATAGCCACTATCTTAATACAGCACAATATTCTGTACACATATGCGTATTTACCAGTACAAATTCTTGGTGACCGAAGCGATTGCATTAGATGAAAAGTACCGTGAAAATAAGAAGCAGCTTCGATGAACGCCGTAGCACAAATGAAAGTAAAATGGCCAGCACGAGGGCGGGTGCGGAGGTAGTTGTTGCCTTGTCCACCAGCTGTCACAAGCTATCATTACCAACGACGTTTAGCGCTGTTTTCAAACTTTCTATGCTAGAAAATGAGAGTGGGCCTTATTAGGAATCGGGACTTATTTGGTACATGTACCTTATAAAGTAATATCACAAAAGTGTTTCGACGAACCCTCTGCCATTCACTTCAGTGTGACGAGCAGAGTATCCATGTAGATGTAGATGTATATGTAGAATACCGTCCACTACCACAATTCGTGCCATTTCCCCCGGAAAATGGAGACTGGGAATAATACTGTAGACCTTTTCAGCAGCACTTCCACGCGAGTAGCACAATCGATGTTTATAAACAGTATGCTTTTGTACTATTTGCTTAACGCCAAATAATGTGCGTTTGGCAAGAACTTTGTCCTTTCACTAAACCTGAGTATTTAGAGTTGTCAGAAATGAATGGTTTGCTGTCTAAGCACAATGATCAGCAAATACATGTTGTCGCATGTAGATTCGCAAATTTTCGCTGTCACAAGGAGTCGCATCAGTCATGTGCTGTAGGAGTAGCTGATCTCAAAGGACTGACCAGAAATTTTCCGTTTTCATTCCAGATGTAAGTTGTAAACAATCAATGCTACATTATTAGTGTTTGGTGTAATAATTAAGTCTGCAGTTAGTGCACAGTTTGTGCAGAGGTACTGTAATCAAGAACTCTTACTGTCGAGAAAGTGTTAGCAAATCCATGGAAATACTAGGGAGAGTACCAATATTTAAATGAAAGGAACGAGTTTTCTATGAATCTGATTTCAATATCGAATATAAAAATGCAATACTTTTTACAGAAATTATTTTTCTTCTGAGAAGCAGCCTTTCCATTGACGTCTCATGAAGTGTTCTCGGACGTTATCTAGTTTATTTACCAGACAATACGGGACTCTATCTCGAAAGTCCATTTAGTAAAACTCTAAGCACAAATTAACAACGAAAGTTATTCGACTCACGGCCTTCACGTCGCTCCTCTGTCACTTTTCTTTACTGTAACAAGGCTTCATGGTGCCTAGTGCCCAGATTGTTTTTCTAGATGTACGTGCCCCCCAAGACCACATAAAGTCCATAGGAGCCACACCGCGTTACATCAACACTTCCATGTTGGTGTAAACATTCTGCAGCTACAGCTGAACGCTTCCATAGCATAGGAGGGATTTAAAATGGAACGACCATATAAAATCAATCGTCGGTAAAGCAGATGCCAGACTTAGATTCATTGGAAGAATACTAAGGAAATGCAGTCCGAAAACAAAGGAAGTATGTTACAGTACACTTGTTCGCCCACAGCTTGAATACTGCTCACCGGTGTGGGATCCGTACCAGGTGGCATTGATAGAGGAGGTAGAGAAGATCCAACAGAGAGCAGCGCGCTTCGTTACAGGGTCATTTGGTAATCGTGAAAGCGTTACGGAGATGATCGATAAACTCCAGTGGAAGACTCTGCAGGAGAGACGCTCTGTCGCTCGGTACGGGCTTTTGTCGAAGTTTCGAGAACATACCTTTACCGAGGCGTCTAGCAGTAATTGCTCCCTCCTACGTATATCTCGCGAAGAGACCGTGAGGATAAAATCAGAGAGATTAGATCCCACACAGAGGCATACCGACAATCCTTCTTTCCGCGAACAATACGTGACTGGAATGGGAGGGAAAATCGATAATGGTACTCAAGGTATCCTCCGCCACACACCGTCAGGTGGCTTGCGGAGTATGGTTGTAGATGTAGATGTAGAACGCAATATTTCGGTCCCACTACTGAACAAGTACCAGTTCATGAGATTCCTTGCTGATAAAGATTCGCCAGATTCTGTCATAAATGAAGAGACCTGTGCATTACGACATTTATCCCACCGGAAGACGCGACCATCAGTTCTCGTTTCATGGTACGCTGTCGGCCGCTGACTGATCCACATACACCCCCACTCTTGCACGTCATCGTCCGACTGAAGCCGACGTCCACGAGGTCACCAAAGACTTAAAAACCATACGGTGAAAAATCTAGGGCCGTACGCAGTGTTTAAGTGTTTTCCAACCAAATCCATGAAGCGCAGCCTTCGTCTGCTTAGCACTATAGGGACGGGAGTTATTATGAAACAAGATGATTCCTTCAGATAATGTTCTCACTTTATGGCGCATCGCGATTTGTGGAAAGTGTCTTCATAGCAACTTTTGCGTCCCAACTTCGTCGCCGCTTTTGTGTCCCAGCCTCGTCGTAGGTGTCGGTGGCCGAGTGGAATGAGACCGACACAGGAATATAGATAGCACGCTGGTGCAGGTACGGAGGGGAGCAGCCAGAAACTATAAACACTAGAGTAAATTAGAAAGAGATATATATTGCACAGAATGTAACAATACTTAACTTTTACATAGTACTGCAGAATGTTGATACATAGTTGTTAGAGGCCTGCCTAGTGCCTGTACGATAGCAAGGTCTTCACTGGTGCCTATCTGATTACGAAGGTCCTAACTGGTTGCTATCTCAGTCTCAAGTGACCGATGTCTTTCCGTGGTGGCCACGAGCGGGGTTGCAGCAGAGGGCGCTCGTGGCTGTCGTGAGAACGCCGCGCCGTGTGTGCATGGCGGCGCGCGGCGAAAGTAGGTGGCGCGCACTTTGTACTTGTGCGACACCACAGCAACACAAAGGAGTTAAAGACGTTAGCTGACAGTAGGCATTGAAATAAATCAACGGGGAAACTTAAAAATTTGTAGCCAGCCGGAAATCAAACACGGATTCTCCTGCTTGCTATATTTTTATTTATTTATTTTTTATTTTGTGGATCAGTTCCTTGCGGTCGTTCGTTCTAGCTTTTTCGCTGAGTTGTGGGCTCAGTTTTTTCTTTTCTTTTTTTTTTTTTTGTTTTTTTGTTTTTTTTTTGTTTTTTTTTTTTTTGTTTTTGCAAATTATTGCTTGGTATGTAAGGTACTATTTAATATGCAAATTAGTATTTGATATGAAAGTGGGAATTAATAATAATCTGCACATTTATTTAGGTTAATTGTGATGAAATCAGAGTAATAGCGTCGCCACTACGTTTTCCTAAACATGGATAAAATAATCCTGGTCTAGCCGCGGCGGATTAGTCGTATGCACTGGGGAGCTGTGCTGTGGTGCGCGCGGCCGTTCGCTGTCGGAGGCTCGAGTCCCCCCTCGGGCTTGAGGGTTTGTGTTGTGCTTAGGTTAGTTTACCTTAGTTTAAGTAGTTTGTAAACTACGGACTAATAACCCCGCAGTTGAATCCGACAGATTTACAAACATTTGGGCCGGCCGGAGTGGCCGAGCGGTCTGGAGCGCCACGTTACGGATCGCGCGGCATCTCGCGTCGGAGGTTCGAATCCTCCCTCGGGCATGGATGTGTGTGTTGTCCTTAGGTTAGTTTACCTTCGTTTAAGTAGAGTGTAAGCTACGGACTGATAACCACGCAGTTGAGTCCGATACAAACATTTGATAAAACATTTGACCATTTGATTGAATCCTGGTCTATCTGAGTACAATGGTGTACAGAAGTCTCTTGATAAAATATGTACTTGGTTAACTCAATTTCTACACATTATCTATAACTCAATGCACATATGAAAATGCCCAATCTCTACCCATAAAAATCCTCAGTCCGCACAACATACTTCATGACTTATTTTCCCAATTTAACTATTTTTCCCCCTACAAAATAATGATAGGGAATTGCTGAATGACGGTAGTCGACAAACAGATCTGGAAAAATTGGTTTATCTACCAAACAATTTACGAACACCCTACCACTGAACAATAATAAATAACAGATGACGCAGTTACACACAAATACATTTATATTGTGTGGCTCGGTAGCACGGTGGTAGAGTGCAGACTATGAATCAGAAGGTCACGGATTCGATTCCCGCCAGGTTCTAAGATTATTTCGGTCACTTTCCACTTCTTTCACTGCTGATGTGAAAAATATCGAGTAGCACCGTGGTTCGAAATCCAAGATAGACTGCAGGTCCTCCTATAACTCGCTGGGAAAGTCAGGTCGGAGGAAGGCAATGGCATACCACTTCCAAAACAGGACCATGCCTACTAAAGCACTGTGTTGTTAAAATCAATCTTCGGGTTGTGTCTGCTTTACCTTTTTTTACATTTATATTACTATCTAATTAGACGTTAAACAATTCAAAATTGAACATAAGTACAAATAATACATTTAGATTAATGACCAGCTATAAAAATGGGGAAATCCTACCATTTATTGATATGAATCTAATATACCACACTAAAATGGTAATAAAAGAGTGCTGCACTGACTACGAATGCTTCTAGTAACTGCTGGCGTCACATAACTCACTCAGCATATGTCGAAACTCGTAGAGAAGACTTCTGGGCCGGCCAGTCGCGGTGGCTGACGAGACAGGCGCGCCGGTCACAGTCTGCACGCCCACTACGATCGGGGGTTCGAATCCCCCCTCGGGAATGGATATTTGTGCCGTCCTCAGTATTAGCTAGTTCATAAGTAGTTTGTAGGTTTAGGGACTGATGACCCCGTAGTTAAGTCCCATAAGCTCTACAAACATTTGAACATTTTTCGTCTGGCTCGGCAATCTGCAAAGATAAGCTGTAAATCCCGTCCGCGAAATGAAATATCCTGCGTTCTGGAAAGCAGCAACGACATTTGATTTATTAATCGCCAGCCTCTGTGAACCAGGTAGGACCACAGTCACCCACGATATTTCCTGAATCGGCTAACTTCGCAATATCTGAACTACGGTGAATAAATACACGAGTTACAATTGTACAGAATGTCTCCTGACCGGAGGAATTATAGTTATTAATGCTTCGGTGCACTAGCATTGTGAGCGGCTGAAATATCTCAATCAATGCTCAGCACAGTGGCGGACTAAGGCTGTGGGAGGCCCGGGGCGGTGGCGAAACAAAACGAGCCCCCCCCCCCCCCCGACCACTTGGAATGCGCACTACCGACTGTGCTACCCCGACACGCCTCACGATGCCGCCTCACAACATTACTTCCCCCAGTACCTCGCCTCCTACTTTCCAAACTTCACAGAAGCTCTCCTGCCAACCATGTCTCCACCATATCCTTTCTTCCAGGAGTGCTAGTCTTGCATGGTTGGCAGGAGAGCTTCTGTGAAGTTTGGAAAGTAGGAGGCGAGGTACTGGGGGAAGTAATGTTGTGAGGTGGCATCGTCAGTCGTGTCGGGATAGCACAGTCGGTAGTGCGCTTGCCCGCGAAAGGCAAAGGTCCCAGGTTCGAGTCCCGGTTCCGGCACACAATTTTAATCTGCCAGGAAGTTTCAAGAACTGGAGGCTCCCCCAGGACGATACAATCTAAAAAACTTAAAAATAGCTTTCGAGACTTGGAGGCCCCAGCAGAACAAGATGCCAAGCGCGATGCAAAAAAAATAAATAAATAAATAAATAAAAAATTAATAAATAAAATCAAATTAAAAAAATAAATAAATAAACAAAATAAATAAATAAATAAAAATAAAAAATAAAATAAATAAATAAATTAAAAAAATTGTCCCTTCCTTTCGAGGTATTGCCCCCCAAGATCGGAGGAGGCCCGAGGGGTCCGCCCCCCTCCCCCTTTTGTGCGCCATAGGCTTAGCAACAGATTAGGCGATCAAATATCAAGTGCTAAGTGTCCTTCACACTTACACAAATGCACCAAATATCTAATAAGCACAAAATATGGAAATTATGCATGAGTCCAATCTATGGCAATTCACGTCCAAACAATAATCCAATCTGCACACAGCGATGCTTCTAAACAAACTAAATCAGTGTGAAGGAGCCACTAAATTCTAACTGCGGTCGCACTCTGCGACACAAAATTAAACGCAGAAACTCCTACAACCGTCGCGGGCGGAAGCTGCTATACATCTACCGCTTCTCACTACAAAAGACCCTGCTCTCTGGCCGTCTCCTCGTGGCCACACCTCTCTCACCTAACAAACCAATCTCCGAGTTCTGCTAATGGGCTACCCTATGCAAACTCTAAACCTAGTGATGGATCAGCAACCCTCTCCGCCTCAAATTTCTCTGCCAATAGCAAAACTAATCTCCACGCGCCACACAAAGCATAGTCCCGGAGGCCGTAGTGAAGGCATTCACTTGCGACGTTCTTTGTCACCTGGCCGCCAAAACGGCGCCACATTTTAGTACCGTCGGCGTCGACATCCTGCAGCGACAGACATGCGAAAAACTGCACGCGCATTGTCCTGCCATTTATTTACTCGTAAAACGAGCGTCCCAAGGCTGACAATTCGGAATGCGGTGCCTGTGGACAGCAATTACTCTCCACAAATTGAGTGGCTACTCGGCTGTGTGCGGTCTGTAGAAAATTGCAGACGCTACACCTTCCCTCGCAGGATAACAATGCTCTCGCCGTCACTGGCCAGACGGCGCCAGTGACTTTCACAGCTTGGAGTAAGGACGTTGTTGTTCTTATCTGCGCGTACCCTGCCGGCCGTCGTCTAGGTACGCAAACGGCACTTAGCACCGCATCTCAATCCCAGGCGGCAATGCAAAAAGCCGGCCACCGGCAACTAGCGATGCAAACGATACATCGATGTTTTGAAAACATCAATGTTTCGTCCATAAACATCGATGTTAACATCGATGTTTTGAACAGCGATATATCGCCGATGTATCGACGACAGAAGTTCAAAACTATCGACATCGTTCAACAATTGATTCTCAACTCCATTATTACCTAATTAGTTGCTCAGCCAGCGTCAGCTCAAGTGCGGTGCTCCTGTTGTCGTGGCTCGTCGCTGTTTTCATACTTTTGAAATAGTAGGTAAGTGAAATATGAAACTAACAACAATATCATTTACGCACATTTGTTTGCTATTCTCTCAGTGCTGCAGTCACCTGTTCGAGTGAAAACAATAGTATGTTTCACTTTTGTTGGACAGTTTGTACGCGTACATATAGCCAATTAGCCACACGTGTAGTAGTTTTCTATTGTGAGTTTGTTGTGTGCAGCAGGAAGTGGTCAAACGCAAGGACTACCAATTTTATAAATCCGATGTTGTTTCAAATGTTTGTTAAGCTTATGGGACTTAACTGCGGGGTCATCAGTCCCTAAACTTACAAACTACTTATGAACTACCTTATACTAAAGACGGCACAAATATCCATGCCCGAGGGGGGATTCGAACCCCCGACCGTAGTGGCCGTGCAGACCGTGACTGAAGCGCCCCAGTCTCCTCGGGCACCACTGCCGGCAGGGGATCTTCTTCCAGTTAGTAACTGTTAATAGATGGCTAGTTACGGTTAGCTGTTGTTTCTTGTGGATCTTAATACATTGTCGTCCCTAGGTGTATAAGAGTACTTATTTTTTGAACTATTATTTTTATTTTGATTCTCTCATGTTATATACGTATCAACAATAATGGTTTTATGAATGAATCACAAATGATTTATGATATCAGCTACCTAATCACACATCCAATACTAGCTAATACTTAGTATCAATTTGTTGTGGGAAACGCAATAAAATGCGTCTGGAAAGTTAAAGAAGAGGCTTTATACTTGCCCTTTTTCATCTCATTCTTCTGTTATAGTGGACATAAATTTCATTTGAACATTTAGAATTCTTCCTGCAGCCGGACGCGGTGGCCGAGGGGCCTAAGGCGCTCCAGTCACGGTCTGCACGGCCACTACGGTCGGGGGTTCGAATCCCCCCTCGGGCATGGATATTTGTGCCGTCCTAGTTCGTAAGTAGTTCATAAGTAGTTTGTAAGTTTAGGGACTGATAACCCCGTAGTTACGTCCCATAGACTATACAAACATTTGAAACATTTCTTCCTGCACCTATAGCCGCAGCGGAGTGGCCGAGCGCATTGAGGCACAAAGCTGCGATGCGCGAGGCCGCTCCCCGTCGGGGGTTCGAATCCCCCCTCAGGCATGGATGTTTGTGTCGTATTTAGTATAAGTTAGTTCATAAGTAGTTTGTAAGTTTAGGGACTGATGACCCCGCAGTTGAGTACCTTAAGCTTAACCTGCAGCTATAGCGCTCGGAGACTGTGCCGTTCCAAGCGGTGCGCTCACTGGATAACGTGCACTGTCCGGCAGGCGGAAGTGGACTCAAAAAATGTTCAAATGTTTGTAGAACGTATGGGACTTAACTACGGTGTCATCAGTCCCTAAGCTTACAAACTACTTATGAATTAGCTAAGACTAAGGACGGCACAAGTATCTATGCCCGAGGGGGGGGGGGGTTCGAACCCCCGACCGCAGTGGCCGTGCAGACCGTGACTGGAGCGCCTCAGTCCCCTCGGCCACCGCGGCCGGCGGAAGTGGACTGACGCGGCCTCCCCTTCCGAACGAAGCAATGAACTCGCCCGGCGATTCGGACGAAAACTCGTTTCTGCACATTGTCCACCGTATCCTGCGCGGGCTGTACGAGTAGTAAGCAAACTAACAACACAACAGCTAGTAAATACTAATAACAGAAGTCACTTCATTTCTACACTAGTCAAACAATTAGAGGATAAGTTGAGATATTAAGGTTCTGAAGCATTGTCATAGGCAAAAGCTGTGGCATGGAAAGCGATACGAAGTTTGGAAGCGGGACAGACAGAGAGAGGAGACTGTTGCTATTACAATGCCCCAAAGTGTAACTTCCAGCACCTGGACGCGATTTCAGACAACAGAAGCCGTTAAAAGAAGGCAAGACGAAGGTCGTTCACGGCCACCATCAGCAAGAGATGACCGTTATCTCCGATTAACAAACCCTCAGGATAGGATGCTGACTGTAACTCAGCTGCAACGTACCATCCAGGCAGCAACAGTCCACAATTGCCTCTGAGAATGTAGCCTACCCCTGGAGGCCTATGATGTGAGCCCCATTAAAATCACGACACTGCATTACCGCGCAGGAAGTGGACAGAGGAACATCAGACTTCGAGTCGTAACGAATGGCGTCGGATTATGTTCACTGATAAGTCAGGATTTTGTGTTCAGCCTGACAATCGTCGTTCCCTCATTTAGAGAGAACGTGGAACTCTGAACAATCCTACGTATGTGCAGGAAACATCATCATATTTCCGAAAGACCACAAGTTATCCGACGGCCGGCAGGGTGCAATTGATAGCGTCACCGATTGCGGTAATGAAGGTCGCCGCTTCAATGCCGTCCACCGGCAAAATTTATTTCTTTGTATTTATAATTTCCAGAATGTTCTACATGTTTCTTATGATCTACAAGTTTCTTATGTTAACTATTCTTCTAATTTCTGGTACATTCTGTCTGTGTATAAATAGCAGAGCACTTTGCCCGAAAGTCAGTTAGTGCTGCGTGTATGCTTCAGTTCGCAATAAACCTGCTTTCAGTATAACTGCTGTGTTCATTTGACAACCCTGCTCAAATTCAAATGTTCAAATGTCTGTAAATCTATCGGACCAAACTGCGTGGTCATCAGTCCGTAGCTTACAAACTACTTACACCTAGGTAAACTATCCTAAGGAGAACACACACCCCCATGCCCCAGGGAGGACTCGAACCTCAAGGGCGAGCAATGCGCGCTCCGCAGCGAGGCGCTTTAGACCGCTCGGCTACTCCACCGCGGTTGACAACCCTGCCTCCGAAGTCAAGCCTGCTTCCATTTCAACGCGACATTGTTTGGTGGAGGCGCCGGGTATAGTGTGCAACAGCTGCATCACCGTGGCTCCGATTAGGCAACGTAAAAGCCGTTGCTTACGCGGACTAGAACCGGAATACAAGGGATATACCCAGTACATCCTTCCGAAAGTCCGTATTATAAGACCCATGGACACGAAGCCAGCGGTAAGCCAGCTGCACAACAGACACCCGTTGGTGTTCTTTGGAGACGCTGGACAGGACCCCAACAAATGGCTTAAAGCGTTCGACCGAGTCGCCAAGTATAACAGGTGGGATCATACAATGTGTTTGGACAGCGTTTATTTCTACCTGGACGGAACAGCCCAGAAGTTGTTCGAAAACAACGAAGAGAAGCTGAATGACTGGGAAACGTTCCAGACGGAACTTAAGAAGACGTTTGGAGACCGCCAGCGTCAAAAACGCTCGGCGGAAGAACAACTGAAGAACCGGGCCCAACGACATGGTGAGCCGACACAGTCGTACATGCAGAATGTTTTGGCCCTATGTAACACAGTTAATCCGGATATGACTGAGGCCAACAAAATCACGCACCTGATGAAGGGCACTGCAGAAGACATGTACCAAGCTCTTCTTATACAACACGTCTCTACGACGGAAGAGTTCATCAAGTGGTGCCAGCGGATTGAAGAGATGCAACAGGAGAGGGTTGGACGCAAGAAGTATGACAGACTCCCCAATGTAGTACCTATGGCCATTGTGGAAGACAAGCATGACTTTGCTTCTCTCATACGACAAATTGTGAGAGAAGAATTACAACAGTATATGGCAGCTGGGGCTGTTGGACGAAGCGAGCATCAGATTATGGCCATGGATGTAAGCCCTGTAAGTCACGAGGGAGCCGACGCCGCTGAGGAAGTGGTATTTCAGACATTAACACCTGTCTGCCCCACCAATCGCACCCGACGTGAAGAATGGCCTCACCCTACAATACCTTGCGCTGCAGCCGCCAAACGATAGCCTAGGAACCGGCCGACGCACCCACCACCAACTCCCACGGTAACCATGACACCCCGCAAAAGAACAGACGCCTGAAGAACAAAAGACACCACACTACTGTGTGTCCACTGTGGGCACCCTGGACATGTACGCTACTGCAGAGAGATAAGGCGAGTATTCGACGATTATTTTGCCGCAAGACGTCAGCCATCAGAGCAGTTCTATCCCAGGCAGTCACCTGCTGATGAGTTTAGTCAAGCTATGGGAAGAAGCCCATCGCCGTACCCTGGACGAGGTCGCTCCCCGACGCGCCGCTGCCGTTCACCGTCGCCGTACAGAGGTACCAGCCGCTCCCCTAGCCGCCGCGTTCAGGCAAACTAAGCGAGGCGACCATCTATGGAGGTGAGGCCGCCGCAGATGAAAATCCTCCATGGACGACAGTCGGTAAGATGTCGGGAAATCTCATCGACGTCATAATCGACGGCCAACCTATCCGGACACTGGTTGATTCAAGTGCTTCTTTCTCTTACCGCCGCACATTAAGAAGACAATGTTCTGTGATACAGGAGTAACTCTGCAGAAGGTCGCAAAGGGGAGGTACGTCCAGCCAGCAGGAAATTGTGTCGCAAGAATAACCATCAACAACAGGACCTAGCCGTTTGTATTCGTCGTTTTAACAGAATGTAGTTATAATGTCATCCTCGGATGGGACTTCCTTCAGGCATCCCAAGCTATCATTGACTGTGGAATATCTGAGCTGCAACGGGGTACACGTACACGTAATACAGAATGTTCTGGGAAGTTATTTGCCGTTGACAATGTGACGATCCCGCGAAGAGTTCCAGTCACAAACACAGATGACTGGTTAAACTGTGAAGTGCTTGTCGATAGTAAAAAGTTTATTAGGCGCACAAAAGATATTTGCATACCAGCGGCTATCATTAGCATTGCCGGTGGTCGAGGAGAGATTTGGATCACTAATTGTAACGAACAGTCACAACTTATCCCCAAGGGAATGTGTGTCGGGACAGCTGAACCGATTCGGGAGAGTGAGCTCAACGTCATAAACGAAGACCCATGCTCTGCTTTTAATACAGACAACACGCTGGTGGAAACAACCGTGTAACTGACAATAGGTCCCGGACTGACCAAGGAACAATGCCAGCGGGACTTAGCTACGCTACGCCAATTTTCGGGTGCATTCACACACCAGAAGGAGAAAAGTCAGACGAAAAGGCCCACGATAAGGCACCGTATCAATACTTGGGATCAGTTACCAATTAGCCAACGTTCGTATAGAGTTTCGCCAGCTAAAAGACGGTCAATTCCGGAGGAAGTGGAGAAGATGTTGCACGATGACATTATTCAACCTTCGGAGAGTCCTTGGTCGTCTCCGGTGGTCCTCGTAAAGATGAAGGCTGGCACGTGGCGATTGTGTCGACTGTCGGCGGCTGAACAAAATCACAAAGAAAGATGTCTACCCATTGCCGCACATTGACGACACCTTAGCCTGCTTGAAAGGAGCTACATACTTCTCAACTATGAACATGAAGACATGTTACTAGCAAATCGAGGTTGACGAAACTGACAGAAAAAGACGGCTTTTATTACACTTGACGGCCTCTATGAATTCAAAGTAATGCCATATGGATTATGTAATGGTCCGGCCACATTCGAACGCATGATGGACAACTTGCTTCGACACCGTAAGTGGACGACGTGTCTTTGCTATTTAGATTATATTGTCGTTTTCTCGAAAACATTTGAAGAACATCTGAGTCGCCTGTCAACTGTGTTAAAGTGTGTTCAGACTGCAGGACTCCGCCTCAATCCAAGGAAGTACCTCTTCGTCGCCAAAGAGATAAAAATCCTCGGGCACCTAGTCAACGGAGATGGTGTCCTTCCTGATGCAGATAAATTAAGGGCAGTCACAGAATTTCCAACTCCTCAGCACATTCGTGATGTGAGAAGTTTTCTCGGGCTGTGCTCATACTACCGAAGTTTCATAAAAGGATTTTGTAACAAGGCACGTCCATTGCAAGAATATCTGCAGGGAGATGCTAAGTTTTACTGGGATGAGACAAAGAAAGAGCTTTCCGGGCACTTAAGGAGGCTCTAACTTCCGCACTAGTTCTAACCTTATACGACGAGGATGCGGAAACCGAACTTCACATTGACGCTAGCGAGTATGGGATTGGCGCAGTGCTTGTGCAAATTCAGGAATGTGCTGAAAAGGTGATAGCCTATGCATCAAGAGTACTCTCAAAGTCCGAGATAAACTACTCTACAACCGAGGAAGAATGTCTCGCAGCGCCGGCCGCGGTGGCCGAGGGGATTGAGGCGCTCCAGTCACGGTCCACACGGCCTCTACGGTCGGGGGTTCGAATCCCCCCTCGGGCATGGATATTTGTGCCGTCCTTAGTTGTAAGTAGTTCATAAGTAGTTTGTAGGTTTAGGGACTGATGACCCCGTAGTTAAGTCCCTTAAGCTTAACAAACATTTGAACATTTTTTGTCTCGCAGTTATCTGGGCTATCAACAAGTTCCGTCCGTATTTATTCGGCAAACCATTCACCGTTGTGACACACCACTATGCTTTGTGCTGGCTGACTAGTTTGAAGGATCCATCAGGTCGACTAACAAGATGGGCAATAAGACTCCAAGAGTACGACGTCACAGTGGTATTCAAGAACGGGCGCAAACACAAGGATGCCAACTGCCATTAGTAGAACACAACAGCACGAATGAATTTTCAGCCCTCACTGAATTAGATGACGTTAAAGCTGAACAGAGGAAACATCCAGTACTATTAAAAAACCATAGAAGCCTTGGAGAAAGGAGAATCGAACAATGGAGAGTTCCAACTTATAAACGGGGCATTGTATAAGAGCAACTACGATCCACTGGGCTCCAAATGACTACTGACATGGCTCATCTCCAGCCAGCTATTCTCAAGTATTTCCACGATGCTCCAATATCTGGTCATCTGGGATTTGTGAAGACCCTAGACAGAATCAGACGCAGGTATTACTGGAAAGGTCTCTACCGATCTGTCAAACACTATGTGAGTCACTGTAATGAGTGCCAGTGACGGAAGCATGTGCCGCAATTACCTTCAGGGCATCTCGTACCAATTCTACCTGCAGCAGCTCCATTCCACCGAATTGGAATGGACCTTTTAGGGAGGTTTCCGAAGTCGACAACCGGTAACCGATGGATAATAGTGCGAGCGTGAAGGTCGGGGTGAGAGTTAAAATTGGGAAAGTTTAATTTTTAAAACTCACAACCACCAGCTGCGAACCAAATTCCTAAACATGCAAAAACACTGGAACTGTGATTGCGACTGTTTGACTCGTTTTCTAGGGGATGATATCACACGTTCGCAGCTTTCCTTCCCTGCATATGATTAACAAAACAAATTCATAATAAAATCAAGTTCATGAGAGAAAGGGGTGTACTAACTACTATTTTTGAAACACGTGAAAGTTCACTTTATGTTGTTTATTTCACAATATTAGATCCCTGTGGCTGATACGTCTGTACGTCAACACATTTATCAAATAAAGTTATAGCTCGTGAGCCCCCAGACAAAATGAATATTTGTCGCAAATTGTTTTCACACCATGTGGCTGTCTCAAACACCGTTTATGTTTATGCCTATGCGACGACACGTGTTACATTAACAAATCACAGTCACTTTAATTCAATGCGATGCACACCTTGTTCCACCGGCTAAATATTCACAAACACACAGTAGCACTCGATTCAACTTGGTGCAGTCTACGACGAGCAACCACACGTGGCGAATGCCTCACACAAATCTATAACCTCCACCTCGAGGTCCACATGCCGACTGATGCAGAGCGACGCCGCCCAGCCAGCTCCCCACGTGCTCTGGAGTCGTCACTTCCTGCCCTCGCGCGCGCGCGCCAAAAGCTCAACTGCCGGGGTTTTTTCCCTTACGTCATCAACTTCCCCATGTGAGCTGTTCTAACCGATTTGCCAACGTACATCGCTCAGCCAATACATTTCTAAAACTCTACTTAAAATCAAAATAATTACACTACACATTAAATAAATTGTCTTCTTAGGTTTTTATGTTGGTATAAACATACTTTGTACTATTTATCATAATCCTGCAATTTCTTATGTCACAGATAAGTGATTTAACTGAATACTTCAAGATAAAATACACAAGATTAATTGAAAATAAAATGAGAAATAGTTAATATATTATTTTTATAAACAAACATTGCCATGCTAGTTGTGTAACTGTCTTGTATTCATTGATGATTTATTACTTTTAATTGTCAATTAAACATATTACGCCAGATGTGACTATATCAGCTAATGTCTAATGTATTGTTTATTTATCAACAGGCTATTTTGTAATGAGGGAATTAAAGGTTTCTAACTGCATCGTATTACTTCAAATGCCAGTAGTATTAGAATATTTTATTTCACGCTGTGCACTGCACTGTGCCTGGCACTCGCCATTGTCCCTCTCTCCCCTCACCGGAAACGAAATGGAAAATCCTAAGCTGGAACAAGCCACCAACGTCGGCCTGCTTGCTGGCCTCCCGTCAGCTACAAGCACACAGCAAATCTCAACGTGGAGAATTTCTACCTATGGCCTAACTATAAATGTTGTCACCCAACTGTGTACATACATTGCTACCATAATTAATAAGGTTAAAATTGTGTAACATTTAGTGCATTGGCATGGTCAATATTTGCAGTGAACTTCATACTGTTTAGTTATCAAATGCTATTAATTACCAGTATTTCTATTGGGCGGTAATCTTACAATAGTCTGCACTGACTACCTCACACGCCACGCTGTCACCAAACCTGTGTCGACTTCAGAAGCCTCAGAGATCGCAAAATTCCTTGTAGAAGACATTATTTTGAAGCACGGAGCACCACGTATCCTGATAACTGATCGTGGAAAAGTATTCCAGTCAAAACTAGTATCAGAGGTAATGTCACTTTGCGACATTATTCACAGAATGGCAACTTCATACCATCATCAGACAAATGGTCTTACAGAACGTTTTAACAATACATTAGCATATATGCTGTCGATCTATGTCGATGTTGAGCAGAAGGATTGGGATACAATACTGACAGTCGTGACATTTCAGTGTCTGCTGCTGTCGCTGCTGCATCGCCCAGAGCGCTAAGTGTCATAATTTAATTTTCGTGAAATTTTGTTGACAGTTAATTTCTTAATTTTTGTTTAGTGCTTCTGTTTTTAAGAGTCTTCTTATCACCTACTTGAAAGATTTCGTTTGTGTTACTGTTTTAAGAGTACAGTCTCTCGTATTTTGCTAAATACCGTTGTTTGTGCTTGTTTGTCAGTCGCCTGCAGCTTTTCTTTGGCTTAGGGAGCTTCTATATTTCGTGTAGATCTTTTACAGTAGAGCAGTGATTTCCGCGTATATTTTGTTTTCAGTTCAGAGAAGGTTTTTGCTAATTTCCATTGTTTCCAACAAGAAGTTTCTAGTAACCACTGTTTAGTCAGCTATCAGTCTCCTGTAGGGAATTAGCGGTCTTGTTAAAAGTCGATTACTTAATCTCTACAATAAATTGTTGATTTGTTTGGATGGATAGGATGTGTGACTGCTGCGTACGGACGCAGGATGGGCTGGCCGCCGTTCGCGAACAGCTGAGCGTGCTGATGGCCGTGGTCAGCCGCCTTCAGGCAGCTGCCTCGGACTGTAGCGTCAGTGGGGAGTCTGGTGCGTCTCATGGGGCAGCTCAGGTGTCACATGCTTCACCCACGATCCCTGCTGTCGAAAAATCTTTGCGTGTACCGGACCCGGTTGGGCCACCATCTCCCCCAGCGGAATGGCGGGTTCAACAGCGTTCGCGTCGCTCGTGGCGGAGGCTCAAAGCGGAGGCTGGCCGTGCGGCATCGCCCGCTCTGCCTGTGAGTGAGCATGTGGCCGCTCCTTCAGCAAGGTCCGAGCAGGCACACGGGGGAGGGGTTTATTAGTGATCGGGAGCTCCAATGTTAGGCGGGTGATGGAGCCCCTTAGGGAGATAGCGGAAAGGTCGGAGAAGAAGGCCAGTGTGCACTCTGTTTGATTGCCAAAGGGTCTCATCCGAGATGTGGAGGAGGCCCTTCCGCCGGCGATAGAGAGCACTGGGTGCACCCGACTGCAGATTGTCGCTCATGTCGGCACCAATGACTCCTGCCGGCTGGGTTCAGAGGTCATCCTCAGTTCATACAGGCGGTTGGCGGAGTTGGTGAAGGCAGAAAGCCTCGCTCGCGGGGTGGAATCTGAGCTAACTATTTGTACTGTCGTTCCCAGAACCGATCGCGGTCCTCTGGTTTGGAGCCGAGTGGAAGGCTTAAGCCAGAGGCTCAGACGATTCTGCGAAGATCTGGGCTGCAAATTTTTCGACCTTCGCTATCGGGTGGAGAAATGTAGGGTTCCCCTGAATAGGTTAGGCGTGCACTACACGCAGGAAGCGGCTACGAGGGTAGCAGAGTACGTGTAGAGTGCACATGTTTTTTTTTTTTAGGTTAGAGAATTCCCTCCCTTGGCCCGACAAGATGCCTCCTGAGCCGCGACAAGGTAGCAGTAGGCAGAACACAACAGAGAAGGAAATGATCAATGTAGTAGTAGTTAACTGCAGGAGCGTCTATAGAAAGGTCCCAGAATTGCTCTCAATAATAAACAATCACAATGCCCACATAGTACTAGGGACGCAAAATTGGCTGAAACCAGATGTAAACAGTAATGAGATTCTAAACTCAGACTGGAATGTTTACTAGTGCACTAGTATCGAAGGAAATAGACGGAGATCCGAAGTGTGAAATAATTTGGGTGAAGGTCACGGTTAAAGCAGGCTCGAACATGGTAATCGGATGCTTCTATAGGCCTTCTGGCTCAGCAGCTGTTGTGGCAGAACACCTGAAGGATAATTTGGAAAATATTTCGAGTAGATTTCCCGATCATGTTATAGTTTTGGGAGGAGATGTTAAATTACCCGATATAGATTGGGAGACTGAAACGTTTATTACGGGTGGCAGGGACAAAGAATCCAGTGAAATTGTTTTGAGTGCATTATCTGAAAACTACCTTGAGCAGTTAAACAGAGAACCAACTCGTGGTGACAACATATTAGACCTTCTGGTGATAAACAGACCCGAACTATTCGGAACAGTTAATGGAGAACAGGGAATCAGCGATCATAAAGCAGTTACAGCATCGGTAATTTCATCCGTAAATAGAAATATTAAAAAATGGAGGAAAATTTCTCTGTTCGGAAATGTGACAAAAAGGGGATTTCAGAGTACTTGACGGCTCAGCACAGAAGTTTTATCTTAAGTACAGATGGTGTTGAGGAACAGTGGTCTAAGTTCAAAGCCATCGTACCATATGCATTAGATAAGTATGTACCTAGCAAGATCGTAAGAGATGGAAAGGAGCCACCGTGGTACAACAACCGAATTAGAAAGCTGCTACGGAAGCAAAGGGAACTTCACTGCAAACATAAACGTAGCCAAAGCCTTGTAGACAAACAAAAATTACACGAAGCGAAATGTAGCGTGAGGAGGGCTATGCGAGAGGCGTTCAACGAATTCGAAAGTAGAGTTCTTTGTACTGACTTGGCTGAGAATCCTAAGAAATTTTGGTCTTATGTCAAAGCGGTAGGTTGATCAAAACGAAGTGTCCAGACACTCTGTGACGTAAATGGCATTGAAACAGAAGATGACACTCTAAAGGCGGAATTACTAAATGTCTTTTTCCAAAGCTGTTTCACAGAGGAAGATTGTACTGTAGTTCCTTCCCTAGATTGCCGCACAGATTACAAAATGGCAGATATCGAAATAATTGACAGAGGGATAGAAAAACAATTAAAATCGCTCAAAAGAGGAAAGGCCGCAGGACCTGATGGGATACCAGTTCGTTTTTACACAGAGTATGCGAAGGACCTGCCCCCCCCCCCCCTTCTCGCAGTGGTGTATCGTAAGTCTCTAGAAGAGCATAGCGTTCCGAAAGATTGGAAAATGGCGCAGGTTTTCAAGAAGGGTCCTCGAACAGACGTACAGAACTATAGACCTATATCTATAACGTCGGTCAGTTGTAGAATTCTGGAACATGTATTATGTTCGAATATAATGACACTTCTCGTCGAGACTAGGTATCTGCTCTGTAGGAATCAGCATGGTTTTCGAAAAAGGCGTTCGTGTGAAACCCAGCTCGCGCTATTCGTCCACGAGACTCAGAGGGCCATAGACACGGTTTCTGAGGTAGATGCTGTTCTCGACTTCCGCAAGGCGTTTGATACAGTTCCCCACAAACGTTTAATGAACAAAGTAAGAGCATATGGTCTGTCAGACCAATTGTGTGATTTAATTGAGGAATTCCTATATAACAGAAAGCAGTAGGTCATTCTCAATGGAGAGAAGTCTTCCGAAGTGGGAGTTATGTCATGTGTGCCACAGGGGAGTGTCGTGGGTCCGTTGCTGTTCACGATATATATATAAACGACCTTGCTGATAACATCGGAATTTCACTGAGGCTTTTTGCGGATGATGCTGTAGTATATATAGAGGTTGTAACAATGGAAAATTGTATAGAGATGCAGGAGGATCTGCATCGATTTGACGCATGGTGCAGGAAATGGCAGTTAAAGCTCAATGTAGACAAGTGTAATGTGCTGCGAATACACAGAAAGAAAGATCCTTTATCATTTAGCTACACTATAGCAGGTCAGCAACTGGAAGCAGTTAATTCCATAAAGTATCTGGGAGTAGTCATTAAGAGGGATTTAAAATGGAACGACCATATAAAATCAATCGTCGGTAAAGCAGATGCCAGACTTAGATTCATTGGGAGAATTCTAAGGAAATGCAGTCCGAAAACAAAGGAAGTAGGTTACAGTACACTTGTTCGCCCACAGCTTGAATACTGCTCACCGGTGTGGGATTCGTACCAGGTGGGATTGATAGAGGAAGTGTAGAAGATCCAACGGAGAGCAGCGTGCTTCGTTACAGGATCATTTGGTAATCGTGAAAGCGTTACGGAGATGATCGCTAAACTCCAGTGGAAGACTCTGCAGGAGAGACGCTCTGTCGCTCGGTACGGGCTTTTATCGAAGTTTCGAGAACTTACCTTTACTGAGGAGTCTAATAGTATATTGCTCCCTCCTACGTATATCTCGCGAAGAGATCGTGAGGATAAAATCAGAGAGATTAGAGCCCACACAGAGGCATACCGACAATCCTTCTTTCCGCGAACAATACGTGACTGGAATAGGAGGGAAAATCGATAGTGGTACTCAAGGTACCCTCCGCCACACATCGTCGGGTGGCTTGCGGAGTATAGTTGTAGATGTAGATGTAGATTTGCTTATAAGACTGCAAGACAAGACACTACAGGCTTCATGCCGTTTTTCCTGCTCCATGGCCGTGAAGCTGAGACGACAATGGATACGCTGTTCCCGTTCCAGTCGAACGACACTCAGGATGACTATGTGAAACAGCTCATCACTGGAGTCAAAGAAGCAAGACAGCTGGCTCGCATACACTGGATGCCCAGGAGAAAGACCGTCAGCGGTATAACGAAAAGCTCCGACCTGTTATGTACAGCCCAGGAGATCTGGTCTGGATTTTTCCCCTGTACGGAAAGTTGGACTGTCAGAAAAGTTATTGAAGTGGTACTTTAGTACGTATCGTGTCACACACCGACTGTCAGACGTCACATACGAAGTCGAAAATACAAAAAAGAAGAGACATTGTTCACGTCCTCCGCATGAAGCCTTACTATCATCCTGAAGAACAGATAGGCGAAAATGGCTTCATGTTCAAGGACTCTAAGGACGGTAATAATACTGATGAAACCACGACAGGAACTCTGTCGTCGGCAATCGTGCAGAGGGAAGGATTCTCCAGAACTGCCATACAGAGGACCCACGACAAGATCAAGATCCAGGACATTGCAGCTGGCTCCAAAGGGAACCTAACAGTGGGTCGCTGTTTATTCAGGAGAGGGAGTTATGCCGCAAGGCCACCAGTTATCCTACTGATGCATAGTGTCACTGATTGCGGTGCTGAAGGTCGCGGGTTCAATCCCGTCCACCGGCTAAAATTTATTGCTTTGTGTTTATAATTTCCAGAATGTTCTACATGTTTCTTATGCTCTCCTGTAATTTCTAGATGTTTCTTACGTTAACTAGTCTTCTAATTTCTGTCACATTCTGTCTGTGTATAAATAGCAGAGCACTCTGTTTGAGGGCAGTCAGCGCTGCGTGTATGTTTCAGTTCACAATAAACCTGCTTTCAGTATGAGTGCTGTGTTCAGTTGACAACCCTGCCTTCGAAGTCAAGCCTGCTTCCATTTCAACGCGACAATATCATGATGATGGACGAATGTTGTGGGCAAGAGTCAGTATCGGCGTTCATACGGACTTTTATGTCGTGCAGAATGCCGCTTTGACTGCTCAGAGGTATAGAGACGAGATCTTTTCATCTTTTGCTGTGCCCTACGCTGGTGCCATAGGAGACAGGTTCCTTCTGGTGGACGATAACGCTCGTCCCCACAGACCTGCACTGGTGGACAATACGCTTGAAGCTGAGGGAATTGAACGAATGGAGTGGCGAGCTTGTTCACCGGACTTAAACAGGATTGAGCACGTTTGTGATGCACTTGGCAGACGCACTGCAGCCAGACCAACACCTCCCACAATGGTTGCCTAGCTGGATACTGCACTCATCAAAGAATTGCCAAATATCCCTCCAGAGTTGATTGATAACCTCATACCGTCCACGTCACGCCTGTGTGCAACTGCACTGGCCGTCGTGGTTATTACACACCATATTAGAGGGCAACGAGTAAAACTTTTTCAGTATGAGGTACCACAATGGTGCCTTGCTCTAAGTAAACATCTTGTAAACCTTAAATAAAAATTTGAATCCGCAAAATATCGTACTGTATAACACACAAATTACAATTCTATCCAATACCTGAACAAAATACGTTACCATATGTATATTCTGCATGATTCCTCAGATGATCCCCTAATTGTTTTGAGCAGTGTATTTTGCTGGCTGATATGTAGTTTATAACTCCATACTAGGAGTCATTCATAATATATATTTTTTTCTATATCTATCGTTAGAAGATCCAGTATTTTAGACAGTGAATTAGATGGGCAAAGAACAGTGTATATAGACAGCATTGACAGCAAGATTACAACAGGTCGTTTGATAATAATAATGATAATTTCATATGGCTCATTGGTCTGGTGCAAGTCTTTCAATTGGACGCCACTTCGGCGACATTCGTGTCCCTAGTCTACCTCAGTTATCCAACCGGGGAAAGGGGATCTACAGTTTAACGTGGAATCGAACCACGTGTCGCATCTGGTGACTGTTCACATCGTTGAGAGGTGAAGGCTGGTTTGAAATCCGCTATCCGACCGGTTTTCGAACCAGCGAACCCTTTCTGTTTCCAGTCGAGCGCTTTACCCAGAGGCCACCGAACGCGACACATCTTTGGAATAAAGAAAGAGAAATTTCGGTCTTTTCTACTGCAGGGCGTTTAAAGACATTAACGGAGATAGAGGAAAACTTATGCCGGATTTATTGCTTTCCGCGAATGGCGCGTTGCCATTGCAGCCAAATAATTTCCAACTGCCCTCCCCAAAGTTTCAGCTGTTACCGTAGATGTTTTTCAATGCCCGGTCGAGTGAACTGCCACCATAAATATAAATAACTATTAATATTTCTGACTTACTTTTTGGAAAGAGTATATCTTGTTTATGTAACTGACGATATTCTGTTAATAAAGGCTTTTATTGATATGTAATGGTTAGATGTTTCTATTTTAGTTAACTTGCTACATTTTTCTTCAATTTCCGAGTGAGGTGGTGCAGTGGTTAGCAACCTAGACCCTCCTTTGGGAGGACGAATGTTCATATACGTCTACAGCCGCCCAGATTTAGAATTTCCATGATTGCACTAAATAACTCGAGGTAAATGCTTGGATGACACCTTTGAAAGGGCACGGCCGATTTTCTTTTCTTCCCTATCCTGGACAAATAAAGTCCCAGGTTGTGCTCAGTCCCTGGTGACCACGATTTTGACAGGGCGTCAAACTCTAATCTTCCTTCCTATTTTTCCATCGGTCCATTGTGCCTGTAGGACAGCTGTACCATAACACAAATCGATGGCACGCTGGTCAATTGTGTGCGTGTGCTCCGTCGTTATCGTTGGATTGCTAGCGATGGTATAATTCTGGAGCAATCGAGGGTTTCCGAATTGAACCCCATTTCTTTTATTCTGTGTATTCATTTATAACTGATGGCGCACACAAGAGGTAGACAACAGGATCTTTGTTTCTGGTAACGCAACTAGGCTTGCTTTAGATTCTTACCCGATGCTCAAATTCGATCCATAGTTCAAAGCCTTTATTTAAATCTATACAGTGAAGTTCTTCTTTTTTTTTAAGTCATGACCTTATAATTGTATATAACAACATATTGTGCTCTCTCTTTATGTCACACAAACTAAGAGAGATTTATAGAAAGTTAAAGTTGATTGGGACATAAATTGATGTGTAGTAGATAAACTTACTCTGCTAAATGATGCAACACTTGGAACTGGTGGTGCTGGAAATCAAAACCTCCTCTGGCAGCAAACAGCATTCATTTGGCTCTCTTAATATGAAATTAAACTACACTTCCCTTATGATTCAATTGAAGATCACGTATTTTATCAGAATTTCATCGCAAACGCAAAGAATTTAACTTTATATAGTGTTCTTTTTTATGTCAGTAGCGCATCTTGTCACACAGCAGAAGACTACAATACTCGGTTAGCCTTAAAAATTTGTTAACCGGTGAGTGAAATT
The DNA here is from genome assembly GCA_026315105.1 of Locusta migratoria. Taxonomy (NCBI): domain Eukaryota; kingdom Metazoa; phylum Arthropoda; class Insecta; order Orthoptera; family Acrididae; genus Locusta; species Locusta migratoria. The sequence continues at coordinate 453,030,325 of CM048755.1, read as the reverse complement.
GACCAGATAGTAAATTGTGGATAGGATCGAATATTGTACATTACAATGAACTTAGTCTAGTGATTAAATCGTAAAAATGTAAATAATTGAGTGCTAAACTTGACTGACTAACAAAAGTGTAAGATATAAACGATACAAGTTAGCACAAAGTTGGCATGTATACTTCCAGGATATAAAGAACACGACTTCTGCGTTACAAATGACACGATTCAGCTATTAACTGACTTTCGACCTTGGCGTTGTGACAAGTTTAATCAATACCGATTGAACGATAATATATGAGAAGTTAACTACAGACGTGTTCTTGCGCTGTTCTAGAAAATCTATAGCGTGCCACAAAGTATACACGAGTAATGCTGCAAGTTTGCGTCCTCCCCACCATTATCGAGTGAATTACGGTAGAGCGTGGTTGACATTATTTTCAGTTTACGTAATTCATCATGGCATACTACATTGAGCGTTGATTGCTACTAATGTATACATTGTCTAGATGGATCGAAATACGTAAAACATCGTTAGCACCTATATCATGTCTGTCATTATATGTTTGATGCATTAAGGTTGCATCAGACTCCATATCTCGACAATACTAATTTCTGTCAACATTTAACCCATTATTTCTGACAAAATCAAATGTTTGTATAGCTTATGGGACTTAACTACGGGGTCATCAGTCCCTAAACTTACAAACTACTTGTTGTTGTTTGTTGTGGTCTTCAGTCCGAAGACTGGTTTGATGCAGCTCTCCACAATACCCTATCCTGAGCATGACTCTTTAGAACGGCAACCTACATCTGTCTGAATCTGCTTACTGTATCCATCTCTTGGTCTTCCTCTGCGGTTTTTACCCCACACACTTCCCTCCAATGCTAAATTCACGATTCCTTGATGTCTAAGAATGTGTCCTACCAATCGATTCCTTCTTTTAGTCAAGATATGCCAGAAATTTCTTTCCTCCCCAATTCTGTTCAGTACCTCCTCATTAGTTATGCGATCCACCCACCTAATCTTCAGCATTCTTCGGTAGCACCACATTTCAAAAGCCTCTATGCTCTTCCTGTCCGCACTGTTTATCGTCCATGTTTCACTCCCAAGGCAACACTCCATACAAATGCCTTCAGAAAGGACTTCCTTACGCTTAAATCAATATTCGATGTTAACAAATTTCTCTTTTTCAAGAACGCCTTTCTACCCATTGCCATTCTGCATTTTATATTCTCTGTACTGCGACCATCATTTGTTATTTTACTGCCCAAGTAACAAAACTCATCTACCTCCTTTATTGTTTCGTTACCTAATCTAATTCCTTCAGCATCACCTGATTTTCTTACACTGCACTGCATTACCCTTGTTTTACTCTTGTTAATGTTCATCTTGTATGTACCTTTCAGCACACTGTCCATTCTGTTCAACTGCTCTTCCAGGTCCTTTGCTGTCTCCGACAGAATTTCTATGTCATCGGCAAAGCGCATTTTTTTTTTTAATTCTTCACCCTGAACTTTAATTCCTTCTCCAATTTTTTCCTTGCTTTCCTTTATAGCTTGCTCAATGTACAAATTGAACAACATTGGAGAAAGGCTGCAACCCTGTCTTACTCCCTTTCCAACCACTGCATCCCGTTCATGCCCTTCAACTCTGACAACCGCTGTCTGGGTTTTGTACAACTTCTAAATAACCTTACGCTCCTTATATTTTACTCCTGCTTGCTTCAGAACTTGAAAGAGTTTATTCCAATCAACATATTCAAAAGCCTTCTCCAAATCTACAAAAGCTAGATATGTAGGTTTGCCTTTTCTTAATCTACCTTCTAGGATAAGCCGTGTTCCTACATTTCTCCTGAACCCAAACTGATCTTCCCCGTGGTCGGCTTCTACCAGCTTTTCCATCCTTCTGTAAATAATTCGTATTAATACTTTGCAAACCATGACTTATTAAACTGATAGTTCTGTAATTTTCACACCTGTCTGCGCCTGCTTTCTTTGGAATGGGGATTATAACATTTTTCTTAAAATCTGAGGGTACTTCGCCTGTCTCATACATCTTACACACCAGGTGAAACAGTTTTGTCATGTCTGGTTCTCCAAGAGACTTCATTCAGGGAATGTCATCTACTCCAGGGGCCTTGTTTCGACTTAGGTCTTTCAGTGCTCTGTCAAATTCATCTCTCAGTATAGTATTTCCTATTTCATCCTCATCTACTTCTACCTCCCTTCCTACAACATTGTCTCTAAGTTCATTTCCTTCGTAGAGCTTCTCTATATACTCTTTCCACCTTTCAGCTTTCCCTTCTTTGCTGAGAACTGGTTTTCCATATGTGTTCTTGATATTCATAGAGCTGTTTTTCTTATCTCCAAAAATCTCTTTTATTTTCCTGTAAGCTGTAGCTATTTTTCCCCTATTTATACATTCTTCTACATCCTTGCATTTGCATTCTAACCGCTCCTGCTTAGTCATCTTGCAGTTCCTGTCAATCTCATTTTTTAGTCGTCTGTACCCCATTCTGCCCGTTTCATTTACTGCATTTTTATATTTTCTCCTTCCATCGATCAAATCCAGTATGTCCTGTGATATCCAAGGATTTTTTGTAGGTCTCGCCTTCCTACCTATTTTGTCCTCTGCTGCCATTACTATTTCATCTCTCAATGCTACCCATTCCTCCTCTACTGTTTTATTTCCCCCCGTTTCTGTCAATTGTTGCCTAAAGCACCCTCTGAAATTCTCAAGAACTTCAGGTTCCTTCAGTTTATCCAGGTCCCATCTCCTTATTTTCCTACCTTTCTGCAGTTTTTTCAGTTTCAGCCTACAATTCATGACCAATAAGTTATGGTCAAAGTTTATATCTGCCCCTGGGTATGTCTTACAGTTTAATACCTGGTTCCGAAATCTATGTCTTACCATTATAAAATCTATCTGGTATCTCCCGGTGTCTCCTGGTCTTTTCCACGTATACAACCTTCTTTCGTGATTCTTAAACCAGGTGTTTGTTATAACTAAATTATCTTCCGCGCAAAATTCTACCAGGCGGCTTCCTCTTTCATTCCTTTTGCCCAGACCATATACACCTACTATCTTACCTTCCCTTCCTTGTCCTACAACCGAATTCCAGTCTCCCATAACAATTAAGTTTTCCTCTCCCTTAATTGTCTGAATAATTTCCTTTAGCTCCTCATATATTTCTTCGATCTCCTCATCATCGGCAGAGGTAGTTGGCATATAGACCTGTACTACTGTTGTCGGTGTTGGCTTCGTATCTATCTTGACAATGATAATGCGATCACTGTTCTGCTCATAGTAGTTTATCCGCATTCCTATCTTCTTATTCATTATCAGACCTACCCCTGTAATACCCCCAACTTATTTTGTATTTATAATCCTGTACTCACCTGACCAGAAATCCTGTTCCTCTTTCCACCGAACTTCACTAATCCCTACTATATCTAACTTCAACCTAGCCATTGCTCTTTTTAAATTTTCTAACTTCCCTACCTGATTAAGGGATCTAACATTCTACGCTCCGATCCGTAGAATGCTAGTATTGTCTTCCTGATGACAACATCCTCGTGAGTAGTCCCCGCCCGGAGATCCGAATAGGGGACTATTTTACCTCCGGAATATTTTACCCAAGAGGATGCCATCATCATCTGTTCATACAGTAGAGCTGCATGTCCTCGGGAAAAGTAACGGCTGTAGTTTCCCCTTGCTTTCAGCCGTTCGCAGTAGCTGTGTGGCAAAGCCACATTAGGTGATGTTACAAGGCCAGCTCAGTCAATCATCCAGACTGTTGCCCATGTAAATACTGAAAAGGCTGCTGCCCCTCTTCAGGAACCACACGTTTGTCTGGCCTCTCCACAGATACCCCTCCGGTGTGGTTGCACCTACGGTACGGCTATCTGTATCGTTGAGGCACGCAAGCCACCCCACCTCGACAATGTCTGTGGTTCATGGGAGTGGACAAACTACTTATGAACTAGCTAATCCTAAGGACGGCACAAATATCCATGCCCGAGGGGGGATTCGAACCCCCGACCGTAGTGGCCGTGCAGACCGTGACTGGAGCGCCTCAGTCCCCTCGGCCACCGCGGCCGGCTATTTCTGACACTATTGAACGTATCACTACCAAATTTTTTCCCACTTTAATATCTACATGCATTCCGTTCACTGATCTAGAATGGAGGAGGTACACGTATTGTTAATTGGGATATAATATCAAAATATATGTAATTAAAAAAAATATTCAACACTGCATCAGTTATGTTACTCTAAAACATGAAGTGTAGATTAATATAATCAACTCCACCATATGAATAAATAATTTTCACAATTTTTATGTGTGTATGTACGTCTTTTCCTACAAACGTGAGGTTTTTGTCAGAATATTTACAGTTTTCAGAAAATTCAAGTCGAAGTAGTAAGGGTACGGCAGTGCTTCTTTCTTCCTGAAAATCTGTTTACAATGAGTTTTCTTGATAGTTTGTCCCTTCTTTTCACCTAACATATTCCTTCTTCTCTGTTTTGTTACCTCCTTGGTCATATGCTGGGCGTAAATTTCAGTCTTCCATAATATTAATCGGCGAATGGTTTCCAATGTTCTTGTTGTGTTCTTTCTTATATTTATTGCTAACTGGTCCTGGAATTTTATCCTTCCAGAATTCTCAGAGAATTGCTCATGCCAGATCATAAATTTTTTTTGCCTACCATGACATTTTTTGGAATACAATTCTACACAATATTCTAGCAGTCACATCTTGCTAAAGCATGTCCTCACCACATATCTTGTACGCTACAGTCTATTTCAACGCTGATATAAAATAATCAAATCATTAATTATATTTACACTAAGGCTTTCATGATAAGTAATGTATCTATTATACTCTGATTTTGCAATTTTCTTTTCGATGAATTGGGGTTAGTGTAAACAGTTTTCGCACTACTACAGTATTATTTTGCACTGTTTCACTACTAACCACAACTGTTGTAGTTAGGTAGTATTTGCTCCATTTGTTCTAGAGTCTCTTGAAGATTACTTATGATTTAGTTATTGTGGAATAAGAGCTGCAATACGCAATAATTTATCTATAAACACAGCTATTTAACAAATATCAAAATAATAATAATAATGACAGTTTTGGAGCTCTGTTGTGATACACACGATATATAGTTCTTCGACTGTTCAGTTGTTTTCATCGATCGGAAGTGCTATTAACTTTAATTTTATTTTCCTTTTCCCTTTGTAACGGGATCGCCATTGTTAAGGTAGACAGGAGCTATTGAGCAGACGGGCTGTATGAATAAAAGTAAACTTTTACGTACGTGAAGCGACATCGATAGAGATGAAACGCCATTTTGTGAATAATTGTGGTTGTTGAAACCTTGTCTATCCATCGATAAAATCTGTTAAGCTTTTTGGCTTCAGTTCTTGATTCAAGACGGGTTTAAATTGCAGAAACAGAGTGATTCACAACTGCTCACTGTACGGTTTGGAAATTGACTTGGTATTCGCTATGGATTTCCGGTATTTTGTGAGAAATTAAAGATGCGTATTAACGCTTTTATTCTCAGTGTTGTTCCTGGACAACAACGTATTAAAAGTTGATTTATATCGTATTTTGTGAATCAATCCTTAAAGTTACATTTTTGTTGATGAACAACATGCTTCTAGTACGACATTTTGCCGCTTACTATCGCATTAATCTGTCCTTCATGGAGGTTGTGTTACGTTGCCGTCTCTAAGTGTCTGTGAGTATGAGCTTGAGTGTGGTTCCTTTTATTTTATTTCAGCAGTGAATTGTCTTGTTTTTGGTGCTGTGGCGAAGATTATGCTAACGTTATTGATCTGTCAGTGTTAAATATCAACAAAGTAACGTCCAAGTACATGACATAAAAAATCAATAGTTCGACCAAAAATTTTAAAACACATATTTTGATCCCAGAATGAAACTTTCACTCTGCAGCGGAGTGTGCGCTGATATGAAACTTCCTGGCAGATTAAAATTGTGTGCCGGAACCAGGACTCGAACCTGGGACCTTTGCCTTTCGCGGGCATCAGCGCACACTCCGCTGCAGAGTGAAAGATTCATTCTGGAAACATCCCTTAGGCTGTGGCTAAGCCATGTCTCCACCATATCCTTTCTTCCAGGAGTGCTAGTCTTGTATGGTTCGCAGGAGAGCTTCTGTGAAGTTTGGAAAGTAGGAGGCGAGGTACTGGCGGAAGTGAAGTTGTGGGGCGGCATCGTGAGTCGTGTCGGGATAGCAGAGTCGGTAGTGCGCTTGCCCGCGAAAAGCAAAGGTCCCAGTTTCGAGTCCTGGTTCCGGCACACAATTTTAATCTGCCAGGAACTTTCACATATTTTGATGTTTACTGCACTGTATTAATATAGAAAAAGCTGATTTCATAATGTGGGACTGAAAGGGTTAAACTGAGACATGATAATGGTTTCTTCAGGAGACACAATACTGACTGGTATTCTCTTCTATTAGTGTGTTGAGGAACTACGTCGGGATAGCGTTTAAATGTACTTTGCGCTTATGTGAAGAACCAAGAACGAGGCTTCAACAATAGCTAGTGAAAACTGATTGAATGTTAACTGAAGTGCATTTACGATGGGTATTCTAAAAGTAAGGTCCGATTCGCCGTAAATATTTGAAAGCGGCGCCAAGGAGAAATCATGCATGCGCGTCGACTTCTGACATACCTTGCGCGTTAAACGCCACCAGTACCGTTACTGTTGCCGTGTGCTGTTAGTGCCAGTTCACTATGTATAAGACAATCAGTCAGCACGCCGATTGTGAAGTAAGGACAATGATACGGTTTTTGTCTGCAAGAAACATTTCAGCGCAGAAATCCATCGGCAGATTAGTGAAGTGTACGGGCCTAACATAATCAGTGATCGCCGGCCGCGGTGGCCGAGGGAACTGAGGCGCTTCAGTCACGGTCTGCACGGTCACTACGGTCGGGGGTTCGAATCCCCCCTCGAGCATAGATATTTGTGCCGTCCTTAGTGTTAGCTAGTTCATAAGTAGTTTGTAAGTTTAGGGACTGATGACCCCCGTAGTTAAGTCCCATACGCTTGACAAACATTTGAACATTTGAATCAGTGACGGGGAAATGTGCACGATCCATCACGCTCCGGCCGACCATTTGTGATTTCAGACGAGTTGATTTATACGGTTGACAACAAAATTCGTGACGATCGACGATTCACTATAGAAAGGAGTTTCTTGGTGGCAAGCGCTTCGACACAGATGATGAAGTGTTCAAATGTTTGTAAATCTATCGGACCAAACTGCGTGGTCATCAGTCCGTAGCTTACAAACTACTTAAACCTAGGTAAACTAACCTAAGGACAACACACACACACACACCCATGCCCCAGGGAGGACTCGAACCTCCACGGTGAGCAACCGCGCGCTCCGCAGCGAGACGCTTTAGACCGCTCGGCTATTCCAACCGCGGCAATGATGAAGTGAAAGATGCTGTTAAAGACTGGTTATCTACGCAGGCGGTCGATTTCTACGACTTAGGCCTTCAAAAGGTTTTTGAACGATATGACAAATGTCTAAATAAGTATGGAGATTATGTATAAAAATAGAGAAAGATGGAAGGGATGTCAATATAACAATTGCGTTGGAAACAAGTTTGATTTTGGATGTTTTTGTTTTAACAGGACCTTACTTTTGGAAAATCCCTCGTATATAATATTTTCTATTTTGTATAAAACTACTGTAATTGATTCTGAATCTACTTCAAATGGAGGGGAAAGGAGGTAGAATTGAATGGATCGAGGTTTCAATGAAGAAAGCAGCTGAAGTATCGGTTTAAGAGTCATCAATAAGAGAATCCCATGCTACTTTTGGAGTACCGTTTATGAGTTCGTACGAGCGTTATCAAAAGGAGAAACAAACATGACGGCAAATCTTACTCTTTGACCAAAACCATTGCATTCAGTAATCCTGATGGACATACAAATATGTTTTCTAAAGAATTGAGAACCTCTCTTACCAATAGAATAATATATTTGAGAAAAAGAGTATTTTCACGCACAGAGGGAGTTGTGGGCATTACAGCCTTGAAACAAATTGCCAAAAAAATGTTCAAATGTTTTTTTTAAGCCTATGGGACCCAACCACGGGGTCATCAGTCCCTAAACTTACAAACTACTTATGAACTACTTACGAACTAGGACGGCACAAATATCCATGCCCGAGGGGGGATTCGAACCCCCGACCGTAGTGGCCGTGCTGACCGTGACTGGAGCGCCTCAGTCACCTCGGCCACCGCGGCCGGCAACAAATTGCCCATAACAAGAGCAAACATACCTGCAAAGATATGGATAAGGCTGGTGCGTTTCTGTCTTATGAGTCACTGATGCAGAAAAAAAAAAAAAAAAAAAAAAAGCAAAAAACAGAGCCTCAGAATATAATAATACGATACTCGAAAGAGAGCCTCTGTATGTGTATTCAAGACGATGGCTACCAAGATTAAAAGCAAAGATTTAGACGACGATTCTGTTTGCACTTTCGACGATGTTGTGGCCCTACGTAATTTTTAATAAGAGACAGTGGCATGGATATGTAGAGTATGCTAGAAAAAATGATCAGGTGTTGTGCATGAAGATAATGTGTGTGGAAAATTCTAAAAGTGTACTACTTGTTGTCCTGAATACTGCGTCGTTGCGACAACTCACAAGCATTATTCCTCTTTGGTCCTCGGAAGTGATTAATGCGAGAACAAGAACATTTCACGGAGCTTAATTTCTATTGTTGTGACTTGAATACTATATCTTTAGGCCTGAATCATTATTGAATAAAGATTAGTCGTGTTTTCAGCAAAAAAGCCATATAATTGATTTCTATATCTTCACACCATTAACCTTAATCGTATAGCCCTGATCACTTTTCGAACAGCCCACTCAAATAATTTTTTACCAGTCGAAAGTGTAAATCGAATAACAGCATAACATAAATGTTTGACAAACTTATGCAACTACCTTTCATAGGTAGTATATGTATACCTGTAGTATTACCTTATGCCTAATATGAAAATGAAGTTAATAATTTCCCGTACAAATTTTATGCCAGTTAAATTTATTCTTATAGTCTCGCTGCACCCTACATGTTAATTTAATGTTAACGGATACCCTACCTGTCGCCACCCCACTAACGCCCCCACCTCTCACCCTGGGGAGATGAAATTTGTGTACCCAAAATGTCTGCATATAGTGTTATGCATGTAAAAGTGTGCGAAAGTTTTTTTTATATTTGGGAGTCGTGCAAACGAAGACAGAACGTGGGTACCAGTACCAGCATGGAAAACCACCCGAAACCAGGCTGTCCCACCGAACCAAGTCGCTAATCCGCTGGGCGGATTAGAACCGGGGTCAGCATAGGATATGCTTTGTTTATTTGATAGGTTGTTCTAAGTTTTAGTTGCTGTATTTGTTTTTTTTCTGTTTTAACTTCTGTTTTATATATTTTTCTCCAGTAAATACGATAATTGCGAAATTCTCGTACGGTGCGTGTAGTACAGTTACTGGCCCGCACGCAAGGAGGGGGGGGGGGGAGCACGGGGAACCCGACCTCGCCCCCCCCCCCCCCCAGAAACGTTTGGACTTTACTAGATACAATGAAATGTTCTATTACCAATAACATTTCTTTATAATATTAAATTTTCATTATGAATGAACGTCAAGTGAAAGGTGTAAAGAATATGATGAACAACTTCAGGGGAATATTCACGTAACTATATGAGGCTTCTCTTGTAAAATAGATTTCCATAAAGATTTTCGTGTATTTGAAAATAGATGACCCAAGGACAGGTTTGAGCTAGTTAACTTCCGTCATCTCCATTCTCTGCGCCATATTTACCTGTACAAGCAAATATTTATGTGCAATATACTTATTCAAAAACTGTTGAAAGTAAGTAGACCGTTTTGCGTAGAAAAAATTCATAGAATGATTTCAGAAGCATGGATCACATGGAGTGGAGTAGACTCAAAGTCGGTTCTTGGTTATGGCAAGACCCGCAGCTATTCGGTGCCCCAAGATTGAGGAATTGAGAAGGCTCGGAGATATTAAGGGGACGGGCCGAAATTGATAAGGCCCCAAAACTAATATGACTCCGAGATTGATGGGACCCCAGATTGACGGGGCCCCAAGATGGAACGCTACAAGTTATTTGACATTACCTAAAGAACAGTTTGTGCAATAAAAAAATTATAAAAAGTAGAAAAAGCGTCAAATCTAGAACTATAATTGCCTGTAGTCGCATCAGCGCTGCGTTTGAGACCATTATAGGTGTTGATTCTATTTTTCCTTAAACCAGTCAGCTTTGACGGATACCGCAGCAAACATTCTCCTAATGAACTGGTGACAATATAGACAGTACAGCGTATGGTCTGAGATAGACAAGTAACATTCGATGATTGTCCTCAGTCGTTGCGATATCTGTAGTAATCAGATTTCTCCCTACTGTTAGTTTCTTTTTGGATCGAATGAACACGCTATTGCAACAGTGTAGATATACTTAATGATATAATGTGACGGATTTGTCAAATATGGAAAGTATTTTGACTGATGTAAGGAAGGCCTTTCTGAAAGAAATGAAATAAATATTTAGTAATTTACAGATACAAATGAAACCAACTCATAAATGGTTTGGTATTTCTCTAATGTTAGACATGCCTAATAAATAGTTAAATTCCCAGTTTACGAGTCTAATTTGTCTTGGTTTTAGGTATAGCTTCTTTCATTTTAAGTGCGTACCCCTATATTTTTGGAGCAAGTTTCTTTTTTTTTTAGTGCAGACATAAATTTGCTGTACAGTACTTTTATGGATATTTTAATGCATACATTAAGCGTGGCTAAAAACCTGGCAACATTGACACCGCCGTCTTTTTCAAATTAGGAAAAAAAAAATATACACGGAGATAGTATGAAACCTCTACTATCCAGTATTCGTACAAATGAGCCTTAACAAATTAAACCCCATAAAATCACTTAAAATGCTAATCAGTTTGAAAAGCGGCTTTGTCACTTGAAGTGTTTTGTTTGCTTTGTGTATTTTAGTGCGTCTGAATCTGTACACCACATAAGTCACATAATTGACGCCAATAACGGGGAAAGGGATGCTTGGTTTTCTCGAATGAAATATATCGCTTAGTGTTTTCAGCCAATTGCATGAGTGTCACTCTGTTCGATAGCTGTGATTCCGATGTCCGCTATATCGCTAGATTGTCTACGAAGGCCAGGCAACTAATCTAGACAGTGGCGGCTCGTACAAAATTTGACCAGTGTGCTACAATATTACAAAAATAAACAGGAAATAAATACTAAAATAAAAAAGCACGACTTAAAATTGTTGTGATATTAGCTTTGCCTAATGAACTAAGATCAAGTATGTTTTTTATATATTTATGATTTCCTTTCTGTTTTTTTTTTATTAATGCATTAAGATGTCCGAGGTCTTTCACTCCCCCTGTACTCCACACATCACTGTTCCCAAACAACAAACATAGAAAGCAAAAAAGTGCATTGCGAGGATCACATCCTCATATCCAACTGTTTTCATACACTTTCGTTCTAAATTTCCTCGTGTACTCACTTTTCTTGCCATCTCCTATAGCCTTTTGACTGAGGTTTAAAACTGGAGTAGGTCTACCTTACTCTTTCACGTTCAGTTTCTCTTCCAAAGGTCTACTGGAAAATGGCCTCTGTAGCAGATCATCGGCAGAATTTTCCATGTTGCTCGCAGAGTACGTATCGCGCACTTTCACAAAGAAATACACCGCGAAACACTTCTTCAGCGAACGCACAAAGCGTGACTGACAATGGAAATAACGGAGCTTAGCAACATCCCCAAAACGTCATCTGCGTTCTACACAAGCGACTAGTGAAACTGCTTGGCTGAAAAGCGCAGTTTCACTCGCATGTTGGCTAAACATTACTAATGTTGCTAGTGATTGAAGTTTTATCTCAAACACGTCAACCTTTGTATGATTGCCTTTAATTAAATATCAATTAATACTTTATTGACAATAATTTATAACAGCGTTGCCAACTGCTTGTATTCACTGCAGGTAGTAAATATAACGTTTAAAAAATATTAATTTTATTTACAGAAATTAAAAATTTAGACTCAGAGGTATTTGAATAGGAGCCTCACACAAGTAGGTTTGAGTGACAACGCAGAAGACGCCTCAGACAGCGCGCTATTTGACTCTGTATGCCGCAATATTCGTCATATACTATTCTTCCGCAACCGTCACACGCAGCGCGAAAAGAAATATTGGTCAGGTGCTGCAGTCGGTCTCAGCACTCATGAGCCGCCAGGCCTGATGTCACGTCTGCGCATGCGCACTAGCGAACAGACGACTGTGCCGCCTCTCTGCGCAGTCACCAGCGCGGCTGAATCCCACTTCAGCACACGGAGCTGGTTTCCAGCTATCACGCCGAGAGCGCTCCAAAATGTTTTTTCATCCTTATTACTAGCATTCTAATATGCATTGGAAGGGAATTGGCATAATTTTATTGTGATACCTGGCTCGCATTCCAAGAGAAAGTATGTAATTTTACAGCGATTTCTCGCTTGCATTCGAAGAGAAATGGCATAATTTTAGTAATATATTTACAGTGTGCTGCAGCACATTAGCAAATTATCACCATCCGCCACTGAATCTAGAGGCTGTATTTCACTTGTCCTAGCTGAGTGGGCTTGTTGTAGTTTTGTTTTTTACGTTGTTTCTTCTTTTGACTAATGACTTTATCAAGGTAGAATAGCAGTTGTGACAATATGTCATCTTGTATCACGCCAGTATTCATCACTAAAGGCTCCCAGGACATTAAAGAGGGGCTGCCGATTGATGGAATCCTACGCCTTTTTGAACAAATATATGAATGAGTTTGTAGGTTGGAGTTGCGTTATATTTACTGTTTTCAAGTTATAAATTTGCTCTGCTCGAGATCAGAAGTCCGCATGGTATTACCCAATATTGTGTTCGAGCTAGCCTTCAGTTCTCTGACGAATATAAGCTGAGAAGGTGCTTTAAATAACCTAAACTAAGGAAATTCCCTGTACTTATTAACATCGAACTTGTTACCCTTTTTGTGTGTTCAGTGGACGAGTCAAAATTTCCAGCCTTCAGATAGGTGTACCGTTTATAGGATTTCGTCTGTCACGTGACTATGGGGATTTCTGTGAGTTCTTCAACCGGGCGTAGGTTCTTCGCCTGAAATTATGGCATCTTCTCCAAATATTCCATTGTTCTTGAGTTTGAGGATGTGTGTGTGTGTGTGTGTGTGTATGGTTGGTATCAGAAATTTATCTTGAAACACGTCCACTGATTGTGTGGTCGTGTTCCATTTTGATTTATTCATTAACCTAAAGTGTGTCTGCACTATTAAAGATATCTATCTGTGTGTTAATTATTTTATTCCTTTTGTTAATGATTAATGCCCCATGTTTATATATGTTTGCCCATATTTATAAATGTTTCCAACCATGTGATTGAACTCGTGTGTTCGTGTGAATGTGAATGTGTGCTTTTAATATTGACTGACTGCCGCGCAATGGCTTACAGTCGCCGCCTCCCGCTCTAGGCCTCGTCTTGTTGTAGTTAAGAACGCATGGCTTCGTCTGTCGTCTGCGCTAGCGTCTGCTGGGTGGCCAGAGACAAGCTTACTTGGCAAGATGGCGAGGTGGCAGTGTTCTTAGTGTATTACTAACCTAATCTTGGACGAAAAAGGTGACAGGAGACCTCTCTTGGAGCTATTGTAGAGGTGATTGTCTTGGCCAGGTAGCAAGGGTTGGTAAACACTAGTCTCTGAACGCACTCTGCATCGCTTTTAGCGCGCTCTGCAACCGGTGTACGGCGGGGGAAGTTTTTCCGAGGCCTTAGAGCTTTACTCTTGACTCTTCATTCTGGCTCTGACGACTGTGGAAGTACTCGGCCGAATCATCCTGAGGGGAAGGCATGCTGTTAGGACTTTACTTTCTTTGTAATCAGGCAGTTTTGGTTTTTCAATGATAGTCCTCTTGAGTAATTCCTTCGGTATGTGAGGAAAAGTGTTTCTTAATTTACAGAACTCGAGTAAATCCAGTGTAAATTTATTATTTGCATTTTCATTCCAGTGATGATAGTGTGTCTGGTTTTGCTCAAGTTAGAATACACGAGTATGGCCTTCAGCCTTTGTGTAAACTTAGTGTGTTTGAATTTCCTTGTGTTATATTTATTGTTTTCAAGTTATAAACGGTACACCTATCTGAAGGTTGGAAATTTACACTCGTTTCTGTATCCGCAAGTATGCTAAATATTTCTCAGATTTTCTGATTTGATTCCGTTTTTCCTGTCTTGTATGACCGATTGCATCACATGCTTTCGTAACGGTCGTTACTTTGGCCTTCAGCCAAGCTTTTGTTAATACTAGCTTTCACTATATGAATTCTCACGTGTGCTTTACTTGCTTATTCTAAATTAATTTCTGTTTGTAAATGCTATGAAATTCGGCGTGGTCGCGCACACGTGGTACTGAAGAATAGTGAGCCGCTGCCTCACCACACATGAATTCGTTCAGTGCACAGTATATTTATAAATTTGTGATCAAGACACCTGCCATCTCATCAAGACGGGGACGACGCCTCGTTTTGCCGCTGCTTTCAAGTGTTCCTGGAGAGTGATGTACTGTCGAGCAGTATGCGCATGTCTGTGAATGAATGAATGTGCTTTCAGCTACCAATTGTGAGATCGAAAATTTCCTCCCATGTTACCTCCATATTCATAAAGGGCAGAAAGAATTTTAATATGTGCAGTAATTATATAAATTAATCCACTTTTGTACAAGGTGTATGCTTAATTTGGTCTCCCCACATTTAATTGCTTGTTATTTTCCAAAATAGATTGTTATTTTAAAGTAGGAAACGTCTGCTTTATGATTTCATGCTCCCCATCCCATGTTTAATTATCTGCTCATTTATTTTTTAACGTTGATTTTGTGTTTGTTAAAACGTTGGCTGCTCCCTTAAGGTGTTAGCAGTTAGATAAATTACCATTGCGCATGTACTGTGGCCACTCATAAAGTAATTTAGAGCAGCAGTGAGCGTTTTAACTTACATTTGCAGGTCTCAACTGCCCGAGATCTTGCTTATTTTTAATATCAGGCTACTTTGAATCTACATAGGAGACTCTTCATGAGATTTTGACGCTGATACTGGAGAGCTGAGTAGCTCTGAGACATACATAACCCCCTGTATGCTGTTTTCTTGGTTAGTCAGTGCAAGTTTTGCCTATGTACAGGCTCTCTAGGAGGGAGGAGGAGATGGCCAGAGAGAACAGGGAGGAGTACATAGAATAACTGACTATTGCAATAAATAAATACTCGACAACGCCGGTTTTTCAGGTAGCTAATACGATGAGAAGCCTAAGAGGATAAAGAGGTAAGAAACACTGGATTCACTAGTGTATATATATATATATATATATATATATATATATATATATATATATATATATATATATATATATATATATATACAGGGTGGTCCCAAAATGTCTGAAATGCTTGTCAGGACATTGTAGGGCAGGTTGTACTCAGACATAAATGTTAAGAAAAAAATATGTCGCGTCGTGCAGTTACCGTGTTATTTAGCTTAGAAGTTAGCCAATCACATCGTTTGGCCCGCAGATTCGAACAACCCTCTAGAGGCAGCGTTGCCAAACGTATCCTCCATGTTGTAGTCATATGCGTATAAAATTGTATATGAAAGGTCGTTATAACGTGAGACACTGTGGTCTTGGGGTAGAAAGCTGGACATGTCAAACCGAAGTTCCTGACTTCGATCCTCACCAGGGTTATCGTTTTGTTTTTATCCAAATGGGGAAACACATCTGTATTTTTTGTCTAATCATTTATGTATGGATTTCACGTAAGTAACGGAACTGTACATCTTTTTTTTGCATAAACACATTGGCGTTGGCCCCAAGTATGCACATTTATTCCGAAAGCTACAGTATCCATAACATTCAATAATTGCTCATAAATGCATCCGACAAAGGTCTAAGAATATGTACCTGTTTGGACATAAATATGGAAAAACAATAAACCTCATACACAGTCAATGGTCATACATGTAACAAATGCAAGGAAAGTAATGTATAACATAAAACAATAAACTGATATTTTGGCAGCTGTTTAACGTAAGATCGTTATTTTCAGGAGCGAAACATAACACTAAATTCATAGTAGCTGCTCAAAGTGTCCTCCAGCCTGACGGCACGCATTGCAACGCTGCGTCATTGACTCCGCAAGCTTTTCGAAATTAAAGGTTTCCTTGATTTCATCGAAGGCTAAAATTATTCTCTCAAGAAGCTCTTCAGTTGTATCTACTGGGGTCACGTAGACGATTTGCTTCACATGGCCCCACAAATAAAAGTCTAACGGCGTCAAATCTGGTGAACAAGCTGGCCAGAGGAATGGACCGCCTTATCCTAAGAACAGCACACACTGCCTTGCCTAAGGGAGGACTCGAACCTCCGACGGTGAACGGCCGCACGCAGCACAGTACGGCGCCTTAGCGCGCATGGCTTTTCCGCCGCGGCAGTACGCAGTTTACGCATGTTGGAATGTTTACCTTAAGTCTCACTCCGACATTGCTCAAAATATTCAAATGTTTGTACGTCTATGGGACTTAACTGGCCGGTCGCGGTGGCCGAGGGGACTGAGGCGATCCAGTCACGGTCTGCACGGCTATTACGGTCGGGGGTTCGAATCCCCCCTCGGGCATGGATATTTGTCCTTAGTATTAGCTAGTTCGTAAGTAGTTTGTAAGTTTAGGGACTGATGACCCCGTAGTTAAGCCCCATAAGCTATACAAACATTTGAACATTTTTGGGACTTAACTGCTGAGGTTGTCAGTCGCTAGACTTACAAACTACTTAAAGTAATGATATCACACGGACCCATAGATTAGATTAGTACTTGTTCCATAGATCACGACTACGACATTACGTAATGATGTGGAACGTGTCAGGTTAATGAAAGGTGTCTTTACAAATTATTACTTTGTACTAAATATTACATGATACAATTTATTATTTTTTCAGATTTACTAATTTATATCTAAAAATTCATCTATAGTGTAGAAGGAGTTGCTATTCAGAAATTCTTTAATTTATTTTTAAATGCTAGTTGGCTATCTGTCAGGCTTTTGATGCTGTTTGGTAGGTGACCAAAGACTTTTGTGGTCGCATAATTCACCCCTTTATGTGCCAAAGCTAGATTTAACCTTGAATAGTGAAAATCATTCTTTCTTCTAGTGCTGTAGTTATGTACACTGCTATTGTTTTTGTAGTGTACAGAGTACTGCAAAAACAATAGCAGTGTACATAACTACAACACTAAGAGAAAGAATGATCTTCACTATTAAAGGTTAAATCTAGCTTTGGCACAGAAAGGGGTGAATTAGGCTGCCACCAAAATCTTTGGTCACCTACACGAGGGAGCACTCGAACCTCCGACGGAGAGCAAACGTACGCTCCGCAGCAGGGCACTTAAGAGCGCTCGGCCTTTCCACCGCAGGGACTGATGGCCAGTGTAGTTTAGTTCCTTGACCTCCAGACCAATCAATCAATCATTCCAACTCGGCTCCAACATTTCTCGTCGTAGTGCACGTACTAAAGTGTTGTTATATGAACAAAGAATACAGTTTAGTGTAGTGAAAATGTCACGGATCTTTACACATGCACAGTTTGATAACATGACGTTTGCCTATGGTTTATCCAATTCAAGAACTGCTGTGTGAGACCTAGTTATTAATCTGACCGGCGGCTTAGATTCGAGACCTTCGCGCCTTCCCAAATCCCAGAAGTGGAGTGCTAACGCTTGTGGCTATCCGGGCGGGAAAGCAATCTCACCAGTATCTATTGTAAACTAGCTTAAACCCGCGGCTCCACTCGCGTGTTGGCTGATTATGATAGATAAGCTATCTTTCAGTCGTGTGATATTTATTTATTCTTATATTTCCTTATTCGTATGCGATTCCTTACAGAGAAAGAACTGAAGACATTGTAGCACGCATAGACCAAAGATATGGTCTGTGGCATCACGTTTCGCTGTATGTAACCTCCTTACTGTAGAGTCGCAAACGTCATCGCTGATCTTCAGTCCGAATTTTTTTATAATTTGACGACGTTCAACCACCATATTTTCCACCCCTTATAGCTATCGGCATGGAACTGCTACGGTGTACAACAGGAGACTTTGGACACCAATTACACACAGACCATTCGTTTGCGTTCTTTAGTTTTCTTTGCACACACACGTAGAATTTTATATACGTCGATAACTTTCCATCCCAATATACTCCACCCTTTTATCATTATCAACCCTCAAGCAACAATGTAACCAATGAAACCATTTTCAAAGAGTAATTATTGTTCTGCACTTCGCGTTATATTCTTCAAATTACTAAATATCTATCAGATTTTTATAAAACAGTGCCTAAAACCTTCCTCAGGTATAAATTAGTAACTGTACAAATATTTAAGTCTCTGCGTCTTGTCGTTCGGACGTGATAAGCGTACACCGAACAGACATTCACATTTATATATATATATATAGATAAATAGCTATCCGAGAGAGTGGAAGAGAGCGTATAAAATAAACATTAACAAGAGCAAAACAAAAATAATGGAATGCGGTCTTAGAAAATCAGGTGATGCTGAAAGAATTAGATTAGGTAACGAAACAATTATGAGTTTGCCGGCTGCGGTGGCCGAGGGGACTGAGGCGCTCCAGTCACGGTCTGCACGGCCGCTAAGGTCGGGAGTTCGAATCCCCCCTCGGGCATGGATATTTGTGCCGTCCTTAGTCTTAGCTAGTTCATAAGAAGTTTGTAAGCTTAGGGACTGATGACCCCGTAGTTAAGTTCAAATGTTCAAATGTTTGTTAAGCTTATGGGACTTAACTACGGGGTCATCAGTCCCTAAACTTACAAACTACTTATGAACTACTTACGAACTAGGACGGCACAAATATCCATGCCCGAGGGGGGATTCGAACCCCCGACCGTAGTGGCCGTGCTGACCGTGACTGGAGCGCCTCAGTCACCTCGGCCACCGCGGCCGGCCCGTAGTTAAGTCTCATAAGTTCTACAAACATTTAGTTTTTAGTTTAGTAGATGAGTTTTGTTACTTGGGTAGTAAAATAACATGCGATTGTCGCAGTACAGAGGATATAAAATGCAGAATGGCAATGGGAAGAAAAGCATTTTTGAAAAAGAGAAATTTGCTAAAATCGAATATTAATTTAAGTGTAAGGAAGTCTTTTCTGAAGGCATTTGTGTGGAGTGTTGCCTTGTACGGGAGTGAAACATGGAGGATAAGCAGTGCGGACAGTAAGAGAAAAGAGGCTTTTGAAATGAGGTGTTACAGAAGAATGCTGAAGATTAGGTGGGTAGATCGCATAACTAATGAAGAGGTACTGAACAGAATTGGTGAGAAAAGGAATTTTGGGCATACCCTGACTAAAAGAAGGGATCGCTTGGTAGGACACATTCTTAGACATCGAGGAATCGTAAATTTAGCATTGGAGGGAAGTGTGTGGGGTAAAAATCGTAGAGGGAGACCAAGAGACGCGTATAGTAAGCAGATTCAAGTGGATGTGGGTTTTCGTTCTTATGAGGAGATGAAAAGGCTTGCTCAGGATAGGGTATTGTGGAGAGCTGCATCAAACCAGTCTCCGGACTGAAGACCATAACAACAACAACAACAACAACAGCTATCCGATAGCCATAAAACCGTGACTAAAACCTTCCCCGGGCAGACATTAGTAACTGTACAAATTTTTAGCCTACATCACACTTGTGCGTCCTCTCCTGGAGTACTGTTGCCCCTTGTGGGACCCTCACCAGGTGGGACTGACGGAAGATATTGAGAAGGTTCAGAGAAGGGCGGCTCGTTTTGTTTTATCACGTTACGCGGGGGATAAGCGTCACAGAAATGTTGCACGAATTGGGGTGGAAATCATTAAAAGAAAGACGTTATTCATTGCGGCGTGATCTGTTTGCGAAGTTTCAATCACCGACTTTTAGTTCTGAATGTGAAAATATTTTGCTAGCACCCACCTACTTAGGGAGACATGACCATCCCAATAAAATAAGAGAAATCAGATCGAAAACGGAACGATTTAGGTGTTCTTTCTTCCCGCGCGCTATTAGAGAATGTAACGGTAGAGAAAAGTTATGAAAGTGGTTAATGAACCCTCTGCCAGGCACTTAAATGTGATTTGCAAAGTATCTATGTAGATGTAGATGTAGATGTCTTTTGGTTCAGACGTGATAAACGTACACCGAACAGACATTCACATTTAGATGAATGCTGATACACGGCAATGATCATCGCTGTATCAGAAGTGAAGTTTAAAGTACTAAAAAGCGTTGTGATCGCGCGAGCATGTTTCACGATTTCGTAAGAAGTGACACTACATAACATATACCGGCAGATCATGCGTATAAAACTAATCGGTTACTTATATTTACGGGCGACTATGGAATTCATATCCGCCAAATTTTATAAGCGTGAAAGTTTGACTGTAACTCATTTTATACGCGCTTAAAGTAACGGCATATGAAATGTCATCGGTTGAGAATGGAAAAGATATAATTCTGAGTTTGCACGACGACTTTCCAAAAGCGCTGTATTTATGAGCTACGCGTGTGGTATTAAGTTTTTATAAGAGAGGCAGTCGGTGCGCGCATGCGCAGTGAGTGATAGTATTTGAAGCGGAAGCTAGGGCGGCATTAAGCCGCGGGCGGTTCTGCCTCCTTATTGCCCGTGCGTGATTATGCAAATACAAATGGCGAAACCATTTGAATTTGTAAATTTCGTTTTTGTGTATGTATTGCAATTTGCGATGCCGTCGCAGTACTTCGTGTTGCTCTGGCTGTAATTTACGAACGAAAGAACTTAACTGTATAGCATTCGTGAAGAGAGGGAAAGAGCTCTGTTGCCGGTTACAAGTTATTGTTTATAACTACTGTGTCATAAGCTCTCATCACAGCTGATTTACATACAATGGCTTATGTAACTCGAAATAATAGACGAGCACAGCTGTTCGGTTTTACTGTGTACCGCATAGTTGCGGTAGGGTCAGTGCGAGACATACATTAAAATAAGCCTAAGGATATGACAATGTTACTCCGTTGTATTTCTTGATTTCTTCCGTGTTCTACGCCCGAACGACGTAGCGTGATATCTGATTTGGCACAAGACATGGAGACATTTATGTAGTTCAGATAAAGGGTCTATTATTCATATTTGTTACATTCACGTTGCTGATATAGCTCCCTTTCAGAACAGGTGTTAGGCTTTTCTTTCTCTACGGGGTGATTAATTCTAAAAACGAGCCGTACGTTGTAGACGTGAGTCATAACTCTCACTAAACGCGTTTATTGAGGGTGCTTGCGTGAGTGAATAGCTAAACTATAAAAGTTTTTTTTACACTGTTATTTAATATGTTCGCAGAGTAATCTGTGAAGAAAAGTAAGGATAAAAGTATAAAGGGAATGAAAATTCAGGGAGAAGATATAAAAACCTTGCTGTATTCAAATGTTTGTAGAACTTATGGGACTTAACTACGGGGTCATCAGTCCCTAAGCTTACAAACTACTTATGAACTAGCTAAGACTAAGGACGGCACAAATATCCATGTCCGAGGGGGGATTCGAACCCCCGACCATAGTGGCCGCGCAGATCGTGACTGAAGCGCCTCAATCCCCTCGGCCACCGCGGCCGGTCTTGCTGTATTCCGATGACGTATTTCTGTCAGAGGGAGCAAAGGAATTGAAGAAGCAAGTGAACGGAATGTACATTTTCTTGGAAGGCAAGTATGAGATGATCATCAACAGATGATAAATATAGTCGATTTAAGCGATACTGAGAAAATTAAGGAAACAGAAAATAAAGGTAGTTTATGTTTATATGTTATCGGCCGTTGTGTTGGTTTTAGTGCGCGGAGCAGTTACTCTTCAATCAAGCAGCTCTTCAGTTGATGAAATGTTTGTAAGGCTTATGGGACTTAACTACGGGGTCATCAGTCCCTAAACTTACAAACTGCTTATGAACTACTTACGAACTAGGACGGCACAAATATCCATGCCCGAGGGGGGATTCGAACCCCCGACCGTAGTGGCCGTGCAGACCGTGACTGAAGCGCCTCAGTCCCCTCGGCCACCGCGGCCGGCTCTTCAGTTGATCTCACCCCACTTGCGCTTATCAGACCTGACTGTGATTCATCCAGCACGACAGTGCTTAACTGCGGAAGCTAGCGTATTCACTGCGGCACACCCATTGGCTTGACAGCTTTAGTAGAGAAAATCTAACATGCAGAATAGCACTGAAAAGTAAATCACTTCAGAAGAAATTTGTCAACATCGAGTATTAATATAATTGTTAGGAAATGTATTCTGAAGGAATTTGTCTGGAGCGACGAGTTACACAACCGTGAAACGCAGACGATAAGTAGTTTAACAAGTAGAAATTAGAAGCTTTTGAAATGTGGTGCAACAGAATAATGCTGAAGATTAGAAGGGTAGAATTGGGGAGAAAAGAAATTTGTGACATAACTTCACTAAAAGAAAGGAGACTAGTACATTAAGCGATTTCAACTGGATGTGGGTTTCCGTTGTTATTCGGAGATGAAGATGTTTTCACTGCATAAAGTAGCGTGGAAAGCTTTAACAAACATTTTTCGCAATGAATACGGTAATAACACTCACTTCATAAAATTGATTAAACGTGGCAATATCTGGCCTTAATTCTTTCGAAAGCAACACGAAGTGATGTATTCTGTCGACAATGGATCTCAAATTTATTGCATATTTCCACTTTTCTAGATTTCCGAAAGTCTATTGATACCATACCTCACAAACGGCGCTTGCGCGCTTATAGAATATCGTCTCATATGAATGATTTCCTACCATAGAGAACAGATTTCATAGTAACTGATGGAATCAACTAAAACAGAAGTGATATCTGGCAGGCGATGCTGTCATTTATCGTCTAGTAAATTCATCAAAAGATCAAAGCGAACTGAAGAACGCCGGCCGCGGTGGCCGAGGGGACTGAGGCGCTTCAGTCACGGTCTGCACGGCCACTATGGTCGAGGTTTCGAATCCCCCCTCGGGCATGGATATTTGTGCCGTCTGTACTCTTAGCTAGTTCATAAGTAGTTTGTAAGTTTAGGGACTGATGGCCCCGTAGTCAAGTCCCATAAGCTCTACAAACATTTCAACATTTTGAACTGAAGAACAATTTAGATATGATATCTGTATGATGCGAAAATTGGCAATTGACCCTAATGAAAAGTGGAAGGCCATCAACATTAGCACTAAAAGAAATCCTTTAAAGTTCGTTTGCAAGATAAGTCAGTCAAACTGAAATTGCGCCAGACTTAAATTGGAAACAACACTTAGAAAATGTTGTGTGGAAGACGAGCCAAAGACTATGTTTAATCGGCTGAACACTTATGAGGTGTAACAGACTTACTGAGGAGACTACCTAAACTATGCTTATCCGTCCTCATTTTGGAGTATTGTTGCGCAATGTGGGATCCTTATCAGATATGGACTGACGGAGGACATCGAAAGAGTACAACTGCTCAGTAACGTTGCAAGTTATGAGTATATGTAAAGTTTCAATGAAGATCAGTTGAAGGAAGGAAAGTTAGAGTTATTCATCCCGTCGACGACGAGGTCATTAAAGACGGAGACGGAGCTCATCAGAGACGGAGCGCAAGCACTTAGGTGGATAAGATAGGGAAGGAAATCCATCGGACCTTTCAAAAGAATCATCATGAAATTCCCCCTAAGTGATTTTTGGAATGATTGGGAGGCCTATTGCCCAGAGCGTGACTCCAGTGTCTTCCCCATCCACCACCAAGAGCAATAGTGAGATGTCCAAGAAAAGACACAAGGTGTTTTTTGAACGTCTGCCTCGGTGTGGTAGGTGTTGTGGTTCACTGCTCACTGTTTATCCAGTAGTTCGCATTTTTGTTTTCATGGCAGTGTTTAGTAGTTACAAACTAACACTTAAAAACATTATGAATAATTTTGTTTTCTTGTTTCCATTATTATTCGTCTTTCTTTTAGAGAGATAACTTTGTGCCACCTCCGCCGTGAGTTTCGCGTGTAGTTTATTTTCTTCTATAGAGGTAATATTGAAGGTACCGCATTGGGTCCGTTTTTAGCATCTAGTTGAATTTTGTGGTACATTTGCCGGTGCTGGAGTCACTGTGACTCCTGATATTCTCCGGCTTTCGTATTTCTAAGAATTACAGGTTAATGCGTTATTTTAAATCTCTGAATGGAAGTAACATAAATAGCTATCGCCTTTCACCTCAGCCGATGCGTTAACAGATTTCTCGACGTGTAATTGTTAGGCAAACGTGTGTAATTTTAATACATGTAGTGTAGAACAACCGTATAACCAACAAAAACACCAAACTATCTAATAGCCTATAATAATAAGGCAGAATTACTGTGTATTCGTTTCAATAGAAGCAATATCCCAACAGTATGTGAAATGAAACACTTGTCTAATTAAAAGGAAGCCGTATTATCTTAAGAGAGAGTTATGTAATTGTGTACTAAGAAAAGAAGGACGCATTGTACACAGAGCCAGAACGGTATTACCAGTAGCTAATGATACTGTTCGCCTTCTCATTAGTTGTATCAGTAATACAACGGTTTTATAGCTTCCCAAACTAAAAGATCGAGCGAAATAGTAAATCAGCTTGCAGATGACTTATGACGGCTAACGGCCAATTTTGCTCTTTGGTGCAGCGGCTTCATTAATCACTGAAGCGTGACACAGACTTATCCACGCAGTAAATCAGATAAGAGCTAAGGTCCTGCTTTATATGGATCTTTAAAAAATGACTGCGTGAGCCAGTTGCCTCTACATCATACTCCACAGATCTAGAGGCAAAGAATTTTGTCGATGAATGTATACCTTTTCTAAGGCAGGAGCTTAGTTCAAAGCTAAAAGTCTTTGCAAATGTGTTCCAATTTAGTTTGTACTCTGCATGTTATTGTATATGTTTTAGGAATTTGGTCAGGTCTACATCGTTAAGACAGTGCGCTCAAATATCCTCACTTTTCTTGCAAAAACTTTTTTGTTTTAGAAATACATTTCCGAGACTATTGCATTGATAATGACTTATTACAGACTCTAATAATTCTTGGAGACATTAAAACAAAAAGTTCAAATGTTTGTAAATCTATCGGACCAAACAGCGTGGTCATCAGTCCGTAGCTTACAAACTACTTAAACCTAGGTAAACTAACCTAAGGACAAACACACACACCCATGCCCCAGGGAGGACTCGAACCTCCACGGCGAGCAACCGCGCGCTCCGCAGCGAGACGCTTTAGACATTTTTTTTCTTTTTTGCTCTTCTGGTAGATCTATGGGTCGCGGTCGTTCGTTTAGTTTGTTCGTGGTTGTTCGGTGAATGGTTGGCTCAACTTTTTTATTACAGAGGGCGTTGAGCCCCCTGACCGGGCGCGCTGAGCCACGGCACTCGGCAGACCGCTCGGCTACTCCACCGCGGCGGAGACATTTCACAACATATGCCATCACACTTTGGGATAATTCATGATTGAGCAAAAACGTATACATTGCACAAAAGCGTCTAATTAGAATAATTTCTGGAGCCCACCCAACATCGTCCTGCAGGCAATTATTTAAGGATCTTGGGATCTTCACAGTAGCTTCAAAATATGTATACGAGGCGCGTCCAGAAAGTAAGTTCCGTTTGGTAATAAAATGAAATTGTACACAGATACAGAAGAAATTTTTATTGCACAAAATTCTACAACTCTTAAACTACTTTTCCACATAACTTCCGAAATTTTGCAGGTATTTGTCATAGCGTGGCACCATGTTTTGTATACCTTCTTCATAGAAATCTGCCGCCTGTGTCTTCAAGCAGTTGGAAACAGTTTCTTTCAGCTCGTCGTCATTGGTGAAGTGGTGACCGCCAAGGAAAGACCTACGGTTTTCCTGGATCTTGTCATCAATCGCGTGAACCAGTTCTTCTGTAACCAAAGGTGGATGCCCACTGCGTTCTTCATCGTGCACATCACTACGCCCGCCATTGAACTGTCGGACCCATCTTCTCACCATCGAATCACTCATCGCATTTGGTCCGTATACATCGCAAATTTGCCGATAAATTTCACTTGGTTTCACTTTCCTCGCATTCAAAAACCGAATCACCGACCTGATTTCACAGGGGGCGGGATCAACGCCGACATTTCAAACAAGCACAACAAAGCGTACGTAACTGACAGCGATCTCCAAATGGCGCACGTTCTTCTCCTTGATACACATAGTCTACAGCGCAAGTGCGGAACTTCAATCGCAGCACTGCAGCGGAGATAAATTGAAACGGAACTTACTTTTTTGGAAAAAATGTTCAAATGTTTCTAGAGTCTATGGGACTTAACTACGGGGTCATCAGTCCCTAAACTTACAAACTACTTATGAACTACACTATTAAAGGTTAAATCTAATGTTGGCACAGGAGGAGGTGAATTACGCTGCCACAAAATTTATTTTCTAATTTGGGCATCCACAGCTGAAATACATGATTGTTAAGAAATTCCAAAAGGTAATGCCCAAAGCGCACCTAATGGTCCCAAAAAGCTTAATACTTTTAATACATCAAAATACAGGCTTTCGTGTACTAACCGCTTCTGGCGACTCAAATTCTTCCTTCTAAAGATGTTTTGTTATTAATCCCGACCTTACTCTTCTTTAACCTTCTCCTTCTTCAGCTTGTCCCAGTTGAGGGATCGCTGTTCCTGATTTTTGCCTTCCGTTTCTCTTGGTCCCACATGTCTTCCCGGCTCAGTACCCTCTCTCTTAGGTCTTCAGTGATGCAGTCCATCCATCATCTCTTTGGTGTGCCTCTTCTTCTCCTACCCTCCACTTGTAACTCCACTTTTCTCTGCAACAGTTGTCCCCCAACCCTTCTCATCGCGTGCCCATACCACTGTAGTCTTTGTTCCTGGGCTTTTTCGATGCCTCCACTACACTTGTCTGCTCTCGAATAAGATAATTTCTTATTTCGTCATTCCTCGTTTTCCCCATCATCCACCTCAGCATACGCATTTCAGCCACGTTTAATTTCTTATCCTGCACTTTCTTCAACGGCCAGATCTCACTACCAAACAACATAGCTTGTCTCACCATGATTTAAAAAAATCCTTTTGTCTTTTGTTTTTTTCTTTTGTCTCAGTGCACACCTGACACCATTTTCCAGTTCCTCCATCCAGACTGGGGACTGTGGCTTTCCTCCGTATCTAAATCTCCTTTACTGGTTACATAGGAACTAAGGTAGTTGAATTCTCCAACTCTCTCCAACTGATCATTTGCCAACATAATTTTTCCATCTCCACCAAACCACAAGTATTCGGTCATCTTCCTACTAACTCTGAGTACTCCATTTTCCATTTCGTCCCTCCACCTTCCCGATGTTCTTTCTACCTTCAATTTGTTCTCCTCCACTATCACCACGTTGTCTGCAAAACTACCCGACCATAAAGCCAGATCCTGCACTCCTTCCGTCAACACACCCATCAC
Organism: Locusta migratoria; assembly: GCA_026315105.1. Taxonomy (NCBI): domain Eukaryota; kingdom Metazoa; phylum Arthropoda; class Insecta; order Orthoptera; family Acrididae; genus Locusta; species Locusta migratoria. The sequence goes on along the minus strand of CM048755.1, from coordinate 453,002,690 downwards.
TATATTGAACAAGTATGGGTTTAGTGCTGACCCTTAATGCAGTCCAACCATGACAGGAAACTTCTCAGTCACTGGGACACTAGATCTCGTCGAGTTTGCCCGTTTCGCCGCTTGGCGGCGCTAGCCCCGATTTCCTCGCTACTCCCATGCAGTGAAGTTACACTTTCGCATTCATACCTCTATTTTACATGTTTTGAAGTCGCGATTGTCATATAGGCCCCTATGATGTGGAAACATATTTAAACTAGATTATTTAAGCGCACTTTCAATATTGATAATTTTTTTAAGTTATTCTGGGATGGAAAAAGGAGAACAGAGCAGCGAATAACTGCATGGCTTCGCATACAGTAATTAATTTTTGGACTGTCCATGCATTAAAGTAGCGAGAAAAGGAAAGAGAGAGAATCATCAATTATTCTACGGCAACACTAATATTTATTCTTACCGCGTCACTTCATATTTCTGCAGGAGACCAACTAGATAACGATCGTGAAATCTACTACAATGTTTATCATATTCACAACTCACTTTTAGTAATTCTGCGAATAAACTAAAGTGAAAAGTTTCTAGTTCTGTAATACGAATTGTAGAATATTGCAGATTTTCAATCCTCTCGTAAAATTGTATTTTCAGCCATTAATTTCCAGAAGCTGAGTTAGGATTTACATTTTCTTAGCCTGTAGTCTAGCAAGAATGCATCGACACATATGTATCAAAAGGCACAATAATTCTACTTGCCCAGAAGTGAGTGTAATGTGATGTGCCTACAGCAGCACAGTTACTTCAGTCTTCTCTGACTTGAGTTGAGCCGGCCGCAGTGGCCGCTGTCAATCGTATTTGCAGATTTCGCCTTCATCGCATCCACCTCGCCGAATCACCTCTCTGTCCCAGGTGTGGGGTGGCTGACAATGACGAACATCGTTTTGTTTGCGGTACTGCTGCTGACGTTTGGCAACTGATTCGCCGTATTATAGCTTTCCTCACGAGAACTATTCCAGAGAGTGTTACTCCTCATTCGTTCTTATTTCCGGAACCGAGTGTATTTTCCAAAGGCTAAGACCAATGCGGTGAATTGGATTCGCGGACATGCCATACACTATCTTTTTGGACACAATGCAAAATCGAATCTTGATTTTTGGACTTATCTCACGGATCGCCATTACAGAGTTGTACGACATCCTAAATACAGACAATACTTTTCTAACTTCCTTGGGAGTACCTTCAACGACCCTCCCCGCAGCTGGAATGTGTTCAGTCAATAGAGAAGAATTTTAAATGTTTGAACTGCTGTCCCTCCTTGAACTGTTCAACGGAATGCACATTCTACGAGAAGCCGTGACTGAACTTACTAGCCGCAGGGAACCGAGATCTTCTGAACTATACAACGAACATCAAGATCTATTAAATAAAAATAAATAATTAAAAATAATGAAATAAAATCATACTGCCGTAAATAAAGAGAATTTATTTGTTTTGTCTCCTACACATTCCCCTTCCTTTTCTTTCTTTCTGTTCCCTTATACAGTTAGGTTTCCAGGGGTAGTTTTAGTTAGGCGCCAACGCCTGAAGAGGTTGAGGTTCTTTTTTTTTTTTCTATTATTATTATTAGAGTCAAAGTGGCGGTGGCACTTTTGTGGACCCTTTTCAACTTAAAAAAAAAAACACTACCTAATTATTAAAAAAACCTCTACAACGCCCAGTATTTTGAACACATCATTCAGAGGGCAAAACGCTCTCTGTAAAAAAAAAAAAAAAAAAAAAAAAAAAAAAAGGCCTGCCAGGCACAGTCTGCACGGCCGCTACGGTCGGGGGTTCGAATCCCCCCTCGGGCATGGATATTTGTGTCGTTTTTAGTATAAGTTAGTTCATAAGTAGTTTGTAAGTTTAGGGACTGATGACCCCGTAGTTAAGTCCCTTAAGCTTAACAAACATTTGAACTTGAGTTGATTATTTACATACTTTTTCAATACAATTACTTCTAGTGGATCAAGAAATGTAGACCTAACAAACAACTGGGTTCTGTTTGAATCAGAAGTGATATCACTGTCACAAATTGCTGGGTGTTTTATTCCCAATTTTGCAAGCAATTTTTCTTTTTGTATGAGACTTTCATAGTTGTAAAGGGATAGACAAATAAAGGGGCAACGTAAGGAAAATGTGAGGAACTGAATTTGGCTTCAAGTGCCAATAAATTCTAGGCAGCTCTACTTCGTTTCCATGAATAATAAATTTGTCAGGTTCTAACTATCTAATATTAAATTTTCAGTAAACTGAGCATCACAAATGTTATGGGATAACTTTTTTTTTTCATTTGTTAAAATTTACTAAATCTTGAAATGGAAAAGCGTCTTAGCTCCTTGCAACTTCTATATCCTGAGTTGTAACCAGGTACAGAACAGGAAGGCATCGCTACTTTAGTTTAGGAGGCTCCCACTCTGAGATTCATTTCAATCGAAATATTTGCTTGGCATTCACGTTTTTTAGGTTTAATTTAATATCGAACGTCACTAACAATCTGTACCGCTGCACAATTCTCCATATGAAATCCGAAATATTCACAAATCAGCAACGAAGCAAATGCTATAGCGTTTATCAACATGAAAACAACAGCGCGCAAACCGATCGCAGCGCTGCTCACGGGAGAGATTCTCACACTAACCCTATTCAGCCCATGCTATTGAAGACGAGAGGTCACACTTTCTACTTCTATACGCTATGCCAAGAATTTCAGAAGACGAGGTATTAAATCTTGAACCATTGCTTATAATGTTCATCAGGTCATCTGCACTACGCTACACCCGCATAATTGTAATTGTGTTGTTGTTGTTGTGGTCTTCAGTCCGGAGACTGGTTTGATGCAGCTCTCCACAATACCCTATCCTGAGCAAGCCCCTTCATCTCCACATAAGAACGGCAACCTACATCTGTCTGAATCTGCTTAATGTATCCATCTCTTGGTCTTCCTCTGCGATTTTTTCCCCACGCACTTCCCTCCAACGCTAAATTCACAATTCCTTGATGTCTAAGAATGTGTCCTACCAATCTATCCCTTCTTTTAGTCAAGGTATGCCAGAAATTTCTTTTCTCCCCAATTCTGTTCAATACCTCCTCATTAGTTACGCGATCCACCCACCTAATCTTCAGCATTCTTCTGTAGCACCATATTTCAAAAGCCTCAATCCTCTTCCTGTCCGCACTGTTTATCGTCCATGTCTCACTCCCATACAAGGCAACACTCCACACAAATGCCTTCAGAAAGGACTTCCTTGGGCTTAAATCAATATTCGATGTTAACAAATTTCTCTTTTTCAAAAACGCTTTTCTATCCATTGCCATTCTGCATTTTATATCCTCTGTACTGCGACCATCAATTGTTATTTTATTGCCCAAGTAACAAAACTCATCTACCTCGTTTATTGCTTCGTTTCCCAATCTAATTCCTTCAGCATCACCTGATTTTCTTACACTGCACTCCATTACCCTAGTTTTGCTCTTGTTAATGTTCATCTTATATGCACCTTTCAGCACACTGGTCCATTCCGTTCAATTGGTCTTCCAGGTACTTTGCTGTATCTGACATAATTACTATGTCGTCGGCAAAACACAATGCTTTTAATTCTTCACCCTGAACTTTAATTCTTTCTCCAAATTTCTCCTTGCTTTCCTTTATAGCTTGCTCAATGTACAAATTGAATAACAATGGAGAAAGACTACAACCCAGTCTTACTCCCTTTTCAACCACTGCATCCCTTTCATGCCCTTCAACTCTGACAACCGCTGTCTGGTTTTTGTACAAGTTGTAAATAACCTTACACTCCCTATATTTTACTCCTGCTTGCATCAGAACTTGAAAGACTTTATTCCAATCAACATTGTCAAAAGCCTTTTCGAATCCACAAAAGCTAGAAATGTAGGTTTGCCTTTTCTTAATTTATCTTCTAGGATAAGCCGTAAAGAGAGTATTGCCTCCGTGTTCCTACATTTCTCCTGAACCCAAAATGATCTTCCCCGAGGTCGGCTTCTACCAATTTTTCCATCCTTCTGTATATAATTCGTGTTAATATTTTGCAACCATGACTTAATAAACTGATGGTTCTGTAGTTTTCACACCAGTCTGCACTTGCTTTCTTTGGAATGGGGATTATAACATTTTTGTTAAAGTCTGAGGGTACTTCGCCTGTCTCATACATCTTACACACCAGGTGAAACAGGTTTGTCATGTCTGGTTCTCCCAGAGACTTCAGTAGCTCTGAAGGAATATCATCTACTCCAGGGGCCTTGTTTCGACTTAGGTCTTTCAGGGCTCTGTCAAATTCTTCTCTCAGTACAGTATCTCCTGTTTTATCTTCATCTACATCATCTTCCCTTCCTACAATATTGTCTCGATGTTCATTTCCTTTGTAGAGCCCTTCTATATACTCTTTCCACCTTTCAGCTTTCCCTTCTTTGCTGAGAACTGGTTTTCCATCAGTGTCCTTGATATTCATAGAGCTGTTTTTCTTATCTCCAAATGTTTCTTTTATTTTCCTGTAGGCTTTATCTATTTTCCCCTATTTATACATTCTTCTACATCCTTGCATTTGCCTTCTAGCCACTCCTGTTTAGCCACTTTGCACTTCCTGTCAATCTCATTTCTTAGTCGTCTGTACTCCATTTTGCCTGTTTCATTTACTGCATTTTTATATTTTCTCCTTTCATCGATTAAATTTAGTATCTCCTGTGATATCCAAGAATTTTTTTAGGTGTTGCCTTCCTACCTATTTTGCCCTCTGCTACCTTCACTATTTCATCTCTCAATTTTACCCATTCCTCCTCTACTGTTTTATTTTCCCCTGTTTCTGTCAATTGTTGCCTAAAGCTCCATCTGAAATTCTTAAGAACCTCAGGTTCCTTCAATTTGTCCAGGTCCCATCTCCTTATTTTCCTACCTTTTTGTAGTTTCTTCAGTTTCAGCCTACAGTTCATAACCAACAAGTTATGGTCAGAGTCTATATCTGCCCCTGGGTATGTCTTAACACTGTAAAACCTGGTTCCGAAATCTATGTCTTACCATTATAAAATCTATCTGGTATCTCCCGGTGTCTCCTGGTCTCTTCCAAGTATACAGCCTTCTTTTGTGATTCTTGAACCAGGTGTTTGTAATAACTAAATTATGTTTCGTGAAAATTTTACCAGGCGGCTTCCTCTTTCATTCCTTTTGCCCAGATCATATTCACCTACTATCTCCCCTTCCCTTCCTTGTCCTACTACCGAATTCCAGTCTCCCATAGCAATTAAATTTTCCTCTCCCTTAACTGTCTGAATAATTTCCTTTAGCTCCTCATATATTTCTTCGATTTCCTCAGCATCTGCAGAGCTAGTTGGCATATAAACCTGTACTACTGTTGTCGGTGTTGGCTTCGTATCTATCTTGACAATGATAATGCGATCACTGTGCTGGTCATTGTAGTTTACCCGCATTCCTATTTTCTTATTCATTATCAATCCTACTCCTGTGATACCCCGAACTGATTTTGTATTTATAATCCTGTACTCACCTGACCAGCAATCCTGTTCTCCCTGCCACCGAACTTCACTAATCCCCACTATATCTAACTTCAACCTATCCATTTCCCTTTTTAAATTTTCTAATTTTCCTACTCTATTAAGGGATCTAACATTCCACGCTCCGACCCGTAGAATGTCAGTATTGTCTTTCCTGATAATCACATCCTCCTGAGTAGTCCCCGCCCGGAGATCCGAATGGGGGACTATTTTACCTCCGGAATATTTTACCCGAGAGGATGCCATCATCATATGTTCATACAGTAGAGCTGCATGTCCTCGGGAAAGCCACAGTAGCTGATGTTACAAGGCCAGCTCAGTCAATCATCCAGACTGTTGCCCCTGTAACTACTGAAAAGGCTGCTGCCCCTCTTCAGGAGCCACACGTTTGTCTGGCCTCTCCACAGATACCCCTCCGCTGTGGTTGCACCTACGGTACGGCTATCTGTATCGTTGAGGCACGCAAGCCACCCCATCTCGGCAATGTCTGTGGTTCATGGGAAGCAAATAAATGTTTGTATAGTCTATGGGATTTAACTACGGGGTCATCAGTCCCTAAACTTACAAACTACTTATGAACTAATTACGTACTAGGACGGCACAAATATCCATGTCCGAGGGGGGATTCGAACCCCAGACCGTAGTGGCCGTGCAGACTGTGACTGGAGCGCCTCAGTCTCCTCGGCCACCGCGGCCGGCCATGGGATTGTAATTGTAATTATACATTGGTTTACATAATGACGACAGGTCGAATCTCTTAATGACTATCAAATGGTTTCATTAAGTTACGTTTATATTTTAATTTTATGATTACTAATGTCTGTGGAGTTTTGGACAGTGTGTTTAGAGTGCGATGAACTATGGTGTAGGTGTTTATTTTCACTGAGGGAAACACACATTAAGACACTGATGATCCTATGAGTATGAAACTATTTGGTCATCAAGAATAATGTGGACATTCACACTTAAGATTTTATCCCATCATTGAGTTCTGCTGTCTTTTAAGATCAAATTTATATAGACGTTAGTGCATTACAAACTGAGTATTTCAGATCAGGAAAGAACATTTAAGACAGTTCGAGGTCAGAGTGGGCAATATTTGGCGGGAACGTGTTTGTAAACTGCTTCTAAACCTGCAGATAGGTTACTGGGCAAACTTGAACATTTGTAGAACATTGTAAGTATACCTGCTCCATTTTCCCCTATGGAGTTACCTGAGGAAGTAGGTGTATGAGAGTTACAACTAAAGAGGAACTGACTAGTAAAATCATAGATTCCTGTCTTGTTGTTCAACTACGATCATAGGTGTCTCTTAGTGACAATAGTTTGTCAACACAACTGTGGCGAACCTATATTTAAGTTCGTTTCTGTAAAACAAGAGAGCTGCACACGCCAATTGCTTCACTTGTTACAGACTTCTCGTGTATTACCCATGAGATGCGTTAACTACAATATAAAGACGATAATAAAAAGTACATCAAGGAGGTATTTTGGAACTCTCTATTTTTTATGAGACAAACATAGTGACTACTGCCGACCGCAATATAAAATGACGTCAGGTGACGTGAGCACGTGACACGCCAAGAAAAGTATACAACATTCTAGCGATTAAATGAAGATCAGAGTTTCACGTCCTGTCGACAGCATAGTCATTAGAGACGGAGATCATGCTCGGATTTTTTTTAAATTAAGGATGGGGAAGGAAATCGGTTGTGCCCTATCAAAGAAACCATCCCGGCATTTGCCTGGAAAGATTAAGGAAAATCACGGAAAACCAAAATCTGGATGGTCGAAAGTGCATTGAACCACCTGAAGCATTATTCTCCGGTAGCAACTATGTGGGCTAAACATGAGGAAATCGAAGAAATTACGAAACTACATTGACCCTTCAAGTTATCTTAAAATACAGGTTAAGGATAAGCAAACACATATTTCTATCTTTTGTAAATTTGGAGAAAGCTTTTGACAGTAATGACTGGAATACACTCTTCCAATACATACGAGAGTTTGTATTTAAGTAGTGGCAACTATTTATTCACAACTGATAGAAAAGCTTTACATGATTGTACCTGTTACTGTCCTTCAAAGTAGTCAACAATATTGTGTAGAACACGATGCCAGCGATGTGGAAGGCGTGGTATACCGTTAGCAGAGTGTTCTGTTAATTGTGTGAATTGAGCTGTCTACTGCCTGTCGAATCTCTGAAAGCGTTCGCCGTGGTGGAGTGGCCGAGAGTTCTAAGGCATCTTGCTGCGGAGCGCGTGATTTCTCACAGTCGGGGGGGTTCGAGTCCTCCCTCGGACATGGGTGTTTGTGTTGTCCTTAGCATAAGTTACTTTAAGGTAGTTTAAGTAGTTTGTAAGCCTAGGGATTGATAACCAACGTTGTTAAGTCCCTTAGATTTACAAAGATATGAACATTTTTTTTTGAACAGTTCTGAAGCGAAGTGGGTCCTTCATCTTAAGAATCAAATCAGAGTCACAAGTCCTTAAGTCCAGGGAGCATGGTGGATGGTACACTACTTCCCAGTCCCATCGACCGAACAAAGCAGCCGCAGCTTCCGCTGTATGCGCCCGCGAATTGTGCAAAAAGATGAGTGGATTGCGCAGAAAGTTTTGCTGCTTCTTTCGCAAAGCTGGTCGCAGGTGATGCGCAAAAAAAAAAAAAAAAAGAACAGTAATACAGTAATAAAACTCCGTTGTTCGTGTTTCGAAAACATAATGACATCGTTACGTTAGACCGCTCGCTCACAAGTGACTGTGATTCCCTCGATTGTGCGCAAGCTGGTGATGTGAGACAGGCAAGTCCATTTGCTTGGATATAAGGTAGGTATGTCAACAACGTATGCTATCAACGACAATAGTAGATTCCATTGCATAGTGTCTCCACAGCAGTGTTGCTACTGTTATGTATATTGGTGTGGTGTCTGTTGCTTCGGCCATGTCCGGACATGGCCGAAAGAACAATCACCACTCCAGTCTATATAAATTTATTTATACGCGATGACAGCGTAAGGTTCATCCACTTCACCGCAAATGTGATAATACCATCATTTGATCAACGTACTAAATCCGAAATGGAGGACATAGTAATAGGTATTTCCGGTGTAGAGAAGCAGCTGAGAGAGCTAAATACGAAAAAGTCTGCTGGTCCGGATGGAATACCAGTTCGGTTTTACAAAGAGTATTCTGCGGCATTGGCCCCCTACGTAGCTTGCATTTACCGCGAAACTTTAATTCAGCGCAAAGTTACTAGTGATTGGAAAAAAAGCGCAGGTGACTCCCGTTTATATGAAAGGAAAGAGAACTGACCCACACAGTTACAGGCCAATATCGATGACATCAGTTTCATGTTGAATTTTGGAGCATATCCTCAGTTCGAATATAGTAAATTTCCTTGAAACGGAAAAGCTTCTTTCTATGAATCAGAGCGGGTTTAGGAAACATCGTTCATGTGAAACTCAGCTTGAACCTTTTCTCACATGACATCTTGCGAGCCATGGATGAAGGGCAACAGGCGGATTGTGTTTTTCTCGACTTCAAACAGGCGTTCGACGCGTTGCCATACTGCAGACTGCTAACGAAGATACGTTCACAGATTTGTGACTGGCTGGAAGACTTCCTAAGTAATAGAACGCAGTACGTTGTTCTCGACGGCGAGTGTTCATCAGAGACGAGTGTATCGTCAGGCGTGCCCCAGGGGAGTGTGATAGGACCGCTATTATTTTCTATCTATATAAATGATCTGATGGACAGAGTAAGTTGTAATTTGCGACTGTTTGCTGATGATGCTGTGGTGTATGGGAGGGTGTCATCTTTAACTGACTGTAATAGCATACAGGATGGCTTCGACAAAATTTCTAGTTGGTGCGAAGAATGGCAGCTAGCTCTCAATGTATAAAAATGTAAGGTGATGCGCATGAGTAGGAAAACAATCCTATAATGTTCGAATACGGCATTAGTAGTGAGCTTCTTGATGCTGTCGCGTCGTTCAAATATCTGGGCGTAACATTGCAGAGCGATATGAAATGGAACGAGCATGTAAGGACAGTTGTGAGTAAGGCGGACAGCCGACTTCGGTTTATTGGGAGAATTTTGGGAAGATTACTTCATCTGTAAAGGAGACCTCGTATTAAACGCTTGTACGACCACGTCTTGAGTATTACTCAAGTGTTTGGGGCCCGCAGTAGATCCGTTTAAAGGAAGACATAGAGGCGGTTCAGAGGCGAGCAGCTAGATTTGTTACCGGTAGGTTCGACCAATTCGCGAGTGTCACGGAAATGCTCCAGCAACTCAATTGGGGATCGCTGGAAGAAAGACGACGTGCTTTTCGTGAATTTCTGTTAAGTAAATTTAGAGGGCCGGAATTTGAAGCTGAGTGTAGTACGATCTTGCTGCCGCCTACTTACATTTCGCGCAGTGATCACAAAGACAAGATAAGAGAAATTAGGGCTCGTACGGAGGCATATAGGCATTCTTTTTTTTCTTCGTTCTATTTGGGAGTGGAATAGGAAAGGAAATGCCTAGTAGTGGTACAGTGTATCCTCCGCCACGCAACTTACGGTGGATTGCTGAGTATGTATGTAGATGTAGCGTTAGACCTCGTCCGTGAATACGAAATGGAAAGAGTAAGAGGGCACAGACGATAGGGGCGCTACGGTGGTAGTGTGAGACTTGTGGAAATTTGAGAGGCACGGGAGGTGAGCGCTGGTTGCCTTGTGGGTAAGGCGACCGTTGGCGAGCCGGGTTTGAGCCCCATTGAGTCATTTTAATGCCCTGGTGGGCTAAAGTCATTCCTATCCTTCCTCATTCTTCTTGCTTCTTCTCCTTAACAAAAGGATTTTCAAACACTCTTTCAGATTCTGAAGTCAGTGGGGGTAAAATATAGGAAACGGAAGGTGATTTACAATTTGTACAGAAGCCAAACTGCAGTTATAAGAGTCGAAGGGCATGAAAAGTTGAGAGGGGAGGAAGATACGGTTGCAGCGTGTCCCCATTGTTATTCAATCTGCACACTGAGCAAGCTGTGAAGGAAAGCAAGGAGATATTTTGAGAATGAATTGAAGTCCAGGGTGAAGAAATAAGAACTTTGTAGTTTCCCGATAACACTGTAATTCTTCCAGGGACAGCAAAGAACCTGGAAGAGCAAGAACGGAATTGACTGTCTCTTGAAAGGAGCGCATAAGATGAACAATCACAGGAGGAAGACAAGGCTAATGGGATGTACTCCAAGAAAATTAGGCGATGTTGAAGGAATTAGTTTAGGTAACGGGACAATTATTATTATTATTATTTTAATGTTCCGGCACTTGACTTATCGCCATTCGCTTTCTTGCTTCCCAGTACAATTGTGTTAAGTCTAAATTACAATTGTACAATTCTGAACACTCTTTTAAATGAACACTGTTCATTAGGGTACCCTTCTCGTGACACAGAACACATTCTGGAGACGGCACGATGGAGATCTTGTGCAGGTATGTCGGCCAAACAGTCATGTCTAGTAGTCAGGAGGAATGTTGCTATTGCCTCTCTTCTTGGCCAATCGGGTATTAGTTGATTATCCCAGAGGGTTTCCCAGATCTTCCCCTCACATGAGATTTTATTGATTCTTCTCAATTCTTCTTTAAATATGTTGTTAATCATGCGTTTTACTGCAAAATACGACGAGGTAGTTTTTCCAATTTGTTTAATTCTTGTGCTCTTTTTGGCTAGAAAATCAGATTTCCCATTACCATCTATGCCACACAGAGACGGTATCCACTGAATTGCAGTTTTGTTGTGGATATCTTCGACTTCAGCAACTTTTGGATCTCTTAACAATTGCTGATATTGCTGTTTTGGAGTCACAGAATATGACTGCTTTGTCAAATGTGTAGAAAAAGCTATTTAGCTGATTTACTGCAGTTCTGATGGTTTCAACTTCACCTTCAAAATTAGCGTGGTGCGATCCTAAAGTTTGATAAAACAGAAAATTTTGCTGCATATTCCTACATCAACGTTTTGTTCTTTTTGCATTAATGACCAATCCGTGTAGATGTGTAGCCACTGATCTTCGGGATATCACTGACTGATTGTTTTTAATGTTGTAGCTTTCATTATTGATGGGTCTGTTTCACATTGTTATTATTATCATTTATATCTAGTTGATACTGTAATTGAGGGAGAAGAATTGGAGAGAGTGGGAAAATCAATTTCTCAACAGTCACTTCTGGGAGATGATACTGTAATCTCGTATTTTCTACTTTTTCGATGAAGCTAATGTGTGTTTTTAACTGTCTACTTTTATTGTTACGTGACTATGTTTTGTCCTTTGATAGTGATTGGGTAAACGAATAAGTTTTTCATACTGAAGCAGTGCTAACCTTTGGATACTTGTTTCAGTGGGTTCTATCCCAGTCATAATTCTCATTGATGCTAGAGGAGTTGGTTTTATTCCACCAGTTATGATTCTTAAATCTTGGTTCTGGACTATTTCCAACTTGTTGATATTTATGGTAGCAGAAGCAACAAGTGCTTCACTACCATAAGTTAAGATTGGTCTTATGTAGGTTTTGTAAGTATTGCTGAGCATTGTTCGTGAAAATCTCCAATTACTCCCTGCTAATCTTTTCAGTATGCTGAGTTTGTGTTTTGATTTATCAGCGGTTTTATTGATGTGGTTGCGCCAGTTTAATTTTTGATCCATATATATTCCCAAGTATTTAGGGTTTTTATTCTGCTTCATAGCTTCCATTCCAATTTTCAGAGTTAAGTTTGCTTGAAAGTGACATAGCGAAAATAGTTGGTACAAGGTTTTTAGAGCGTTTATTTCTAGAAGGTTTTCATATGACGACTTTTCAAGGCGATTTATCAGTTGGATCATTTTCTCTGATTATTGATCCCTTTTGTTGTTTTGTGGTGAAATCCAGATAACTAGGTCATATGCATACAGTGCAGTTTTAACTTCTTTTATTGTAGATACATTGAGGAGAGGGTATTGATAAATGTGTTAAATAATGTAGGACTGGTCACAGCACCTTGAGGAACTCCCGTCTTGGACTTACTATATTTACTTAAAGTGTCATTTATTTTGTTTGCACAAAGTCTTTCTTGCGTGAAGTTGGATATCCAGCGCAACATTTTTCCAGAAATGTTTAAATTCCTTAGTTTTTCTAGCAGTTTTACTCTCTGTATATTGTCACATGCTCCTCTGAAATCCACAAGTATTGCTAGGGAAGTTTTCTTATCTCTGAAGGCTTCTTTTAGGTCTTATGAGAAGTTTAAAATCTGATCAGTAGTTGAATGGAATTTTATAAATCCTTGTTGTTTTTCAGAAAGAAGGTTCTCTGATTCAATGTACCACCAGTCGAGAATTTATCATCTTCTCCATAGTTTTAGCTACTATGCTTGTCAAAGATATGGTTCTTTAATTGTGCAAATTATCCACTGGTTTTCCTGGTTTTCATATTGGTATGATGATTCTCTTTTTCCAGATGGCAGGTATATATGATTTACATATTTGATTCATTAATTTCAGTAATGTTACCATTGCAACTAGGCCAAGATGTTTTATGAACTCAGGAAAATTATCTGGGCCAGGGTGTTTCCTATCCTTCAAGCTTGATATTGCTTGTGTAAGTTCTTCTGAAGTAAAATCATCGTTAAAAGTCTATTACATGTGTCTAAACATGCTTTTTGAATAGGATTTTCATTGGATTCTTTTTTTCTTTAAACTCTTCAGCTATAGCTTTTGAATGACAATACAATTTATTGAACTCTTTTGCAATATTTTGATCATTATATCATGTGTTGTTAGTATTCAGGACATATATTGGTTCTTGTTTTTTACATGTATATTTGTTTTCAAGTCTTCCAATGAATTTATAGAATTTACCACTATGTTTTCTGTAGTCTAAGTTTTCAATGAATTTGTTGAAAGTACCTCTTTTGGATTCATTTATTGTTATTTTAAATTTTGCTGCTATCTTTCTCCATTTTACCACATCAATATGTTCTCCTGTTGATTCTACTTTCTTCCTTGCGTTCTCTGAATCTGTTTTCATTTTGCTCGTGTTTCATTCCAGAAGGGTTTATATTGAAATTGTCTTGCTTTGGGGATATATTTTTTTGATAGCCTCAGTGATGATAAGATACAGCTTTTTATTATTCTTATCTGATCCATCTTTAATGAAATCAAAATTACACGTACTTAATTTTTCTTCTAATTCTTCTAAGTATTTATTACATTTTGCGTTCTTGAAGTTCTAGCTACTTTTTGGTAGAGTGCTTACTCTAGGTTTTGCTTTATTACGTATCTGAATCTTCGAAATTATCATACGATGTCCACTTCCTGGGTCGCATATTATTTTTCTCATTACGTTAGAAGCAATACAGCAGATGCCAAAGTTAAATCCGGATTGGTCAAACTACAATTATAGTGTAGGTAAGAGGGTGTGTCAGTGGAGCTGGATGTAAGTTTTATCACATGTGAGGAAATGAATTCTTCAACGACTTTTCCAGCAACATTAGTATCTTCATGGCCAACTAGTTGGAAGCGAGCTTTAAAATCACGTTATCACTGATTTGGAAGAAATCTTAATGATATCTAACTCATGTAACGGTAACTAGACAATAAAGGTGGCAGATGAGTTTTGCGACTTGAGCAGTTAAGTACACTGATCAAACCAATTACGTGATCTGTTGAGATATCTAGATTCTGGAGTATCGTCATCGGCAAAATAAACTAAAATAGTTCGACGCGTTTCTGTCGGTTCTACGAAGTGAAGACAACGTTACAGCAACGGAAATAGTGGTAATAAAAGAAAGTTGCTGCAGAGCGGGTGGGTGTTGTCTTGGTTTTACAAACTGAATTACACGAGCAGTTCGGTTCAGATAGTGTTGTGAGCAGGTAATGCAACGCAACAACAACGTACGTTATCCGAAACAATGACATGGAGAGCCATAAGAAGACTGGAAGCGTGATAGACACAGAGGGAGGTGCCTGCAGCTTCTGGAGTGTCCCAGTGCGTAGTTTCCAGGACCTGCACATGATTTCAGACAACCGTTAAAAGAAGGCAAGACGAAGGTCGTCCACGTGTCACCAGCAAGTGCTGACAGTTATCTTCGTTTAACAGCTGCAACGCATCCTCCAGCCAAAAACCACACACGCAATATCAACACAGATAGTCCGAACTCGCCTTCGGGAATGCGGCCTCTACCACAGAGTAACATATACAGAGGAGCAGCCCCCTCTAAACCACTGTCCTACGCTCCCCTTGTAGTTCCGTAAGATGCTAGCAGGTGTCAGGCCGTTTCCTGGCTTAGGGTGCCTCTCGTACGTCAGAGGGTAGCGTGGAGGGGAGGCCGCCTGCCATGAGGCCATGGCTGTGTCCGCCTAGCTGGCGTTTGAGGGGACGTGGTGGTGGGGGCAGCCGCTACCTGCCGCCTGCTCTGGCCAGTTTAAAGGGCTGCTTCTGACCTCAGCGCCATCATGGGACATCTTACGGAACTGCTGGAAATCCTCCCTCCCCGCAGCCCTGAGCGTAGGACCGGGCCCTTACGGAGGTTTCCCGTCTGTATATATTTGTCTGTGCCTCTATGCACGGAGGGCTATAGTGTGTGTCCCATCAAACCAGAAACTGGGCGGTGGAACTGTAAAAGGGAGTGTGGAGGGAGGCACTTGTGACTTCAAATGAAGAGGCGTTATTTTATCAACTGGAGAGCGGTTTTGAAATTTAATGAAGTAACCTTACCGCTTTGCTAAATATTGAACTCTTATCAACAACTGTAAATGTATTGTCCTATTGTCAGGATATTAAGTTTAACCACAAATTAACTTTGTATTCAAAATATCCACAGGTGTACTGTCGGTCTACAGTGTCCAACGGGCACAATATTTCGGCGATCATACATGTCGCCATCATCAGGTGAACTGACGGACTGAGCTTCTGGAAAGGCGCCGGCACGGTGATCCGCACGCTACGGCTGCTCGAAGGGAACTGGGTTCTAGCCCGGTAGCGGGCCATTTAAATATCCTCGGCCCGCGGAGCGACCCCTCCGCGGTCCGCGCCCCGCGCCGCGGCCGCGCAGTGGAACCGATTGCGCCGGCGTCTGAGATGACGTCGGTGTCAGGGCTCTGTCCGCCGTGGTCGTCACTTCGTTACGTTTGCTAGATTTACTCTAATTAACCCAATTGCTGGTTCCCAAGCTTTGCTAAAATTATAGCCACAGTCACGGTTTATGAGGTCGTCACCTGTGCGAATTTCAATGGCCTCTCTAACGACGCAGTCCCAGTATCTCGACGTCTGTACCAGAATCCAAGTGCATTCATACTCCATCGCATGATTCTCTGACAAACAATGTTCAGCGACCGCTGACTTGCTCGGATACATCAATCGTGTGTGCCTCTGGTGTTCAACGCATCCATCCTCGACGGTACGCATCGTCTGTCCAATATATGACTTTCCACACTGACACGGAATCTGGTACACGCCGGCCACTTTGTATTGTTAGGATAGCATTAACAAGGAATCTTATAAGCAGGTGGGATGTGGGATCTTTTTCTTGGTTCGGCTAAGAGGCGTAAATAAAACAACATTTACAAAATACATTTATTGAACAGTTAAATCATACATTATTCTTACTGTGAACCAGTTGACTCGGCGAATGTCGGTGGATAAAGGCGTGCGGCGGCGAAGAGGCGTTTCGCAGATTCGGCTGTATTCCTCTGGTTACGCTGGCGGCTATCTGCTTCTCGCTGTCCGCTGGACAGTATAACTGCGCTTGCCGGCGGACTAGCACTGTGCGTTAGAAGGCCGTAAATTCTGCGGAATTACCTCGTGACGGTGCGGAGAGATTTTTCCATCTTCTACAAGTGTTGTGTTGTGCTACTACCAGAGGTAGCGGCGCGGCGTGGAGGTTTTGCGACCTTGCCCTGGAGTCGAACCGCCGGACTTCAGACTGCACGTCTTCGTGAGGCAGAACCTTTCACCGAGATCACACGTGACTAACACGGCCAGACCGCATCCTATAGTTCTGGCCAGGCATCCTGGGTGAGTACCTCTGTTATTATTGATCTCCCTGAACGCTGTACTAGCGACCAGATTCTTCCGTCTTCTTTTTTCTATCTTCAACTGTCATGCCAGTGGCTGATCATGACTAAAACTCCACTTCTGCTACTGCTGCTGCTACTAACGTAGCTACTGCCAATCTGATGATTGATTGATTGATTGACTGATTTTTCCAGGGAAGCCAAAACAGTCTTGGTCCAACCCGCCACTGCCCGCACCGAAACTAAGTTTATTGTGCTGTATCGCTCCCTGTATATCTAGTAAAGCCAACCAATGCCCTTGAACAGTGCAAGGAGTCCCTTTACCAGTTATTTATTAGACACAATTTCTTTGGGTCTGATTGTCCCAATTATTCTGTGCCTTTTATTCTCCAATGCAATGCATTAGAAGATTAAATGTGATGCAGTTTCATCACCGTCATCACAGATCCTACATTTAGGGTCCTCTTCTGTTATTCCCATTGTACATAGGTGTTTTTTGAAATTCCCATGGCCTGTCAGCAATCCAACCATGAGTCTAATCTCTCTCCTGTTCTTCTGAGCCAGTTACGTAGCTCCAATTTGATCATTGCCTTGGTGATTGTCACGACAGGTTCCGGTCCAATGAATGGAGTCTCTGCCCCCATCCTGGCTAATCTGTCGGCATGTTCGTTGCCACTGATCCCCGAGTGGCCAGGGATACTACTCCATCGCTCTTTCTGCATCAAATTATCTTTCTCTTACTGTCTCTTACTGTCCGTCACTGTGTCACGCGGTGTCTTCTTGGCTGTGGTATTTATATGATGGACCTGGCTGGAGGTGAACGATCTTCGGGGTCTTTGTCTGCTGTCACCTTGTACAGTTTCTAGAAAGGTCAAACGTCACGTTGCTCTGGAGGTCAATACAGCAGGTTATTGGCTTCTACATCTACATCTACATGGGATACTCTGCAAATCACATTTAAGTGCCTGGCAGAGGGTTCATCGAACCACAATTATACTATTTATCTCCCATTCCATTCTCGAATAGCGCGCGGGAAGAAAGAACACCTGAATCTCTCTGTTCGAGCTCTGATTTCTCTTATTTTATTCTGATGATCATTTCTACCTATGTAAGTGGGAGTCAACAATATATTTTCGCATTCGGAGGAGAATGTTGGCGATTGGAGTTTCGCAAGTAACCCACGCCTCAGCGATAAGCGCCGTTGTTCTAATGATTCCCATCCCAGATCCTGTATCATTTCCGTAACGCTGTCTCCCCTGTATCGTGACAATACAAAACGAGCTGCCCTTCTTTGGACTCTCTCGATGTCCTCCGTCATGCCCACCTGATAAGGATCCCACACTGGGCTGCAATACTCCAAAAATGGACGGACAAGCGCAGTGTATGCAGTTTCTTTAGTAGTTCTGTTGCATCTTTTAAGAATTCTGCCAATAAAACGCAGTCTCTGGTTCCCCTTTCCCACGATATTATCTACGTGTTGTTTCCAGTTTAAGTCTGAAGTAATAGTAATTCCTAGGTATTTTGTGGAGTTTACGGCCTTCACATTTGATTGATTTATGTTGTAAACAAAGTTTAACGGATTTCTTTTCGTACTCATGTGGACGACTTCACACTTCTCATTATTTAGAGTCAATTGCCAATTTTTACACCATACTGATATCTTATTCAGATCGTTCTGCAGTTGGTTTTGATCTTCAGATGATTTTACTGGACGGTAAATGACGGCGTCATCTGCAAACAACCTAAGAGAGCTACTTAGATTTTCCCCTAAATCGTTTATGTAAATAAGGAATAGCAGAGGACCAATAACACTACCTTGTGGAACGCCCGATATCACCTCTGTTTTAGTCGATGCCTTACCATCGATTACCACGAACTGTGTCCTCTCAGACAAGAAATCCCCTATCCAATTGCAAATTTGGGGCGATATACCATAACCACGCAATTTGATTAAAAGCCGTTTGTGAGGTACGGTGTCAAAAGCTTTCTGGAAATCAAGAAATACGGAATCGATTTGCGAACCTTTGTCGATAGCACCCATCACTTCGTGTGAATATAGAGCTAGTTGTGTTTCGCATGAACGATATTTTCTAAATCCGTGTTGACCTTGGGTCAAAAGATCGTTCTGTTCGAGATAATTCATAATATTTGAATACAGGATATGTTCCAAAACCCTGCTGCAAATTGACGTCAATGAAATAGGCCTGTAGTTTAGTGGGTTACTCCTACTGCCTTTCTTGAATATAGGTGTGACCTGTGCAACTTTCCAATCTTTTGGTACAGATCCTTCTATGAGAGAGCGGTTGTATATGACTGTTAAGTAAGGAGCTATCGCTTCAGCATAATCAGATAGAAATCTAATGGGTATACAATCCGGACCAGAAGACTTGTTCTTATTAAGTGATTTTAGTTGCTGCACTACTCCGATGATATCTACTTCTATGTTATTCATTACGGCATCTGTTCGTAATTCGAAATCTGGAATATTGGTTTCGTCTTCTTTAGTGAATGAGTTTCTAAAAGCTAAGTTTAGTAACTCTGCTTTAGTAGCGCTGTCATCGACAGGATCGCCATTACTATCACGTAGTGAGGGTATTGTTTGTGACTTTCCCCGAGTATATTTAACATATGACCAAAATCTCTTTGGGTTTTCAGTCAAATTACGAGAAAGAGTTTCGTTGTGATAAATGTTGTAGGCATCTCGCATTGAAATCCTCGCTAAATTTCGAGCTTCTGAGTACAATCGCAAATCCTGGGGATTTCGTGTTCGTTTAAATTTAGTATGCCTTTTCCTTTGCTTTTGCAACAGTGTCCTGACCTGTTTTGTGTACCAAGGGGGATCGCCTCCTTCTTTTATTAATTTATTAGGTATAAAACTTTCAATTGCTGTCGATACCACTTCTTTGAATTTTAGCCACATCTGGTCTACACCTACGTTTAGTGTTAGAAACGAGTGGAAGCTGTCTTTCAAGAAGCAATGTATTTTGTTTCTATCTGCTTTCCTGAACAAATATACTTTGCGTTTATTTTTGGTAACTTTGGGACTTTCGATATTCAATTTCGCTACTACAGCTCTGTGTTCACTAATACCTGTATCCGTTTTGATGCTCATTATGAGCTCAGGATTATTTGTTGCTAAGAGATCAAGTGTGTTTTCACATCCATTTACAATTCTAGTTGGCTCATGAACTACTTGTTCGAAGTAATTCTCAGAGAATGCGTTGAGTACAATTTCGGACGATGTTTTATGCCTACCTCCTGATTTGAAAATATAATTTCGCCAACAGATCGAGGGTAAATTAAAATCACCACCTACTATTATCGTGTGAGTCGGGTACGTTTTTGTAATTAGACTCAGGTTTTCTTTGAACCTTTCTGCTATTGTATCGTCAGAGTCGGGAGGCCGGTAAAAGGAACCGATTATTAACTTCTTACGATTTTTGGGTACAACCTCTACCCATAATAGCTCGCACGAACTATCAACTTCAACTTCGCTACATGAAATACTACTTTTGACGGCGACAAACACGCCACCACCTATTTTGTTTAATCTATCCTTTCTGAATATCGTTAGATCTTTTGAAAATACTTCTTCTGAACTTATTTCCGGCTTGAGCCAACTTTCGCTGCCTATAATGATGTGTGTTTCGGTGCTTTCTATTAACGCTTGCAGTTCTGGAACTTTCCCGACACAGCTACGACAATTTACAACTGTTATACCGATAGTTTCCGGATCTACATTTCTCCTGTGATCCACCTGAACCCTTTGAGATTGCCCATTTTCTATTTCCCCGAAGCTCTTTATCCTAAAAAACCGCCCAGTCCACGCCACACAGCCCCCGCTACCCGTGTAGCCGCTTCCTGCGTGTAGTGGACTCCTGACCTATTCAGCGGAACCCGGAAACCCACCACCCGATGGCGCAAGTCAAGGAATCTGCAGCCTACACGGTCGCAGAACCGTCTGAGCCTCTGATTCAGACCCTCCACTCGGCTCTGTATCAGAGGTCCACAGTCGGTCCTGTCAACTATGCTGCAGATGGTGAGCTCTGCTTTCATCTTGCAAGCAAGACTGACAGTCTTTACCACTTCAGTTAGCCGCTCGAAACCTGAGAGGATCTCTTCAGATCACATTGGTTCGAGAAGTTCGTGACGCTCACGTTTTGCAGTCCGCGCTTTCACGTGATATCGTCAGTCGATGGCCTGATGGCTGAATCAATGACTTCCCCTGGTGGAGAGAGCGATGGACTTCTTGCCACACGTAAATACTTGGCGGGACAATGTCGTGCTGAGTCCGCTGTGTGAGCCGGTCGATGGAATGTCGGAATGCAGCCTAAGTCTGCTGTTTTACTCGGCCGTGCCTGACTGAACTGAACTAAGATCTCACTTTCACTTCACGTATTATTCACTTTCATTTATTATTGAATTTTACTTCACTAATTTATTTACACACTTCACTGCACTCAACAGAAAATCAGGATTGGAGTCGTAACTAACGGCGCCGTATTCTGTTCACAGATGAGTCAAGATTTTGTATTCTGACAGACAATCGTTCTCTCGTCTGTGGAGAACGTGGAACTCCGAACAATGCTGATTATGTACAGGAAACATCCCCATATTAGTCCAGGACCTTCATGCATTGAATAGGAAAAAATTTGGGGAGAGATGAAAACTTTTGAAATAGTCTCAGTTTGATGGCCTAGTTAACATACTAAAAGTCCCCGAAGCTCCGGGCTGTGGAATCACGGTTATGACGTCATCAATATGGCCGACCTCAATATTTGTGCTGTAATTTTTGACCGGCTATAAATTGCCACAGAATTAACATAAAAAGGTCCTTTATGCACCAAATTACAGAGGAAGCGGTGAAAAATTATTATGTAGCAGTATATAACGTGTATATAACATTACTTCTGAGTTATATTAATCGAAAAGGAGAAAATATAATTTTTTCAGACATTTTTTGGATTTTCTCGATGAATAACTGCGTAATTATGGAGCAAATGGACAATTTCTTTTCATTAATCTTGTAGCGCATTCTTACAGATTTCAAATAATATCAATATGTTTTTCCTACCATTAATAATAAGGGAATTTGTTTACCGAAAGGTGTAGGTGTTCACTAGTTAGAGTCATGTTCTGCAATACAGTTTCCCCACACTTTCTCAGGAGCAGCTTACGCTTTACTAGAATAGTGACATAATGTGAGTATGTAGCAATTTGAGTGCCAAATTGTGTGTGCAGTACTATGAAAAATTTAGCATAATAATGCTTTTTGTCCGTACTGAGCGCACAGCTGATTGGGTATTGCATGTAGAAATGGTGAAAAATATGATTCCTTTTTTATGCAGCTGGCCACCTTGCATATGCAAAGTGCGCGCATTTATACATAGACCAGATGTCAACACTTGAAGACAAGCTGACACCATAAGAGTTCCAAATATTTGTCACTACAGGACAGTTTGCGATTAGACGTACCAACAAAATGTGGGCTGGTAATTGGAGTGACATGAACTGTTTCAGAGATTCGACAGGCAGTAGACCGCTCCCGCACCATCAACAGAATAGGCTCTGCTAACGGTATACTACGCCTTCCACATCGCTGGCAATGGGTTCTACACAACGATGGTGACTAATTTTAAGGGCAGTAACAAATGGAAACATGTAACGATTTTGAATCGGTTGTGAATAAATAGTTGCCACTATTTAAGTTCCAACCCTAGTACTAGAGGTGGTACATCGCTAGACGTGTCATTTGTATTCCGATGATTTGTTTCATTTGTTGAATACGGTGTTATGACAGCACGACTGGAATAAATTGACTTTGAATATGGAATTGTGCTTGGATATCGACGGATGAGACATCCCATTTCGGAATTCGTTATGTATTTCAATAATCAAAGATCCACAGTTGCAGAGAATATGAAATTTAAGAGATGACCTCTCTTAATGCAATCGCCGACGGCTTGTACTTCATGACCGAGACAGCGGTGTTTGCCTAGAGTTGTATGTGAAAACAGACAGCTGCGGTGGAATAGCCGAGCGGTCTAAAGCGTCTCGCTGCGGAGCGCGCGGTTGCTCGCCGTGGAGGTTCTAGTCCTCCCTGGGGCATGGGTGTATGTGTTGTCCTTAGGTTAGTTTACCTAGGTTTAAGTAGTTTGTAAGCTACGGACTGATGACCACGCAGTTTCGTCCGATAGATTTACAAACATTTGAACATAAAACAGCACTACTAGGGGCAGCTGAATCTCCCTGTAGAAGCATATAATGTTATTCGTTTCGTTAACTGAAACCGAAGAAACAAAAATTGCTACTACACGAGATTTCTGATCCGTTGGCTCGGCGTTGAACCTTGTTAACGTTCAATGTCAAATTTCTGATTTTTGAAAACAGAAAAATAAAGTTTCGGGAAATTGCCGCAAAAATCAATGTAGGACGTACGACGAACGTATCCGCTATGACGGTGCGATGCAATCTGGCGTTGGTGTACTCTGGCAACAGACGACCGATCCGAGTGGCTTCGATAACAGCGAAAAATCGCCTGCAATGCCTGTCCTGCACTTGTGGCCACATCGGTATGCCCCTAGACGACATGAAAACGGTGGCTTGGGCAGGTGAGTCTCTAAGTTGGTATCAGCTGATGTTAGGGTAACTGTGTAACCCCAGGAAGCCGTGAACCCAAGTTGTGAACTGTGCAGCCTGGTGGTGACTTCATAATGTGCGCTGTTCTTACATAGAATGTACTGGATTATTTACTGGAAATGGATGTGTTCGGCTGCATGGAGATCCTTAATTGCCATTCAAGGATTTCATGTTCCTAAAGAACGATGGAATTTTTGTGGGTGGTAATGTGCCATGTCACTGGGCCATAATTGTCCTCGATCGGTTTGAAGAACGTTCCAGATAATTTAAGCTAATGATTGGCCCACCGTGATCGCCAGACATGAATCCCACAGAAAATTTATGGTAGATAATTGAAAGGTCAGTTGGTGCACAAAACACAGAACACGAAACACTTTTGCAATAATGTGGACGGCTATAGAGGTAACATGAGACAACATTGCGTCAGGAGGCTTCCAACGACTTATTGGTTCATGCCATGTTGAGTTTGTTCACTTCGCCAGGAAAAGGCAAACGATGTTCGGAGGAATACCATAACTTTTGTCTTCTCGTTGTAGTATGTTGTTCGCATGTTCCTGTCGTGAGCATCTGAGTAAAAAATTTGAATATCTATGAAACTACGAATAGAGCATAAGGTTCTGGACGCCAACATATCTGAGTTTGTGTCTGTATGTCATTGACAAAAGATGGTACACAATTTCATACGTACAGACACAATAATAACATATAAAATTACCAGCATTTTCGAAATATATGGTACAAACATGGCATACACAACAGATAATAACGAACACATTAAGGCTTGGAAGTATGGAACAAATCTGTTAACATTTGCTAAAATCCTAAGAACACAGTCACAAACCAACCTCTAAAGGAGAAGGCGTGAAAATAATTAGAGTAAAGAACAAAAAGTATCATCTAACACCATAAGAAAATTACCACATGCAAGATATCAACGCAGAAAAGAAAATCCTGTTAAATGATAAAGCACTCGTATGACTACTTGCACAAATAGGTGAAACAATAACAACAACACTCCTCTCACTCTCTGATGAACCCCTCCACAAAATGTTTAGATCGAAACTCAAATATCAAAACACCAAAAGTTATCCGAGACTACAGTCACACACACATCACTCACACAGACACACACACACACACACACACACACACACACACACAGACACCTGACGCATATAGTCCACTAACACTCTGTTACAATGGCAACATATCCAAAACAAAAGAATTATTAACAGAGAGAAAAAGAATTACAGAGATTACGTAGGAAGACTTGTGGGACATCAGTCTGTGACTCAATGGGAAGAACAACACTGCCCATACGCAAAAAGACATAATCCTTAGTAACCGATTATTTACCTTAGAAAAAGATACGAACTGTTCATAGTTTATAAATACTAGATACATCTAAACACAAAACTGTAATTTCTGGAACCCACTGATGATGCCATGTAGTAAATATAGACGATCCACATCTACTTACAATAAATAAATTCAGAAAGAAAATGTTGTTCTTATTTACAAGAACGAATAATCTAAAGTATCACTTTTCTTAACTCACAATAAAATCTGAACTCCAAAAGTATTTATAAAATTAAATGTAATGCTATAGAAATGTCTAAATATGTAAACAATATGAGTAATGGTGTATACAACTTTAATATTTTTTTAAATAAGTGAAAATGTAATAAAAAGGAAATATCCATAAATTATATATAAATGATGCACTACACTCTTTTTAATCATAATATATTTTCATGACTCTCATAATCTAATCAGTTGTTAACCCATATTAATGGCGTTTTAGCACTGCTAACTTTTTAAAACTTTTAGTAATGGTTATTACCAAACATTCAAATTAAAACATGATTTAAAGAAACCTATACCTATTGAAGTGTAATTACGTAAAACTAACTACATCAAAGGTAAGAAGAATAACTTTATTTTAAATTAACAATATATATCATTTTAAACGAAATCCATTTTATTAAATTGTGGTTGATTCATTTGCTTCATGCTCACATTTATCTCAATGTTAAATGAACTCAGTATTTTGAAAATAAGGAAGTATAATTTTCAAGTGTTCTTGTAAAACATAATACGTGAGTGTCTACATATTCTTGTTTTATACATTAAAACATGAAAATATATCTGCACTTAAAATTGTTAACTGAAGATATTACATTGTGTAAATTTACTTTTGTGCTATTGATAAAATTTTAACATGAGTGTATTCTTCAAAAATGTTGTTTGAAAAATAAATGTACTTTGAGGGTTATTAAACAATTTATGGCAGTAAAAGGTATGTACATGTAACAGACTTGAAGAAAAAAAAAAGAAGTGATTTACGTTTAACTACAAACATAAATATAACTGATAACTCAAAAATTTTGAGACTAATGCCGATGGAATGGAACGTTATTTGACTCTTTCATTTGTTTACTTGATTTATTCTAAGTATTGGAATTGTCATACAAACTGTTTACAGATTTGGTTAGCTGCTTGCATCTTGAATCTTCTATCAATCTGCTAAAAAATCACCTATCTGCTCTACAGCTTAGGCCATCGTAATTATTGTCTTACTCGACAATATATTATTCCAAAACTAAATTTTCAGAGAGTTGAAAGTTAACAACAAAAGGCCTCAATGTCTACTTGGGAATGATATATAGTTTTCACTGCTATTAAGTGTAGTTTTAAAATAAATTAAACAGAATAATTAACCCCTGATGTTATTAATCAGTGAGACAAATGGTTACCAGGCTCCGATGGGAGCGGCCTCGCAATCCGGGTCATGGCAGCTTATACCACATGGACATTCCCTGCCGGCTGTCGTCACGTTATACGCCCCACGTGCTCGACTATACACAAGCCTGGCCATAGTGCTAGCTAGGGAAGTTGGTGCACTGTTGCAGAGCACGTCGAGTTTCACACGCAGTGTCTAGGTCTGCATTGGATCAACACGTATTCCTGTTGCAAGAACGACAAAAGAGAGGGACTTACAGCATTCAGCTTGTACATAGCGCTATTTAGCTTTCCCTCCACAAACAACAAAGGTGAACAAGAGTTGTAGCTTATCGCATCCCAGACAATGTCTTTGGTGCGGCCAGTGTATATTGTACGAATGCACGCTACGATACAGCCGGACGCGATGGCCGAGGGGACTGAGGCGCTTCAGTCAGGGTCTGCACGGCCACTACGGTCGGGGGGTTAGAATCCCCCCTCGGGCATGGATATTTGTGCTGTCCTTAGAGTTAGCTAGTTCATAAGCTTAGGGACTGATGACCCCGTAATTAAGTCCCCTAAGTTCTACAAACATTTGAAATTTGCTACGATACAGCGCTCGTCAAGTCTACATTGTACGGGCAAACGACCGCAACTTTCCTGCAGGCAGAATGTGCATTCATCTCTGATCACCGCGGCATGCCATTCCCTCTTCCAAGCGATCGTCTCATGGCACCAGTTGAGCATTAGATTAGATTAGTACTTGTTCCATAGATCATGAATACGATAATGATGTGGAACGTGTCATTGATGATGCTGCGTAACTGCAAGAGTGTATGCCGGCCGCGGTGGCCGAGGGGACTGAGGCGCTTCAGTCACGGTCTGCACGGCCACTACGGTCGGGGGTTCGAATCCCCCCTGGGGCATGGATATTTGTGCCGTCCTTAGTTGTAGGTAGTTCATAAGTAGTTTGTAAGTTTAGGGACTGATGACCCCGTAGTTAAGTCCCTTAAGCTTAACAAACATTTGAACATTTTGCAAGAGTGTATGCGTGTAGTCCCACTTTTAAGAAACCAGGTGAACATTAGTTCCTGTTGACACTTCTGGGCTCACAAACCCTCTTATCTGTGCTGTGTTATTCGTGCGATCTCCCACTGCTGTCCTTGCAATACGACGATCTTGGCGGACGTCTGTGTTACGTGGACATCCAGAACCTCGTACACGGGTGTGAGGATGTTAATGTTACCATTGTGAGGAGAATAATTTCACAAGTGATGAAGCAAGTCCAAGTTGTGTGGTTATTCTCCGAAAGGACCGTTCCACCACTCGCAAGGCCACAATTTGGCGCCTTTCAAACTCACTCAGTTGGCTGTATGAAGCACGAGTTTGTCTCCAATTAATGGCGCCTGTTTGCTTCACGTGTTGATATCACCCTGAGACCTATGGCTGAAAAAATTCCTTATTAACAATCAAAATATCCACGGGTGTACTGCCGGTCTATAGTGTCCAAGCGGCACAATATTTCGGCGATCATACATGTCGCCATCATCAGGTGAACTGACGGACTGAGCTCCTGGAAACGCGCCGGCACGGAGATCCGCACGCTATGGCTGCTCGAAGGGAACTGGGTTCTAGCTGAAGCTGACGCTTCTATGAACGGGCCTCAACCTTGGCCCGATGTATTAGAGTGTAAGCAAATGGCTGCTATTCCTCTTTAATCCTTTGTTGATGTTGTGGATGTTTCCTGGCTTCTTGATTTTTCTTGGGCTTGTTGGATCTGCAACAGAAAAGAAAAATTAACGGATACTAGGTGCTAGCTACAGCTAGCGGTGTGGTCTCCCGCGTGCTCCAGAAGGGCGCGGGTCTCTTCTTTCCCACCTAGTGTACTCGTCTGCCTCGCGACAGACGAGTTCCCACTGGTCATGGGAGAAGATGGGATGGGAGTTAAGGAGTCTGAACTCCTTGTTGGAAAGGATAGGTGAAAGGTGTTCTCTCAGATGCTGAGGGAGACGGACAGGCTTGTGAGGGAGCTTGGGTTTAAGATGGGACAGAAGGAAAGGGTAGGGATTATCGAGGTGTGGGTATGTCCTGTCTCGGATGGAGGAGACGAGCTTGTCAAGAACTTTCTTGACACTGCGCTTGTCCGGCATGGGCAAGCACTCGTCCGTTTCCGGGAGCTCGTTCTCCATGACCACAGTTTCTGTGGTCGTCGTACTCCAGACCCAGACGTCGTCTTCGTCGGACTCCTCATGTCCAGGAGGAGATGTGTCCACCTCCATGTGCGACCCCTCGGCCTCCTGCATTGCTACAGGGGCCGTGGAAACGCCTGTCGGTGTGACATCTGCTTCTGTCTGCGTCCACCCCTGCTTTCCTCCCCGCTTGCGGTTTGGTAACAAGGGCGGTCGCCTCTTCTTTCGCGGCGCGAAGTTCCGACACCAGTTCTTCAACTTGGCGCCGCGCCGCGTCGAGTTCGGCGCGAAGCAGCGCTCTCTCCTCCGCCATGGCGGATTTGAGAGCGCGCATCGCGTCGATGGCCGCAGACGTTTCTTCGTGGCTCGATCCGCTGTCCCCTCTTGGGGGAGGGGGCGGATCGGCAGCGGGCTTCTTCTCCATCCCCTCAATGGAGCCCTTGTCAGTGTGCCTACTTTTTCCGCCGTTCCAGCTACAGATGTAGCTGCAGCGGCGAAAGTTGGCGGCGTGTGGGCCACCACAGTTGGCACACTTTTTCGCGTCTTCCCGCGTCTTCTTGCAGCTGCGCGTGTCGTGCGCCTCAGCGCACCTCACACACGCAGCTGCGTTTTTGCAGGGCTTGGCCAGGTGGCCAAGTTTCTGGCAGTGGAAACACTGCACGGTCGTCTGCTTCCTTTTCTTCTTCCGCTTCTTCTTCTCGTCGTTTCCGGCCATATGCAACACATCACAAGCGAGATGCTTCATAATGGCCGAAAGAGGGCCACCCTTTGACCTTCCTGCGCCTCCACTTCCGCGTCCGGACATGGCTGCTGGAGAAGTCGGTAGCGAGACAAAAGCTGCTGCTGCTGCGCTGCCGTGCGTCTGCTCCGCTCGGCTGCTCCGCTCAAACCACACTAGCCCGGTAGCGGGCCATTTAAATACCCTCGGCCCGCAGAGCGACCCCTCCGCGGTCCGCGCCCCGCGCCGCGGCCGCGCAGTGGAACCGATTGTGCCGGCGTCTGAGATGACGTCGGTGTGAGGGCTCTGTCCGCCGTGGTCGTCACTTCGTTACGTTTGCTAGATTTACTCTTAATTAACCCAGTCGCTGGTTCCCAAGCTTTGCTAAGATTATAGCCACAGTCACGGTTTATGAGGTCGTCACTTGTGCGAATTTCAATGGCCTCTCTAACGATGCAGTCCCAGTATCTCGACGTCTGTACCAGAATCCTAGTGCCTTCATAGTCCATCGCATGATTCTCCGACAAACAATGTTCACCGCCGACTTGCTCATATACATCAATCGTGTGTGCCTCTGGTGTTCAACGCAACGATCCTCGACGGTACGCATCGTCTATCCAATATATGACTTTCCACACTGACACGGAATCTGGTACACGCCGGCCTTCCTCAAACCGAGATCATCTTTGGCGCTCCCCAACAGTGCACGAATTTTATTCGGCGGACAAAAAAACAGTTCCAACCTGGTGTTTTTTCAAAATGCGGGCGATCTTCCCCGAGAGTGCGCCGAACGAATATGGAACGAACGCAGTGCCCACATCCTCCCTCGTGTTTCCATCTGTTTCCATAGGTTGTGATGTAGTGGTTGGGCGCTGAATCTGAGCCCGCTGAATCTGCCACTCTGAGTACCCATTTTTTCGAAATACAGTTCTCAGGTGTTCCAATTACTGAGGTAGACTCTCTGCGTCGGATATAGTGCGCGCCCTATGTACTAGAGTTTTAAGTACCCCATTCCTCTGTGAAGGGTGGTGACAGCTGTCTGCGTGTAAATACAGATCAGTGTGCGTTGTCTTCCGATATACACTATGACCCAGGGTGCCATCAGCTCTTCTCTTGACCAAGACGTCAAGGAACGGCAATTTACCCTCCGTTTCAGTCTCCATTGTGAATTTGATGTTGGGGTGTATGGAGTTCAGATGTGTAAGGAAGTCAAGGAGTTTATCCATACCATGTGGCCAGATGACGAAAGTGTCGTCCACGTAACGGAAAAAACAAGTAGGTTTCCATTCAGATGATGCCAGGGCTTCCTCCTCGAAATTCTCCATGTACAAATTTGCGACCACAGGGGAGAGGGGGCTACCGATGGCGACTCCCTCCGTTTGTTCGTAGTATTCGCCATTGAAAAGAAAATACGTCGAGGTCAACCGTGGCTGTGGCTATAATCTTAGCAAAGCTTGGGAACCAGCGATTGGGTTAATTAAGAGTAAATCTAGCAAACGCAACGAAGTGACGACCACGGCGGACAGAGCCCTCACACCGACGTCACCTCAGACGCCGGCGCAATCGGTTCCACTGCGCGGCCGCGGCGGGGGGCGCAAACCGCGGAGGGGTCGCTCCGCGGGCCGAGGGTATTTACATCGCCCGCTACCGGGCTAGAACCCAGTTCCCTTAGAGCAGCTGTAGCGTGCGGATCTCCGTGCCGGCGCGTTTCCAGGAACTCAGTCCATCAGTTCACCTGATGATGGCGAAATGTATGATGGCCGAAATATTGTTCCCGTTGGACACTATAGACAGGCAGTACACCTGTGGATATTTTGATTGTCAAATACGCCGGGAGAAACTGAAGAATCACAAATTCCTTATTAATTGGGAGCACACAGGTGGTGCTCTGGCAGCTACGTCACCACTCTATCTGTTGAAACGATTATCAGTACATCCACAGTTATCGAATAAAAATCGATGTCGGATAATAGTTTGTCTGTTGTGTGTGTTTTTGTATTGTGATACGTGTGTGAATCTAAAGTCCTTTCTATACGAGACGTGCAACACGCACAAGGAAGTCGTTGTCAGCTGCACCACCCCTTGCGATAAACCGTCGAACTACAAAGAAGCGTTCAAACGGTACACATTTGCTGAGTCGTCTACTTCGTTCGTTGTCAACTTACAGCAGCCGGCCGCGGTGGCCGAGAGGACTATGGCGCTCCAGTCTCGCTCTGCACGGCTACTACGGTCGGGGGTTCGAATCCCCCCTCGGGCATGGATATTTGTGCCGTCCTTAGGATTAGCTAGTTCACAAGTAATTTGTAAGTTTATGGACTGATGACCCCGTAGTTAAGTCCCCTAAGCTTTACAAACATTTGAACAACTTACAGCAAATGAATCGCCGCGTTAACATCACTTTTCGAAACTGTAATATATTGTGATGATCGAAACAATTGTGTTTGAGACTGCCACTGTGAAACTGTATTTAAGAAACTGTATTTAATTCTTCTCGTGCAGTTCATGCGTAATTACGTCGCTCACATGTGTTAACGTTCTCATTATAAAATGCAATTATATACGTCCAGCACCTGCGGTTAGAGGTGCCTATGTATATGATGAACAAGCTCAGGTGTCTATAGATAGACCTTTCACTTTGATAAAGCTGAAAGTAATGCTCACCAAAAAAATTGCCAAATGTTTGTATAGCTTATGGGACTTAACTACGGTGTTATCAGTCCCTAAACTTACAAACTACTTATGAACTAACTAATACTAAGGACGGTACAAATATCCATGCCCGAGGGGGGATTCGAACCCCCGACCGTAGTAGCCGTGCAGAGCGAGACTGGAGCGCCACAGTCCCCTCGGCCACCGCGGCCGGCTGCTCACCAAAAAAATACATTTCATCTGTTAACTACAGAATGTTTCAAGAAAATTGCAAATATTTTAGAAGATGGTGAGAAAGATGATTTGCAGTTAAAATTTCATATAACGTGTGTCTAATTTTTATTGGGTACAGAGACACAGCTCTCGGTATGCAGAGCAAACTGATTTGGATATTTTGACTGATTATTTCGTCGGTTTTTGGTAGATCACCATATTAACTTTTATTTAAATAACCGGTTTTCGACGTAGTTTAAAGTCTGAATATGTCCTACTAAGCCGAAAACCGGGTAACTAAGTGGAAATGAACGTGTAGAAGATACACAAAATTCTACGGTTCTACCAAGAACCGACGGATAAATCAGTGAATTTTTTTTTAATTTACATTTACTCTACGTTTGTTTGGATTTCATATTAACAACTACATCTCTGTATTCAATAAAATTGTACACAGGTTATATTAAATTTTTAATGCAATTCCTCTATAGTATCACCTCCTAAAATACTTACGACTGAGTTCCTCTGAGCAGGAGACAAGTACACATTCTCAAACAAATTCGCTACTTTGCTTCGTTTGTCTGCTGGGTTCCACATTCGGTCGTCTGCGCATGTGCGAAGCACTTCCATACGCGAGAGAATAGGATCCATCCTATTCCGTCTACTAGCGATCGTATGCGTGCATCTTGTGCAAGTGGACGCGTCTTACACTGTACATGGACGGCGTAACCGGTGCTTCATGGGTAATGTCGTAAGCTCTCACTTCCCTTGTAGAAAGGGCTTAAGGTGTTTGCACATGTTATATATAGACAGAAATGTAATGTTAATATTGGTTCAGCAGGTAAAGAAAATATTTTTCTGTGACTCGAAGACTGAAGAAGTTGTTGGCATGTAGGTATTGGCAGGTTCGTAGATTTCTCCTCATAGTCAGACGGACCATATCGACATATATGTGCAACTAACTGTTTACGATCATTATTAGTTACAGTGAAGGGTTTTTCATATATTCTCACCTAGTAAATGATGTGAGTGTGTTGGTTTAATTAGCATTCAGTAATTCTCTCAGACAATGGGAAACTTGGTTAACACGCACTTTATTCCAGTCGATAACTTCAACAAAATCTCCGCTTTGTAATACAATGGAACATCTCACCACGAACAAAACTGTCTGTCTCAAAATATGTAATTATTCCATACCGAGAAAGAGATAAATCAGCGACAATGTGTTACCATTGTCCTCTGCCGACAACGCAGACCTCAAATTATGTATGTGATTAACGCAGTCCGTACACACAGTACTTTAGCTTAATGGATACACACAATGATATAGTACAGTCGTCTTTCGAGGTGTAATAATTTTTTGTTTTTCAAAAAATGTTCAAATATTTGTTAAGCTTATGGGACTTAACTACGGGGTCATCAGTCCCTAAACTTACAAACTACTTATGAACTACTTACAAACTAGGACGGCACAAATATCCATGCCCGAGGGGGGATTCGAAACCCCGACCGTACTGGCCGTGCTGACCGTGACTGGAGCGCCTCAGTCACCTCGGCCACCGCGGCCGGCTTTTTGTTTTTCCGGCAGTGTAGATTAAAGACGTTCCCGCCCGACGTCTGGCCGCTATGTACGCCCAAGTCACTTGCCGCTCACGACCATACCCATATTTCTCACACACCAAGTGCGGATGCCAGAAAAACAGCTTGAGGCCAAGAAAACATTTCCTCAGGAAACGATTGCGTACTATAGTGCTACTAGCTCGTGCAGTTTGCCAAACTGAAGGGCGGCCAAATTCATAACTACAGTAGGCAAACGAATTTGACACCGCCTCTGTAACAGCTGGCTGGTGGACAGATATTATACCAAAGACTGCACGCGGAAAATTAATTGAACGGACGAGATAACTTTAATACTTTCTTATTTTACGAAGGAAAGGAAACAGATTCACATTATAAATTTTAGGTCTTTTACGAGATCGTATTGGTGATTTAGAACTGGCACATGATACCTGCAAAGCATGCACCTTTGAATCGGTGAAGCGAATACACAGATGCAGCTACGAAAATCGATACCCGATAAAGTAGAATGTTTTCCGTCTACATCAGAATCTGCAAGATATTAAATATCACCCCCGAGATGAAATCATCGAATAAATCAATTAATAGTCCTTTTAAATTTTTATTGAGATGTGGTTCAACAGCCGTAAGATATTTGAGGAAATGCATACTGTAAAGCATCAGCTGTTTATTATTTTTCAAACTTCTACCGGTTTCGGTTATAAACCATCTTCACGGAAGAGAACTAGACAGACTGATTAAACAGGTGCATTATATGCCTCCTTATGCATACTGGCATGCATGTCACACAATAAAAATAAATAAGACATCACTAGGCATCAAGTCTTGATTACAAACATAAAAGCAATGCCAGGCTGTGTGATGGTGAACCAAGGTCTATTACAAGAGAACCTAACACAACCTGTCAAGTTTGAAAAATAATAAACAGCTGATGGTTTACAGTATGCATTTCCTCAAATAGTCCTTTTAAATTTTTATTTTTATCTACATCCAAAAAAGTATATTATTACGACAAAGAAAACTAGACATTGTAATCTTCAACATGAAATTTTAGTTCTTATACACTGATGTTCAGAAAGAAACGGAACACCTTGACTGACTCGATTTGGAAGTTCATAGTCACAGGACATGTTCATTAGTACCTTATGAAGAAATATTTAGTATTTCAGTCACCTCGGTTGAAAATGTGCCCAATGTTCCAATCTTCGTAATCTTTAGGAACCAAACTACTGAGGTAATCGGTAAATAGACTTCTAAACAGCTTGAGTTACCTTATGCTAACAAGGGGAGGTCGTCAGTTGTGAAATTCAGATTCGATTCATACTGCGCATAATGAAAGCTCATGGCCAGAGGTGTAATTTGGCAAAGCACCAAGATGCACTTCTCAGCCGTTGTCGAGAAAATCGACAGTTAAAAAAAGCCGTTGCGGTGAAATACTCTCTAAGATGAGCACTATTGTACAGAGGCGTGGCGTAGCGGTAAGCACTCGGGTTCGTAATCTGAAGGTCGCCGGATCGAATCTCGCGGCATGGAACTTTAAGAAGAAAATTAATAACATTTGATGTTCGAAGTCCCCAGTTTTTCCACGACAAACAAACGACTTTCAAACAACTTATCATATGCAACTGGCGACTTCGAACATCATTATGTTTTCCGCAAACAAAGTTGTATTTCACAAAAGTGATTAATTGTTTACCACGTATAGTTAACGGAAGAAGTATAAACGATATTACGAAACGAATAAGTATAGTGTAAGTCAAACCTGACGAACGATACAACAATTTTTCATAATGTCAATCAGGTGTGTTTCCCAACAGATAATTAAAAACAAAAAAACAATTGTTCTTGTAAAAATGCATCGTTTATCAGATGTGCTCGATGCCGTGCTGCTTTCTGCTTTCCATATTCCTATGTTAACTATCACTCTGGTTCGTGCGATATATATATATATATATATATATATATATATATATATATATATATATATATATATTTGAATTACAAAAGAACAAAAACTAAAAAAAATAAAAAGTTGCATGCCGCGAGATTCGATGCGTCGACCTTCGGATTACGAACCCGAGCGCTTACCGCTACGCCACGCCTCTATACAATATGACTCATTGTAGAGATCGTAGCAAGTATTTCACCGCAACGGCTTTTTTTAATTGTCGATTTTCTCGACAATGGCTGAGATGTGCATCTTGGTGCTTTGCCAAATTACACCTCTGGCCATGAGCTTTCATTATGCGCAGTATGAATCGAATCTGAATTTCACAATTGTCCAGTGGTATTGCAGTCCATACTGAATTCACCTGATTCCAAAGTTCGTCTTTGGTGATTGACACTGTGTTTCAGCGCTGCAACCGTTGATTCATCATATCCTTATCACTTTCGATTGATGACAAGTCTAGTTATCTGGGAGCCTCGCAATACTCACTCTACGGCTTATCCTAGAAGATAGATTAAGGAAAATGAAACCTACATTTCTAGCTTTTGTGGATTTCGAGAAAGCTTTTGACATTGTTGATTGGAGTACACTCTTTCAAATTCTGAAATCAACAGGAGTAAAATATAGGGAGCGTAAGGTTATTTACAACTTGTACAAAAACCAGACAGCGGTTATCACAGCAGAAGGGCATGAAAGGGGTGCAGTGGTTGGGAAGAGAGGAAGTCAGGTTGTAGTCTTTCTCCAATGCTATTCAATTGGTACATTGAACAAGATATAAAGGAAAGCAAGAAGAAATTTGGAGAAGGAATTAAAGTTCCGGTTGAAGAAGTAAAAACATTGCGTTTCGCCGATGACATTGTAATTCTCTCGGAGACAGCAAAAGACCTGGAAGAGCAGTTGAACGGAATGGACAGTGCGATGAAAGGTGCGTATAAAGTGAACATTAACAAGAGCAAAACAAGGCTAATGGAGTGCAGTCTAAGAAAATCAGGTAATGCTGAAGGAATTAGATTAGGTAACGAAACAATAAAGGTGGTAGATGAGTTTATTTACTTGGCCAGTAAAATAACATGCGAAGGTCGCAGTACACAAGATATAAACTGCAGAATGGCAATGAAAAAAAAAGTTTTTGAAAAAGCGAAATTTGTTAACATTGACTATTAATTTAAGTGTAAGGAAGTCCTTTCTGAAGGCTTTTGTGTGCTGTGTTGCCTTGTATGGGAGTGAAACATGGACGATAAACAGTGTGGACAGGAAAAATGAAATGTGGTGCTACAGAAAAATGCTAAAGATTAAGTGGGTGGATCGCGTAACTAATGAAGAGGTACTGAACAGAATTGGGGAGAAAATGAATGTCTGGCATACCTTGACTAAAAGCAGGGATCGATTGGTAGGACACATTCTTAGACATAAAGGAATCGTAAATTTAGCAATAGAGGGAAGCGTGTGGGGTAAAAATCACAGAGGGAGACCAACAGGTGAACACAGTAAGCAGATTCAAATGAATGTAGGTTGCAGGTCTTATGAAGAGATGAAAAGGCTTGATCAGGATAGAGTAGGAACGATTCAGTATTCTTTTCAGATTGATTGCAACAATTGTACTGCGTGACGCCTAATTACATTCCTCAAGTAGGATTGGATGAGATAATCGTCTGTATTGAAACCTTCATGGAACAGAAACGATACGTTTCCGGACATGGGTTACTATTCAAAATTTTCTGTACCCACTATCCTCTACAAGAACTAGAAGGTTGTAACGGGAATTTCCGACCACCCTGTATATATTCAGTGTGTACGCGAAGTCTCTTCACATCGGTGAGCTTCGCGTGTCCCGCCTTGCACATTCATGTCATTGTATAAGCAACACTACCCCCACCCTACTACCACTGCAGGTCCACGGAACACGTGCAGGTGCGCTTTGTCTGTGCTGCCAACCTTACACGCCCCACAACGGCAGACACGCTGAGATTGCCACGGCGGAGAGACTTTGCGGACGCACTGTGTATAATATATAAGACCGCGTTGTTTGGGTATTTATTTATTCTCATCTTCTGTCAGTGCATCTCCCCTCTTCTCTATCCGTTCATCTCATCGCTCCTCTCTATCCGTCTCCTCTGCCTCCTCTCTCGACGCATCCCCTCTTCCACTCTCTCCTTTCCCTCTTCCTGTCCATTTCATCCTTTGGCATCCATCTCCTTCTTTACCCAATCTATTCCTCCACATCCTCCTCCCCCTCTACCTACATCCATATCAGTCTGCTCTTCCTCCATCACCATCTCATCCTCCTCCTCCTCATGCTCTGCTGCGGTGGAGTGGCCGAGCGCTTTAAGGCGCTTTGCTGCGGAGCACGCAGTTGTTCGCCGTCGGAGGTTCAAGTCCTCCCCCGGGCATAGGTGTGTGTGTGTGTGTGTGTGTGTGTGTGTGTTTATCAAATCGGTATAAAACTGTAATTTTGTAAAAGCTACAAAAGAACGGACGTTCCTATTTTTCCGCGGCATTTTACTGATAGCCGTGCGGGAGTAGCCACGTGGTTTAAGTCATCATGCTACGGCCGATCCCGTCGGAGCTGAGTCCTCTCTCGGATATGGGTGCTTGTGTTGTTCTTAGTGTAAGATAGTGAAATAGTTTGTAAGTCTATGGACTGATGACGATGGCAGTTTGGTCCAGCTGGTTTACAAACAACACATTTATTGATAATACACAGCGCAACTGGCGTAAAATGAAACACCCGAAAATTTAGAAAGTACGATCGTGTCTTTAATAAATTTCGAAAACACTTGTAATGTGAAAGAAATTGTAACATTAGAAATAGATTGAATAATAACTGTGCGTGGTTCTGAGGCCTAGTGTAAGTTTTTTTCAACTGGACGTCACTACGCCGACTTGCACATCCCTAACCTATCCCAACTAGGAAAAGGGGACATTAGTGATAAACCTGGAATCAGAACCACGTATTTCTCGAAATACCTCATATCATTGAGAATTGAAGGCTAGGTTAAATCGAAAAGTGATAAAAAAACGTGATTTTCGCTATGCTATCGTGTACTTTACTGCAAGCCGAGACAAGAAGTCGAAACTTCTCGGTATCATTTGGATATTTACATAAACTAGATAACAACATTTAATTTGTAGTAAAAATATTGAGCTTATGTTTCGAGACAAAAGCTACTCTATCTTTTAAGTTGGACGAAATCAGCCGCGGTGGAGTAGCTGAGCGGTCTAAGGCACCTCGCTGCGGAGCGCGCGGTTGCTCGCCGTCGGAGGTTCGAGTCCTCCCTGGGACATGGGTGTGTGTGTTTATCCTTAGGTTAGTTTACCTTAGTTGAAGTAGTTTGTAAGCTGCCGACTGATGACCACGCAGTTTGGTCCGATAGATTTACAAACAGTTGAACGTTTGATTTGGACGAAATCACACATACTATGCAAAATTTCATTAGGAAGAATTGAGTAGTTTCGGAGTTCATCACGGACAAACATCATGACCACGAACTCTCACACACACACACACAAACACACACACACACACACACACACACACACACAAATATATAATTTTATTAGTAGTTGCAATGGCATCGAAATAATTTTTTTCTGTTGCTCTTAACAGTCAAAAATGTTCAAACGTTTGTAAACCTATTGGACCAAACTGCTCTGGTCATCAGTCCTTAGACCAAAGTTTTTAGACTTACGCTGGATGGATACTGGCCTTCATTTTAGTTAAACGTCTTACTGTTAGGAGCCACGCGGAATGCCCGCGTGGTCTAAAGCGTCATGCTACGGACTGGGCGGCTAGTCTAGTCAAAATGTTTGTAAGGCTTAAGGGACTTAACTGCGGGGTCACCAGTCCCTAAAGTTACAAACTACTTATGAACTAACTTATACTAAAGACAGCACAAATATCCATGCCCGACTGGGGATTCGAAACCCCGACGGCAGACGGCCGCGCGCACTGCAACACGGCGTTCCAGTACGCGCGGCTAATCAGCCGCGACTAGTCTAGTCAAGTCGAACCTCTGGCATGGGTGTGTGTGATGTCCTTAGTGTAAGTTTAAGTACTTTGTAAGTCTAAGGACTGATGACCATAGCAGTTTGGTCCAATAGGTTTACGAACATTTTAACATTTTTTGACTGTTAAGAGCAACAGAAAGAATTATCTGGATGCCATTGCAAGTACGCAGACGAGCTGTAATCATGAATTTGTTGGCTCAGGAACATGGAGTCATATTAGCAGGGCCGTATCTGGGATGTGTGACGCCCCTGTGCAAAATTTTACTTTACGCCCCCCCCCCCCTCCTTCCCAAACTTCAGCATATCTCTTTGTTTACGAACTAACAACAAAATCTGCTAATCATGAACTTCAATGTTAAACTTTTTTAAAGTGCTGGAATGTAAGTAAAGTAACACAAACAATTCCGCAAGCTAATTAAATAATACGTACTACAATTCAGTAGCTCCTTATACTCAAAAGTTACCGCAGAAGCATCATACACAGTGGTTATAATTATCTGACGGTTTTGGCTGTATACATCGCAGGATGTTGAAGCTTCGTGGGTATGTTCAATAATCGGTGCGCTTGCGAAGTGTGATGAAAAAATTATAGTTCCACTTTCTCCCACCAGGCGAAAATTTGGCACTGTATGCCCGAATGTGAAATGCTTTCTAGTTTGACATCAGTTTGCTGTTGGTTGGTTGACGACGGTTGTTGATGTTGCATGTGACGTGTCTATAGGTGTAAAGGGTTAAGAACATTTAATTTTACCGTACGAACAGCAATGTCCTACGCTCCCCTCGTAAGATGCTAGCAGGTGTCAGGCGGTTCGTTGGCTTAGGGTGCCTCTCGCACGTCAGAGGGTAGCATGGAGGGGAGGCTGAGGGGAGAGCTCGTGCCGCCTGCCACGAGGCCACGGCTGTGTCCGGTAAGCCGGCGTTTGAGGGGAGGTGGTGGTGGGGACAGCCGCTACCTGCCGCTTGCTCTGGCCAGTTTAAAGGGCTGCTTCTGACCGCAGTGCCATCATGGGACATCTTATGAAACTGCTGGAAACCCTCCCTCCCCGCACCCCTGAGCGTAGGACCAGGCCCTTACGAAGGTTTCCCGTCTGTATATATTTGACTGGGATATCGAGCAGAGAGCCGTGCAGTGCTGGTAAAGCCATAGGCCGATCCAAGGGGCGGCGAAGGGTCGTTCGCCCCCCTCCCCCAGCAGCTCTTTTCAGCGTTTGGTAAAAAGAGGTGGCCGGTACTAGAGTATTTCTACTGAGCCAGAATTTAACTGACGACGACAATTCTTTCACCTCACTGCCCCCCCCCCCCCCAAGCAGACCGTCCTGGACCCGCCTCTGGGTAAAGTTGTTTTGTCAGAACAGCTGCAACAGCAGCGCTGAATTGCGGGAACATCGCCGACAGAAACTGCTGCCTTGTTATTAAATGGGCCAAAGAATATGATTAACAAATATAAATAAACAGGTGAATTAGGTGCCCCATTCCCATGGCGGTTGTTGATAAAGTTGCTGCAGCAGTATTCGACCGTACAGCACACTCCTTAAATTCTGTTGCTAGTGCTCAAGGCGTGGCTTTCCCTTGATCAAAAGTTGAAAAGATTTTACACTGATATCCCTACAAGATTTAAAATGTCCCCCAAATGCAGCCCCAAGATGGTTACAACGCCATGACTTTGCCTTTCGGTTTTGGCATGCTTTTGGCCAGGGAATATTCTTTGGATGGAGGAGGCACAGTTTACTTTGCGTGGTGCTGTGAATTCACAGAGCCGTCACATATGGCGTTCTACTCCCACACACGTTGTGGAAACATCCACTGCTCTAAGCTTACGTGATTGTGTGCTGTTGTTCCACAAGCTCCTTTATTCTCGGTCTATTCTTTGTTTCATCTGGAGATGACACCTCGTGGGCTTGTTAGGTGTACAGTAAGCTGCACCTTTCAAAACCCTCATCTTGCCACACGGTAATTCTAGTTTTACAAGAACGAAACTGTGTCCACATCACTATTTTCATGCATGATGGGGCGACATTCTCTAGGTGACAGACGTGCATCGAGAAACCTTCGGTGATCACATCATCTCTAGTCACTTAGAAGACGTATGACTTTCCAGATCCCCAGATCTAAAGCCAGGTTACTTCTAGTTGTGAGGGATCGTGCTCATCAGGGACGTATCCGGACTCTTCCTGATCTGATTGTAGCATATGGTGAAACATCATCTACATTACACTGGCTACGCTATTGACAACTATCGACAATGCTCTGTTACGGATGCAGTATATTGTCGCGTTGCAATGGCAGCAGGCTTGACTTCGAAGGCAACTGAACACAGCACTTATACTCAAAGCTTAACATACACGCAGCACTGACTGCCTCTCGGGCAGAGTGCTCTGCTATTTATAAACAGACAGAATTTGCCAGAAATTAGAAAAACAGTTAACATAAGAGACAAGTAGAATTTACAAGTGAACATAAGAAAGATGTAGAACATTCTGGAATTGTTAATTAAAAAGAAATAAATTTTTGCCGGTGGTCGGGATTGAACCGATGACCCTCAGCATCGCAGTCCATCACGCTATCCCCTGCGCCACGCAAGCAGTCGGTGTAAATGGTCTCTCGCGGCAATATTGCTGAGTCGGAAGACAATATCGAACACATTGTACGAGGGCGACGCCTGCCCCTGGGGTGCATAAGAATGGGAAATAGAATTTTTAATTTCCTTACGTATTTCGTTCAGCCTGGCTTGCCAGACCGATCATGGGTCGTGCCGCGTGCCAGCTGCTGGAACTTTGCACCCGCATGTTCCCGACACCTGGATGTCGAATCGACCAGTGGCGGCTCGTACAAAATTTGACCAGTGTGCTACAATATTACAAAAATAAACAGGAAACAAAACATACTAAAGTAAAAAGTCAACCTTTGTATCATTGCCTTTAATTAAATATCAATTAATACTGTATTGACAGTAAGACCTTCAGGGGAATCTATAACAGCGCTGCCAGCTGCATGTATTTACTGGAGGTAGTATATATAACGTTTAAAAAATATTAATTTTATTTACAGAAATTACAAATTTAGACTAAGATGTATTTGAATAGGAGCCTCACACAGGTAGGTTTGAGACACAACGCACAAGACGCCTGAGCCAGCGCGCTATTTGACTCTATATGTCGCAATATTCGTTATATACTAATATTCCGCAGCCGTTACACGCAGCGCGAAGAGAAAATATTGATGTGGTGCTGCAGTCGGTCTCAGCACACATGAGTCGCCAGGCCTGACGTCATGTCTGCGCATGCGCACTAGCGAACAGACGACTGCGCCGCCTCTCTGCGCACATACCAGCGCGGCTGAATCCCACTTCAGCACACGGAGCTTGTTTCCAACTATCGCGGCAAGAGCGCTCCAAAATGCGTTTTCATCATTATTACCAGCACTGTAATCAGAGCCGTGCAGCGCGCCACATTTATCCGCCCGAGCTCGCCTGCGTCCGGCCGCTGCGCTCTGCTACCCGCACCAAGGGTAGTCGGGCCGCAGTGTACCGCTGTACACAGCGAGCGAGCTGCGATGCGCCGTCGAGTCCCGACACTTGCCGGGCGAGCGGGTACCCGCCGGGCCCGTGCAACAGCGATGCAGGCGGCGCTGCGAGCGGGGGATTGCAGACAGTTCTGAGCAACACGTTGTAATAATCACAGCGTACGCTTCACGCACCTTTTATGTTACCTACATTGCAATTTATAAGTTATCGATCGTTACGTCTGAAATAAATAGCGAACCAGACAGATCGTACCAACGTGCAAGGAGTAGACGATCCGAGGAAGAAAAAAACGACGTTTACAGTTAACTCGCGGAAAGACTCTACAAGCGTTTGAAGATATCTGGTGACAGCATTGTATGGGAGCGTTTTATGTTGATTGTAGGTAATGAAAATAAACCTGTGGGATTTGCAGAGTGTAATGGCTGCCGTAAATTATTGTCGTTACGAGATGGCAGT
Organism: Locusta migratoria; assembly: GCA_026315105.1. Taxonomy (NCBI): domain Eukaryota; kingdom Metazoa; phylum Arthropoda; class Insecta; order Orthoptera; family Acrididae; genus Locusta; species Locusta migratoria. The sequence continues at coordinate 452,959,476 of CM048755.1, read as the reverse complement.
GCCACTACGCTGTTACGGCACCTGAATAGCTGCAAAGCTTATCTGAATACTGATTTGAACGGTTGTAGCAATATTCCAGGGTCAGCAAAATCTTTTGTGCTGGAGAAATGTGTAAGAATGTGTGCAATAGAGTTGCGGCCCTTCAGCACAGTTGCGGGAGAAGGATTTCGAGATCTCGCACAGACTCTGATGGAGATAGGAGCACAGTACTCCAATGCAAGTGCCAAAGACGTTCTTCCTCATCCTTCAACAGTTTCTAGGAACGTAAAAAGAATAGCAGACGAATACCGTGTTTGCAAACTACTGGATTTCTAAAGATTTCCTGTTTACCGTGTCAGAATTTTAGCTAGATAATTAGTTGGACAACTTTGAACAAAATTAAATATCACATCACCGTAGGGCATAAAATTTTTTGCCACATACATGAAATACGTAGGTTTACTAGGAACAAGGAACTGAAGAGATTTAAGGAATAATCTTATTCTTTATGTTAGAGCCATAACTTAGTTTAATATGAAGTGAAAGTGAAACACCGTGTAAGTAAGTACTGAGCAAAGTATAAAACTACCTACAAATTTGCTGGAGCCGGCTAACGCGAAGCCAACGACTTTCAACGTGCTTAATATTTCCGGCGCGAGTCGATTCGGCTATCGTTTTGCTTCTGCACCACAAAATTGGACGTTCTGCTTTTACCAGGTGCATTACTGCGCACGTCTATTTTTTCCCCTCGCAGCTGATAGTACACTGACAATTTAGTCACTGAGGAAAAATCCCAAGTGTTTCAAGATACATGAAAGACTGTCCAGCGATACAAAACTGATAACTGCGACCTTGAATGTCACCTCTCGAATAGGTGACTCCCTCGGGGTTTCAGCTACCCCCAGCCAAAGGGAAAAGGGGAGGAAAATAAAATAAAACAACAACAATGGTCCACACGCCTGTATCGAGAAACAGTAGTAAGTGTACTTCCCTTGGAGTGGTTAAGCGTAAGCTGTACCTACTAACATTCTACCAGTTAATCCTTTCTAATGACCTCGATTGCAACTGAACGTTTATGTTTATTTTTATTTATTTACTTATTTTTTCTTAGCAGCAAGGAAACATCAAGCAATTTAGCGAAATGTCCACAGAAACGCTGTTCAAACCCGCGCTGAATGCGTATACTTGCTATCGCAGCACTGATGCTGCTCTTTAACTCGCAATTACTCATGATTTGAGACAGCTCTATTGCACTCGCGTTAATGTGTATTCTAAAATGCATCGGTCATTAAGCTGCCCAGTATCTAACTTTTTCAATACATGATTTGTAAATGAAAAGTTTAATGCTTTGTTAGAAAGCTAAGTTGCTGTACTATCAGATGTCCAAAAATCAGATTTTTTAACCCTATAGTTTCTTCAGAATCGAGTGAAAAGCATTATGAAACTAAAATCTCACGCGGAATGAAACGCAGACATGTTATTTTTTCCAAGGAAAGTAAAGCTTGTAAGGAAAAACTAAGTTAATAAGCCGATGTAGGATGGTCGTTTGTAACGTGAACAGTTTTTAGAGTGTGAAAATCGGAACAGTGGATTTCCCGCTAAGAGTGAAGCGGCTGGCGGGCGCGTGCCCCGGCTAGCAGCAGAGAGGCACGGGCGGCCGGGCGGACTGGCACTCGGCGGGTAGTTGGGGTACCCGCGCTACCCGCCGCCGTCCGGCGGGGCTGGTGCCGGCAGGCCGGGCAGCGCGTGGCCAGGCCCGCCCGGGAGGCGCGGCTACGAGCCCGGGCGGGTAGCGCAGGCCCGCTGCACGCCTCTGACTGTAATACGCACAGGAAGGGAATTGGCATAATTTTATAGTGATAACTGGCTCGTATTCCAAGAGAAAGGATGTAATTTTACAGCGATTTCTCGCTTGCATTCAAAGAGAAATGGCATAATTTTAGTAACATATTTACAGTGTGCTGCAGCACATTAGCACATTATCACCAGCCGCCACTGATAACACCTCTAAAATGTGTACAGCTGTGCGAAAAAGTGTTAGTTATACAATGTGCAACATGTGGCCTTGATCAGATGGCGGAAACAGCAGAAGATAGTTGGAAAGGCAACGAAAATATCCCACTGAAGATGCCTTTAAAATAAAAGGCGAAACGCGTCTGTGAGAAATAAAATCAATTACAGCAAACAAAAGGCGTTTTTTCAGCTTCATAAAAGAAGAATTTTGGCGCTTGGTGCGGAAGGTGGCCACCCAAACAAACTTATGACAGACTGAATAACGGACGCTCTCTTTCTTCCCGGCCTCCAACCTGACTAGACGTGATCCCTTGAGCTCCGATCATAACGTAAATCATCCTCTAAGATAAACCTCTAGGGACAGGCGGCGACCTCCCCCCGGGTCCGCTTTAGTACCATGTATCAGTTTCGGCAATAATTCCCAGTTCGATGTTACCATAACTTCAAACCTTACTCATTTAACTAAATGCCCACTCCTCCTCCCGAACATCCTGGCACAACAGAAGTTGTGACTACACGTTAAAAAGTATGTCAGATGAGTTTAATCGTTCCTCCCATATTCCTGCACCCAAACCACATTATGACAGCTTGAAGCGCCATATTTTCGCCTAGTGGCAGAAAGTGTAACCATAATGTTTTTCGTCATACTCCACGAGTGCGCCAATTACTGAACATACCCGAGGTTCCAGAGTCCTGCGATGTATACAGCCCGCACTTCAGCACACAGAACACCGTCAGTTTATTTGTAAGTACACAGTACTTGAATTCAAAATATCTACAATTCACGGCTGATCAAAAAGAAGGAACAAATTTCTATCATTTATTGCTTTCAAACTAAAGCAGATAGGAACATAATTTCAGTGTTCCCGGAAAGAGAAAATGTCATATGAGCAAAGTGCGTTACACGGGAATGTCGGTTCGGTGACTCATCTCTTGCCACACATACAAATCAAATGTTCAAATGTTTTTGAAACTATTGGACCAAAATTGCTATGGTCATCATATCCTAGATTTAAAAACTACTCAAACTAGCCGGCCGCGGTGGTCGAGCGTTCTGCGGCGTGTCAGTCACAATCTGCACGGCCACTACGGTCGGGGGCTCGAATCCCCCCTCGGGCATGGATATTTGTGCCGTCCTTAGAATTAGCTAGTGCATAAGTAGTTTGTAAGTTTAGGGACTGTTGACCCCTTAGTTGAGTCCCATAAGCTCTACAAACATATGAACATTTGAATTACTCAAACTAACTTAAACTAAGGACAACACAAACACCCATGCCCGAGGCTGGAGTCGAAATTCCGGCGGGAACGGCCGCCCATTCCGTAGCGTGTCGCCTTAGACCAAGTGGCCACATATGAAGCACCTTGTCTCTTGTTATCGAATTGACAACTTCAGTATCTTGACTTCAAATGTTTGGAAAGCTTATGGGACTTAACTACGGGGTCATCAATCCCTAAACTTACAAACTAATTATCAACTAGCTTATCCTAAGGACGGCACAAATATCCATGCCCGAGGGGGATTCGAACCCCCGACCGCAGTGGCCGTGCAGACCGTGACTGGAGCGCCTCAGTCTCCTCGGCCACCGCGGCCGGCTATCTTGACTTGTCAGACTTTTAAGAACCTTAGGCATATAAGGGTAATAATATGCAAGAGACTCACCGAAGATTAACGTTTTCCGTGCCGTTTCTATAAACAAAGTTTAGGGACCTTTCTTCTTCACCAGGAAACTATGACACGAGTAACCTATCTATAGATGATTCATTACCGGTTATTTCCGGAACTTTAAGAAGACGAACATGGTGCGCCGCCGTGTTTCTCTACTCACGTTCCACATTACCTGAATGACGCCATTCCAAGAGGCTGGATTAGACGAGAAGGAGCAGAAGATCAATTTAATCGCTGGCGACCTCACACTTTCTGACTTTTATTTGTAGAGCTACTTAAAGGCTTTGTTTATATCCCTCCCCCTTATGCGTGACACTCTTGAAAGTGTTTGGTACCGAATCGTTGTAGCTTTGATTCGATAATGAGGGACCAGCTACTTCGTGTATGGCTAGAAATGAGCCATCGTTGCGTTATTTGTCGTATTTCACGTGGCTCTCATATTCAGTGCATAAAATTTTGACCTTTTCTTTCCCAGGAACGTTTGAATTGTAGTCTATTGCTATTTTTTGTAGTTTGGCAGATATAAATCTTTCAAATCATATACATAGGTACACTGTTCATAGTTCGTATTTTGAACCACGACTTCATCTGAATGTTCAGAATCACGTGGTTCACTTTTAGTTTTACAAGTAAAATCCCAGTCACGGTGTTTTCATAATACTGGACACAATGTCTTCTTTTTCCTTCGACTTTCTTTCGATATATAGCACTGATTAACCTAGATCATCCATCCATATCATAAACCTGAACTGTAATAAAAAATGCTATGTAGTGTTGGTAACAGAACTTATTTCGATTGTACTATACACTGTACGACCAAATTCATTATGATTAAGTTGTATTAAAAATACATATCTGAATTTTAATGTGAGAACCACGAAGAGCAATGTTCTGTTGTGTGTGGTGGCAACATAACCATGAATGGATGAAAAATGTAAGTACATACCATACACCAGAATTCGCAGGCAGCACGGTTAGGTGGAGAGCTATCTTGAAGGGCTACTGTAGGCCACAGGATGAATGCGCTCGTACGCTGGAGAAGTGGAATGGTAGTAAAAGGCGAGTTTAATGACAGGTAGATGTATTTTTCTACACTTTTCCAATAAATTATTTATCTCTGATGCAATGAAGATTAAATTTATACTTTAGCAAAATTTTATGCCAACGTTCTTCCGCCTCCAAACTTTTCTGCCATGTGCAGCTGTGTGCAGAATATTTTAAATGATTAAGAAAAGGTGTTTTTTGCCAAATGTTTGAGTCTTGACACATATAATTGGAACTAATAACTGAATAAATATCGGGGTTTACGTTATAACGGACTTTATCGCCTGCGAGGATACCAACAGGTTGCGGACATGGCGTGTGCACAAGGAGAAGGTAAAGGGCACGACTGTTGAAAACGAAGGCTGACCAGAAAGAGAGTATTCGGTTCTGGTGAGCGTCCCTCGCTGGGCCGCGCTGCGCCAACGCCTTATGAAGAGAAGGCCTCCGCACTGCCGTGCCACGTCACGCAGAGTAGGTCGCGAGCGCGTATCTCACTGGCTGGCTGATGCGGTGCGGTGGGCCGTGCCACAGAGTAACATATACAGAGAAGCAGCCCCCTCTAAACCACTGTCCTACGCTCCCCTCGTAGTTCCGTAAGATGCTAGCAGAAGTCAGGCGGTTCCCTGGCTTAGTACCGGTAGACCACACTAGAGGCATTAATGAGGGTGCCTCTCGCACATCAGAGGGTAGCATGGAAGGGAGGCTGAGGGGAGAGCTCGTGCCGCCTGCCATGAGGCCACGGCTGTGTCCGGCTTGCTGGCGTTTGAAGGGAGGTGGTGGTGGGGACAGCTGCTACCTGCCGCCTGCTCTGACCAGTTTAAAGGGCTGCTTCTGATTGCAGCGCCATCATGGGACATCTTATGGAACTGCTTGAGCACCCCCTGCCCCGCACCCCTGAGCGTAGGACCGGGCCCTTACGGAGGTTTCCCATCTGTATATATTTGTCTGTGGCCGTGCCCAATCGGCCAGCCAGTGAGCTACGCGATCGCGACCTACTCTGCGTGACGTGGCACGGCAGCGAGCAGGCCTTCTCTTCAGACGGTGTTGGCTGCGCTTGTCAAGTGCCTATTCCTCACTCCGGGACTGGTCGGTCGGCCGGAGCTCTCTCATGCAAGCAAGAGGAGGTATAGCATACTCTGATCAGTAGAGGTGTGCACGGATAACAAAAGTGTTATCCGCATCCGCACCACATCCGCAAGGCCCATATTCGCAACCGCATCTGTGGCACTTTATCCACATCCGCAAGTTCGTTATCCGCATCTGCAGATATTGAAGTTTTGAATGGGTAATAGTAATAGATATCAGTATTTAAAACTATGGTATGTAATGATATAGTTATTGTTGGAGTATCATTTCTGCGACAACATAAATACTTTTGACTTCTCGAATCACGGTAAGTGTGCTATACCTATCTAAAACCGGCTATTCCAAAAAGGAGAACATTGGCGCTCCGGAAACACACAGTAGCACTTCGGAGCCTGTCTTGTCAGAGCACTAAGTCAGCTGTTTAATACAGGCATCTTCTTAAATTTCAGTAGTTAAAACTGATCGGCATAGAGGAGATTTTACTGTCTTCACATTCAAAAAAAGAAACGATTCTTTCGGAGTTTTACAAAAGGGACACTTCATTTTCCCCATATTGACGCACAAGACGTTATGTGACACAAAGCAAAGCATGTCTTTTCAAGTGTTGAAACTGCCGTCTACACCTGATTGGTAACTGTAAGCAAAAAGAACACTCCCATGAACCACAGACATTGCCGAGGTGGGGTGGCTTGCGTGCCTCAACGATACAGATAGCCGTACCGTAGGTGCAACCACAGTGAATGGGTATCTATGGAGAGGCCAGACGAACGTGTGGTTCCTGAAGAGGGGCAGCAGCCTTTTCAGTAGTTACAGGGGCAACAGTCTGGATGATTGACTGAGCTGGCCTTGTAACATCAGCTACTGTGGCTTTGCCACACAGTTACTGTGAACGGCTGAAAGCAAGGGGAAACTACAGCCGTTACTTTTCCCGAGGACATGCAGCTCTACTGTATGAACATATGATGATGGCATCCTCTCGGGTAAAATATTCCGGAGGTAAAATAGTCCCCTATTCGGATCTCCTGGCGGGGACTACTCAGGAGGATGTGATCATCAGGAAAGACAACACTGGCATTCTACGGATCGGAGCGTGGAATGTTAGATCCCTTAATCGGGTAGGGAAGCTAGAAAATTTAAAAAGAGAAATGGATAGGTTGAATTTAGATATAGCGGGGATTAGTGAAGTCCAGTGGCAGGATGAACAGGATTTCTGGTCAGGCGAGTACAGGATTATAAATACAAAATCAGTTGGGGGTATTACAGGAGTAGGTCTGATAATGAATAAGAAAATAGGAATGCGGGTAAACTACTATTACCAACACAATGATCGCATTATCGTAGTCAAGATAGATACGAAGCCAACACCGACCACAGTAGTACAGGTTTATATGCCAACTAGCTCTGCAGAGGCAGCAGAGGACAAAATAGGTAGAAAGGCAAGACCTACAAAAAATCCTTGGATATCACTGGAGATACTAAATTTAATCGATGAAAGGAGAAAATATAAAAATGCAATAAATGAAACAGGCAAAATGGAGTACAGACGACTAAGAAATGAGATTGACAGAAAGTGCAAAATGGCTAAGCAGGAGTAGCTAGAAGGCAAATGCAAGGATGTAGAAGAATGTATAAATAGGGGGAAAATGGATACAGAATACAGGAAAATAAAAGAAACATTTGGAGATAAGAAAAACAGCTCTATGATTATCAAGGACACAGATGGAAATATTGTAGAAAGGGGAGAAGTAGATGTGGTCGAAATAGGAGATACCATACTGAGAGATGAATTTGACAGAGCACTGAAAGACCTAAGTCGAAACGAGGCCCCTCGAGTAGATGATATTCCCTCAAAGCTACTGAAGTCTCTGGGAGAACCAGCCATGACAAAATTGTTTCACGTGGTGTGTAAGATTTATGAGACAGTTGAAGTACCCTCAGACTTTAAGAAAAATGTTATAATCCCCATTCCAAAGAAAGCGGGTGCAGACAGGTGTGAAAACTATAGAACCATCAGTTTAATAAGTCATGGTTGCAAAATATTAACACGAATTTTTTACAGAAGGATGGAAAAGCTGGTACAAGCGGACTTTGGGGAAGATCATTTTGGGTTCAGGAGAAATGTAGGAACACGGAGGCAATACTCTCTTTACGGCTTATCCTAGAAGATAAATTAAGAAAAGGCAAACCTACATTTCTAGCTTTTGTGGATTCGAAAAGGCTTTTGACAATGTTGATTGGAATAAAGTCTTTCAAGTTCTGATGCAAGCATGAGTAAAATATAGGGAGTGTAAGGTTATTTACAACTTGTACAAAAACCAGACAGCGGTTGTCAGAGTTGTAGGGCATGAAAGGGATGCAATGGTTGGAAAGGGAGTAAGACAGGGTTGTAGCCTTTCTCCAATGTAATTCAATTTGTACATTGAGCAAGCTATAAAAGAAAGCAAGGAGAAATTTGGAGAAGGAATTAAAGTTCAGGGGGAAGAATTAAAAACATTGCGTTTTGCCGACGACATAGTAATTCTGTCAGATACAGCAAAGGACCTGGAAGAGTAGTTGAACGGAATGGACAGTGTTCTGAAAGGTGCATACAAGATGAACATTAACAAGAGCAAAACTAGGACAATGGAGTGCAGTCTAAGAAAATCAGGTGATGCTGAAGGAATTAGATTAGCTAATGAAGCAATAAAGGAGGTGGATGAGTTTTGTTACTTGGGCAGTAAAATAACAAATGATGGTCGCAGTACAGAGGATATAAAATGCAGACTGGCAATGGGAAAAAAAGCGTTCTTGAAAAAGAGAAATTTGTTAACTTCGAATATTGATTTAAGCCTAAGGAAGTCCTTTCTGAAGGCATCTGTATGGAGTGTTGCCTCGTTTGGGAGTGAAACATGGACGATAAACAGTGTGGACAGGAAGAGGATAGAGGCTTTTGAAATGTGGTGCTACAGAAGAATGCTGAAGATTAGGTGGGTGGATTGCGTAACTAATGGGGAGGTACTGAACAAAATTGGGGAGAAAAGAAATTTCTGCCATACCTTGACTGAAAGAAAGGATAGATTGGTAGGACATATTCTTAGACATCAATGACTGTGAATTTAGCGTTGGAGGGAAGTGTGTGGGGTAAAAACCGCAGAGGAAGACCAAGAGATGTATACAGTAAGCAGATTCAGACAGATGTAGGTTGCCGTTCTTATGTAGAGATGAAGAGTCTTGCTCAGGATAGGGTATTGTGGAGAGCTGCATCAAACCAATCTCCAGACTGAAGACCACAACAACAAGAAGCAAAAAGAGACAATGTCAGCTGCAGCTACGGCCGGCCCATACAAACTAATATTTTGTACATTCCTTAATACGTTACTTTCACTGTACACTGTACACGGTATATGATTATGAAAGTTGCTATAAAATGCTATTGTCAATCTTTATTACTTCCGTCACCCCATCTAATACATAAATATTAATGTTTGTTTTAATTTTTGTTCGCATTTTCGCGCAGCTGTACTGTTCATCCGGTTGGGATGAAACTTTGCCAACATGCTTGCACTTTCGTGGCGGTTATTGACATAATTAAATAAATGTAAGTCACATAGTTGGGGAGATACGACATAATAAACAATGAAATGCGCGTCTGTGCCGTCTCGAGAAATCCAGATCCATACACAACTTCGAACTGTAAAATGTCTTTGCTGACAAGATTGGTAAGTTTGTCGGTCACGGTTGTCTTCAAATTTGGCGGAACTTCAGGAACGTTTTCATCTGTCTTGGTATTTAAATAAGTAATTATACTACTTTGTCCGATCTCACAGGAATGTTTCAGCAAATTTAAAGTTCCACTTTTGTGTCCAGTGTAAAAATATACTTTTTTTACACGCAAAACAGCCCACTATATTGTTGATCTTTTCCTTGTCATTTTAGTTTGTTTTCCTTCACTAAAGTCAAGTCACCTCTTTTCACTTTACACGATATAGTATCCATTGATATTGTGTTCATTTTGGGAAAGAACTGTCACTGTATTCACTACGATATATGTTGTCACCCTGTTATTACAAAGCGCTAACTGAAGGCAACGGAAATTTGGCATGGCACCTCTGGTGGGCAGTGGGCCAGTTTGCTCCCCAGAAAGCACTTGATAGACCGCAGATAAGACACTGTCGCAAAAACTGATTAGGCGCAGGTCACAGACAAATATATACAGACGGGAAACCTCCGTAAGGGCCAGTCCTAAGCTCAGGGGTGCGGGGAGGGAGGGTTTCCAGCAGTTCCGTAAGATATCCCATGATGGCGCTGCGGTCAGAAGCAGCTCGTTAAACTGGCCACAGCAGGCGGCAGGTAGCGGCTGTCCCCACCACCACCTCCCTCAAACGCCAGCAAGCCAGACACAGCCGTGGTCTCGTGGCAGGTGGCACGAGCTCTCCTCTCACCCTCCTCTCCACGCTACCCTCTGACGTGCCAGAGGCACCATAAGCCAGGGAACGGCCTGACACCTGCTAGCATCTCACGGTACTACTAGGGGAGCGCAGGACAGTGGTTTAGGGGGGGGGGGGGGCTTCTCCTCTGTATATGTTACTCTGTGCTCGGGTACAGCTGTGGCCGGGGGATGAGGAAAACAGACTTCTGCTCTACCTGGGCCCTGCAAGGATTCCAGGAATGTCCTCAGGCTTGAAGTTTTCAGCAAACATTTCGACAGACGTACTGGCCACATACCTCGCTCATTATCCGCATATAACATGCGGATATCTGCGTGGCTCACAATTTCATCCGCAAAGTAAGAAATACTGCGGATATCCGCGACTGCGCAGTCCTCTACTGATCAGATGAATTTGCGGCGTGCAGGCGAGCACATGAACACGGCATGGTCGTCGGTGCTGACCGGTGGATTCAGTGCACATCTGCCAAGACTTTGCCCTGCGGCTGGCTTAGACGCCATGCGGCTGAGAGGAAAAATTAAAAATTTACTCCAGAAAAAATAAAGTCCTTTGCCACCTGCTGGCCCACCATTCACAGCTGCACGCGTCACTCCTGCCTTAAATACAGCCCTGGATGTTAGCACCGGAAAATGAGTCTGCTTGAGAGTCCCATATCATCCTTCTCGATGGGTAGCGATCCGCGGAACGTCAAATTCCTCGAATTGGTGTGATCCAGGCGACAGAAATCTGAAATAACAGTTAATGTTCATTAATTGCTTTCCGTAATCTAATGCATGGAATTACAAGTGAGCGCCGTTTCATTCTGTGTTAAAAATACCTCAAGTTGTGTTGCTTTCTTCGTTAACTGAAATTCTAAAAGTAGTAATGTAGCTTTAAACGCCACAGAAAGCATAAAACAGCAAATCATATGAAAAGTTGTTTTCAAGATTCACAGCGTATCATTAAGAAATTAGGTATTACTAAGTAGTTATTACTGGTTGTGATATTTGTTGGCAATTAATTTCCTTGCATGTGTTATTGTACGAGGCAGTTTTTAACTCCTAACTTTGGGTCAAATGGCGTCTCAGTTTTGTCCTGTAATGTAGTGCCCGAACACATGAATTAACTGGATGGTAATCTTGTGTTTCTTAGTTTGTTATGCTGTGTAAAACCAGTAAAGTATTGCTCTTTAGTATCAAGAAAAGATCAGGGGGCTTCCACATTATGTACACTGGCACAGCGCATTATGCAAAGAGAATTTTTATCACGATGATGTAACTTCTGTTAATTTATGTACGTCAGAAACGCTGAGCAGAATACTTAGTCCTCCCTGAGGCATGGGTGTGTGTGTGTGTGTGTATTGTCCTTAGGTTAGTTTACCTTATTTTAAGTAGTTTGTAAGCTACGGACTGATGACCATGCAGTTTGGTCCGATAGATTTACAAGCACTTGAACATTTGAATACTTAGTCGACTTAAATTATTGAAGCCCCTACGAGGTGGAATAAGCAGAAATACAATAAACTTCTCAACTGTTATCAACTATAGGATTCGTACATAAATTAATTCAGGCTGTTGGCTCAGGACAATTTATTTATTCACGGATTATACTCTGAAGGAAACAAAAACAATCTTCGAGAGGAGTTTTATGACAATCTAACTGAAAGCAGACGTTTCACTTTAACGGATTGTGAGAATGAAGTATTGTGAGTAAGGTAAGGCTGCTTCAAGTAGGTGTTTTAACTTCCAGATAACAGAAGCGAATGGTTAATTCTTACAGTGGTCGCTGTCCTGTGGAATTTTTTTACCGCCTCAATTTTTAAATAACAATTTTTTTTTAAATTTCTGGTCCTACTGCCATTCCAGTAAGCTATGTCGCAGGAAATTGTATACACACAAAGTTTTACAATATTTGTGAGAGGAGTGCCTGTAATTTTCAATCGTTGTTCACACGATCACACATCATTGCTGTTTGGTATATAATAACAGGACCATCTAAACAGCTAATGGCACAAGACACTGTTATATTTCAGTAGCACTTATCGAAATGACATTTATAGAATGGTATAACACCACGACTCTCTTATCGCTAGTTGAAGAGTAATCTTCTACACCATATAAATGGTACTTTCTATAGTTAACGTATATCTTAAGCTCAGCGTCTATGACATATCTCACTACATCTTCCAATTATAATGGATACGGGTGTTGAACGCCGGCCGCTGTGGCCGAGGGGACTGAGGCGCACCAGTCACGGTCTGCACGGCCACTACGATCGGGGTTCGAATCCCCCCCTCGGGCATGGATATTTGTGCCGTCCTTAGTATAACCTAGTTTATAAGTGGTTTGTAAGTTTAGGGACTGATGACCCCGTAGTTAAGTCCCATACAACAAACATAAAAAACTGTTCAACTATTTGTAGAACTTATGGGACTTAACTACGGGGTCATCAGTCCCTAAGCTTACAAACTACTTACGAACTAGCTAAGACTAAGGACGGCCGGCTGTTGAACAGAACAGGTAGTGAATTCACAATCACTGTTGGTTAATTAGAACTGTTTATTGAACGCATCCAGAACCCGAGGTGTTTTGCAACTGCGCTGGCTACTTCGCCTCCTTGTGTGCGCTCCTTACAGTGTGTTATTTTTGTCGGGTTGTTCAGTGACAGTGCTTCGATTGTAAATCTTGTTGACGGCGTATCAACTGGAGTCACACTACTCTCACGTAGGCTTACGTGTCGGTAGTTCCGCTACATCTAAAAGACAAGTGATAGCTGAATTCGAACATCCTTGAGTTTTTGTTCAGTATGATGTTCATTCGGTCCATTACTATGAGCGTGGCCAACCATTGTCATATCTCCTTCGACTTAAATGTGATAAAGTACCGCCATTTAGACACCGTTGAAGGAATCCAGTGTGCTGAGAAGTTTGGCCTTCCTACAATGTAACCAACAGTCCACTTCCCTCCTCTCTGCACAAGACCATGGCACCCACAATAGTATGGTGGTGGGTGTAACGTGACTACGTCTCATAGCCTTACTAAAAATATCTAGACCGCTCTCTGGCCCTAGTTGTGCAGTTACATACTGAGAGCCACTATTTTCGGGGAAACTGCGTGTTTGCACTTAGTAAATGATGTCAAATATGCGATTAAACATTGCATATGAACTTGGTTAATTGATGCAGATTTGGTAAGTTAAAGACTCCGAACCCATATTATTGAAAGAATATAGATATTTCGTTCAAGTTATATTACAATTACAAACATTCAAGTTCAGGCTAGAAGAAGAAAAAAATGCTATCACTTACGCTAAGGAAAGAAAGGCAGATAATTTATCCCAAACAAAAATAAAAACTGAAAGATAAGCACATAAGACACGCAAAAAGCATTGCAGGAAATATTAAACCGAAAGTGAAAAATTGAATGATTAATAAAATATTCTCACTGTCTGCTACTTTCAAAATTATCTTGCAACAATAGCTTGACGCATTTCGCTTCTATTTATAAGAAATGAACCCAACATTCTTGAACAGATACAATGTTCATTATTCCCCGGCTTTTGATTGAGACTTAATACACATTACCAGGAAACTGCATCTAGTTAAGGCATAGACCTACTTGACTACTGAGTATAAATTGTGAAGCCATTTTATTTAGTTTTTCAGCTTCCTTTCGTTGTCTCTCATACCGCATACATCATGGGCCTGTATTCATAATTCTCGGGCAAACTAAATTCACACTCGGAACGGGGAGCGACCGTTACGGCATTTCCATACGAGGCCGCTCCCATACTTCACGACGGCGAGTGTCAGCTTAGCTTGTGCGACCAGTATTCGTGCCTGCAAAGGGTGGCCTTCAATTCGGGAACAGTAGGCTCAGCTCTCCGCTACGGTGTGCTAGGCCCTTGTAGTGGTTTTCTATGTCTGTGTCTGAGAAACAGCTTGCTGTAACCGAATATCTAACAGCAGAAGACTCGTCTTCCTTTCAAATCGCTGGAAGAATGAAAGCTGTGTACCGTTGGAGCCTCTAATGCTCACTACTAAAATGGAACAGAGCGCGACCATTTCTTTTACGTCTTGAGCGCGAAGGTGATACGTATTTTAACAACAATGAGACAGGTAATCTAAGCTTGTTTCACCATTTTGACCACTAAAACAAGTTCAAATGTTTGTAAATCTATCGGACCAAACTGCGTGGTCATCAGTCCGTGCCGCGGTGGAGTAGCCGAGCGGTCTAAAGCGTCTCGCTGCGGAGCGCGCGGTTGCTCGCCGTGGAGGTTCGAGTCCTCCCTGGGGCATGGGTGTGTGTGTTTGTCCTTAGGTTAGTTTACCTAGGTTTAAGTAGTTTGTAAGCTACGGACTGATGACCACGCTGTTTGGTCCGATAGATTTACAAAACAACATCAGTCCGTAGCTTACAAACTACTTAAACCTAGGTAAACTAAACTAAGGACAACACACACACCCATGTCCAGGGAGGACTCGAACCTCCATGGTGAGCAACCGCGCGCTCCGCAGCGAGATGATTTAGACCGCTCGGCTACTCCACCGCGGCCCTAAAACAAGAGAGCATCAAATGGAGTCCGCCAAAAAGTATCACCAATTCCAAGAAAGTTGGAAACTACGCCATTTCGATGGGAGGCCCGTTTTTTGTGGTTGGAAACTGGGTTACAGCACACTGTTTCTCGCCAACCGACAGAGGTTGGCAATTCGGAGCCCTCTAGCGCAGAGGTTTGTAACTTGTGCTAACGAAGACTGATTGTCGACCGAATAATATGCATGATTTGTAATACCGCAATTCTGAGGCATTACTTTCCAGCAGTCTGCACGGTCACTATGGTCGGGGGTTCGAATCCCCCCTCGGGCATGGATATTAGTGCCGTCCTAGTTCGTAAGTAGTTCATAAGTAGCTTGTAAGTTTAGGGACTGATAACCCCGTAGTTAAGTCCCATAGACTATACAAACATTTGAACATTTTGAACTTTCCAGCATGCCACCGTACAGTGTTGGTTCCAAACACAAAATTGTGTATTTTAATCTTCATAAGACGTAAGTACTTTATCGCAATATGGGCCGTCTTTTGTATCAGTTTCATGTTCTACCAAGCAGTATTTTTTACAGATAAGAAATGCCGATAACTAGCTCTATTAACCCTTAAATGTATGGTGTTGCATGTCTGTAACATCGATCGTAATACTGTTTTATCCGCGTCTAGTGGGAATTTTGTGAATTAACTCGTGTTTAACAGATGCAGTAGAGTTTGTAGAAAGTGTCTGCAGTGTTTTGTGTGTCGAGGTTGGTTGCAGTGTGAACTTCTGTTAACATCTTTGCTTTTGTTTCGAGAAAACGGCAGATATTGCAGATTTTGACGTTTTGTTTTCCATATGAAGAGCCAGTTTTGGAAGGAGGTAAATATCACACCAATTAAGACGGATATGGAGAACCATAATGAGCACAAAATTTGTTTACACTGTCCAACTTTGAAAATTATATAACAAGTTTCTCTATGTTGCGTATATGCGTTTTTGGAAAACAAGCAACAAAGGATTTTTTTACTATTTTTCCCTTTGTTTCTACAACTTAGAAAACACGAAAATAATTTATGTTTTTAAATAAAAAATTATCCATTTATGGGTTAAGTATGATAATCGTGTTTTTAGTGTATACATATCTAGACCTTTGCATCTTTTACTACTGATGAAACATTTTCGGCTCTCCAGCCGCATGGTGGTATTGAGATCCTACAAGTTTGAATTTGTGCCATATATAGGCACATAGTAACATATGAACTTCCGGCATAATGTAAAAATTCGGGAGACATATCATAGTTAACCCTTTCACAACCAAGGGAAACATATTTCCCCATTTTAAAACTGGTCATTATCGTATTTAATTGCAACCTTATATGCATTTTTTCACAGACTGTCAAAGTAAAACGGCTGCTGAACGCAATTACGTCAACGGAAACGTTTGGAGAAAAAAAGAAAAGGACTGTCGAATTAGTTGGAAGCAATGAAAAGACATTTGCGAGCTGTGCTGTGTTTATTATTTCAGTTTACTGTGTTGTGTAATAATACTATTTCTGAGTTTTGTTGCATGTTTTATGTTATTCGGTAAGTATACCTTTGTGAAATATAAAAGTACACTGGAATTAAAGAAAACAAATGCCTTATAAAGACAAATAATTTTGCAGGAGAAATATTTCCCTGCGGTTCATAAGCGAATTTTTATTAGAATCCCCACTGTGTGGCTGCCGTAACATGATGTAATTGAACCTTAGTATTGTGATTTTATCCTAATAATTATTATATTTACTTACACTGTACAGTCTGGTTTTACTAGCAGAAATAGCTAGAAGAGGATGCAGAGAATTTGACATAACAGACGATTAAATACTGCAGTTACTCACGGCAGCCGGCCGCGGTGGCCGAGGAGACTGAGGCGCTCCAGTCACGGTCTGCACGGCCACTACGGTCGGGGGTTCGAATCCCCCCTCGGGCATGGATATTTGTGCCGTCCTAGTTCGTAAGTGGTTCATAAGTAGTTTGTAAGTTTAGGGACTGATGACCACGTAGTTAAGTCCCATAAGCTTAACAAACATTTGAACATTTTTTTTACTCATGGCAGACAACAGTGATGGAGAAAATGAGCTATCAATTGGACGAAGAAGATTTGCAGTTCCTCGCTGAATATGTTGAAAATGGGACCACTGTAGTCGAAATAGAATATTCTGTTCAGGAAAGACATCACATTCCTATGAATTTTTCTTACGAGTTTTACTTATTTTATGTCTAAAGAAACTAAAATAAACAATTACATACTAATATTTACTCAGAGATACCTTTTGGTCCTGAAAGAGTTAATACACTTCCGCAAATAAAAATTGGTACACTCTCTTAGAGTTTTGCAGTTCTCTCCACATTTATTCTTGAATCAGTGCATACGGAGTACATGAAATGATTACATTTACAGATCAATAGCTCAAGCATCACTGAGGTATCAGGTGCCGATCCATGCCTAAGTACCCATATTAGTACGTGATGTACCCTTTAGTGCGGCAATGTGAGCGCTGATTCTGGCATCCATTCCATCATACAGATGACGAATTTGTGTTGGGATACTTTAGTCCACGTGTGCCTCGGTTGCACAGTGGTAGAGTGCCAGACTACAAATCCAAAGGTAACGGGTTCGATCCCCGCCAGTTCCTAGGATTTTTATCTGTCTCTTTCCACTTCATTCACCTGTGGCACTATTGCTCATGTGAAAAATACCGAGTAGCACCACTTCTTTCACCTGTGGCACTATTGCTCATGTGCAAAATACCGAGTAGCACCGTGGTTCGGAACCCACGTTAAACTGTAGGTCCCCCTATAACTGGCTGGGTAACTCAGTTCGAAGGTCGGAGGAAGGCAACGGCATACCACCTCCAAATAGGACCATGCCTAATAAAGCACTGTTGTGTTCAAACCAATCTTCGGATTGTTGACTGCTTTACTTACTTTACATTATTCCACATCTGCTCGACCTCAACACGGAGTTCAACAAGAAATGGAAAGGATCGCATGGCAGTTTTTGGTGCATTTGGGAATTTAGACATTCAGTCTCGCTACTACAACTCGATGTTCGCTAACACCTGACACGTCTTGAGCGACTTGCGTGCCGATGATGATGAAATGGTGATGATAACAACACACAAGATGCAGTCCTCTGTCGAGAATCGAACCCGGGCCCCATGCGTGGTAGTCAGCGAGGCTATCGCCTGAGCTACGGAGGCGGACAGTTCAACAAGAGTTATGGGCTGACAAGTGGCACGTGTCAGTAGTCGTCCCATCGTAATTCGAACGTGTCGGATTAAAGACAAGTCCAGCCAGAAAAGTCGCGGCGCGGCGTTCTTACGACGTCAGCCACGAGCGCCCTCTGCTGGAACTCCGCTCGTGGCCACGACTGCTGCGTCGGCCACTTGGGAATCAGATAGGCACCAGTTAAGACTTGGCTACGGATAGGCACTAGGAATCACCAGTAGGCAGGCCTCTATCTAATCTACGTATCAGCATTCTGCAGTCAAGAACTATGTAAAAGTATTACTAAGTCTATGAAATATATATCTCGTTCTAATTTACTCTAGTGTTTCTAGTTTCTGCTGTCCCACTGGCTGGTCACCTCCGTACCTGCACACGCGTGCATCCTTTATTCCTGTGTCGGTCTCTTTCTACTCGGCCACCGACACCTACGACAACCGGCGGACGAGACACAAAAGGAAGGAAAGGAGTGAGAATAGGAAAGGAGGGGAGGGGGAAAGGAAATGCAGTCCGGGAAGTAAAAAAGGAAGGAAGACTGCATTAGCTCGGGACCCCGTGCAAGAACTGGTCTTAAAATATTCTGCACGTACCGAACGCTGGTCAGCGTTCCCTCCACAAACACCAAAGGTGAATGAGAGTTGCAGCTTATCGTACCACTGACCATAAGCCCTGTGGTAGGACCAGTGTTTCGTCCTCGAAAATACTCAATGAGGCAGCACTAGCTATCGTACTCGAAAACGACCATCATTTGCATGCAGGCAAACTCTGCTTTCATCGCCGAAAACCACGATCCAAATCAAATATTCAAATGTTTCTTAAACTTATGGGACTTGACTGTGAGGTCATCAGTCACTATACTTATGAACTACCTTATACTAAAGACAGCACAGAAATCCATGCCCGCGGGGGGATTCAAACCCCCGACGAGGAACGGCCTCGCGCATCGCAGCATAGCGCCTCAATGCGCTCGGCCGCTCCGCCGCGGCAAACCACGATCCGCCTTCCATCTTCAAAGTGATCGTCTGATGGCACCAATCGAGCCGTGCACGTCGATGCTGTGGCTTCGGTGGAAGACGAATTATACTTCATTCGCCGTAACGAGACAGTGCGGGTTAACAGTGACATGCCGCGGTGGAGTAGCCGAGCGGTCTACAGGGCGCCGTGGCTCAGCGCGCCTGGTCAGAGGGCTGAACGTCCTCTGTAATAAAAAAGCTGAGCCAACAGATTAACGAACGACCAAGAACGAACAATGAAAAACGACCGCAAATAATAGATCTACCTAAAGAACAAAAAAAAAAAAAAAAAAAAAAAAACCGGTCTAAAGCACCTCGCTGCGGAGCGCGTGGTTGCTCGTCGTGCAGGTCCGAGTCCTCCCTGGGGCATGGGTGTGTGTGTTTGTCCGTAGGTTAGTTTACCTAGATTTAAGTAGTTTGTAAGCTACGGACTGATGACCACGCAGTTTGGTCCGATAGATTTACAGACATTTGAACTTTTTTTTGAAACAGTGACATGCGCTGGGCAGCGTCGCAGAAGAGTAGCGCACGGTCTGACCACGTGTGGTCACCAGGGATGAGCAAGCAGAAGGCGCGCTCTATCGGCACAGCACGCGTAAAGCGGAACACTTCGAAAATAAAAAGAGGTACATCAATAAAGTCTGTTGTCATGTACACCATCAAGTACTCACTCTTTCCTGCTTCCTGTGACACGAGTCCTTTACTGGGATTTTGAATTATATGTATAGGGGAAAGGTTTGTACCTAGGGACAATTTTTAAATTTTAATTTTTATTCTATATTTTTTTACAAGAAATTTGAAAATTTACCCCATCACAGGCACCAATTTTAGGTAATGTTGAACGAACAGCAGTATAGGCTAGCTCCAATATTTACACAATTAATCACCAATGAAGACCTTTGTGGCACTTTTCCCAAGGTACAACCTTAGGAAAGTGGTGGTTTTACCTTGGGACACGGTGATGTATTTCAATTTCTTAGTTTTATGAATCGTTTTGGAATCTGGTAGTAAATGTGTTAGTCCAAATACAAAAGTTATTTCACCTTAAACCAAGAGATAGTGGGAATAAAATTTTAAATGAATGAAACCCACGACACATCACTGGAGCTGGTAGTTTTTTCACTATATTACTGCGATTAACAGTGCTGATGTTCTCAACATTAGGGAATACAAAATGGTCCTTTACTTCCTTAAGAATTTCACAGTTGTATCTTGTTCTGTGTTTTCTAAAACTACTCCAGCCTAGTACACATGAGATCTGCCACTGATGTCAACTTTTACCAAGACCCAACTACCTTGAGAACAAGAAAGTGTTACTTTTCCAGATGGTAGGAAGGATGACAAATCCTCTTCTTCAGATGACAAATCAAATTTGCTACTTCCAGAGCTACTGCCAAGCTGGGGAATTTCTTCATCAGAAGAACCGGAGGATGAAAACTCCTTTGTCCGTTTAGAGGCTTCTTTCTTTGGAAATGATTTTTTTCTTTTTTTTTTTTTTTTTTTTTTTTTTGCTCTTCAATTCTCTATTTTTCTGGTGTATCAGTGAAAATCATACACCTTCAAGGTGTCCCAAGGTGCAACCAGAGAAGTGTCCCAAGGTAAAACCAAATACACAATAACAGAAAACAGTATCCTAATCTATGTGCACATTTATATCGTTATAACTTATGGTATCAATAGCTTACTTAAATAATGCCCTACAACATTGTATTTAAAAAATATCAATAATAATACTTAGTTTTAATTTATATCTTCTAAGGATAGTGGCTAAATTATAATTTCAAACACAAATACTTCTAAAACTCCTCCTCAGATCTCAAACATCATCCGAATACAACATGGTCTCTTATTCCCTCTGAAAATAGGCCTGACAACTTTACTTCATAATTCTTAAAGTTTCCACTTATAGTGCACTGCCTGTATTAAAAAGTGTCCCAAGGTAAAACCGTCACCAGGTACAACCCTTTCCACTATAAAAAAAAAGATCATATTAACCAAACTACTCAACAGAAATTTTAACGGGCGAGCTCTTTCTTTATTAACTTTTTGTTTCAGCACAGGCTGAAAAAGTATCATTGCTGCGACATAATTATTAATATGTGCCCATACAAGTTCAATAGTATTCATTTCACAGTGGTATGGCGATATTCTTAAAACAGTTTGTTTCCTCAACTTGCCACAGTGTCTACAACATAAGGATTATAAACGGTTTATTTTCCTCGTCGACAGCAAGGAGTTCCCGCTTCAACATATCATTCTTAAGCTGAACTCTTTTCAAGTTTGTCTGGGTGGCCATCTTCCGCAGCAAGCGCCGAAATTCTTCGTTTTTTTTAAGGAGAAAAGAAAAAAAAAAAAACGCCTTGTGTTTGCTGCAATTGATGTTATTTCTCCCAGACGCGTTTCACCTTTTATTTTAAAGGCATCTTCAGTGGGATCTACAAGTACAATTTTTTGTGAGATGTATTGTTTCGAGATTATAAACAGTTCACTTACTATCTTATGTAAGTAAAAACTTCTTTCATTTTGTAAAAAAAAAAAAAAAAAAAAAAAAAAAAAAAAAAAAAAAAAGAGAGAGAGAGAGAGAGAGAGAGAGAGAGAGAGAGAGAGAGAGAGATACGTGAACTATTTATAATCTCGAATCAATAAAGGTGCGAAGTATTCGCTCGGGTCCTTTAGTTACTTTTTATTTAGTAATCTTGCATTGTTTTATAGAGTCATGTAATATAACTTGCCTGAATTGACGATCTTCAGATACTATGAAAGAAAAGTAAAAGGCCGGTCGCGGTGGCCGAGGCGCTCCAGTCACGGTCTGCACAGCCACTACGGTCGGGGGTTCGAATCCCCCCTCGGGCATGGATATTTGTGCCGTCCTTAGTCTTAGCTAGTTGATAAGTAGTTTGTAAGTTTAGGGACTCAAAATGTTCAAATGTTTGTATAGTCTATGGGACTTAACTACGGGGTCATCAGTCCCTAAACTTACAAACTACTTATGAACTACTTACGAACTAGGACGGCACAAATATCCATGCCCGAGGGGGGATTCGAACCCCCGACCGTAGTGGCCGTGCAGACCGTGACTGGACGCCTTAGTCCCCTCGGCCACCGCGGCCGGCGTTTAGTGATTTTTTTTTTTTTAAGTAAAAAGGAAAAAAGTCCTTAATGGCAGACTCTTACTGAATCTTGCGTATCTCTACTATGAATTATAGTCACAACACTTACTTTCACTTGGAGGTGAGGACACGAAGTGTCTAAACCAATTTTTATTTTCATAACTTATGTGGTTAAAAGTTGATTATGGTTAAATAAATTAATCTGCTTTCTAGAGAGAGTAGAGCTCTAGTGGATATACACCAGTTTTACATACCCCTTGTCTTTTTTTCGGCGAGCTGATATATCGATCCGAGTTTGCGAAATGGCAGAGTTAAAGCGGTGAGGTAATGGCGGAGAGCAGCCGCTTCCTATCTCTAGAATGGAATGCGCAGTTACAAGGCCGCTCGCCTTATTATTAACACTATAAGAAGTGGCTGCGGGGATAACGGGCCGCGGCATGCTTTATGGGCCGGCGGGGCCTTGGCCTTTGTGCGCCGTAATGAGCTCCTAACCTCAGCCACTTCTTCTGAGGTCACGGGACCAATGTTTTCTGCCCAGCGGGGTGCGAATCCATTGCGAGCTCTCCTACCGGTCCCTCCACCGAGATTAAGCTTCTCGATCGGAATGTCTCGCACACGAGGCGATTTATGTTAGCTGGAAGTGGTGTCATTAGGTATGCAGTCTGCGGCGGGCATTTTCCTCCCCTGCCATTATACCCGAGAAACGCTTACTGCGCTCGCTGCGTGGACGGCTGAGGGCATTACGTTGTGGTTTTGTGGTCGCGATAACGCCGCGTCAATCGCTTGTCATTTTCTGCTGAGTTGCGACCGGTGA
Organism: Locusta migratoria; assembly: GCA_026315105.1. Taxonomy (NCBI): domain Eukaryota; kingdom Metazoa; phylum Arthropoda; class Insecta; order Orthoptera; family Acrididae; genus Locusta; species Locusta migratoria. The sequence goes on along the minus strand of CM048755.1, from coordinate 452,936,548 downwards.
TGGCTGTTCTTATAGCTGTACCATGTTCGAAGCGACACTCTCTTCTGCGCAAGTGTGGGCATGGACAACATGGTAGGTTAAGATTTTTTCGTGTACGGTATTAGAAATGGTTTACGAAAGCCTGCAACTGTGGAAACAATGGATTTGTTTATACATAGTGCTTCTGGTACTTGGCACTATTCTCTTTTACTTATATTTCGAGCGAAGTTTTTTTCCAAGTGCATCGTTCTCTATGCTATACCATGCATTAGTTGTATTTTTGTGTGAGGTTCTAGATTATTCCATTCTCCTTACTGCGATATGTAAAATCACGTGTAGATTTTTGGTTTATGATAAATTTTTATTAAAAGTAATTGATTTTTCCGTCGGTACTTGACAGAACATGATAATAATATCAAAAAGGAACAACTTCCTGATGTTCTGCAAACTTTTTTATTGGTCACAAACCGGCTTTCGGCTTCTTAGGCCATCATCAGGTGACAACTGAATGTAGTACACATGTTTTCAAAGATGTTAAGATTTACAAGGATGTTACCAGAGACAATCGATACTTCACAGGAAAGTTCATCACAAATACTTATTTATGAGAGTTATTAACATTTATATAAAAATATAATAAATATATGTAAAGAATCAAAACTAATATGATTATTATTGAAAAGGAAGGTTGAAAATAAAACTTATTTCAGTAGAGGTGTAGAGGGGAACTGGATCTGATCGTTTAATACTAAACTAGCATCCTGAGCCAAATATTTATTGATTTCCAATATTTCCAGTAGTGTCATCTTTCTGCTTTTCTTCAGGGGATGTAGAATCTCACAGTTTACATCATAATCATGGCCTTCTCTGAGCAGATGTTCAGCAAAGGTTGAATCTGTCTTTTTTAACCTCCAGCTTCTCTCATGTTCTGATAATCTAAAACTTTTTATTAAAACTTTGTTGTGGACTTCGGAGGAACTTTGCCATTAGTACAGGATATCGCACATATTAAATATCACACACAGTTTTCTGTGCAGAGTTGTAAAATTCGTTGACGATAACAAACGTACGAAAGTATTCAGAAATATTTTTTTCGATGTAGTCAACTAAATAACGCAGCAGGTCTTCCATAGACTATGATATACTTTTGTGCACAGGATATTCATCTTAATAATTTCTAACCTTATTTGCAAAAGTGAAGCAAAATGTCGAAGTACTCCACGACTTAACAAAAGGCACAAAACGTATCTATCTTAAGAATTACAGGTATAGACGGTCTTTGAGAACGGCATTTTAAAAATTACGAAAAATGCAGAGGAGGAAACTGTAAACATTTTCATTTCAGGAACCTGGTCGCGGCGGAGCTGCCGAGCGCATTGAGGCGCTATGCTACGATGAGCGAAGTCGTTCACCGTCGGGGGTTCGAATCCCCCCTCGGGCATGGATGTTTGTGCTGTCTTTAGTATAAGCTAGTTCAAACGTAGTTTGTAAGTTTAGGGACTGATGACCCCGCAGTTAAGTCCTGTAAGCTTAACAAACATTTACGTACGTCAGGAACCTGTAGCCTAAAATATAAAGCGTCTACGGCACTTTGCACTTTTATGCAGTCGATATGCTGCATGAAACAGCAGAATACAATAGTTTTGACAACGCATATTGACAAAACAGTAGAAGGCAATAAAACACTGTAATCAATGGTTTCACTACTTTAGGGTAAATGGTCAATGTGACGACTACCAGCTACGCTTATGTGCGACTAAGAACCATATTTTCTCAGATTGTCTATAAGTTTCCATGCTGGCTTCTGATGCTATTAAATGCTGTAAAGATGCAGTCATTAAGCTCAGGAACTGTTCTTACTGGTGTTGCGTACGCAGAGGGGTTTATATAGCAGAGGAAGAAATCAAAAGAAGTGACGGCAGTGCAGTGGGTAGACCAGGGGAATGTGTATGCCCTTCCAATTACTCTCTGGATGTGACTATGAGATATCTCAAGTGCACGGGCTGTGGTAGGCTACTGTAGCTGCAGGTGTAGAAAAAGGAAGGAAGGTAAAATTAGGGTTTAACGCCCCGTCTACGGCGTGGTCTTTATGGGTGGAGCTCACGCTAAGATTGTTGGGGTAAGAATGGGGAAGGATATTCGGCATGCCCTTTTAAAGGAACCATCGCGGTATTTTCCTAGGTTGATTGAGGAAAATCACGAAAAATGGCATTTGAACCACCGTCCTCCCGAATATTAGTTCCAGTGTGTTACCATTGCGGTACCTCGTTTGGTGTGTCTTTACTTTCTTCCAACCCACTAAAAACGTAACTACCATGGACAGAACAAAATGAAAGCAAGTCAAAATTCACTACCACTGTAGAAACTTTATTTAAAATTTCCGTCTACAGGTTTCTTGTATCAAAACGTTAAGAATATTATCCTATACAATACTCCAAATTCCGCGCGGTCATCGCTGCGCAACTATACAGGGTGTTTCACTGTGTGTTTGCCTCTGTAACTTATAAAATAATAGGTGACGGGAAATTTTAAGCCGGCCGCGGTGGCCGAGGAGACAGAGGCGCTCCAGTCACGGTCTGCACGGTCACTACGGTCGGGGGTTCGAATCCCCCCTCGGGCATGGATATTTGTGCCGTACTTAGTCTTAGTTAGTTCATAAGTAGTTTGTAAGCTTAGGGACTGATGACCCCGTAGTTAAGTCCCATAAAAAAAAAAAAAAAAAAAAAAAAAAAAAGAAAAGAAATTTTAATGCGGTAGATCAACACAAGAAATGTTACACTTTCTGCGGAGCTATTAACATAGTTTATTGTTTCATTTTCCAAAGAGTTACAGCACAAAGATATATTTTTTTTAATGGAACAATAGTTTTTTCTATCGTGCATTGGATTCGATGAAACCAGCTGCGTCCAAATCAATTTAAACTACATTCCTATCACTGTTAGTTTGGGAGCTACAACCCTTCAAAATTTCAGGGGCAGATACCACAAGCGCTGCGCATAATGCAATGCGCCTTCTAAATATGGTGCGGCCGAGTAGTAACGTCGCCTGGTGTCACGGAGCGAGAAGCTTCCTAGATGCGCTGTTAGACTGCCGACTGTCGCCGCACACGGACGTATACCCGACAGTTGGAGCCACACAAACAACCAGGGCTCAATATACCACAGCGAGGCCTACGAAAAAGACAGGCCGCGGCGCGCACGTCACGTCACGTGATCAAGTGAGGCGTGAGCCGGCGCGATCGCTAGCTGAGTGGCCCGCTGCTATGACGCAGTGGGCTGTGCCCCAGCGGCCGGCCAATCGGATAGCGATCGCGCCGGCTCACGCCTCACTTGATCACGTGACGTGACGTGCGCGCCGCGGCCTGTCTTTTTCGTTGGTCTCGTACCACAGTTACTGACGTCGGATGACGATGGCATACACGAACAACAGCGCATCGAGGAAGCTTCTCGCTCCGTGACACCGGCGATGTTACTACTCGGCCGCACCATATTTAGAAGGCGCATTGCATTATGCGCAGCGCTTGTGGTATCTGCCCCTGAAACTTTGAAGGGTTGTAGCTCCCAAACTAACAGTGATAGGAATGTAGTTGAAATTGATTTGGACTCAGCTGGTTTCAACGAATCCAATGCACGATAGAAAAAAACTATTGTTCCATTAAAAAATTATACCTTTGTGCTGTAACTCTTTGGAAAATGGTACAACAAACTATGCTCATAGCTCCGCAAAAAGTGTAACATTTCTTGTGTTGACCTACCGTATTAAAATTTCCCGTCACCTATTATTTTATAAGTTACAGAGGCAAACACACTTAGTGAAACACCCTGTATATGCAAATTGTGCCCCACATTATGCAGTTAAATATCGTCTTTTAAAAAGGAGAGACCTATTATATTGCCTCTGTTGACTACAAATAAAAACATCTTTGTTTCTTGCATGTATGTTTATTTCTTGTTCTAGATGTATAATCTTCTCTGAAAATTGTGTGAAATTCTGCACAAATGGTGCACAAGGTAACTGAAAGCATAAAATCTTACAAATTTTGTCACGAACCATATGTAGAGACCTACCATCAACTAAAAGATGCAAGTGTTTTTACATATTATAGTAAGGACAACACTTCCACGGTCGCAGCAAGAGTGAAGCCCTAAGGCCATCCCAAAACCTTCCCCACTACACACCGGATGTAGAGCGCACTAAAAACCCATACAGAGCGCGTTCACAGCATAGTGTCTACCAACCCTCTCTACTTGAGGAAGATAATACCCTCTTAAATGGCTCCCAGAGAGGTCTCTTGTCACCTGTTTCGTCCATGATTAGGTTGGCACCACACTAAGAACACGGCCACCTCGCCATCTTGCCAATTAAGCTTGTCTCTGATCACCCAGCAGACGCCAGCGCAGACGACAAACGAAGCCATGCGTTCTTAATTAAAGTAAACAAGGCCCTAAAGTGCAAGGCGGTGACTGTAGGCCACTGCGTGGCAGTCAGTCAATTTTAAATCAACCTTACACATTCACATGAACACACAAGTTCAAACACACGGGTAGAAACATATATAAACATGGGGCATTGATCATTAAGAAACAGAATAAAAATAATTAACATACTAATAGACAATGGTGCAGTAACACTTTAGGTTAATGAATAACTCAAAAATGGAACAAGGCCACACATTCAGTGGACGTGTTTCATACTTTATGATCAAGCATGTACACCAGAGAAGAATAGTGCAGTCAATAAACAGAAATGCAAGGAAAATAACGTGTCCCACGAAAATTTTGTGTATCAAATAATAATTGTGCACATGTCACATAAAATTACTTCATGACCAATTTAGGCTATACAAGTCCTTCTGGGCTATTTATATACTAATTCCTCTTTGTACCGTATGGTACCGCTTTAGAAAAATGTTCAAATGTTTGTAAATATATCGGACCAAACTTCGTGGTCATCAGTCCGTAGCTTACAAACTACTTAAACCTAGGTATACTAACCTAAGGACAACACACACACACACACACATGCGCCAGGGAGGACTCGTACCTCCATGGCGAGCAACCGCGCGCTCCGCAGCGAGGCGCTTTAGACCGCTCTGCTACTCCACCGCGGTCCCCAGGGAGGACTCGAACCTCCACGGCGAGCAACCGCGCGCTCCGCAGCGAGGCGCTTTAGACCGCTCGGCTACTCCACCGCGGCTACCGCTTTAGAAACTGCAGACAGAACCACGGAGCAATTTGACAACTTCCATACGCATACGACGCAGAAGTGGACGCGCGGGAATGGCCGTGCATTCTGGAGCGTCATGTTGTGGTGCGCGCGGTCGCACCCGCTGGAGGGTCGAGACCTCCCCGGACAAGGTGTGTGTGTCGTCCTTAACATAAGTTAGTTTAAGTAGTCTGTACGTCTAGGGACCGATGGCCTGGGTAGTTTGGTCCCTTAGGTCTACAAACGTTAAAACATACATTGGAAGTAACCTCAGAGTCTGCAAATATAAGTCATATTCTAACATGGAACAGGGTGTGAACAAATAATGTTTAAAGACTAAAATTCGACTCTTAGGAGGGATATTATTCGCGTGTTGTCTGGATAATCGGTTGACAAAAATCTGTTTTATCCTATGGAAAATGTTTCAGTTTTTATAAAACGATATTCGGCAATATTGTAGAAAGGGGAGAAGAAGTAGATGAGGATGAAATAGGAGATACTATACTGAGAGATGAATTTGACAGAGCACTGAAAGACCTAAGTCGAAACAAGGCCCCTGGAGTAGATGATATTTCCTCAGAGCTACTGAAGTCTCTGGGAGAACCAGCCATGACAAAATTGTTTCACCTGGTGTGTAAGATGTATGAGACAGGTGAAGTATCCTCAGACTTTAAGAAAAATGTTATAATCCCCATTCCAAAGAAAGCAGGTGCAGTCAGGTGTGAAAACTACAGAACCATCAGTTTAATAAGTCATGGTTGCAAAATATTAACACGAATTATTTACAGAAGGATGGAAAAGCTGGTAGAAGCCGACCTTGGGGAAGATCAGTTTGGGTTCAGGAGCAATGTAGGAACTCGGGAGGCAATACTATTTTTACGGCTTATCCTAGAAGATAGATTAAGAAAAGGCAAACCTACATTTTTAGCTTTTGTAGATTTGGAGAAGGCTTTTGACAATGTTGATTGGAATAAACTCTTTCAAGTTCTGAAGCAAGCAGGAGTAAAATATAGGGAGCGTAAAGTTATTTACAATTTTTACAAAAACCAGACAGCGGTTGTCAGAGTTGAAGGGCATGAAGGGGATGCAGTGATTGGAAAGGGAGTAAGACAGGGTTGTAGCCTTTCTCAAATGTTGTTCAATTTGTACATTGAGCAAGCTATAAAGGAAAGCAAGGAGAAATTTGGTGAAGGAATTAAAGTTCAGGGTGAAGAATTAAAAACATTGTGTTTTGCCGACGACATAGTAATTCTGTCAGATACAGCAAAGGACCTGGAAGAGCAATTGAACGGAATAGACAGTGTGCTGAAAGGTGCATATAAGATGAACATCAACAAGAGCAAAACTAGGACAATGGAGTGCAGTCTAAGAAAATCAGGTGATGCTGAAGGAATTAGAGTAGGTAACGAAGCAATAAAGGAGGTAGATGAGTTTTGTTACTTGGGCAGTAAAATAGCAAATGATGGTCGCAGTACAGAGGATATAAAATGCTGAATGGCAATGGGTAGAAAAGCGTTCTTGAAAAAGAGAAACTTGTTAACATCGAATATTGATTTAAGCGTAAGGAAGTCCTTTCTGAAGGCATTTGTATGGAGTGTTGCCTTGTATGGGAGTGAAACATGGACGATAAACAGTGTGGACAGGAAGAGGATTGAGGCTTTTGTAATGTGATGCTACAGAAGAATGCTGAAGATTAGGTGGGTGGATCGCGTAACTAATGAGGAGGTACTGAACAGAAATGGAAAGAAAAGAAATTTCTGGCATACCTTGACTAAAAGAAGGGATAGATTGGTAGGGCACAGTCTTAGACATCAAGGAATTGTGAATTTAGCGTTCGAGGGAAGTGTGTGGGGTAAAAACCGCAGAGGAAGAACAAGAGATGGATACCGTAAGCAGATTCAGACAGATGTAGGTTGCCGTTCTTATGTGGAGATGAAGAGGGTTGCTCAGGATAGGGTATTGTGGAGAGCTTCATCAAACCAGTCTCCGGACTGAAGATCACAACAACAACAACAAAACGATATTTTATCAACGCCATTAGAAATTAAACGTCTGGTAATCCAGACCTAGAATTAAACTGATAAAATGTATTGATATGAACACAAAATCATTATACTTAGTATAATACTGCATCCAGTATTAGACTAAGGATAACATACATGCTTCCACCCGAGGGAAGAATCTATCCTCTGGGGCAACGGCCGCCCAATCCGTAGCATGACGCCTTAGGGCAGGCAGGGCCAACATTTCCGACCGGCGGGCGGAGTACACTGTAGTAGACCGCCCCGGCCGCGCGACCGTGTGTCGCTAGTGCCCTTTTTTTTCTTTTTTTTTTTTTATGGAAGAAGGTAAATGAAGTCCCATCGTCAGCTGACGATTTCCACTTCATATGGTTACAATTTATTGGGGGACATAATAACTCGTGTGGGCCTTTATCGTAGTCCGTAAGATACCCCAAATGATGTATTAAAACTTTACAATTTCAAGTACATGATACAATACAGTAATAATTTAAACATCGACATCGTCGAAAGAAGTTATTATTTTTTTTTTCATTTAATTAGTTAAGGATAGTGGGACTTTATATCTGTGTCAGGGTAATGGAATGGTCCTTCCTAGTGTTTGAATGTTGTGGACGGTATGCCGAAGGTGGTCCACTTTGTTGTGAATCCTAGTCGCCCTCTTACGTATTGCCGCCATGATGGTATCCATACGAAGTGATTCATGGATGTCTACATTCCTGGTGTAGCGGTCTGCCCTTAGAATCCAACGCAGGGTCTTGTTTTGGACTACTTGTATTCTTGCAACCTGTGTTGCACTAGTTAGGCCCCAAACGGAGCTTCCATATAATATTTTAGACACTACTGCGGCCTTGTACAGTCGTAGCTTGGCACCTGTGCTCAGCTCTGTACTCAAGAACAGTGGCATTAAGCTCTTTGCCGGCCGCGGTGGCCGAGGTGACTGAGGCGCTCCAGTCACGGTCAGCACGGCCACTACGGTCTGGGGTTCGAATCCCCCCTCGGGCATGGATATTTGTGCCGTCCAAGTTCGTTAGTAGTTCATAAGTAGTTTGTAAGTTTAGGGACTGATGACCCCGTAGTTAAGTCCCATAAGCTTCACAAACATTTGAACATTTTTTTAAGCTCTTGGACATAGCGTAAACTTTCGGTCTTAGGTTATCGATGTGTTTATGCAGGAAAAACTGACTGTCTAGGGTAACTCCCAGATACCTAATGCCCCACACCACAGGCAAATATATACTCTAATGCCCCACACGCCGCTGCGCACAGTACGCGGTGCAGGGGCGCGGCATAGGCCGGGCAAAGGCGGTGACACGGCTAAAAAATGTCCAAATGTTTGTATAGTCTATAGGACTTAACTACGGGGTCATCAGTCCCTAAACTTACAAACTACTTATGAACTACTTACGAACTAGGATGACACAAATATCCATACCCGAGGGGGGATTCGAACGCCCGACCGTAGTGGCCGTGCAGACCGTGACTGGAGCGCCTTAGTCCCCTCGGCCACCGCGTCAGGCAGGGGGACACGGCGAGGGCGCCCGGTTACGGGGTTTGGGCATGCCTGCCTTAGACCAATAGGCCATTCCGCGCGGCCTACTACTATTTTATAAAAGATAAAAAGATCTCAATCCCTACCTTACTCCTAGTTTTTATAAGAATATTTTAAAATCGCAAATCATTTCCTTGCTACTCAAATTGAAATTTATTATCAAAAGGCCACGCGGAATGGTCGCGTGGTCTAAGGCGTCATGCTACGGATTGAGCGGCCGTTTCCGCTGGAGGTTGTAGTTTGTAACTCTAGGAAATCATGATCATAGCAGTTTGGTCCAATAGGCTTACAAACATTATTTTGTTATCAAATCAGCTATATTTTGGTGCAACTGCAATACATTGGCTTTTATTGAATCTGTACACATATTCAGACTTCTAAAAATATCATTTTGTGGAGTAATTTTCAACAATAAAAGCTCTTACAATAAATTTTTTGAACCTGGTGACTCGAAATAAGTGTTTCGTAGTGTTCACAGGCCCAGGTTCGTCATATTAGAAACATGCTATTTTTATACAGAAATTTTCCATCATGCCACCTTACTTCTTGGTACACGATGATCTAGTGTAGAATAATTACGTTTGGTAAAGGGCGCTTCATTCCGTTAGCGTATACGGTGCCCTTCATAAATAAAACTTTTTAAATCTGGACTAGTACATGCTACAGTTTGTACCATAATTTTCAGATGAAAAGTTTTGTGTATTCTGGAAAGCATGACACGTAAGTCAGTTGATGATGTGTAGTTTTTAGACTGAAATCTCCGAAAGAAATCGCAGGGATGGAGACTAAAGGTATTCGCGGATGATAGCTTGCGGATGTGATACCCAACACTCATGTTGTAGCCCGGACCCAACGACGAATCGGAATTATTCCGGATCCATATTGATTCATGATCCCTGAATCACTGTACACACGTTATTTGGTTGTAACGGGGTCAGAGCGCATATTTCGGCCGATGGCGTCAGAGATGCGTTTAAAGGGTTAGACTGGAGCCACACACGCATACTTTTTGGCCGAAACCATTCACACACAATTCGAGAGAGAAGGGGATTTGCACTGCCTGGTTAGAGATATTGGTAACCCGTTGACACCTGTAGGGGAGCAAACGTACCTAGTACCATGTGCGTTCGCCGTCGGAGGTTCGAGTCGTCCCTTGGGAGTGGGTGTGCATTAACCTTAGCGTAAGTTAAAGTGGTTTGTAAGCCTAGGGACTGATGTTTGTTTGTAAATCTATCGGACTCAACTGCTTAGTTATTAGTCCGTAGCTTACAGACTACTTAAACTAAGGTAAACTAACATAAGGACCACACAAACACCCATGCGCGAGGGGGGATTCGAACCTCCGACGGCGAACGGCCACGCGCACCGTAGCACGCCACCCCAGTGCGCTCGGCTAATCCGCCGCGGCTAGGGACTGATGACCAAAGTAGTTAAGTCCTTTAGATTTACAAACATTTAAACACTTATTTTGAACATGATTATGTTTACACAGTATGAATGTTTGCGAAACTGAACTCTCTATAAAAGTTAAATAGATCTTGCGAAATAGTTTTCATTTTGTTGGTCCATGAGATCTAAAGCAACGTATACAATATTCTCAGATCAATGCCGTGTTTATTTTATTCTGAACGGCCTCAATATAGATCCTAAGTGTTGTTTAGTGAATAAAATACTAGCTTCAGAGAATATTTGTGCCTGTGAAAGGATGCAGGATTTCCTTGCAGATAGGACTCAAAGCATCGGTTGTAATGGGACTACATGAAACATGCGAAGTTAAGGGAATATTACGGAGCCACTATTTACAATTTATGTTAATAGTCTACTGAACAACGTTGGAAGCTTCTTGGCACTGTTTTCGATCGCTGTCGAGCGCTGTTGTATATATGAAGACTAATTACTCTAGAGAATGCAGGAAAGCCTGTAGGAAATTTATGACTAGTAAAAGGACAGGTTTTTACCATGATCTGAATTAATTAGTGTATTGGGCAAAGCTGGCCGCAAAGGCCGAGTGGTCTGCTGCGCGCCAGTCACGGTCTGCAAGGCCGCTGCGGTCGGGGGTTCGAATCCTCCCTCGGGCATGGGTGTTTATGTTGTCCTTAGCGTAAGTTAAAGTTAGTTAAGTAATTAGTGTGTAAGTCTAGCGACTGATGACCACAAAGTTTGGTCGCATAAGACCTCACACACATTAGATTTTTGTGTATTTGGCATAAATGGATGAAGAGACTCTCTATTGTTGTCCTACACCCTAGGCAGTAAAGCAGTGTAAACTGGGAATGCCGTAAAATACGTAGGAGTAAACATTCAGAGCCATCTAAAGTGGAGTGGCCACATAAAACAATTTATTGTAAATGCAGATGTCAGGCTGAAAGGCACTGGGAAAATCTTAAGGAAATGAAATTCACTCATGAAAGAAGTGGCTTACAAAACACTTGTTCGACCAATTATTAAGTTAATGAGCCTCCAGATGCAGTTGTGCACCGTTACTCCCAACCGTTTTCAGTTTTAGCAAACACCACCACAGATAGAAAAGCTAGACATCCATGGTTCTGAAAATTGAAAGCGGTTGAAAATAAAGGCAAATGCAGCTAGTCGCTCAAAATGATTTTCTACAACTAATGGTAAGATATTAACAGTTATCTCCAGAAAGTTTTGATTCCTAAGTATTACTCATCACCCTGGGATACTCTTACCAAATAGTATTAACAGAAGAGGCAGAGAATATCTAACGAAGAATGGCGCATCTTGTTGTTGTTGTTGGTTGTTTTAAGGGGACTAAACAGCTAGGTTATCAGTCCCATGGCGCATCTCCTCATTAGGTTTCGTTTAGTCAATGCGAGAACGTTGATATTGTCGCGTTGAAATGGAAGCAGGCTTTACTTCGAAGGCTGGGTTGTCAACTGAACACAGCACTTACACTGAAAGCAGGTTTATTGCGAACTGAAACATACATGCAGCACTGAACGTCTCTTTTCTTTTTTTTCTTTTTTTCTTTTTACCATAACATGCCTTCATCGGCTAGCTTCTTGTGCTATAATCAGAAATCCAAAGCTTCAACATAAATTCTTCTTTGTCTTCTTATGCGTGAAAATCAAAACTTCCTTCTTCCTCGATCGGTGCGTCAGAAATTCTTTTGTTGATATTCCAATACAGTAACTTAAACATCCTTTTTTAGGAAGCTTAGGGTTTAACGTCCCGTCGACAGCGTGGTCATTAGAGACGGAGCTTATGCTCGGATTTTCGGGGAAGGATGGGCGAGAACCTCGGCCGTGCCCTTTGAAAGGAACCATCCCGGCATTTGCCTGGATCGATTTAGGGAAATCACGGAACACGTAAATTTGGATGGCCGGAGGTGGATTTGAACCACCATCCTCATCCTTTTCTAGACGGAGAAAAGCGGTAAAAGAAATTCACCGCTTCTCAGTAAATCATAATGTAGTTTTAGTTTTCTTCATTAATTCATAGCGTTGGTTAGGAAAATAATTATGGGTTACTAGATCCCCCATCGGGCGCCTCCCCAGGTTGCGGATAGGGGAAAGCCTCCTAGATATGGGTGGTACTGGGGAAATGAAATACTCAGGGTGGACAAAAACTAGCACAAAAATCCAGACACGTCTGTGTGAAATTCAAACAAAACGTTCAAACGTTTGTATAGCTTATGGGACTTAACTACGGGGTCATCAGTCCCTAAACTTACAAACTACTTAGCAACTAGCTTATCCTAAGGACGGCACAAATATCCATGCCCGAGGGGGGATTCGAACCCCCGACCGTAGTGGCCGTGCAGACCGTGACTGGAGCGCCTCAGTCCCCTCGACCACGGCGGCCGGCTGTGTGAGATTCACCGGTACTCTGGTCAGCGTCTGTTCGCTGAGTCGGCGCGGCTGCTTCTTTCTTCTGGACTTCACAACTCCAGTCGTAAGCCTGTGCTCTCTTCGGAGCTCACCACAAAACCCATTTCAAACCAAAAATCATGGCAGCACATAAGGAAAGAATCCGCTACCACGGGCCTCGGTTAAGAAACTGAGAAATGGACCTGATCATCGGATTCCGAGGGATCAGGTCTGTCATGAAGAGAAGAATCGGAGCTTCTCAAAAACCTTGAAAATGAAGAGAGAAGTATACATCGGCACACTTAACACAAACACACTGCAAAAAGTTGGTAAACTCAAAAACCTCACGGACACCCTTGATGTACACAATAACCAATGTACATGCACCTACAATGGATCAGAACAGGAAAAACCCACAAATGGTAGAAAAATTCTGGGAAGACCTTGAAGAGACCATGAATAAAATTCCTGCAAAACATGTGAAAATTCTTCTAGGTAATTTTAACGCCCAGTTGGGCAAGGAAAAGAAATACAGTAACATCACAGGACAACATACCGCCCACAAACGCACAAACTGAAAGGCTGATAAATCTCTGTAAAAATTTCAACCTTAAAATCATGTCCACCCAATTTGAGAAACCCCGCTGGAAATTGACAACATGGAAATCACCCAACAATTCCCTGGATGAATTTCAGATAGACCATGTCGCTATATCTAAGAGAAATTCGCAGGAAATCCTAAATGTGAAAACAAGAAAAGATTTTTGGCTCGGATCATCATCTGCTTCAAATCAAAACACGATTTATCCCATACAGAAAACTTCATAAAACTAAAACAGTCTTCAGAACAGACCCAGAATATCTGAAAATCAACAAAGAACAAATAACACAAGAAATCTCAAAAATGTTCAAATGTTTGTAGAACTTACGGGACTTAACTACGTGGTCATCAGTCCCTAAGCTTACAAACTACTTATGAACTAGCTAAGACTAAAGACGGCACAAATATCCATGCCTGAGGGGGGGATTCGAACCCCCGACCGTAGTGGCCGTGCAGACCGTGACTGGAGCGCCTCAGTCCCCTCGGCCACTGCGGCCGGCCAAGAAATCTCCAAGATAGCAGAAACCAACTGGACGAAACTTTCACAGAAAATGAAAGACCCAATAAAACTAGGCCAACCTCCACGAAAACGGAAACACAGGTGGTGGAACGCATTGTGCGACCAAGTGATCTAGCAGAGGACCTTGGCCTGGAAGAACTTCAACAGTCACAAACCACCTGAAAATTGGGAAAGTTTTAAGTCAGTGAGAAAACTTTCTTCAAAAACTATTCGCAAGGAGAAATGTATCTACGAAAACAGCCGTCTCAGAGAGATCCAAGAAGATTTCACCAGAAACAATAAAAAAAATTTCTACAGTACCTTCAGGGAAAACATGACCGGATACCAACCACCCAGTCTCTGTTTTAAAAAACCTGATGGATCCTTGGAGACTAACACGAAGAAGAACTGTGAAATTCTCGCTCAATACTTTAACAAATTGCTCAACTGCAAAAGTCCCTTAGAAAAATTGCACTTTGAAACTCTTGAGCCCGATCCAGACTCACAGCCACCGACCCTACATGAAATCATTGAAATAACGAAAGCACTGAAAAACAACAGAGCACCCGGTGAAGACGGTCTGATCGCAGAAATTTGGAAATTGGATCATGCACAAATCACACCCAAAATCCACAAAATTATTGAAAACTGTTTGCTCACAGAAAAAATCCCGGAATAGTGGAAGTCGGCTCTCATTCACCCACTTCACAAAAAAGGAGATAAAGCTGATCCAAACAACTACAGAGGAATCTCCCTGCTCCAGTCACCTACAAAATTCTCTCCAAAGCCCTGTTAAACCGGCTGGAACCATAGATTGACCCTCAAATTGGCGAATATCAAGAGGGCTTCAGAAAAAACCGTTCCTACAGCGAATAGATTTGGAATCTCCGCACAATCCTAAGCGTAAGACACTGCAGGAATACTACAGTAACATTTGTGGACTTAAAAAAAGCCAACGACTCCATTGACCGAGACACACTCTTCCAGACTCTAAGAGAGATAAAGTTCACCTTAAAACCCGGAATCTAATTCAAGAGACCCTAACCAACACCAAATCCAAAGTCAAATTTATGGGAGAATTATCAGAGCCCTTCGATATCAAAACCGGCGTCCCGCAAGGCGATGGTCTCTCACCCATCCTATTCAATGCAGTCTTAGAGAAAATTATTCGTACATGGGAAGGAGAAGTCAAAGGAATTCAACTAGGCAGAAATAAGGAAAAGGTAACCCACATAAAATGCCTCGCTTTTGCAGACGACATCGCCATACTCTCGAATACCAGAACGGAAGCACAACATGCACTAGAAAAACTCCACGAGATAGCCATGAAAACCGGTCTACAAATTTCTTATGAAAAAACACAATTTTTTGATACAAAATCATCAGATAAACTCCCACTAAAAACAAAGTACGGAAAAATTCTACAACTCAGTGAGTTTAAATATTTAGGCGAAATCACGCAAAAATCTGGGCTAAACACAAAAGCAAACGAAGAAAGAGTCTCAAAATTACAGAGAGCCTATAATCTCACCTGGTCCCACTACAATAAAAAAAGTATTTCCACGGCCGCAAAACTACGACACTACAACACAGTAGTCTTACGAGAAGCTCTCTACGCATCAGAAACCACGAGCAGCAAAGGAATGGCAAAAATCAAGGAGATTGAAAAACAAGAAAGGAAAATTCTGAGAAAAATCCACGGTGCAGTTTTTAGAGAAAATATCTGGCAAAAAAGACCCACGGAAGAACTATACAGACACTCAGAAACGATCACGACACATATCAGAAACGCAGAGCAAAATTTGTCATGCATATCGCCACAATGAATGACACCAGACTGACTAAAAGAATATTCAACATAATTTCTACATCGAAACTGGGCACATCTTGGTACAAAGAAACCATACAAGACCTGAAAACATTAAACATCTCTATAGAAGACATACAAGACCGCAAAGCCTGTAGGGAAAAAATCAGAAACCAAAAAGTTGACTTTTAGTCACAACACAAGAACAAGAGACGAAAATGGACAGATGAACAAAAGAAGACACAAAGTGAAAGAATGAAAGGTTTTTGGGAAGAAAAAAAGAAGAAGAAAGACGGGAATGAAAACTAGTTTTTTGTGTTTTTAGCGCTCTCCTTAAGTGGAATGTACACAAAGGTAAATTAACATGGATTCTGCATCAGATTAAAATCATCTGCTGTTAAAGCAATGAAATTACATATTACTTTGATAACATGTCTATCCAACGCTAGTCCTCTCGAATAATATTTTTAACATATTACCGTATTTTTTCGTGTGGTCTGAATACTGAATTACTTTGTCACATTCTGTTTTCATATAAATTTGAAAATCAAGTTCATTATCTGTGGCAAAGTTGTTAATTACATAGCTGACAAACTTTCCGATGATCCAGTGGACAGCATTATTTTTAATTTGTGGGTAGTACTTTGCCTGCGGCCTGTATAGCATCTCGGAAGATATATAATCTGGCGAGGATCTTGTCAGAAGTGATATACTGCTTCTCAACCAATACCAGTTTGTGACATGTCCACTACATGTAAGTCTGTGGATGACTGTCTATCAGATTGCACTTTAAACAAAGATTTGTGTCACTCCTACCTATATTATAAAGTCTCTTATTTGTACTGACGATGTCATTAACCACCCGATACCATGCAGCTCTAGCGGCAGAACCTATACCGTTGAAGTTAATGTTCTACCATATCACCTTCCATTTGTAGTTTAAAAATGTCGTCTCAATCTTATTTCTCCCCTCATTTTGCTGTTCTCAGGCAGAGTGCTCTGCTATTTATATACAGACAGAATGTACCAGACATTAGAAGAATAGTTAACATGAGAAACATGTAGAAATTATAAGTGAACATATAGAACATTCAGCGTGCCCCAGGGTAGTGTGATAGGACCGCTATTATTTTCTATCTATATAAATGATCTGATGGACATAGTAAGTTGTAATTTGCGGCTGTTTGCTGATGATGCTGAGGTGTATGGGACGGTGTCGTCTGTAACTGACTGTAATAGCATACAGGATGACTTAGACAAAATTTCTAGTTGGTGCGAAGAATGGCAGCTAGCTCTCAATGTATGAAAATGTAAGGTAATGCGTAAAACCACAAAGACAAGATAAGAGAAATTAGGGCTCGTACGTAGGCATATAGGCATTCTTTTTTTTCCTCGTTCTATTTGGGAGTGGAATAGGAAAGGAAATGCCTAGTAGTGGTACAGTGTACCCTCCGTCACGCACCTTACGGTGAATTGCGGAGTATGTATGTAGATATAGGTGAAGAAATGTTAATTAGAAAGAAATAAAATTTTGCCGATGGACGGGATTGAGCCGGGGACCTTCGGCACCGCGATCGGTGAGGCTACCCCTTGTGCCACGCCGGCAATCGGTTAACTTGCGGTCTTGGGGCAATATCTACGGGGTCCTGCGGCGAATACAAGAGAGAGGCGTTGTGCATCGCGGAGATGTTTGCTAATGGAGTTTCTTGAGCGCAGTTCCAAGAAGAACCGACGAACAAATTACTTCCTGCCAGGTACGTCTCGCAAAGCGACCATGACTAGAAAATCAGAGAAATTACACTCATAGAAAATTACTCAGTGATTGATAGATTAGCGCCGCGGGGGAAATGCTGCCGGTGTGAGGCCAGGCACGCTTCTCAAAACAATGACCGCACCTACAAAATGAGCAATACAGTGGGGTCATGGCTCTCCAGAAAGGACTAAGCAAGGCTGGCGTCTGGATCAGTGGGCATTGTGGCCTGGTGGGGACTGAGGTCAGTCACCGAGCTAATGTGATTTCTTGATTAAAAAAAAAAAATTAAAAAAAGGGAGGCTGCGCTTTTACTTCATATTGGGAGGTTTATCAATTTCTTTTTTCTTTCCCCTCTTTCTTTCTAGGGGAGGCTGCAGCAAGGCACAGACAAATATATACAGACGGGAAACCTCCGTAAGGGCCCGGTCATACGCTCAGGAGTGCGGGGAGGGAGAGTTTCCAGCAGTTCCATAAGATGTCCCATGATGGCGCTGCGGTCAGAAGCAGCCCTTTAAACTGGCCAGAACAGGCGGCAGGTAGCGGCTAACCCCACCACAACCTTCCCTCAGACGCCAGCAAGCCGGACACAGCCGTGGCCTCGTGGCAGGCGGCACGAGCTCTCCCCCCACCCTTCCCTCCAAGCTACCCTCTGACGTGCGAGAGGCACCCTAAGCCAGCGAACCGCCTGACACCTGCTAGCATCTTACGGAACTACGAGGGGAGTGTAGGACAGTGGTTTAGGGGGAGGGGGCTTCTCCTCTGTATATGTTACTCTGTGAGCAAGGTCTGGGGGGGGAGGAGTCTGGGGGGATGGGTCTAGGGGGGAGGGGTCGAGGGAGATGAGGGGACTGGCTGGGGGGGCGGCTACAGCCTGACCCCCTTCCCCAGCCCCTCCCCTGGATACGCCTCTGGTCGGGATCCACTACTGGACTTACTGAAACTTCATTCACAAAGTAATTTTAATAAAAGTATAGATGTGTTACTGCACGACACCAAAATTAATCTTCTATTTGTGAATGAAACAGGAAAGGGTGAGTGGGGGGGGGGAAGGAATCAGAAGTATCTCTGACCACACGCTGTCGTGATGTCAGCGGAGAATTGGCGTATATGTAAATGCAATTCGGGGTTACGTGCGAGACTGTTAAGCCCTTGGTGGAACAATGATATATCTGCAATAAGTTGTTACCACAAGAGATCACGAGGGAGTGTTATTACATATATTAAGGTGTAATATCACTGTATTGAAAATATTGGTAAAAGCGTAATAATTGGAGATGATGTACTCTCTAACAATTGTAGACTGAAATCACCCAATTTATCACTCTGATCAGAATCTAATGAATAAATTATATGAGACAGCAGATAGCCGTGTTTCTATCACATAATTCGTTCATTACGCTTAGTAGAAAATTAACATTTTGGGATTATAAGACTTTTCTAAAATTTCTGTACTCCAGATAGTATGTCCTATCTACATATTATTGGGATTTTGTTCCAACTACATATTATTTACCACCACATGGTCTCCTGTAGTTATCTCGGTTCTCGCTATATGCTGGCATCTTGAAAATATGTTTGGGTTATTTCAAAACCGCTATAGTCCCCGTTATAACTCCAGACGTGTTTGATCCAGGGCATGGCTGACCACCACCAAGCTGCCTTTAGCAAATAGGACGCATATTTCAAACGCAGAGCTATGCCAAACAACCAATCCTTATTCAGAAACTTTCTGACCAGGGCCCAGCAGTGTCAAGAGATGAGTGGCGGCTACTTTCAAGATCTGCTATAGTCAGGATAGAACTGTATTTCCTTTCCTCCGCTGTGTTTCTTTGTTCTCTGGTCCACTTTTATTTGCCCTACCCGTCAGGTAGACAATATAAATCTACAGGATTGCCAGATCCATTTTAACAAGGTCCTGTCCATTGTGCAGTATGCCGACTGCTGACCAGTCAGAAGAGCCGCTTTGGTAGTAGTCAGTGTCAAGCTTCGTGGAAAAGCGTGAAGTACAGACAAAAAAAAAAAAAACAAAGGAAATTAAAAAGGGAAAAGTCGACACCTGGCAGTGTGACCCAATCTAATAAGTTAGCCACAAAACGTGAAACTATCTGTTGGCTGATATAAACAATATTGAAGTGGGAGAAGGAAGTGCCACTGTGGTTATATAGTTGTAACCGTGGGATTTGGAGTAAACCAATTTTGAAGGTCTAGGACAAACAAGTTTTCTAAATGATTAACCATTTGATGTTTGAACAAGGAAGTTTTAAGGCAACTTCTGGCTGGTTGGTCCTCACAAAAATATTATTATGCCAATCCAAAATTGCCTGTCATAGAAATATAGAGTCACAAGGTATACTAGTCAGAAATTCTCTGTCTACCCTCATTTCACCATTATGTCTTCATCTTGAGGCTGCTTGAGAGGGACACATCTATTTCATTCGTCACTGGTTGCACTTAGATTGTGGCTGTAATGAGCTATTGGTACTGGACCAAGGACTGTCTTTTCAGACACCACAGCCGTCTCTTGAATATTCCGCGTATGGTGAGATACAACTGCAACAGCGAACTGAAGTGTAAGGAAGAACGCAGTTTACGTAACGATGTTCAGCGACTTCCATTTCGAAGTTTCAATGTCAATCAGAAGCATAACGTTCTTTCATTTCGTGCCATAGATGCGATTCCAAAACATTCGGTTGCATATACCATGTATATGTATTAAAGGATTTGCAGTCACAGTATGACTTTCGTAGAAATATATGTTCTATTAACTTTAGGAATTTAAATGATTTCACTATCCAAAACCATTATCAATGTCTGATAGGGCATGAACTGTTTGTGTTTATTACGAGATTTAATAAATTAGATAACATCTTTTTATAGAAACTGACAATGATTGTCACAAACTAAATGTATTCAAACTGTTGTTGTTGTTGTTAAGTGGTAGTCAGCAAGAAAAGAAAACCCCGAACCCTCACAAGTTGTATCGATCTTTAGCCTAAATCTATGCCACAATTAGACAGCACCAGGAAGAATGGACTCGTCCAGCTCAAACGTATTCCGCTTCGAACACATGACATCTCTTCAGCTGACCAATGCAGGTATAACGGATTCCTCCATCAAGTATTAACTACATTAAACAGCGAGTTGCAGGACAGATGACAACACGCTTGTGCGTTTCTGCTGTGTTAACACTGGGGTACTGCAGACTCTACTCCAGAGAAGGCAGTGAAATTTTCCACATCTCATAAGCTGCCATAAGCTGCAGACGATTATAGTCACCCATTAGGATGAAGCCAATCCAATTTCCGTACCCTGGACGAGTGTACTCCCTAATATGTCATCATTCCCAGTTACGGTACCAGCCACAAGCATAACTGCCAAAATCAAGGAAACTATGAGACGTGACCATCTATGGCAGGGCTGGGCAAATGCCGTTTGGCGAGCGCGAGCGCTCTCAGCGGCTCACGCGGCCTGCTCACGGCTCCCCCCCACTCCACCAGCCAGCAGTGCCCCCCACTCATACTAGACTAGCCGCGCACCTCACTACACCACGCGGAACAACTCGTTCTCGATAACGTGTGTTGGTTCAAAATCATTTAAAATAAATCCAGAATGATGTAAATTAATGCTTATTTCATTTTTGTTCGTAGTACCTCTCCTCTGAAGTGACAATTCTTTTATGTGCATGTCACCTTGTTGTTTATCTTGACAGGAAACTGATAGGCTTTGTGATCATAGAGTTTCTTCCCCTTTATGTTTTCTATATATCATAGGTGTTAAGTTTAGCTATCCCTTTTACTTCGCCCAGGGAGAAGGTTTTTTGCTTCCCGCTGTAGGGATATTTTATTTTCCTTTAGCTTACAAATTTTCCCATGTACTTATTTGGTGACTTTTGAGAAGTTCTTTATCGTACCACGACAACTTCGTTGTGGTACCACTGACATAGGCAGGGAACTTTTTCCATTGTCCTCAGGTCTTGAGTTCTGGAAATTTTTCCCCTTCAGAATGGTGTCAGCTTTCATCCTTTCCTAAGGATGTAATGAACTTTGATAATTGTTACCTTCTGACCGACCAACCAGTTTCTCGTCATTGTAATGAAGCAGGTTTTTAGTTGCATAAAGATCAGTTTTGTTACATTTTGTTAAAAAAATCTACACAATTCTGTGAAAATATAAGGTAAAAATTAGAATAAAAGAGTCTTATCTTAATTCTTTTCGTCTATGTCCTATTTGTGGCCACGAAAGTAGGTTTTACAGTTGTTCGAAACTGTGTTTCATCCTTACATGAGCAACACAATGAGGATACACAATTTTCGGGTAAGCACTATTAACACTTACATCCCACTCAAACATGCTGTGGCAGATATGATTGTACCAGTGCCCTTTTCACGGAAGCCGCATCAGCTTGAAACGACCTCATGTGTTTTGTACGTACAGTAAGTATTTCAGCTTGTCCTTACTCAGCTTTGCGCCCTCAGAGCTGCACAGTTGGCCCCGTGCACTGTGCATCAGCTACACTGCGTAGCTCTGCTAGCCGCACTGCTGGCTCTCAAGGCCGCTCAGCGCTGCCCTCGCGGCTCTCGCTGCTCGCGGGCAGCCGCGCGAGCAGCTCTCGTGCCCACCCCTGATCTATGGAGATGTGACTGCCACAGAAGCATAATCGTTCAGGAGCCACAGACATCACTATGTCAAGAAATCACATGCAAGTCAGTGTTGTCAGCCAATCTCTCCAGTCGACTCAGCCCTTTTCTGTAATGTCGTTTATTGTCAAAAGCTAAAGAAGTCAGTGTTTGGTGATATGAAAGCAACTGACCTGAAAGTCTTTATTGGGAAATACATCAAATCGACAGGAACAGATATAGAAAATGTAACTATTAATGACAGAATACGTTGGGAGAGGGGGAGGAGTTGGTGTTTGCAGAGGTGCTAGTGGTTAGGGCGGGAGAGGATGGTTTCCAAGACCTTGGTGAACACGGAGTTGAGACTGGTGGGACGGTATGATGAGGTCTGGGATGGGGCCTTGTCAGGTTTACGGAATATCAAAATGCAAGAAATCTTCCATAGGTCAGGGTCGAAGCTAGCATACAGGATACCATTATAAAGGGAAGCAATGGCAATATGGAAGGTGTGGGGACAGAAACGTAGGTGCCTGTAGGTGAGGCGGTTGTGATCGGGAATGCTGTAGTGTTTGATGCGCAGTGTCAATTGTATGCTGAAGGTGGTGATTTGTGTATTAAGTTCTGAGGGGGGAATGTGCTCCAATTACTGGAAACCGGGGCGAGTGGGAGTGCAGAGGTATTGGTATGCTAATGGAAATCAGTGAAGAGGAAGTAGTAGAAATGGGGATTGTCAGGGATCGAGGAAACTTTGTAGAGGTAGGAGGCAAAGTGTTTGGCTTTACTGGCGTTGTCAGGCGGTCCTGGCAGCGACAGAACGAAGGTTTCGGCCTGAAAACAAAATCCGCTTTTAGCGATAGTACATGGAGATGCCCGCTACCAGGCGGACAGATGTCTTTCTCTACTTTTTTCTTTATTGGTATTTTAGAGCCACCGGAGGTGGCAGGCTGGCAGCAGCCTCATTGCTGCTCTTCAGCCGAGCGTATTGACAGAGTTGATAAGTCGATAAAAAAGAGAAAGGTAATCAAATTTGATGAATTTAGACACTATAATGGAGAGTAAAATGAAGAAAACAGACGTAGAGCAAAGAACTGAGGTAAAAAATTTTCAAAATTCAAACTGCCACTGTGGTTAAAATTACACAGAGTTAAAAGTTAAAAATCCTGGGTGGCTAAAATCACATTGTTGGAGCACACTACACGATGACGAAGACACTACTTAAAACACATGGAAACATAATATTATGCCTACTCGGCGGCTGCTTAAGTATTAAAACACTACTTGCGCACGAAGCACAAGCACTGACACAACACTAAATGGCACACTGTTATAATATGTCGAAACGGGGGCCCCACAGTGGGAAAAGGGGAGGAAGGGGAAGCAAATCAAATGTTCAAATGTTTGTTAAGCTTATGGGACTTAATTACGGGGTCATCAGTCCCTAAACTTACAAACTACTTATCAACTACCTTATACTAAAGACGGCACAAATATCCATGCCCGAGGGAGGATTCGAACCCCCGACCGTAGTGGCAGTGCAGACCGTGACTGGAGCGCCTCAGTCTCCTCGGCCACCGCGGCCGGTGGAAGGGGAAGCGCGGTGGGAGAAGGATGGGAGGGGAATGGGAAAGGGAGGAGGGGGAAGGTACAAGGATCCATTGTAGGAAGGAGCTGAGAGAGGAGAGCCAAGCAAGGGAATGGATAGGGATGGAAGGGGGGAGGAAGGGAGATGTACAAATACGGGGATGGACAAAGGTTGAAAGGAGGGGCAGATGTCGGGACGGAAGGCGTCATCTGGGAGAGGGAGTTGACGGAAGTTACCCTCGGAGAGGATGTGGAGAGTGTGGAGGTGAAGGGAGGGAGGGATAATAAGGTATCGGCCTGGCAGAGACCCAGGAACGCAGCAAGAGGTGGGAGACAACTGGGTGGCGAGATTCTATTTTATGGGACACATAGCGGAGGTGGAGGTGTTTGAAGAACTTAAGAAGGTAAGGAAAGTGAATCAAGTCGTAGAGAATCCACGTGGGGAATGGCGGGGGATGCAGTAAGCAAGGCAGAAGGCGTGGCGTTCTAGGATCTGGAGGGATTCGTAATGGGCAGGGGGAGTGAAGACTCAAGCAGGATGGAAGCAGCAGAGGATAGGGCGCATGATTGAGCTGTAGGTGAAGAGGATGGTGTAGGTGTTAAGGCCCCACATCCGGCTGGACAGAGGCTCGAGGAGGTTGAGGTGGGAGAGGGCTTTTTCATGGACGGATTGGAGGTGCGGTTTCCAGGAGAGGGAGAGGTCAAGGGTGAGGCCAAGATACTTGAGGGTTTTGGTTGTGGGATGGGACGGCCGTGGAGTGTGAGGTAGAGGTTGCAGTGATGGAAGGAAGGAGTGGTGTGACCTATGATGCTTGCCTGGGATTTTGTGGGGTTAACAGTAAGGAGCCACTGGTTGCACCAAGAGGAGAATTCGGAGAGATGGGACTGAAGGAGTTGTTGGGAGTGGACGAGGGAGGGGATGATGGCAAGGAAGGCGGTGTCGTCAGCGTATTGGAGAAGATGGACAGGAGGTTGTGGTTGTGGCATATCAGCCAAATAGATAAGGTAGAGGACGGGGTAGAGGACAAGCCCTGGGGCACCCCGGCAGAGGGGAAAAACAAACGGGAGTTGGAGGTGTTGACAGTGATATAGGACAGGCGATGGGCGAGAAAGGAAGTGACGAATCGGACATAATTAATGGGAAGGGCATAGAGCTGGAGTTTGAAAAGGAGACCGGAAAGCCAGACACGGTCGTAGGCCTTCTCAATGTCGAGGGACACGAGGATAGCGGCGCGACGGGAGTTCACCTGGACGGAAAGAAGGTGGGTAAGGCGCAGGAGTTGGTCATCGGCAGAGAAGGTCGGAAGCCACAATGGAAGAGCGGAAGGAGCTGGTATTGACGGAGATGCTGGTCGATGCGGCAGGACAAGATAGTTTTCAAGACCTTGCTGAACACTGAGGCGAGGCTGATAGGACGATAGGAGGAGGCGTCAGAGGGAGGCTTGCTGGGTTTAAGAAACATGAGTGTACAGGAGTTTTCCACAGGAAGGGGAAGACGCCAGTCTAGAGGATGACGGTATAGATAGAAGCAAGGTTTATTTATTTATTTATTTATTTATTATCAGCACTATAAACGTCCTGCCATTCTTGTTCCTTAATTAGACTTAAAAATGTCTCGACTGAAACTGGATTAACTTTTCTACGTAGTTGATTACTATGTTTAACTTTTTAGAATTGAAATTTGTGCATCGTGGTCTGAAAGACCATTTACTATTCTGCTGACAGAGTTCCCCTCTAATAATGAAGAATGAACAAAAATATTGTCAATGGTAGAACTGCCTTGCACTCCTGTTGGGAAGAATACTGTTTGCATCAGGTTATAGCAATTATGTAGATCTGACAGTTAACTTACTTGAGCTATCTCTTACACAATTAATGTTGAAATCGCCACACACAACTAAATTTTTATACTTCCTATAAAGTGAACCCAGAACCAATTCTAGCTTGGGCAGAAACATTTTAAAATCTGAGTCAGGGGACATATAAATAACAACAATTACTAGTTAAGTTACATTAACATTAACAACTCCTGCACAACATTTAAATATCTTTTCTGCGCACTGTTTTTAACATACATGGCCACTCCCTCACAATGAAAGGACACCAAGGGAAGAAGGCAGCTAACCTGTATTGTGGAAAGGGAAGTCTCTGAAATGTCACATTACTTAAAAAGTGCTCTGGAATACCATTAGTGTCAGAATCAACATCAATAAGTAGTTCATTAACTTTTTCTCTGATACCTTGCATATGTTGATGAAATATAACACCTCCCTTATTACTTACAGTTTTAAACTTTGTCGAAAACGTGTGATAGCATTCTCTTAAGAATAACGATGTATGTTTTATTAGTAAGTACGGTAGTCGCACCGCACTACACGTCAAGTATACAAGGTCGTACGTAATGCAACTAGACAGTATGTGAAGTGTATCTGCCAGTCGATCATTTGGAGACCAACTATTGTTGATATGCAGCCATCTTCATGTTCTGATAGTCCGTACATATACAGCGTATATAGGGCATACATACGCTAACTAATATGAATATAAATCGATTCATTACACAGTCATATGTAACTCAACTGTATATACGTCAGTAACATACGAGAGCGAACAAGCCCAGCGATCACATCCAGATGAGAACAGGGAAAAAAGTATAGAAGAAATATTAAGAAGGATAAAGCTATGATTACGTACTCGTTAGAAATTACGTCTTGTGGTAACCTCACTTTTAAAACGTTAAAGAATCTGATGAGGTCAGAAGTCATAAAATATGTGCTACAGATACTAGGACAGGTGCTCGACCACCTCAATGATCAGTGAACAGATATGCAGACAATAACCGGAATAGTATCAACATAATCCTCTATACGACAGTACGTCGTTTTTCAAGAAATATTAAATCTTAAACTTCCTTCCTTCCTTCAAAACATACATCATGTGTGTGTTCTACTTTTTAGTAGGAACTCTAAAGTTTTGAACCAAATAAATGCTCTGGCACTCAAGAAGTTCGCGATAATCAAGTTAATAGTATTATCAACAAAAAGAATGTTTGATTTGCATGATTTTATGTATGAAGATGAGCATCTACTTCTACACATTGATATCTGGACTCTGCCAGGCACCTCACGGTGTGTGGCGGGAGGTACTTTATGTTCAATGTAAAATGTAAACTTTCACGGACGGAATGGTCAAAATTACTAAAGATTTCCGGTATATTATGCCGTGGTCTAGTGGATTTATTGTCGAAACCCAACGTTTCGTCCCCGACTGCGGAGGACATTCTCAAGGGGGATCGTAGCACTCCCGGAAATGTTTAGTAATTTTTATGTTCAACTGTCACTTCCTCCTCTTCGTATGGTTCGCAGCAAAAACGAGTGCCCTCTAATCTCTCTAATTATAATCTCATGGTCTTTTCGCGTGGTATATGTAGGAGAATGCAATATGTTCAAATGTTTGTAGAACTTATGGGACTTAACTACGGGGTCATCAGTCCCTAAGCTTACAAACTACTTACGAATTAGCTAAGACTAAGGACGGCACAAATATCCATGCCCGAGGGGGGATTCGAACTCCCGACCGTAGTGGCCGTGCAGACCGTGACTGGCGCGCCGCAGACCTCTCGGCCACCGCGGTCGGCGGAAGCAATATATTGGATTACTCTTCAAGAGATTTTCCTTACTTAAACCGTAGCCCATACCAAAATATTCAAATGTTTGTAAAGCTGTGGGACCAAACTGCAGTAGACTGATAAACTACTTAAACTAACTCATACTAAGGACAACACACACAGCCATGCACGAGGGAGGACTCGAACCTCCGATGGGAGGCAGCCGCGCACACCGCAGCAAGGCGCCAAGACGCCTTAGAGCGCACGGCAATTCCCCTCGTGACTAGCCCATACCGCCTCTATTGCAGCGTCTGGCACGAATATTGGACGATCATCTCACTGATGCTCCCGTTAATGGTAAATGAACCTTTAATACAGCTTGCTGCTTTTCGCTAGATGTTCTACAACACCACTATCATTGCCATCTGATACAGATTCCATATTGATGAGCAATATTCAAGTATTGAAAGTGACGAATTTTTTACTGATCCATGACGTTATTGTTGCGTTGATTTCTCTCGCATTCCCGTAATGTTGGCAGAAGCAGGTAATTCTCAAACTAAATGATGACATTAGTGTCAGCTTTTGAGTGGAACGAACTTCCGCAAATGAAAAACCTTAGTTACTATTTGGATGTCTTAACATGTCTTACCATTCATAATACGTAACGAAAATGAGTATACAATAACCAGTGAATTTAGCGTGATAACTAAGTACCACTCTTGGTAGCAAGTTCCCAATGAGAAGTTGCCAAATATTTTCTGCGAGACGGCAAAGTTTCGCTTACTTTAATGGAGAAGAATGCGTTTTTGCGGCGACCGCTTTCTCAAGACAGCAATCCGGCACTGGAAAAGACTATCTGGTCACTTCCTGTGTAACTGTCGGTTTCTCTGGGTGCTGAGTCAGGAAAGACACTAAGTTGTCCGCTCCTGTGGGTAAGGATCATAATCTTTAGCACGGTCTTGATACTCATAGTGCCGATATGGACGTGAAGGCTCTTCAGCTTGTCTGAAGCACTTTATATGTTTATTTCGGGATGCAAGTTTGTACTATCATCTATCTTTAATATAAAGGAATGTTAGTACTCCTAGTTTCAGTTTCAGTTTTGGGTAGCTTTGTTCATGTGGAGCAATGTATATGTGTTCCCACCACAAGTTGATTAGGCTGAGGTAAGACGACTGTGTATCGATTTTCACGTGTCTTATACTCAATGACCCGTAAGCTCAAATTCTTGTACTTAAACGTGTAATCTGAGAGTGAGTGATCAAAACTTAATTTTTCTATTTGAGAAATGGTGTTTTCACCAATTGGAACAGATTTAAATTCGTCATTCTTGTTTGTACGGCACTTGTGCCCCGTAGAACGATTCCCTTAAGCCGGCCGCAGTGGCCGAGGAGACTGGGGCGCTTCAGTTTCGGTCTGCACGGCCACTACGGTCGGGGGTTCGAATCCCCCTCGGGCATGGATATTTCTGCCGTCCTCAGTTTTAGCTAGTTCATAAGTGGTTTGTAAGCTTAGGGAATGATGATCCTGTAGTTAAGTCCCATAAGCTCTACAAATATTTGAACATTTTTGTTAACACTCAGAGAACGGTGTTTTGGTTCAAATTTAAATGTTTGTAGAACTTATGGGACTTAACTACGCCGCGGTGGAGTAGCCGAGCGGTCTAAAGCCTCTCGCTGCGGAGCGCGCGGTTACTCACCGTGGAGGTTCGAGTCCTCCCTGGGGCATGGATGTGTGTGTTGTCCTTAGGTTAGTTTACCTAGGTTTAAGTAGTTTATAAGCTACGGACTGATGACCACGCAGTTTGGTCCGATAGAATTACAAACATTTGAACATTTGAACTTAACTACGGGGTCATCAGTCCCTAAGCTTACAAACTACTTATGAACTAGCTGCCGGCCGCGGTGGCCGAGGGGATTGAGGTGCTCCAGTCACGGTCTGCACGGCCACTACGGTCGGAGGTTCGAATCACCCTTCGGGCATGGATATATGTGTCGTCCTTAGTCTTAGCTAGTTCATAAGTAGTTTGTAAGCTTAGGGACTGATGATCCCGTAGTTAAGTCCCATAAGTGCTACAAACATTTGAACATTTGATGAACTAGCTAAGACTAAGGAAAGCACAAATATCCATGCCTGAGGGGGGATTCGAACCCGCGACCGTAGTGGCCGTGCAGACCGTGACTGGAGCGCCTCAGTCCCCTCGCCCACCGCGGCCGGCCGGTGTTGTGGTGACAACGCCTATAAAAGACAAACAGCTGTCTGACGCAGGTTAGCACGATTTAAGTGAGTTTGAAGGTGGTGTTATGGTCGGCGCACGATAGAAGTGACACAGCATCTCCGAGATAGTGATGAGGGCCGCGGTGGAGTAGCCGAGCGGTCTAAAGCGTCTCGCTGCAGAGCGCGCGGTTGCTCGCCGTGGAGGTTCGAGTCCTCCCTGGGGCATGGGTGTGTGTGTTGTCCTTAGATTAGTTTACCTAGGTTTAAGTAGTTTGTAACCCACGGACTGATGACCACGCAGTTTGGCCCGATAGAATTCCAAACATTTGAACATTTTTTTTTAGTGATGAGGTGGGGATTTCCCGTCCGGCCAATTCACGGAGCACCGTGAATATCTGGAATCCGGTAAAACACTAAATCGCAGATATCGCCTGCGGCCTTAAAAAGATCCTCCAAGAGCGGGAACAACAACGACTGAAGGGTATCAAAAATGTTCAAATGTTTGTTAAGCTTAAGGGACTTAACTACGGGGTCATCAGTCCCTAAACTTACAAACTACTTATGAACTACTTACGAACTAGGACGGCACAAATATCCATGCCCGAGGGGGGATTCGAACCCCCGACCGTAGTGGCTTGCAAGATGCATGGTGTGCATTCCATCCAGCACTGCTTCAGACAGTAGTCGAGTCCATGCCCCGTCGTGTTACGGTACTTCCTGCGTGCTAGCGGGGGCCTACACGATTTTAGACACGCGTGCCAGATTCTTTCGCTCTTCAATGTATATGTGTGGTAGAATATGTGGCGACCAACATAGGGATT
The DNA here is from genome assembly GCA_026315105.1 of Locusta migratoria. Classification (NCBI taxonomy): domain Eukaryota; kingdom Metazoa; phylum Arthropoda; class Insecta; order Orthoptera; family Acrididae; genus Locusta; species Locusta migratoria. The sequence continues at coordinate 452,906,457 of CM048755.1, read as the reverse complement.
AAAATCTAATTTATAAGAATTCAAACTGAAGAGAAGATATCACCAATCTAATTGTTGATCGCACTCGAATGGATTTCAACAACCTTTTTTTTTCTCACTGTAGGGCCCGCGGCACGAAATATGTCGGACGTAATAATGAGAATTACCCAAATTGCTGCAAATATTTTGTTTCTCGATGGCCGTTGCGGCTTATGCCATTCTCTGATGCCTACAAAGAATCTATGTTAGTTATTTTGTTTTGTATACACGTCTTTATGAGTTTGAAATAGATGTCTTTGAGATAACAAAATTCATAAAATATTCACACATAGTATCTGAGTGACCAGAGACAGATTATCAAATAAGAAACGATTTAAAACTTCCTGGCAGATTAAAATTGCGTGCCGGAACCGGGACTCGAACCTGGTCTCAGGTTCGAGTCCCGGTTCCGACACACAATATTAATCTGCCAGGAAGTTTCATATCAGCGTACACTCCGCTGCAGAGTGAAAGTTTCATTCTGAAAGAAACGATTTATTTAATTTCCATTACAATGTCTTTGTAAACATATAGCATCTATATAATCTAAGATAAATGTTAAATCTTACGAAAATACGAAAACGGAAACATAAAAAATAAACGTTTCCTTAACTAATAGATGCTATATGAAATATCTATCCACATGATGCAAGTATTGTTGCCTCAAATAAATCCATTTCAAACTCATAAAAACTCTTATGCAAAACAAAATAGCATACATAGGTTCTTTGCAGGCATCACTTGAGAATGGTATAAGCCGAAACGGCCGTCGGGAAGCAATAAAATATTTCCAACAATTCGGGTAATTATCATCTACTAGGTGACCCATGCAAATACTTTGCACCATCAATGGCCAGTCATCGGAAATGGAAATAGGTAAAATTAAATATTTATCATTGAAAAATATTTTATTATAGATAGTAATAGTATACATAATATTATATAACCTCGGGTTTTCTTAAATTCATTTCATATCACTTATTTAAAACCAATTGTAATTATAAAATATTGTAAAGTTTCTGAAATTAAATTCACAACACTTTCTTCTACACAATATTAGCTGTGCGTTGGTCCTTATGTTTCATTTCCACTTTAACCTTTTTGAATGTTTTGCTTCGGGATAAGTCAACATACAGTTGTCCGTGACTGAAAACAGGTTCAGATAAATAGAGCCCAACTTGATCAAGTGTCTTACCCTGAGCTTTGTTTATTGTAATACAAAACGCTAATCTAATGGGAAATTGACGACGTTTAAAAGAGAAGGGCACTGTAATGTCAGATGGTGACAAATCTATGCGAGGTAGCAATATTCGCTCCCCAATATTCACATCAGTTACAACTTCTAAATCTATGATATTTTTGTATATTTTTCTATTGTCTCTTCCGATTCAGTAGTCCCTTAGCTGCATTCAAGTTCCTGAGGAGCATTACAGTAGGACCTTATTTCAAAGTCAGGTAGATCGTTCATCTCATGGTTGTTCAGAAATTCTGTGGGAAACTGCAAAAGTTCACTTTCTTCTTCCGTTATCAATGCACTCACACTCTGTAAGTTCTTGAAATTCCAGGAAGAAGACCTAAAACTACCTTATTAATTTCATGACAGTGTTTACTTTTTGGAGCAAGAATTGCACTCGTGGCGAAGATTCAAACTGTCATAGGAAGATGAAAAATGTTCAAATGTTTGTATAGTCTATGGGACTTAACTACGGGGTTATCAGTCCCTAAACTTACAAACTACTTATGAACTAACTAAGACTAAGGACGGCACAAATATCCATGCCCGAGGGGGGATTCGAACCCCCGACCGTAGTGGCCGTGCAGACCGTGACTGGAGCGCCTCAGTCCCCTCGGCCACCGCGGCCGGCTAGGAAGATGAAGATAGACTTTTGCCATATATGTCAGTGACGATGTAGGTCTGTGAAATTCTTGATGAAGGTGCACAGAAGGAATAGTCGAGCCAGAGGGAGAGGGAAGAAATAACAATTTCACTCAAGTGAACTGTAATACAGTACAAATCTGTGTATTCATACCTTTAATTTACAAAAAAAGTAAAGGGAATCGGTTTTGTAGAGCGGCGTGGCCGAATGACTTTATAGCTTTTATTTCTTTGTTCACTCATAACTTTCTCCAAATGAACCAATGAATGTGTTTAAGAACTGAAATGGAAGGGCTTATCCAGATAATGTTTTTAGGCTAATACGAAGTGTATACCTTAATTAGAACCGAAGATATGCTGGATAGAATGACGAAAAGTTGGGAAAAAATGGAAGCAAAGATGGATGATCACGCATAGCTTTCTTCAAAGTCAATCAATGCAAGTGTTTACAAGCGCAAATGAAAGAGGTTGATCCGCTGAGTGTTGTTAGCTCAAAAAGAACTGCGTACCTTAATTAGAACCGAAGATATCCCAAAACAAACCGATTAAAATATTCAATGCAAGGACAAAAGGATATCGCGTTTGAATACAAATAAAGGATGGAGGGACTTAAGTTAATTCTGATACTTGATGACAAATCTGCAAATGAATACCTTTCGTTTAAAGCGAAAATGAAGAAAATCGTTTGGGTAGAACGGCCTGACCGACTGACTTTAGTTTACATCAAGGTCGTCCCCACAAGAAATATACAGAAAGAAATCGTGTTTGAGTATAGAAAAAGGAAGGCGAAAGTTATGTAAATTCTAATATTTGATGACAAATCTGTGGATGAATACCTTTCGTTTAAAACAAAAATGAAGGAAATTGGGCCGCGGTGGAGTAGCCGAGCGGTCTAAGGCACCTCGCTGCGGAGCGCGCGGTTGCTCGCCGTGGAGGTTCGAGTCCTCCCTGGGGCATGAGTGTGTGTATTTGTCCGTAGGTTAGTTTACCTAGGCTTAAGTAGTTTGTAAGCTACGGACTGATGACCACGCAGTTTAGTCCGATAGATTTACAGACATTTGATTTGAAGGAAATTGGCCAGGCAGTTTGTTCTTGCCGACTGACTTTAGTTTTCGTGGATTCTTTTAATGTATAAGATTAAAGATTTCTACAACAATCAGAACCGCGGGTCACTTCCGCGGACATTAATTATGGATGCGGCCCTCCTATTTCAGACTTATCCGTTTCACCTCCCATAGGATCCAGTCTCTCTCAGAACTGATCGGAGGCCAGCGCGCTTCCTGTGAAAAGCATATCGGTGCATTTTCGTGGTTTATTCGCGGACCCAGGAGTGTGGTGCATGCTTGACAAGGCGGAAGCATCAGATTACAGATTTCAGTAGTTGCTGTTATCTCTTTCCCAAATTACGTTGTACATTTCAGCGTTTTTAGCATTATTTTAATGTGGTACGTTTCCTGGTCTAGAAATTTTCATAAGTCGTCGCGATAAATTTAGTCTAGTCAAAAGGAGGATAACACTTGGGGCAGCCGCCGCTGATTTGTATACTATATACAGGGTGTTTCTAAAATACTTGGACATACATCGAAGGAATGTACAGATCTCGCACTTAAACGTGGCCCCTGAGCGGAGAATGTTGGGAGCTGAAGCTTGCATTCAGGTCGTAACGCATTGGCTGTTAGAACAAGCCCCGCCTCTTTCTCCCAGTGCCGCCAGCGTATGGCGTATAGCTTACAGGTTTTTAAAAGAAACAACGTGTAAGGGGTTAAAGCGTTACAGATGGAACACGAAATTAGGTATCTCTTTAATGTTTGAGTATAGAAAACCGAAACGTATATCTACGAAATATTAATATTTTAAAGGGACCTATTAAGCGGATATAGTAACGCTTTCTGCCTCTTTTTATTATCGTCACCGAATAACAATCGAAAGTAACATTCTTCATACCACTTTCCAAGGAAAGGCTTCCTTTTTCTAAAAGAAGTCGTCGGGGTATGTGGACTTATTTTAGCAAATAACAAGGTGGAAGACAATAATCAATACCAAGCACAAATCAACAATACATTGACGATGTCTACGGTGAGCAGTGCTGTAACGAGGTAAGGTTGGTAGAGAGCACAATCTCGAACTCAGGCGACTTCCGCCGATCACAGAGGGGTCATGAAAAAGTGCGAGATCTGTACACGGGACTTAGTATAAGCGTTACTTAGGCAACTGTATCTGGAAATATCATGACGCTATGTGAACTTATTCAGTTTCCATACTGTGAAATCAATCTCTGTTAGTGAAAACTATTTGCTTTCCATGTTTTAGGAGGAGGTGCTATGAACCAAAGCCAGAAAAAAGACCAGTAAAATGTGCTCTAAAATGCACACGTTAAGAGGTGTGAGCAATTTATTAGTTGAAGAAGCGTTTTTCACAGTATCGAAGGCGAAGAAGAGCTCACGGCTCTTATGGTACGCAGAGTCCATTTTACTTTACCTTTTTTTCATTTTTTGATCCATAGTACCTCATCCCAAAATAAGGAAAGAAAATATGTTGCAGTAAAAGACAGTTGTTTCACAATATCTGAGTTGAATTAGTGTTCTTAGTGCCAATGGATGGCATTTACAGACATAGGTTGATCCAGTAAGTCCCCTCTACAACTTCTAGCAGTTTGTCAGCGTATTGTAGAAACACCTCTTATATTTACAAAGGAAAATTACCCAAAGTAGATGAAGAAAGGGACTGCAGAATGACAATATTCCAGCCATATAGGTCAGATTCAGAAGGTTGGGTAGACGTTTGAGAATCAGGAAGGTACAATATAATAAGCAAAAGCCGTTATTCATACTTGTTAAAAAAAACAGTTACTCGTAACACCTCTAAAACTGCCAGTGTAGCGCGTTTATCGTTAACAGAGTGATGAGGAGGACGGGTATAGTGTAAGTAACTTATAATTGCTACTCGAGGTCACCTCTCCTCCCTCAATCATCCTTTCCGCTCCTTTAAAAGGTGTACTCATTTACGAGCTCTTTCTGAAACTCTATTTAAAATTATGTAGCTTAGTTTTTACTACACTTAGGGGAAGGTCGGGTAGTATCGGACGGCGGCTTATATCGGACAAGTGGTGTTTCTCATACTTTCCACGTGAGGCAGCACCAGTAATGGTCACAGAAGTGTTGGCTGTGACGACAAAGGGGTCGTTACGCCATATTGTACCGCTGCGAGTTTGCGTATGAAAGTGACGGCGCATTGTCTGTTTTGTGAGTGTGTTTTCGTGTACGATGATAACTTTGGAGTGCTGTACCCAGCTTTAAAGTAAGTGTAATTCTGTTATAAGGTGGTTAGTAGCAATAAGGGGTATTGCACTATATGTTTATAGGCAGTTAATCTGTTTACACTTATTACTAAGCTCTCAAATGTTCAAATGTTTGTAGAGTCTATGGGACTTAACTACAGGGTCATCAGTCCCTAAACTTACAAACTACTTATGAACTACTTACAACTAAGGACGGCACAAATATCCATACCCGAGGGGGGATTCGAACCCCCGACCGTAGTGGCCGTGCGGACAGTGACTGGAGCGCCTCAATCCCCTCGGCCACCTACTAAGCTCTACACAGTTCAATTATCTTCCCATATCGGTCGGGTTCTATCGGACATAAGCATTGTATTGTATCGGACAACAATCACAGCCAACAAAAAGGAAGTTTTGATGGATTTGTTTCATTTTACAGGCGAAATGGGCAAAGTGAGGCATATGTGGAGGGAAGAAAATATGAAGATGGCTGTCGAAAAAGTACGTTTAATGAAAATGACGATTCGAGAAGTGGGATGGTATAAAAGGAAGGATAATTCTGCAACAGAAAGGGAAATATCCAGCGAATATGCAAGGAAAAAACTAACATTTGACGATAAAGACACTGGAAGTGATGGCGTGACTCACTGCATTATTTGTGACGAAACTTTTGAAGAGGACTGGATCCAGTGTCGACTGTGTAACGGATGGGTCCACGAAAATTGCTCAGACCTTGAAAGCAGCACTCTGTATTATGAATGCGATAGCTGTTTCTTGAATAAAAAACAAAAGTTGTGTTAACGATGCAGTAAAATTGATTGCTAGGAGTGTAAAATGGAAAAATTATTATTACTTGTATCATTTAGTGAATTTTTTTGCAGCGAAAATTATTAAAATAACTCAATTGAATGAAAATTTACCATTTGATATGTATTAATAGAAATAAACAAGTGTTTTGATAGAAATATTTGCTTATTTCTGTAATTTACATCTTGTCCGATACAAACCTCCAACATTCCTCCGTAGTTAAAAATCAGATACATTTTAGAAGCCAACAGATAATAGTAATTATCTACCCGAAGACTAGTTGCTAAGATGGTTGATTTATGACTTATGAGAGTACGTTTTGGTGGCTATTATTTTCATATCAAGACGTTACTCTATGCAAAACTTGTAAAAAAGCTTAACCGTCCGATACTACCCGACCTTCCCCTACGCCCGTAGTTCTAATACCACCTATATCAATTCCATAAAAATGGTCTATCGTGACACACCTATCTTAATGTTTCGTTGTGGTCAGTGATACATTCTTTCACCATACATTAAACAACTAAACCTTCTCTGGCAGTTATTTATGGACTTGGGGAACGTGTCCCGTCGCAGCAGAAATCCGTTCGCGTGTGGCGAGCTAATGGGAATGCTTTCCCTCGGTCGGCACGCAAACTGTCAACAGAGGAGCATGCAGCCAGGCTTCGTGTGGAGGGACACAGCGTTCATGACGTCATCGAGGAGAGAGGAGGCGAGTGAAGTAGATTTAACACAATGTGTGGCTCACGATGTCACGTAGAAGGCAGGGGGGAAGCTTAAGTAGATTTAAAACTATGCGTGTGTGTTGAGGGGGAGGGGGAGTTTCGCCAGTGTGAGAAGTAATGCTCACATATAGACGGCATTGTAATTCAAATGAGTGAAGGTGCATTTATAGCACGTGGGGACGTTTGATATTTTCTCAGTGATTAGTCATTTAATACTTGTAAGAAACGTTTGTATTTATATGTGGAAGTGTGTATAATTGAGACTGTATATCTTCATCAAAACGAATATTGAACCAGTAACAGAAAACTTCTAGGTTTTTGAATTTGCTCGAAAAGGAAACATATGGCATCAAGACTACGTTTCGAACGTTTATGAAGACATTTACGGCCAGATTATGCCACTAAAGAACAACACAGAAATGAAGTATGAATTATAGTATCATTTACGGAACATTTACACAGACGTAGCTTTTCTTTTTTCAAGTAATACCATGCACAGTGGTTTGCGCCATCTAGTAGGTAAATAGCATTGGCAGCTCTTTCACCCCCAATTGCTGAAGTGTACTCTGTTTCACCTAAATTGATCTAGAGCTCCTCTTATGTACAATTAAACCATTGTTGGAAACATTAATTACCGTAGCATATGGAGCAATCGAAATCGAGTTACAGAAACCATTAGCACTGTTGAACCCAAGTTCATTTGATGGAATCTTAAAGGATAGATAATACACTCACGAAACACTACAACTAGGGCCGGCGCAAGGCACGTGCGAAACGTGCGGTCGCACGGGGCGGCACTTTCCGAGGGGCGGCAAAGCTGCCGCACCCCCTCCCCCCATGTTTTTTTACAAACTCAACATTCTTGCCAAAGAGGGAATTCGAAACCAAACCTCGGAAGGAGCGGCTTGGTAACTGTGACATGGCGCTTCGACTACCTGCCCTGTTGAACAACGGGAGGGAGGAGGACTAGTTTCTTCCTCGCCACTGTGGCAGCATCGTCGTGTTTACGCCGGAGGAACAGAGAGGGGGAGCATGCCAGTCAAATTGTCTAGCTACCTTGCACGCCAGTATTCTTATGAGTGGAGCGCTGCCAGCCTGTTACGTGCCGTGCGTTTACTCACAACTAATTTTGCAGAAGACGAAATATAATTTGGAAATTCGAATGCAATGTTTGATACTGCGATTATGTGTTAAGCATGAAGCCATTTTGCTAAGTCCTTCAATGGCAGTTTCCGAGAGTTTTATGGAAAAAAATCGTTGAACATTACCACAGTCAAACATGTCCAACACCTTCAATGGCTAGAAGTATTCCGAATGGGTAAATACGCTGCGAGTAATTACAAGGGATAAATACATTGGTAGTAAGCCTGGCATAAGTTTGGTTTCGACGTATTTTTCAAAAGTTTTGCTATGCGTTTCTGAGTAATAGTCGGACGTTTTGGTTTGTGAGCCATGAAACACCTGTCTCCACCTGCATGAACAACTATTAAACTCTGACCAGCAATTTTGTTTGACTATACTACTCGCACACTATCACTTTGCCAACATTTATTTACTGTATACTGTTTTCCGTTGAATACATGATCTGTTCACAACAACTGAAAAAAGTTAATTAACGTTAACTTCAAGTTCATGCCACGCGGGATTAGCCGAGCGGTCTAAGGCGCTGCAGTCATCGACTGTGCGACTGCTCCCGGCGGAGGTTCGAGTCCTTCCTGGGGCTTGGGTGTTTGTGTTTGTCCTTAGAATAATTTGGGTTAAGTAGTGTGTAAGTTTAGGGACTGATGACCTTAGCAGTTAAGTCCTATAAGATTTCACACACATTAGAACATTTTTGTAAATTCACAAGCCTTATTAAAATTAGCTAGATTTCTTCAATCAGGTTTGACTAACTTTTTTGAGCTGATGCCCAGCGACTATTTTGAACAAATCTGTAGAGATGTCACCAATCAATCGCAATTTTTGTTTCTATTTTCCAGATCTACATATATTCCATTCACAATGGGCTATTCTCAATGCTTTGAGTTATGTTTACGTCTATACCGTCATGGTAACTGTCGACATGATGGTTTAGTTGTAAGCACATATTAAAAGCTTTGAGACTGGCCACTCAGTGGCCGAACCATAGGTAGATCTGAAAAGTAAAAACAAAAATTGCGACTGATTGCTGACATTTCCTACAGATTTGTTTAAATAAAACTCCAAAAAAGTTTTGTAAAAAAATAAATCAATAAATAAATAAAAGAGCGGGGTGGGGGGCGGCAATTTAGCAGCTCGCACGGAGCGGCACTTGGGCTTGCGCCGGCCTGACTACAACTATTGGTTGGGTTGGGTTGTTTGGTTGGAATAGGGGGACTAAATTGGTAAGGTTATCAGTCCCCCGACGGGGAGCGGCAGGAGTGAGGATAGGATAGGCGGGGAGGGGGAAAGGAAATGCAGTCCGGGAAGTAAAGAAGGAAGGAAGACCGCATTAGCTCTGGGCCCCGTGCACGCCACGCACGAACTTAACGAAAGATCCGTGAGCCCCTGGGGGACAACTACCCTGAATTCGAGTTACGTGAATGGTTGTGGTTCATTTGATAAGCAGTTGTTTCAATAAATATGGTTACCACACACCCTATAAGGAAGCTAAAGGACCTTCAGAGTATACAGGATGTATAAAAAGAATGGCGCAAACTTACACGATTGAAGTATACAATAATAGAAGCAAAAATGTCGCCGTTTGCGAGATAATTGCGAATGTATGGTTCCAAGCCACCACTGACGTCATTGTAAACATCGTCCCAGTTAGTACACATTAATTCGAAATCTAGACTTTACTATTAAGATTTACATCGCATTAGTTCAAGTTTCACTGACTTTATTGTAAACATCGTACCAGTTAGTTAGATGGAGTTCCGGCACATTGCTGCTGTGAGACGGCATCTAAAACGCAGATACGGCCAAAAATGGATAGGTCGAGGCGGACCTGTACCTTGGCCTCCAAGATCACGTGATCTCAATCCTTTGGGCAGGGCCGTCGCAAGGCACGTGCGAAACGTGCGGCCACGGTGGCCGAGGGGACTGAGGCGCTTCAGTCACGGTCTGCACGGCCACTACGGTCGGGGGTTCGAATCCCCCCTCGGGCATGGATATTTGTGCCGTCCTTAGTATTACCTAGTTCATAAGTAGTTTGTAAGTTTAGGGACTGATGACCCCGTAGTTAAGTCCCATAAGCTCTACAAACATTTGAACATTTTGAACTTAAACCTAGGTAAACTAACCTAAGGACAAACACACACACCCATGCTCGAACCTCCACGGCTAGCAACCGCGCGCTCCGCAGCGAGACGCCTTAGACCGCTCGGATACTCCACCGCGCCATAAATTTTATAATTAAAATGTTATGTATTTACTTTTCAAATCAATTTCCTACAGGAAGTCTTAAAACTACCGGTGGATAATTATTCTGCATTTAATTTCCCGTTCATCCTCGTAGTTGGATTTTATAAAGCCAATCAATCTGGATCCTATAATAGTATTCAGAAAAGATATACAAAACATTTGCATAAAATTTCGACCTAATTATGAACTCGGCCTTTCTTAGACAGACACACACAAGGAAAGAAAATGTTCAAATGTTTGTAAAGCTTATGGGACTTAACTACGGGGTCATCAGTCCCTAAGCTTACAAACTACTTATGACCTAGCTAAGACTAAGGACGACAAAAATATCCATGCCCGAGGGGGGGTTCGAACCCCCGACCCACACAAGGGAATTTTCGACTTTAGATACGATTGGGCTTCGTAATAAATAAACGGAGAAACATGAAAATTTGTGGTAGGCCACGTTTCGAACCCAAGTTTCCTGTCTAAATTTCCACAGTACAATCGTGGTGGGTTTTCTTTTATAACAGTTTTGCATTTACTCGTCAGTTATAATCTCTATAACATCATACAATCATATTGTGTTACGATTTAATGTATGTATTCAAGTCTTACAAGTGTGAATAAGTGAAAATGTGTGGTGTAATGGATATTAAAAAATAACGAGCTGAGGCACATTATTTAAAATCATGCCAATACACGATTGTATGACGTCATAGATGTTATAAGCGAGTAGCAGGTGCAAAATAGTTGTAAATCAAGACACAGGATGATTGTACTGCTGAACAGTTAATGAAGTATAGAGAGGTGCTGTATTTTGCAATGTGGAAGTAAGGAAGTTGTAGATCCGAAGATAACATCAAAGTCTTGTCGAAACCGGTAATCTTGAAGGAAGTATTAAACAGCGATCTTGTCATATATATTTCACAACAACTTAGATCACTCCCTTGCCTGGAAGTATGTGAAGCATACACAACAGTATGTTTATCAAACATGGGCTCTGATATGCTTACCTTAGAGCTTTGAGCACGTCTTCATATTTCGTTTTCAACTATTTATACGTCTCTTCTTCTGATCAAGTGCTCATAGCTCTTAAGATATTCATGGTTGATTCCATGCCTGGTAGACTTTTTTCTTGTTTTAGTCCTTGCTATCTCCTCGCTACATATGGAAAGCGAAGAGTATGCAGTAGAAGAGATTTGTTTCACAGTGACCAAGATGAAGAAGCGCCCATAGTAACACTGGATTACGTTTCCAGACTCCTTAATGTATGTACTTACTCTCCTGTACGAGTCCTCGAAGTTTATAATGGGTATTTCTGAAATCCCTTTATATTTCAAAAATATAACCCATGTCCTTCTGGATGTTCATCAAAGTGTGGTACAAAAATTTGTAATAAATTAGTCAAGAATTGTTTGAAACTGTGGGTAGAATCTTTTACCCTTTATTTATTAGGCCTACGTACGAGGCGCGACAATAAAGTAATGAGACTGATTTTCTTTTCAAGATGTGGCAACCCTCCAGGCTTGCGTAGGCACAATATCTTTGACCTTGGTTTACAAGCTGCTTCTAGTCCAAAGGGTACATCGATGCAACTGCTCAGTCGTGAGTTGTGCTATAATAAGTTAACATGTATTTGTGTCTCTCGTCACGAAAATGGAACCGCACAATACTGCGCAAAGGTATGCCATTTATTTTTTTCATTGGGTGAAAACGCGACGACAACTTACAGTAAGCTTCAGAAGGCTTTTAGAGAAGAGGTTATATCAAGAGCTCAAGTTTTTCGTTGTCATAAAATGTTTAGTGAAGGCAGAACGAATGTTGAAGATGAAGACTGCAGTGGACGACAATCAACCTCACGGACGGATGTCAACTTGGCCAGGGTGGGTGAATTCGTATGGTGTCATCGAAGATTATTCGTGAAAATGATTGCAGAAGAACCGAACATCAATCGAGGAACTGTTAGTCTAATAATAACCGTCGCACAATATTATGTGGTTCCATTTCCGTGACACAAACACGTGTTAACTTATTACAGCACAACTCACTACTTTACAGTTGCACCAATGTGCTACTTGGAATAGAAACAGCTTGTAGACCAATATCAAAGATATTGTGCCTACGCAAGCCTGCAGGGTTGCCACATCTGGCAAAGAAAATCAGTCTTATTACTTTATTGTAGCACCTCATATAGCCGGCCGCGGTGGCCGAGGGGACTGAGGCGCTCCAGTCACGGTCTGCACGGCCACTACGGTCGGGGGTTCGAATCCCTCCTCGGGCATGGATATTTGTGCCGTCCTTAGTATAAGGTGGTAGATAAGTAATTTGTAAGTTTAGGGACTGATGACCCCGTAGCTACGTCCCATAAGCTTAACAAACATTTGAACATTTGATTTTTATAGAACTATATTTTTACTAATATGTATACAGGGCCAAATATTAGTACTAGTAGAGGACTTATAGAGTTACTAGCCAAGAAAGGAGACAATGCACGACGACATGTTGCTGTACGAACACCTACCTTCTTGGTGTTACAGGAAACAACCTTTTGTCCTGACCCGGCAGATCGCCCAACTTGTCGCCAACTGGAAATGTATGGAATATGGCGAAATTACGGGTGCACACTGTGACCCAATGCTAACAGCCACACGTTAACTTCGGAACTACGTGGCTATACAACTGGATGCCATTCGGGCCTTATATGCGTCGATGCCATCACCCATGGGACAGGTTACGAGTGCCCGTGGTGGACCCTGTGCTTGCTATGCACGAGGACCTATGCTGAACAGAGGAGATTGGAATGCCCATCATTTCTTCAGAACATGCTAATCGAGGTGTAATTTAAATATTAAATTCTCATCTCTACTATACAAAGTACATATATGAAAAATAGAATAGTCTTGGCAAAGTAAGCTTTCCAAAATAAAAAGAATTTACTTACAGACAACATTATAAGTTGGGAAATTAGGAAAAAAATTACACAAAAAAAAGAATTACACAAAACTTTGGTTTGTGGTATGTTAACGTATGGATTTGAAGCACGGAGTCTGAGAATGGCACAGAAAAGACACTGTAGGCAATGAAAATGTGGATACGAAGAAGGATGACGAAAACTAAGCAGGGTGGATAGAAAAATAATGATCAGGTATTGAGATAAGTGAATTAGAGCAGAACGCTTCTAAAGTATATAGAAAAAATAAATAGAATATGATAGGACACATAAAGAGATACAACCAATTGCTAAAGAATACATTTGTAGGGACAATTTTAGGGAAAAAACCGAGAGGCAGGCCAAGAGCAACTTTTTCTTAACAATATCAAAGAAGAAATGGGCCTAAAATCATGTGAAGAATTGAAGAGGATGGAAATGGAGAGAGAGACATGACTAAATCGACAAGGCATAGCCTTTAGTTAATGATGATAATTTCTAGTCCTTCAAGGTGTTCCATTTTTTTTTCTGAAAATGAGTGACGCTTATGATGATAGATTGCTAGGTTGCTTGTCTTTGTGCAAACAGCAACTGGACCTCTGAAAGTCCTTCTAACCACTACAAAATAGTCACAGTCACATGGAAGTGATTGAAAGGAGAGTTTCACCATTTTGATGTATAAAATTTACACTCGTATTAGATTTTGCTTATACATTTTTTGTTTACAATTCTTAAAAAGAATACAAATGTCTCGCCCATATGACGAAAATTTATAAAAGTATATTACTCACATAAAAAAACCGATCTTGGTGTTCGGACAGTACAGGAGATTCGGGGGTGCTCACTATGGTAGAAAAGGGCAGGGAATTTGATAAGATGGTAGAGGATCCATGTGGGGGACGACATCGGATGCGGAAAGCGAGGCGGGGCACATGGCGTTTGATAATTTGAAGGAGCTTGTAGAACTATGGTGGAGCAGATATGCACACAGCATTTGCGCATCAGACGATGGATCACATCAAGGTTTGTAGATGTGAAGAACAGTGGAGGGGAGTAAGCCCCAAGTTCTGCCAGTTAATAATTTTGGTAGTTTTAGACTATTATGTGCTTTTTGTTGCTTTGTTGAGTTTTTCATGTTAGATGTCCGTTGATGGTTAGTCCGAGGCATTTAAATCTTGTTTTAGAAAAGATAGAAAGAGAAAACAAAAAAGTAAATACGGATGGAATAAAGGTGGGTTGTAATACAACATATCGTCTTGCATTACGTACGATATTATCCTAATAAGTATCAACAAAGATGTGAAATTCATGACAATCTCGTAGAGAAAGATTGCAAGGAAAGCAGGGTTAGAAATTTTTGAAGTGAAAACAGAATGCTCGTGAGCAAGGCCTCCAATGATGGGAGTCCACTGACGGTTGAAGACTATAACAAAGTGTAATTCTGCCAGTAGTTCTGTATGGATCAGAAACCTTTACATTTAGATGAACAAAACAATTAGTTTTTGAAAGGAAATTTTTTTGCCCCAGCAGGGACCAAGATACACAGGAACATCCTACGAGTTAGTAATCGGTCAGTGGTTAGGCCTGGATATTTAAATCTGGTCTTAGAAAAGACTGACAGAGAAAACACGAACACACACATACGCGCGCGCGTACACACACACACACACACACACACACACACACACACACACACACACAAAATACAAGGTGCCTCTGAAAAGTTCAGTGAATGGCTTCAATCCCTTCCCTGGCCTTCAAAGTTACAGCCATAGGCTACAATACACTTCTGACATAGGTTGTACAGCTTCATGTGGAATCGCTGGAAGCATTGAGGTCACGTGCTGTTGGGTCTCCGCAACCGTTGCGTTGTCTCTGCTGATATTCAACTCGTCTGCTATCATTCTCAAAGACAGCCGTCGATCATCCGCAAGCATCCATCGCACTCGTTCGATGTTGTCTGGGACTGTGATTGTGGACGGTCGTCCCGATCGTCGGTCATCCTTGACACCTTCCTGTCCGTCTATAAAGCGTTTAAACCACTCAAACACAAACTTTTTACTCACTGGTTCAACACCGTACACTTGAACTAACATCCCATGGGTCTCGTCCCTGCCGCGGTGGAGTAGCCGAGCGGTCTAAAGCACCTCGCTGCGGAGCGCGCGGTTGCTCGCCGTGGAGGTTCGAGTACTCCCTGGGGCGTGTGTGTGTGTGTTTGTCCGTAGATTAGTTTACCTAGGTTTAAGTAGTTTGTAAGCTACGGACTGATGATCATGCTGTTTGGTCCGATAGATTTACAGACATTTTGGTCTCGTCCTCGATTTGCCTAATTTGAAACAAAACTTGTCGTTACCGCTTTGCTCCATTTAATGCTCAATGTTGCATTGACACGAGTTCTCACACTGACCTTGTTAGCTGCGTATACCACCGCTTCATTGCAGTGCTTTACACGATAGGGGGGCGCTTGCTGACACGTCCGTCAATGCGTATGCGCGGGCACCTTTGTAAGATATAGGACCATTCACCGAACTCTTCAGACGCACCTTATAAAACACGGATAAAATAATTTCTAGACTGTACTGAGAATCAAAATAAAAACGTAACATAAAAGGACTTAGGACTGTTTACCACAATGCAACAGTATTGCCGCGAGCAGAGGGCGCAGTTGCTCGCCGTCGGAGGTTCGAGTCCTCCCTGGGGCATGAGTGTGTGTGTGTGTGTGTGTGTTATCCTTAGGTTAGTTTAAGTAGTTCGTAAGTCTAGGAACTGATGACCATAGCAGTTTGGTTCAACAGGTTTACAAACATTTAAATATTTGCAACAGAGTTTAACGTAACTGAAATATGTGGGTAGGATGTGGGATGTGGGGACAGTAGCTGATAAGAAAATATTGTGGGAGGAGGAAGGGAGAAGCCGGTGGATGAATTCTAGGGGTGATGGTATATGGGAGATTTTGGGAAGATAATAATATGGTATAATTGCAATCAAGGGAAAAAGGTGGGTGGGTGGTTGTACAGTTGATGTAGGGACATATTATGACTGGTGATTGCATAGAGTGGAAACTGTGACAAACACATCTCTCTATCGCTTACATACTGTGCCTAATATTTTAATTAGGCAGTAAGTTAAGAATAAAGCGGGTAATACAGTTATCACAAAAAAATCTACATTGGTCTATTTGAAGTGATGGTATAAGAACACGATAATATTATTTGAAATATGCCAATTGTATGGTAAATCTATTATCAGACATAAAGAAGAACATCGTAAGTTATCAAATAACAGGAAAATGAAATTTAAGATATTCATAGCTATGTAAGATAATATCAGTATAACCAACATGAATATACAGTGTACATAAAAATCTGGCATTTACATAAGAGGAAGGAGGGAAATATTTTAGGATGAAGCAATGGGATGGGTGAGTAAAGACAGCAGTTAAACAATGCTGAATTATGACATTATGAAAACAGGGACATGTTAATGTAAATAGGTACTATTTAAAAAAAAAAAAAAAAAACAGTACTTGATTTATGTAACACTGTCTTACTGTGACTTAATATTATAGCTAGGTAATAAAATAAGGGTTCATCACGAACGAGCTATCCCAATCGGATGGAAATCGGTATATAACATTCACATGTAAACAAAAAATGATTGCAATTTCAGAAAAATTAGTTGATTTCTTCAAGAGAAAGATCTTCACATTTTAGCGAAGTCAACAAGCGTTGGTCAACTTCTGGCGCTAATGCAGGTAGTTATGCCGTTTGGGTTGTCACTGCCTGACAAAGATGATTATTTATTTTTTTACTTATTCATTTATTGCTTATTTTAAGATTTGTTGACTACTATTATAAGACACGTTGCACAATCCATAATTTTACATGTTATATCATACATTATTCAATAGTAACATAATGTTGTTTTGATCAATTTACAGGAATATAATAATAATAATACAAACTACAATTAGACACAAATATTGAAATAAGTTAGTGGAAAGAGACGGTGTGAATTATGAAATGTTAACATTTTAAGGAGGAGAAAATGAAAGATGATTCAAAAGAGTATGGTAGGAGAATTTTGTATCCCAGTTCGTTTCTATTTCAGATAGGAGAACCTCAGTAATATTTCGAGTCTACCTTATTTCAGATAATTGTGATTCTTATATTACTAACTGTGTGCTCTTTCAGTGTACGTGCTAATCTTACTAGATTCTGGTATTACGTGTTACAGGTTTCAGGTGCTTGTGATGGGTCACAGCCACGGCACTATTTCTGTGTACTTCTACTACTGTCTGTGTTGTGTCTTATGGTGCTTTATTGAGGTTTAATATGTTTCAGTAGGGTTGTAATAAGACTTGTGTTATGCTACTGTTGCCTATGTAACAGTTTTTATATTACAATATCGTATGTCTGGTTTACTATGTTCTACTTTGCGTGGTGTGCCGTTTTAATTATGTTTTATTATGTACATTTCAGTGTCATCACACGTTTCTCAGTACCATTACCTATGATAAAAATATCCGTATTACAAGTCCTTGCCTATATCATATCGGGCGAGGAGACACGTAATGAGTTCCTCGAGCTTGGTTTCCGAAATGACACTTTTCTTAATACTATGCCTAGATCTAAATCTACATCTATGTATGATAGCATAATTATGTTTATGTGATTTTGTGTTATTGTTCTGTTTATTCTGTTTGACGCGAGTGTGTGTAATGGTTACTGTTTCCGGCTCTAGTACGGTGCTTTGTCATATGTAAGGCCTGAGTAAAAAGGGCGTGTTGGCTCTTTGTTCTGCGAAGAGTCTTCTTCATCTTTACCTGTTTCTGTTTCCGAATTTCTCATGTGTTGTGTCGTTATGTTCTTTGTGTGTTTACTCGTCTCCTTCCATACGGATTTTGTTGTTTATATCTGTTCAAATGTTTGTACCATACTGCAGTGTCATCGGTATTTATATCTGTAGTATAGTGTTCTTTACACTGCTTCTGCTATATTGTTTCCTATTTTCAGTCTTCTAGATTTCATTATTTTCCTTTAACCACTGAAGGGTTGATCGACAAAGTCTTGACCTGATAGGATAGTTCCTAAGTGTGTGATGTCGTCCACGTGAGTACGAAAAGAAATTCATTAAACTTTGTTTACAAGATAAATCAATCAAAAGTGAAGGCCACAAACTCCACAAAATACCTAGGAATTACTATTACTTCAGACTTAAACTGGAAAGAACACGGAGATAATATCTGCGTTTTATTGGCAGTACGCTTAAAAGATGCAGCATAACTACTCAAGAACTGCATACACTACGTTTGTCCGTCCTTTTTTGGAGTATTGCTGCCCAGTGTGGGAACCTTCTCAGGTGGGTTTGACGGAGGACATCGAAAGAGTCCAAAGAAGGGCAGCTCGTTTTGTATTGTCACGATACAGGGGAGACAGCGTTACGGAAATGATACAGGATCTGCGATGGGAATCATTACAACAACGGCGCTTATCGCTGCGGCGTGGGCTACTTACAAAACTCCAGTCGATAACATCCCCCTCCGAATTCGAAAATATATTGTTGACTCCCACTTACATAGGTAGAAAAGATCATCAGAATAAAATACGAGAAATCAGAGCTCGAACGATGAGATTCAGGTGTTTTTTCTTCCCGCACACTATTCGAGAATGGAATGGGAGATAAACAGTATAAAGGTGGTTCGATGAATCCTCTGCCAGGCACTTAAATGTGATTTTCAGGGTATCCCATGTAGATGTAGTTGGGGAGAGGCCTAACGAACCTTCTGGGCATATTAGGGTTTGGCAGGCATACAGACAAGCAATAGTAATACTCGTCGTGTGGGGCCCGATGTGATCTTGCTGAAATGGATGACTTGTTATCAGTGGCGGCACTAAAACCCCCTTCCCATTTCTCACGCACCCTCCCCGGTCATGATGCTTAATTGACAAAAGTAGTAATACCGAGTTGCCGACTTCTGTTATGATTACTTGCGTCAAATATGCCGCGTAAAGTAAACTTGCGAATTGTACTAATATAGAATGCCTTTCGAAAGGAACTCTCTGAAGCGAGAACTGCTGGCTGGCATCCGGGAAAGAATGCGTATGTTATAGATAAAACAATTTTGAGGATTCCACCATACAACTGTGAACTGAACGCCGTCGAACTTGTCTCGCCACAGATTGAGATCGCACCAAGGAATAAAACCTCTGAACTGAATGAAGTCAAAGAGTTTATCGTTGGAGCAGGCATTCCAGGAACGCCAGATAGTGGTAGAAATGTGTGGTCGGCCACGGAGGCCGAGGGGACTGAGGCGCTCCACTCACGGTCTGCACGGCCACTACGGTCGGGGGATCGAATCCCCCCTAGGGCATGGATGTTTTGCCGTCCTTAGTATTAGCTAGTTCATAAGTAGTTTGTAAGTTTAGGGACTGATGACCCCGTAGTTAAGTCCCATAAGCTATACAAACGCTTGAACATTTTTTTTAGAAATGTGTGAAGTTCGAAGACGAAAAAAATAAAGTAAAATAAAATAAAGAAAGAGAAAAAAAGAAAACAACACAAAATTTATATGGGTCATTGACAGCCGCGGTGGAGTAGCCGAGTGGTTTAAAGCATCTCGCTGCGGAGCGCGCGGTTGCTCGCCGTGGAGGTTCGAGTCCTCCCTGGGGCATGGGTGTGTGTGTGTGTTGTCCTTAGGTTAGTTTACCTAGGTTTAAGTAGTTTGTAGGCTACGGACTGATGACCACGCAGTTTGTTCCGATAGATTTACAAACATTTGAACATTTGAATTTTGGTCATTGAGAAAATTGTTTAATCTTACGAAGAGACCTTAGTTATTAGCGTGAAAGTAGTAGCAGTAGCAGCTCACGTGACTCCTCTGACGTGTGGTTATTCTGTCGATACCGAAAAAAAAAGAACTTGTCCGATAACATTGTTGGTGAGTAGTTTTATTTATTTTTCCAATTTTTCTTCATATCATATACCGCTTGTGTACCAGGGAGCTGGAAAGAATGAGTGCGTATTCGTGCCCATAACTACAGAGTTCATTCTCATGATTATTCATCATGTATCACGAATGCTAAGCGCCTTGATTTTGTGGAACCTCGCCTTCCCTTTACTCCTCCCTGTTGAAAACGTGATCAAGCTGTGCACCGCCGGCCGCGGTGGCCGAGGGGACTGAGGCACTCCAGTCACAATCTGCACGGCCACTACGGTCTGTGGTTCGAATCTCCCCCTCGGGCATGGATATTTGTGACGTCCTTATTGTTAGCTAGTTCATAAGTAGTTTGTAAGTTTAGGGATTGATGACCGCCGGCCGCGGTGGCCGAGGGGACTAAGGCGCTCCAGTCGCGGTCTGCACGGCCACTACGGTCGGGGGTTCGAATCCCCCCTCGGGCATGGATATTTGTGCCGTCCTAGTTCGTAAGTAGTTTGTAAGTTTAGGGACTGATGACCCCGTAGTTAAGTCCCATAGACTATACAAACATTTGAACATTTGACTGATGACCCCGTAGCCAAGTCCCATAAGCTATACAAACATTTGATTTTGCTGTGCACTACGCTTCTGCAGGATAGCCCAGCGTGTGGAATTGTTTGCACGCACTGTCTCGATTCGGCGAATGGAGTGTAGGTATCTATGTTTATATTTTGTATACCTATGGGGCTTAGAACTCCAGACTACTACTTATTTAATAAATGTATTTTGGCATTATTTAGAATTTGATTCTAAGTGGTCAGGTTCTGCGGGGGCTCAATATCTCGAAGCTCTCGAGATTTGGAGTTCCAAGGACGAGAGGAGCGGGGAGGTCCGCACCAACAAACCTCCACTTGGTTATTCCACTGGGCGCAGAATAACGTCGAAGTAACGCTAGGATATAACGGTCCCGCCGATGACTATAAAAAGAGTCTTGCTATAGAATGAAATGCCACCTTTCTGCCAGTCGTGTTTTTCAAGCCGTATGGAGGGCAGCAATCACCGCTGTCCGGAACGTCTGTTCAAATGTTTGTAGAACTTATGGGACTTAACTACGGGGTCATCAGTCCCTAAGCTTACAAACTACTTACGAACTAGCTAAGACTAAGGACGGCACAAATATCCATGCCCGAGGGGAGATTCGAACCCCCGACCGTAGAGGTCGTGCACACCGTGACTGGAGCGCCTCAGTCCCCTCGGCCACCGCGGCCGGCCGGAAACGTCTCCAGCCTGTCTTCGATGATCGGGACTCAGTTCGAAACGGGATTCAACAGTGAAGACAATTCAACTGCAGTTAATGAGATTCAAGGCCAAATCTGTTCAGCACTACTGAATGTGGGTTTGTTGATGAACAGAGGTCAAGGGGTACCGGGAGCTCAACGCTATTTTTTGTAAGACGCCTATTAACGGTTTTTCTCGCCACTGAAGCATCAGTTGCACGTCTAACCGATGGTAATAGTGAATTTGGGGCTGTGAGTGCCGCTCTGAGCACTGCTCGGTCCTCAAGCTCTGTCGACTCTCTACAACGACCGCTTCCTTCTTGACTCAGTGTTCAGCCGTGATTCAGCCATACCAGCGAATGTCATCGAATAGTGGCACCACTCCTTCTCAAATGTAGAGCGATTCGCCGGTTACTCCAGATGCACGACTTCTCTCAGCTACACGACTGCTCTGATTGTGTTGCGCAAAAGAAGAAGAAGGAAGCAAGCTCGGGATTTGACGTCCCATCGACAGCATGGTCATTAGAGACGGAGCTCACGCTTAGGAATTTGGGTAAAGATGAGGAAGGAAATCGGACGTGTCCTTTTAAAGGAACAGTCTCGATGTTTGGATTCAGGAGGAACGTAGGAACCCGGGAGGCAATACTCACCTTACGTCTTATCTTAGAAGGTAGATTAAGGAAAGGCAAACCTACATTTTTAGCTTTTG
Organism: Locusta migratoria; assembly: GCA_026315105.1. Lineage (NCBI taxonomy): Eukaryota > Metazoa > Arthropoda > Insecta > Orthoptera > Acrididae > Locusta > Locusta migratoria. Next base: position 452,884,554 of record CM048755.1, on the reverse strand, counting down.
TAGATTTGAAGAAAGCGTTTGACAATGTTGACTGGAATACACTCTTTCAAATTCTGAAGTCAGCAGGGGTAAAATACAGGGAAAGGAGAGTTATTTATAACTTGTACAAAAGCCAGACCGCAGTTATTAGACTCGAAGGGCATGAAAGGGAAGCATCAGGCGGAAAGGGAGTAAGACAGGGTTGTAGCCTTTCTCCGATGTTATTCAATTAGTACATCGAGCAGGCGGTGAAGGAAAGCATGGAAAAATTTGGAATAGGGATTAAAGTTCAGGGCGAAGAAATAAAAACATTGCGTTTTGCTGATGACATTGTAATTCTGTCAGAGACAGCAAAGGACCTGGAAGAGCAGTTGAATGGAATGGACAGTGTGTTGAAGAGAGCGTATAAAATGATCATTAACAAGAGCAAAAAAAAAAAAAATGGAATGCGGTCTTAGAAAATCAGGCGATGCTGAAGGAATTAGATTTTTGTTACTTGGGTAGTAAAGTAACAAATGATGGTCGCAGTACAGAGGATATAAAATGCAGAATGGCAATGGGAAGAAAAGCATTTTTTAAAAAGAGAAATTTGCTAACATCGAATATTAATTTAAGTGTAAGGAAGTCTTTTCTGAAGGCATTTGTGTGGAGTGTTGCCTTGTACGGGAGTGAAACATGGACGATAAGCAGTGCGGACAGGAAGAGAACAGAGGCTTTTGAAATGTGGTGCTACAGAAGAATGATGAAGATTAGATGGGTATATCGCATAACTAATGAAGAGGTACTGAACAGAATTGGTGAGAAAAGGAATTTTTGGCATACCCTGACTAAAAGAAGGGATCGCTTAGTAGGACACATTCTTAGGCATCGAGGGATCGTAAATTTAGCATTGGAGGGAAGAGTGTGGGGCAAAAATCGCAGAGGGAGACCAAGAGACGCGTATAGTAAGCAGATTCAAGTGGATGTGGGTTGCCGTTCTTATGAGGAGATGAAAAGGCTTGCTCAGGAGAGAGTAGGGTGGAGAGCTGCATCAAACCAGTCTCCGGACTGAAGACCATAACACATAACACAGTCTCGATGTTTGCCAAGAGTGATTTAGAAAATCACGGAAAACCTAAATCTGGATGGACGGTGGTTAATTTGAACCACAGTTCTCTCGAATGCGACTCCAGTGTGTTATCACTGCGCCACTTCGTTCGGTGCGTATTGTTCAACGGTCTGTCTGCAAGGCATGCTTAAAAATGTGCAAATGCTTGTAAAGTTATGGGACCTAACTTCAGTGGTCATCGGTCCCTAAACTTACAAACTACATAAACTTATCCTAAGAGCAACACGCACATGCCCGAGGAGCACTCGAACCTCCGACGGCGAACGGCCGCGTGCACAGCATCAAGGCGCCCTAATGCGCACGGCTATACCGCTGCGGCAAAGCACGCTTACAGTCCACCGGGGTTTACGACATGAAATTTGCAAAAGACTTTATGCTGTGGTATGGACATGTCCCTCGTTGGTTATCGTAGCCAGCTGCCCGGTAAAATAGCGCAACAGTGTAAACATTCGTCCATCGCCCGCCAAATTTTCCATTTTCCGTCGACACCTTTATGAGTATCAACATGTAACTGATTTGCATAACTCCTTCTCCCTATTCTTTCGTTTCACCCTCTTTGGGGTAAGCTGAATCAATCATTTATAAATGTGCTCTTGTTTCCTTTTTGCCCAGTATTTCTTCATTCTTTCTGATCGTTTCCTCTCATTTTCAATAATAGGTTTGCCTTTTAGTGAAGAGTGTCTGGGAATCTTATATTGTCATCTTTAGTTATTATTTGAGCTGTTCGATCCAGTAGTCAATTTTCTGCGATTTTTAATTCTACTAGTTCTTTTTCAGTTTCTTTACACGTATTGGTATTTGTTTTGATGTTACGGAAAAAGTCACAGATTTTTTTAGTTAGTCTATTAGGGTTAATTTTGAAAATATCACCATAGATGTTTGTCTTTACTTTCGCATAGTTTCCCAGAGCTTTTCAATGTTCTTGTAGAGAGTTCCGCTCTTGAAGGGTATTATCTTCCTGCACGGAATGGCCGCATGGTCGAAGACGTCAAGCTACGGACTGGGCGGTCGTTCCCGCTCGAGGTTCGAGTCTTCTCTTGGGCTTGGTTGTGTGTGTTGACCTTAGTGTTAGTTTAAGTAGTTTGTATGTCAAGGGACCGATGACCATAGCAGTTTGGTCCAAGCATTTGGACATTATCTTATTATCCTAAAAGTTTGGTCCTATGATCCTTCATAAGATTTTCGTTTCTTTAAACTCTAGCTTCTCTATCTGAACTTTGACATTCATGTTTGGTATTTCTGTTGCATGTAGTTCCTCTGGTTTAATCTGTATATTATAATGTTCCAAATGGTGAAATGTTTGTAAGACTATGGGACCAAACTGCAGTGGTCATCAGTCCCTAGACTTATAAACTGATATGAACTAATTTATGCTAAGAGCTACACATGCACACACACGTGACCGATGGAAGACTGGAAGCTCCGACCGCGCAATCTGTGGCAAGGCGCCTTAGACCACTCAGCCATTCCCGCGTGGCTTTATAATGTTTTCTTTGGACTCCAATGATAGAGATTTCTTTTTATATGCGTCTTTCTTTAGTTAGAAGCCATAAACCCTTAAAGGTGCAAATTTTGCTCTTATAATTCATTTTGAAAGAAATGGTATGGTGAAATGATTCTTGATATGGATTGGAAAGCATACGCAAACGAGATACATTAATATAAAGAATCAAATGCCGGCCGCGGTGGCCGAGGAGACTGAGGCGCTGCAGTCACGGTCTGCACGGCCACTACGGTCGGGGGTTCGACTCCCCCCTCGGGCATAGATATTTGTGCCGTCCTTAGTTGTATGTAGTTCATAAGTAGTTTGTAAGTTTAGGGACTGATGGCCCCGTAGTTAAGTCCCATAGACTCTACAAACATTTGCACATTTTTGAAAGAATCAAATATATTGAGTGGGTAACAAATTGTAATGTGTTGACGTACTGAAGTAGATGCCTAGCCGGACGGCGGAATAGATGCTGCCGTGCCGAAATAGCCGCGTGGTCTAAGGCATCGTGCTAGAGACTGGGCGGCCGCTCCCGCCGGAGGTTTGAGTCCTCCCTCGGGCTCGGGTATGTGTGCTGTCCTTAGTGTAAGTTAGTTTACGTAGATTATAAGTCTAGGGACTGATGACCATATACATTTGAATAGATGATGACGGTCCTTGCGTAATGGGAGTGCACGTGTCGGTCGAGTGCTGGTGACTACGACGCCCCGCCCGCGGAGGTCAAGGCATCCGCAATACAGTCCAGTTCTTCACAGAAGCAACGGGAACTGTGGACTCGCAGCCGCAGCCGCGGTAACCTTGTCGACCTTGCCGCCAGCCTTGCTCTCACTTTTCCCTTCAGTCTGCCGAGGCGCTAGTTCCTTCTGAGAAACCAACAGCAAATGCACAATACTATTTTTCCCACGTTATCGAGCTCCCAGTTGTCACGAACGTATCGTCCTCGATTGCTGTCTGGCTTTCTTTTAACGGCGAGAACCATCCGTGTAACGGCGCGTCTGCTCAACACGAGACAAAGTTTTACACGTAGCCCCTCGTACGAAAAGACCTGGCAGCGCTATTTTGAGACCTGACGTCAATATATTCGACAGTTTCGTCGAATGAAGCTACCCATTAATGTACCAGACAAGCAGGAGTCAGTAAGTGGAGCAGAATATTCTACTATTTTGTTTACATCTTACGAAGAATTAGAAATTGAAGAGACATATTATCTTGCTTGTCAAACAGCTAAGATGAACAATCATCTTGACGTTAAAGTTCCTATTGTCCGTGTTTGCTTTACAAATATACTATTTTCACTATACATAAATAGTATCGGGGCGGAGCGGCCCAGCGCATTGAGGAACTACATGCGACAGAAATACCAAACATGAATGTCAAAGTTCAGATAGAGTTGAAAGAAACGAAAATCATAAGAAGGATCATAGGACCAAACTTTTAGAATAATAAGATAATGCCCAAATGCTTGTAAACCTATTAGACCAAACTGCTATGGTCATCGGTCCCTTGACATACAAACTACTTAAACTAACACTAAGGTCAACGCACACAACCATGCCCAAGAGAAGACTCGAAACTCGAGCGGGAACGACCGCCCAGTCCGTAGCTTGACGTCTTCGACCATGCGGCCATTCCGTGCAGGAAGATAATACCCGTCAAGAGCGAAACTCTCTACAAGAACATTGAAAAGCTCTGGGATACTATGTGAAAGTAAAGACAACCATCTATGGTGGTATTTTAAAATCAACCCTAACAGACTAACAAAAAAAAAATCTGTGACTTTTTCCGCAACATCAAAACAAAGACAAATTCGTGTAAAGAAACTGAAAAAGAACTAGTAGAATTAAAAATCGCAGAAAATTCACTACTGGATCGAACAGCTCAAATAATAACTGAAGATGACAATATAAGATTCCCAGACACTCTTCGCTAAAAGGCAAACCTATTATTGAAAATGATAGGAAACGAAGATCAGAAAGAATGAAGAAATACTGGGCAAAAAGGAAACAAAAGCACATTTATAAATGATTGATTCAGCTTACCCCAAAGAGGGCGAAGCGAAAGAATAGGGAGAATGAGTTATGCAAATCAGTTACATGTTGATACTGATAAAGGTATCGACGGAAAATGGAAAATTTGGCGGGCGATGGACGAATGTTTACACTGTTGCGCTATTTTACCTGGCAGCTGGCTACGATAACCAACGAGGGACATGTCCATACCACAGCATAAAGTCTTTTGCAAATTTCATGTCGTAAACTCCGGTGGACTGTAAGCGTGCTTTGCCGCAGCGGTATAGCCGTGCGCATTAAGGAGCCTTTATGCTGTGCGCGCGGCCGTTCCCCGTCGGGGGTTCGAACCGCCCCTCGGGCAGGGATGTTTGTGCCGTCTTTAGTATAAGCTAGTACATAAGTAGTTTGTAAGATTAGGGACTGATGACCCCGCAGTTAAGTCCCATAAGCTTTACAAACATTTGAACATAAATAGTGACAGTTGATGTACAGTAGTGCTGTTTGCTTCAACATCCGCCAATGAAGACACCATCCCATTTACAGATGACAAATTGTGAAGGAGGACATGAATACTGACCTATTACAACAAGAAAAATTGGGAATAAAAGACTTACTGATGATACTACACCTTTAGCGAAACATGCTTGGGTAGAAACGAAAAGTAATGTTTTGCTTAAGGCAAACCCGTATGGTAACAGCAAAAGAACAGTCTCGAGGACAAACAAATCAAAATTTGAAAATGTTTTGGATAATTCTTATAATTTGGTTCTATAATACATTGCTGGAAATAAAGATTAATATTCCTTCTTAGAGTTCACCAATTCACTCAAGATGTACTGTTGATACATTGCATATAGAGAACAGGAAAAAAAGTTTTTCCAAGCCAGACAGGAAAACGGAAGGCGATGAATGAAGGCCGCGGTGGAGTAGCCGAGTGGTCTAAGGCGCCTCGCTGCGAAGTGTGTGGTTGCTCGCCGTCGGAGGTTCGAGTCCTCCCTGGGGCATGGGTATGTGTGTGTGTTGTCCTCAGGTTAGTTTAACTTAGTTTAAGTAGTTTGTAAGCCTAGGGACTAATAACCAACGCAGTTAAGTCCCATAGATTTACAAACATTTGAACATTTGTTGAATAATGTTCCATTCCAAGCTGAAAGCGAGTGAACACTGCAATGGCAACCGCCAGTCAACATCTGCATTTAAGTGTGCTTTTGATACCTCTATTTTTCAAGACGATAACGGCAGAGATCATTCGACTACCACATCTCGATTGGCCTGTGAGATCACCTGAATTGAGCTCCTTAGGAAATGATGGAACAAGGGGTAAAACGAAATTAATAGCATTCCCGTCATTTTTGGAATTGCGTGATCAAATATTCAGCGAATGTCCTAATCTGGATACGAAATACAACCTTGGGGACTGGCTCCCTAAACGACTCAAGTCAAATTAAAATGTTTGTAAACCTAAGGGACCAAACTGCCGAGGTTATCGGTCCCTCGAGTTACAATTTACTAAAACTAACCTATACTAAGGACAGCAAACAAACCCATGCCAGAGGGAGGATTCTAACCTCCGTCGCGAGTTGCCGCGCAATCCTTAACGTAGCGCCCCAAATCGCACGCCATTTCCGCGCGTCCTTAAACGAACCCACACGAGTATGAAGGTCAGGGGCAGAAATGAACGGTATAAAATGACGCTTGTAATGATTTCCATATAGACTATAAATTTTTTTGTTTCGCTGAAACCAACGTGTCAGTTGTACCACCATATCCCACACTTGCTCGATTGGAGACAAGTCCGTGGATCGTGCTGGTCAGGAAGTAGTTGCTACTCGTCTTGCACAGCACGTTTAGTTTCACGCCCAATTGTGGCGCACCATTATCCTGCTGCAAAAACACATTACTTTCCTCTTGCACGAATGGCAAAAAACGGGTCTCACACTTAACGAGCGGTGGTCACCCAGCCCTCCACAAACACCGCCGGCCATTACATCTTCCAAGTGATCCTGTTGACACCACCAGTCGATCCGTGCACATCGATGCTATGGCGCGCAACCTTGTCTACTGGTGTGTGAATGTTCATGTGACCATTGAAACCAGCATCATTGGACAAATTAGGTATCACGTCCAACTTATGTGGTAAATCATGGAAAATACAAAGCCGCTACTTCGGCGGGCCACAATTTGCCCCCTTTGAAAGTCGCTCAGGTGGCTGTAGAAAGCACGAGTGTGTCTCCGTGACATGGCGCCTGTTGCTATCACACTGAGCCTTAGGGCCTCTTTACACGCTACAACATGTCTGTGCGGACTAGTTTTGCATCGACCACCTGCGCATTACAACGTTGCATTTACACGTTCCGACTGTTGGTACATCTTTGCTCAGTCTTGAGTTGTTCTGGCCATGGTATAAAGGCTATGGGCAAACTAAGTAAACCTGCTTATCAAACAATATTGCTGTCCACAGCAATTACATTGGAAGAAATGAAAAGAAAGAGGCAACAACGTAAAATTATTTTTGACAACATTGTCAGAGGACAGAACAGCGATCTATTTGGTATGATCAGTATACAAAAAACAGTCTTGATCGCAGAAATTAACAGTTTCAATAAACCGGTTTCGACCTATGTAGGTCATCTTCGAAATTACAAATCGCCCAGTGGCCAGTGCTGCACTCGGCTGGGCTGGGCTGTCCTGGGCTGTTCTGCTGCCAGTAGGTAACTGTGAACAGACACACACACAATACTTAGCAGTACATTACTCTCCAGGAACACTTGAAAGCAGCGACGAAACAAAGCGTCGGCAGCGTCTTGCCGAGATGATCACAAACTTTTTAGATATAATGTGCACTAAACTAACTCATGTGTGGGACTACACTGGACGTTGCACAATCGCCTGCCGCGGTGGCCGAGGAGACTGAGGCGCTCCAGTCACGGTCTGCACGGCCACTACGGTCGGGGGTTCGAATCCCCCCTCGGGCATGGATATTTGTGCCGTCCTAGTTCGTAAGTAGTTCATAAGTAGTTTGTAAGTTTAGGGACTGATGACCCCGTAGTTAAGTCCCATAGACTATACAAACAACAACATTTGTTCTGCTGCCAGTAGGTAACTGAACAGTGCAGCACTGGCCACATGGGCTATTTGTAATTCTGAAGATGACCTACATCAGGTCGAAACCGGTTAATTGAAACTGTTAATTTCTGTGATCAAGACTGTTTTTTGTATATTGATTTAAAATGATGAACCAACACAATGACATTGAAACACGTCCACTGAATGTGTGGTCGTTTTCCACTTTGATTTACTCATTGACCTAAAGTGTTTCTGCACCATTAATGTTATCTATCTGTGTGTTAATTATTTTTTTCTTTTTATTAATGATCAATGCCCCATGCTTATATATGTTTGCCCCATATTTATATATGTTTCCATCTGTGTGATTGAACTTATGTGTTCATGTGAATGTGGAAGGTTGCTCTTAATATTGACTGCCGCACAATGGCTTACAGTCGCCGCCTCCCGCATTAGGCCTCGTTTTGCTGTAGTTAAGAACGCATGGCTTCGTTTGACGTCTGCGGTGGCGTCTGCTGGGTGGCCAGAGACAAGCTTACTTGGCAAGATGGCGAGGTGGCCGTGTTGTTAGTGTGGTACCAACCTCAGCTTGGACGAAAGAGGTGACAGGAGACCTGTCTGGGAGCGGTTGTAGAGGGAATTGTCTTTGCCATGGAGCAAGGGTTGGTAAACACAAGTCTCTGAACGCGCTCTGCCTCGCTTTTAGCGCGCTCTACATCCGGTGTGTAGCAGGGGGAGGTTTTTCTGAGGCCTTAGAGCTTTACTCTTTGCTCTTCATTCTGGCTTCGATGACTGTCGAAGTAAGTACTCCGCCGAATCATGCTGAGGGGAAGACATGCTGACTTCTTTGTGATCAGGCAGTCTCTGTTTTTCAGTGATAGTTCTCTTCAGTAATTCTTTCGAGGCGAAGGCGAAGTGTTTCTTAATTTACAGAACTCCAGTAAATTCAGTGTAAATTTATTATTTGCATTTTCATTCCAGTGATGATTGTGTGTCCGGTTTTTCTCAAGTTAGAATACACACATGTGACCTTCAGCCTTTGTGTAAACCTAGTGTGTTTCAATGACCTTCGTGTTTTTAACTATTCACATTACGTCTGTATCTGCGAGTATGCTAAATATTTCTCAAATTTTCTGATTTGATTCTATCTTACCTGTCTTGTATGACCGATTGCACCATGTGCTTTCATAATGGTCATTACTTTGGCTTTCAGCCATGGTTTTATTAATACTAGCTTTCTTCTATACGAATTGTCGCGTGTGCTTTACTCGCTTATTCAAGATTAATTGGCCGGCCGCGGTGGCCGAGGGGACTGAGGCGCTCCAGTCACGGTCTGCACGGCCACTACAGTCGGGGGTTCGTATCCCCCCTCGGGCATGGAAATTTGTGCCGTCCTTAGTTGTAAGTAGTTCATAAGTAGTTTGTAAGTTTAGGGACTGATGACCCTGTAGTTAAGTCCCATAGACTCTACAAACATTTGAACATTTTCAAGATTAATTTCTGATTGTAAATGTTATGAAATTTGGCGTGGTCGCACACCACATGGTACTTAAGAATAGTGAGCCACTGCCTTCCCACACATGAGTTTGTTTAGTGCACATTATATCTAAAAATTTGTGATCATCTTGTCAAGACGCTGCCGATGCCTCGTTTCGTCGCTGCTTTCAAGTGTTCCTGGAGAGTAATGTACTGCTAAGCATTATGTGTATGTCTGTTCACAGTTACCTACTGGCAGCAGAACAGCCCAGGACAGCCCAGCCCAGCCCAGTGCAGCACTGGCCATATGGGCTACTTGTAATTCCGAAGATGACCTACATCAGGTCGAAACCGGTTAATTGAAACTGTCAATTTCTGCGATCAAGACTGTTTTTTTGTATATTGAACAACGTAAAAAGTGGGTCAAGTACTGGCTATTAAAACGTTTATCACTTTCACGCATCAATCTTTTAAAAGAACTAAAATTCGAAAAAGATGACTGGTTCAGTTATTTACGAATGGATAAGGAAACATTTTTGTGCTTTTAGAACACATCACACCACACCACATTTCAGTTTTGCTATGAATGCTTGATATGCTAAACGTTTTTTCATTTATGTCGAATAGTACCTGCTTTTATTCTTCCATATGGCTGGAAACGACTTGTGAAGTTCAATGAATTCCGTTAATAACACTCTTGAGTACTTTCGAGAATCGTCACTCACTCATAAAACATCGCTCATATTGTTACGTTAGCCTCCTCACTGTCACAACAACAACAACAATACTCTCCGTCTCCGTAGCTCAGCGGTAGCGTCGCTGACTACCACGCAGGAGGCCCGGGTTCGATTCCCGGCAGGGGACTGGGTTTTGTGTGTTGTCCTAATCATCATCATCTCATCATCATTGGCACGTAAGTCGCCCACGCGGCGTCAAATAAAAAGACTTACACTAAGGCGGCCGAACAATCCCGCAAGGAATCTCCCGGCCAAGAAAGTCATATGCTCATTTCATTTCACAACAATACTACACTGTACGCTGGCTACAGCAACAATTCGTCTGATATATCGTTTACACGCTTCGACTTGTCTGAGTGCCATCTGTGTGATTTCAAACCGTGTCAGACTTTGCGCAGACCGGACACCAACCAGTAGCGCAGACCAAATCATCCGCCGATGAGTAATTTACACTTTAAGACATGTCTGCGCAAACAAGGTCCGTACAAAGAGGTGTCTGCGTACATGTCGGTGCGTGTAAAGGGGTCCTTATGGCTGTATATACAGGGTATATAAAAAAGGATGGCGCAAACATACACATCTGAATGCACACGATAATAGATGCCAAAATGTCCCAGTAAACATGGGTCCGCAAACGAGCCGTTTGGTTCCAAGCCGCCAATGATGTCATTGTCAACATCGTTCTCAAAAGTACACATTAATTCCAAACGTAGACTTTACTGTCTTTCAGGATTGCTTTAGGATGTTTCCCTTCAGCAACGTCAGAGTATGTGATACATGCATTATGGAGCTCCGGCACATTATACTGATGCTGTGAGACGGCATCCAACGCGCAGATGCGGCCAAAGATGCATAAGTCGAGGTGGACCTGCACCTTGGCCTCCAAGATCACTTGATCTAAATCCTTTACCTTTTTGTGTCTGGGTTCACCTAAAAAGCGAATTGTACAGCACACCTGTTAACACGGTTGAAGAACTGGAGCGGAGAGCTGCGCGCGCTTGTCAAGAATTCCGAAATGATCCAAGGGTTTTCGAAAGAATTCGAAATTCTTTGCAGAGACGAGCACAGAATTGCATCCAGATGAAACGAAGACACTTCAAACACCTCATTTAACATGTAACCCATACATGAACTAAATGCGATTTAAAACGTAATAGTAAAGTCTAAATTTCAGATTAATGCGTACTAACTAGGACGATGTTTACAATGACGTCAGTGGCGGGTTGGAACCATACTTTCGTAATTTTGTCGCAAACGGCTCGTTTGTGGACCCATGTCTACTGGGAGAGTTTTGCTTCTATTATCTCGTACTTTCAATCGTGTAAGTTTGCGCCATCCTTTTTTATATACCCTGTATATCCGTATCGCTCCCCAGGGGACTCGCTGTTCTTTCGTGAGAGTACGTGCGTGGCGAGCACGGGGTCCCCGAGCTATTGCAGGCCGCGGTGGAGTAGCTGAGCGGTCTAAAGCGTCTCGCTGCGGAGCGCGCGGTTGCTCGCCGTGGAGGTTCGAGTCCTCCTTGGGGCATGGGTGTGTGTGTTGTCCGTAGGTTAGTTTACCTAGGTTTAAGTAGTCTGTAAGCTACGGACTGATGACCACGCAGTTCGGTCCGATAGACTTAGACATTTTTGAGCTAATGCAGTATTTCTTCCTTCTTTTCTGGACTGCATTCCCTTTCCCTTCCCCTCCTTTTCTATCCTCACTCCTTCCCCTCCCCACCGGGGGACCGATAACCTTAGCACTTTGGTCCCCCTATCGCAAACAACCAACCTGTATAGTCACTACTAAAGGCACAACAGTTTGCGGTCTGCCAATTACGTCACTACGCTGTCTGTTAGCGGACGATGTTGAAACCAATATCAGTACATCTACACAACGCGGCATCATCAGTATCTGCATCAAAATCGACGTTGTCTTTCCGGGTGCACTATTTTTTTCGGCATTTTTGGAGTATGGCTGCCCAATGTGGGATCCTTATCAGGTGGGTTTCAAAAAAATGTTCAAATGTTTGTATAGCTTATGGGACTTAACTACGGGGTCATCAGTCCCTAAACTTACAAACTACTTACGAACTAGCTAATACTAAAAACGGCACAAATATCCATGCCCGAGGGAGGATTCGAACCACCGACCGGAGTGGCCGTGCAGACCGTGACTGGAGCGCCTCAGTCCCCTCGGCCATCGCGGCCGGCTGTAATGGGAGATAAATAGTATAAAGGTGGTTCGATGAACCCTCTGCCAGGTACTTAAATGTGATTTGCAGAGTATCCGATGTAGATGTGTGATCTAATGATGAAGTGACTTATTACTTAGGAAGTACAGCATAAACAGGGGTATTGAGAATAATTTATCTTACGAGGAGAGGGTGTCTACTCGTCATCGCCGAGTTCGTCCAAATTTATGGTACATGTAGGGCGTGGTTAAACATGTAAGTTCCCCACGTGGAAATTCCAGATAGCCAAGCGTTTAGGAAACAAGACGAATTTCGATACGGATCTATCACCATATGCACATTATCAATTGTCCCGGCGACAGTGTGTTTAAGAAGCGGTGTTTGGCTCAACGGCGGGGGAGACTTTCTACCCTACGACCAAAACACATCCGGTGAACTGGAAAATGTTCAAATGCTTGTTAAGCTTATGGGACTTAACTACGGTGTCATCAGTCCCTAAACTTACAAACTACTTATGAACTACCTTATACTAAAGACGGCACAAATATCCATGCCCGATGGGGGATTCGAACCCCCGACCGTTCAAATGTTCAAATGTTTGTTAAGCTTATGGGACTTAACTACGGGGTCATCAGTCCCTAAACTTACAAACTACTTATGAACTACTTACGAACTAGGACGGCACAAATATCCATGCCCGAGGGGGGATTCGAACCCCCGACCGTAGTGGCCGTGCTGACCATGACTGGAGCGCCTCAGTCACCTCGGCCACCGCGGCCGGCCCCCCGACCGTAGTGGCCGTGCAGACCGTGGCTGAAGCGCCTCAGTCTCCTCGGCCACCGCGGCCACGCGGGTGAACTGGATTAGTGGCCACAGGATCCGATACCTTTTTCACTGTGGTGAGAAGACAGTGCCAGGTTATTAGAACTTTCTCAATGAACGACACTGCTTCCTAACCCGTAACCCACGATATCAGCAAAATTTTTCCAACTTCTTACGGAGCGTCTTCAGGATCCGCCTCGGAGCTGAAGCGTCCAAGCCACGAGAAGATAATACTAAACTGAATCAACGTGAACCGAACAAAACTGACAACGGAAAGTACACCCACTCAATGAGAAGACACGTTTGAACTTCCCTACCTCCGCCGGTGGCAACAACGAAACGCTCCTCTTATTACTAAAAGTATTAAAATAATAATAATAAAAGAAATTCAAAATAATAACAACAATAACTGAAGTAAAAAGAATATTTTTTTACAGTAATTTAGCCTATTACCCTTTTTGTCCCTTATTAGAATTAGTTTAATTCAAAAATGTTCAAATGTTTGTAAATATATCGGACCAAACTGAGTGGTCATCAGTCCGTAGCTTACAAACTACTTAAACCTAGGTAAACTAACCTAAGGACAACACACACACATGCCCCAGGGAGGACTCGAACCTCCACGGCGAGCAACCGCGCGCTCCGCAACGAGACGCTTTAGACCACTCGGCTGTTCCACCGTGGCTTAGTTTAATTGGACTGGGAGTAGGATGAGGTAGGAGCCAAGGCCTGGAGTAGTGTCTTTTTTTTCTTAGGGCAAAAGTGACGGTGGCAAGTTTCTCTTTTTCTCATGACCCTTAACGGTAAGAGGTTAAAAAACCTGCAGTAAGAAGTCGCATTCGGATTGAAAGGCGATCTCGTGTCCGACTCGGCCCTGCTGCACGTATTTTTGTGGTTCTTGGCAATGCGTGGTTGGCTACTGTGCTATGTGACGAAAGAAACTGTTTTCAGAATATCAATCAAATTTGTTTTTCTATGGAGACATTTAAGAAAACAGATCACTATAAAAAGCCGGCGTTTATAACGTACGAAAGATACGGCCAAAACTATTGTTTTCCCTGTTTCTTCGGTGAATGTCACCCCGATACATGCAACTGATCAATTGGAAAAGAATGGAAGTATAGATTTACATGCCCAACATTCGCGTGTACGCGTTAACTACAATACCTTCTAAATGTTTGCGGTCCAGAATTTCATCCTACGCCTATACTTTTTGTCCTTATGTAAATTAACCTATATGATGACGAGGATAAGCGTGACGTCAGTGATGTACGCATTGCCAAGGAGAAAACAGTTTGCCGCCGGGGGGATTCGAACCCGCAAACTTTTTTTTTCCCGCTGAGCTAAACACTGTTTTCTGAAGACACACTCACACGGAAAGTTAATAAGATGCATATTGGTGATAGATCCGAATCAAAATTCCTTTTATTTCTTAAACTGTTGGCTGTCTGGAGTTCCTACTTCGGGCACTTTCATGTCTCACCACAACTTACATGTGCTATAAATTTGCACAAATTCGGCGAAGCCGAGTAGGCTAGCACTCCTCATTAGTTAATCACCATTATACTGCTGGCTACTCTCGAAGAAGTGAGTTAATTTAATTGCTGTTGTGTATCTTTGCTGCACGGCAGCCATCAAAGTTTGAAAAAAAAGAAATAAATAAAAAATAAATAAAAAAATAAAAACAGTGCTATATACAGCCTCTTCAACACCAGAACAAACATAACACCCGTTCCTTCTCTATGAGTCAATAATTCGACTATCAAAATATTAGTCGTAAACTTTCAAAGTATTAAAAACAAAGTTCCCGAATTTACCGCGCTGCAGGGAAATTATTGTGTTCAGATAGTTTTAGGCACCGTAAGTTGGCTAAACCATGATGTGGAAAGCTCGGAAATATTTAGCGAGGCGTGGATTGTATATAGGAAAGACAGATCAGACACAATTGTCTCTACCGAGAGCGAGGTTGAGAGTGACTGAAGTTATGTAGGCACGTATAAAAGATCTAAGAAATCATTTACGCAGGAGGACCGTACAAACGCATTAACTTCAAAATGGAGGACATAGTAATAGGTATGTCCGGTGTAAAGAAGCAGCTGAGAGAGGTGAATAGAAAAAATGTCTCCTGGTTCGCATTTTTCAAGAATTTTTAATTGAGCGAAAAGTTCCTAGTGAATCGAAAAAATCGAAGGTGACTCCCGTTTATAAGAAAGGTAAAAGAAATGACTCGCATAATTACAGGCCAATATTATTGGCATCAGTTTCCTGTAGAATTTTGGAGCATATTCTCAGCTCGAATATAGTAAATTTCCTTGGGACTGATAAGTTTCTTCCTATGAAAAATCACGAGTTTAGGAAACATCGTTCGTGTGAAACTCAGCTTCCCACTTTCTCACATGACATCTTGCGAGCCATGGATGAAGGGCAACATGCAGATTGTGCTTTTCTTGATTTCAAAAAGGTATTTGACGCGTTGCCGCACTGCACACTGCTAACGAAGATACAAACATATGGAATATGTGCACAGATTTGTAACTAGCTGGAAGATTTCCTGAGTAATAGAACATTGTACGTTGTTCTAATAGCATACAGAATGACTTAGACCATATTTCTAGTTGGTGGGAAGAATGGCAGCTAGCTCTAAAAGTATAAAAATGTAAGGTAATGCACATGAGTAGGAAAAACAATCCGCCGCGCGGGAGTAGCCGAGCGGTCTGGAGCGCCATGTTGCGGCCTCCCGCGTCGGAGGTTCGAATCCTCCCTCGGATATGGATGTTTGTGTTGTCTTTAGTACAGGTTAGTTCATAAGTAGTTTGTTAGTTTAGGGACTGATGACCCCGCAGTTAAGTTCCTTAAGCTTTACAAACATTTGAACATTTTATTTCGAAAAATAAATCCCATAATGTTCGAATACACCATTAGTAGTGAGCTTCTAAATTCAGTAGTGTCGTTCGAATATCTAGGCGTAACATTCCAGGGTGATATCAAATGGAACGAGTATGTAAGGACAGTTGTGAGTAAGGCGGACAGCCGACTTCGGTTTATTGGGAGAATTTTGGGAAGACGTACTTCATCTGTAAAGGAGAGCGCATATAAAACGCTTGTTCGACCCCGTCTTGAGTATTGCTCAAGTGTTTGGGACCCGCAGCAGATCAGTTTAAAGGAAGACATAGAGGCAGTGAGAGGCGAGCAGCTGGGTTCGCTACTGGAAGGTTCGGCCAGTGCGCGAGTATCACAGAAATACTCCGGGAACTGAAACGGGAATCCCTGGAGGAAAGACGACGATCTTTTCAAGAAATCCGCTGAGAAATTTTAGAAGGCCAGAATTTGAAGCTGACTGCAGAACGATCTTTTGCCTCTTGCTTACATTTCGCGTAAAGATCACAAAGACAAGATAAGAGAAATTAGGGCTCGTACAGAGGCATATAGGCATTATTTTTTCCATCGTTCTATTTGGGAGTGGAATAGGAAAGGAAATGCCTAGTAGTCGTACAGTGTACCCTACGCCACGCACCTTACAGTGGATTGCGGAGTATGTACAGGGTGTTTCACTAAGTGTGTTTGCCTCTGTAACTTAAAATAATAGGTGACGGGAAATTTTAATGCGGTAGGTCAACACAAGAAATGTTACACTTTCTGCGGAGCTATGAACATAGATTATTGTATCATTTTCCAAAGAGTTACAGCACAAAGATATATTTTTTTAAACGGAAGAATAATTTTTTCTATCGTGCATTGGATTCGTTGAAACCAGCTGCTTCCAAATCAATTTAAACTACATTCCTATCATTGTTAGTTTTGGAGCTACAACCCTTCAAAGTTCCGGGGGCGGAGGCTACGACAGCGTATCTGACTGGCTGGTGGTCATGAGACAGTGGGCCGTGCCCCAGGGGATAGCCACTCGGCCAGTCAGCTATGCTATCGCAGCCTCCGCCCCCGGAACTTTGAAGGGTTGTAGCTCCCAAACTAACAGTGACAGAAATGTAGTTTAAATTGCTTTGGACACAGCTGGTTTAAACGAATCCAATACACGATAGAAAAAACTATTGTTCCATTTAAAAAATTATATCTTTGTGGTGTAACTCTTTGGAAAATGATACAATAAACTATGTTCATAGCTCCACAAAAAGTGTAACATTTCTTGTGTTGACCTACCGCATTAAAATTTCCCGTCATCTATTATTTTATAAGTTACTGAGGCAAACACGCTTAGTGAAACACCCTGTATGTAGTAATGAGTTACCAAGCTAAAAAAATTCGTGTTCGTAAATCTATCGGACTCAACTGCGTGGTTATCAGTCCGTAGCTTACAAACTACTTAAAATAGGGTAAATTAACATAAGGACCACACAAACACCCATGCCCGAGGGGAGACTCGAACCCCTGACGGTGAACTGCCGCGCATACCGCAGCAGGGCGCCCCAATGCGCACGGCTAATCCGCCGCGGCAGTCACCAAACACTAGGAAGTTTCAATTTAATACACTCACCGTTTACGAGACAAAATTTCAATCTCAAGAAACAATGTCTAATGCGTTTAAGTATTTTGCAAACCCATTGTTGGCCTCCGTAGTCTAGTTGAGAGCGTGCTGGGTTGCCAAGCAGGGGGCTCAGTTTCGATTTTTTTGTTATTGGTGCAACTTCTTTTATTCTTTCAATTATACAATAACCCAATACCTATACATAATTGGGTCTTCTTATGCTACTACATTTTTTGTGCTTTTTATGCTACTTCTAATGTTTCTACTGAGCTACATGATATGTTTTGTCTTTGCTGTTGTGTCTGCCGTATGTGCTGTGTCATGCAGGGTGCGTTGGTATGTTGTGTTTCATGTGGAAGTCGCTACTGCTACGTTTAGTGTCTTATTTTGTGTCCCCCCCCCCTGCAGTGCTCACAGGTGTGCCAGTAATGTACAAACCTACTGGTTGGCCAGTGCCCCCCGAACTAATTCCGGAGGGCGTGCCCCTGGCACTGGGCTGGCCTTTTGCACTGTAGTCCTTGTGTTGTTTTCGTGTTTTCTCTTAAGCCTAATTCCAGTCCGGTCGGGGATTTTCTCCAATCCGGGAGTGGGTGTTGTGTCGTCTTTATCATCATCTCATCATCATTGACACGCAAGTCGCTGAAGTGACGTCAGCTAAAAACTTGCAACAGGCAGACCGAACACGACACCAGTTGGGGTCTAACAGCCATAAATGCCACACGGAAATCATCTGTGGTTCATTCTATTTTCCTACCAGGTACAAGACGGAACGGTTAAATTTGCAAAGCCACCATTCGTTGACGAAGAAATAGAACCACAATTAATGTCTGATTTATAGAATAATGTTTTCCAAAGCAGATTGCGAGGTTGTATGCACTTGCTGCATGGATGTGCAGTTCGAAATACGTGGGCGAACAAATATTTTCTGTTATGAAAGTAGTAAAGTATAAATTCAGAATTACCTCCTCAAATCACAGTCTATTTTGCTTTCTTCGATCAGAAATATTGTCACGTTGCAATGGAAGTAGGCTTGACTTCGAAGGAAACGAAACACAGCACTTATACTGAAAGCACGTTTATTACGAACTCAACATACACGCAGCACTGACTGCCTCTCAGGCAGAGTGCTCTGCTATTTATACACAGACAGAATTTACCAGAAATTGAAAGAACAGTTAACATAAGAAACAAGTAGAATTTACAAGTAAACATAAGAAAGATGTAGAACCTTCTGGAATTGTAAATTACAAAGATATAAATTTTTGACGGTGGGCGGGATTGAACCGGCGACCTTCTGCTCCGCAGTCCGTGACGCTATCCCCTGCGCCACGCCGGCAGTTGGTGTCCGTGGTCTCTCGCGGCAATATTCCAAACATTATAACCGAACACTGACAATAGTCTTAAAGAAAAACGAAACAGAAAAGTCGGTGAATGTCCACGTATATGTTTTTTACAGTCTTCTTCTATAATGAACTAAATGTAATATTTAAGTTGTAACATAACTGTACGTCGCATCAAATTATAATGTATAATGTTCCCTTTTAGAACAAGATTCAAAATGTAACAGATAAAAATCTGTGGCTGTTAAGTAAGTGAAACAATTATAACGGAAATTACTATACCTAACCAGTCAATTCTGCTATTTGCACAAAATCTGTTTCTTGTCTTTCCCATATTGCTGCATCCCTCACGTCTCTTCGCCACCAGCACCAGTACAGTGTGGTGATGTCACACATGCTGAACTTTTTTTATTTATTTATTTTTCTCGGGAGCACATACACCGCTATTGACTGACGTCACAACAACGTTACCTGTCCTCCCTGTATGCTGTCACAAAGCAGTAGGCAGTAACGGCCGGCCGCGGTGGCCGAGGGGACGCGCGCCCGGTCAGGGGGCTCAACGCCCTCTGTAATAAAAAAGCTGAGGCAAGAACACCTCTACGAACAAATATGAACAGCGTCCGCAATCAACAGAACAACCCATAGAGAGAGAGAGAGAGAGAGAGAGAGAGAGAGAGAGAGAGAGAGAGGAAGAAAAAAGAAGGCGACTGAGGCGCTGCAGTCACGGTCTGCACGGGCACTACGGTCGGGTGTTCGAATCCCCCCTCGGGCATGGATATTTGTGCCGTCCTTAGTGTTAGCTAGTTTATAAGTAGTGGTAAGTTTAGGGACGGATGACCCCGTAGTTAAGTCCCATAAACTATACAAACATTTGAATTTGAACGTTAGGAAGTAACGCGTGGTGCGTTCAATCATCGCTTTTAAGATGGCGTTATCTCTCCTGAGGAAACTTAAAATGTGGTTTCGGGCTGCCTGTGGACGTGGAGCAAATCATTTCCCCTTGACAGCCGAAATCATAAAATGTTGTAATGTCGAATGTAAAGTCAACTTATAACTCATCAAAAAGTTTTCTCTTGGATTCAAGTTGGAACTCTAGGCATAGAAGTCAGTTCCAACTGTGTTTTCATAAACCATTACTGTTTCACGACAGGCAGGAATGTTACGTTGATTATATTAGTCATAATCGACGAAGTGTTCCTCTATTGTACAGAGTTCGCAACGCCGTAAAATATTCTTCTGAATTTAGCGTTTTCTTAAGAATGGTAAGAGGACCACACCCTAACCATACTGCTGCGGTGGAGTGGCCGAGCGTTGTAAGGCTCCTTTGCTGCGGAGCGCGTTGTTGCTCGCCGGCGGAGGTTCGAATCCTCCCTCGGGCCTATGTTTTGTGTGTGTGTTCTGTCCTTAGGATACGTTAGTTTAAGTAGTTTGTAAGCCTAGCGACTGATAATTGCAGTTAAGTCCCTTATTTTTACTGATATTTACCCTAACCATACTGTAACGTCACCCCAGTATTTCATTGTTGAAACAATACATTTGTAGGAATTCTTTGAACCTAAAGTTTCCCATCCATTTGCAACACCGTGAGGTGTGGTTCATCATTCCGAATCACTCGTTTCGACTCAAACAGCATTTGTGCTGTCGCTTTGTACACCATCTCAGTTGTCGCATATCAGTCAGTATACAAGGTGAATGGTCCCATATTTCACAAACTGCGCTAGCGAGGATGAGGTGCTCCCGCATACACATTGATGGAGATGTCAACAAGCGGCCCCGTAGCACTGCGGTGAAGCGGTGCTACACGCTGCGGCCCAGCTAACAGACACCCCCTTTACATGGGCTCCCAAAACCGGATTTCGTAAACCGATTTCCCAATTCCGCTTTTGGTTGGTCATGTAAACAGTCCAAAATCGATTCTGGAAATCCGCTTCTCTAAAGCGGTTTTCCAGTTCCACAATCGATTTTCGTTCCCACGTAAACGCAACCGTTTTTGAAGCGTTCTTGGCTTGTCAGATTGTGTTTTCTTGTTACGAATTTTCGGCATATTTGGAAAGAGTGATATTTTCTAATGTGAAATAAAAGTATAAATATTAGAGTGAACATAAATCTGTGTATTTAAATAAAGAAAAATAGCGATTGTGCAGACTAAATACGGAACTGATCCAGCTGTTTTCCAGCCGCCATGTTCAGTGAGCTCGGAAATCCGATTCAGGCTATGCCATGTAAACACGAAAAACGGTTTACGAAAATCGGTTTTCGTCTTCCGGAAGATGTGTTGCATGTAAACGTAGTGAAAGTCAGTGTGAGAACTCGTGTCACTGTCAAATGGAACGCAAAATGGAGTAACGCGTTAACATCAAGTTTTGTTTCAAATTGGGCAAAACGGCAACGGAGACCCATTGAATGTTACTGCAAGTGTATGGTATTACCGCAGTGAATAAAAAGCGTGTGTTTGTGTGGTTGCGGAGATCCAACAACGCGTGACTTCAGTGCTTGAAGCGATTCAATTCAATTCAATTGTTTGTATAGTCTATGGGACTTAACTACGGGGTCATCAGTCCCTAAACTTACAAACTACTTATGAACTACTTACGAACTAGGACGGCACAAATATCCATGCCTGAGGGGGAATTCGAACCCCCGACCGTAGTGGCCGTGCAGACCGTGACTGGAGCGCCTTAGTCTCCTCGGCCACCGCGGCCGGCTGGAGCGATTCCACAAGAAGCGTTTGCTAACAGCTTCCAGCAGCAGTACAACCGACGTTAGAAGTGTATTGTAGCCAATGCCGAATACATTGAATGCAAATAAAGGATTTTGTTTGTAACCCTTGTTTCTTTTATTTCCTGAGAACATTCACCGTATCTTTCAGACGCACTTTGTACAAAGAAATAAATAGCCATTTTATACCATTGTTTTGAACTTCCTACGCACAGTAATTGTGGTGGCCGGAATGCTGCTAGCAGTTTTGAAGCCCTGAGTGCTTCCTTCCACTGATTTCATGCTATTGTTTTGTAACCACCTCCGTAATGGTCGCCACATTTTGTGTGCCAGAACATGAGAGCTGCCTGGTTTTGGTTTAGCTGTGGTTGTTCTACCTCTCAGTTTTATTATTCATCACTCACAGTCGACTTTGGGATGGAAACCATGCTGGATAAGCCCCCATTACACCTATGGGTCAAGATGGAGGCAGCGGCTGGTGCATACAGACTCAAATCTGGCAACAACTGGAACGCTTTGGGATATCCAGAATCACACACTAAAATAGTGAGTGAAGTAAATATAGGAAAGGTTGGGGAAATGCCAGCCGACTATATTATAACCCCACACTGCTTCAACAAGCCTTTCAATATAACAATTGGAAGTAGGGAGCAGTGGGGGAAAATAGACACCGTGCGGGGGATATTGTCTGGTTCACTGACGGGTCAAAATCAGACCAAGGTGTTGGGGCCGGGGTATATGGGGTGCAACCAAGACTGGAGGGCGTCATCTCTCTAGAAAAACTGGTCTCAGTATTCCAGGCCGAAATCACTGCCATCAGGGCATGTGTGGAGGGGAATTTGCGTAGGTGCTACAAAGATCGTAGCGCCTATATCTATTCAGTCAGCCAGGCAGCCCTGAGATCAGTGGCAGCTCCTGCAACAAGGTCTAAAATTGTTGCAGAATGTCACAGGGTTCTGGTGGAGCTAGGGGAAAGCAATAGAGTAAACCTATTGTAGGTCCCTGGCCACTCGGGGATCAGTGGCAACGAATATGCCGACAGATTAGCCAGGATGGGGGCAGAGACTCCATTTATTGGACCGGAACCTGTCCTGACAATCACCAAGGCAATGATCAAATTGGAGCTACGTAACTGGCTCAGAAGACAGCACGTAGAATATTGGACCAAAGTCCATCAAAAAAAACATTGCAAGGTAATGATGCCAAAGCCATGTTTTAAAAGAAGCTCTGCAATCCTGGGTCTGAATAGGAGAGAGATTAGACTCATGGTTGGATTGCTGACAGGCCATGGGAATTTCAAAAAACCCCTACGTACAATGGGAATAACAGAAGAGGACCCTACATGTAGGATCTGTGATGACGGTGATGAAACTGCATCACATCTAATCTTCGAATGCATTGCATTGGAGAATAAAAGGCACAGAATATTTGGGGCAACCAGACCCGAAGAAATTTTGTCTAATAAAGAACTGGTAAAGGGACTTCTTGCACTGTTCAAGGGCATTGGTTGGCTTTACTAGATATACAGGGAGCGATACCGCACAATAAACTTAGTTTCGGTGCGGGCAGTGGCGGGTTGGACCAAGACTGTTTTGGCTTCCCTGGAAAAATCAATCAATCAATCACAGTCGACTTCGACCTTTATTAATTCAGAAATTTCTGAATGACTTTTTTACTGACATGGCATCCAATCACTAGTCCCAGTTCGTTGCCAAAGAGTTCTGCCGACCCACGCATACTGTTGCTCCTTTACTGATGACACACTACTTGTCGGCACTATTTATACTATCTGGTTCGTCTTTCGTGACCCCTAGTGGTGAATTAGGCATTACATTGAGGATCCGCGTACTTCCATCAGATAATATATACAGTGACTCATCAGCAACCTGTGAGCAGAAGCCTTCATTTTGTACCGCTAATTAGGAGTATTTATTTTATTTCGGTTTCAAACAAGTAGATTACATATAAAACTGGCGTATGTTTGAAAGTTGTGGAATAAAACGAAGGTGCAACCAGAAGTAATTGTCTGTACGGACGTCCACTGGTCTCAAGGCTGCATAAATATCTGAATATATGAATTATATAAGGTGGCATTAATTCATATGCAGAAAGAACTTCACACAGCTGCTTTAGATACATGCGTAACAGACTTGCAAGGACGAAGGGTCAAAGTTGGGGCAGCATGCGAAGCTTAATTTGCGGGCTCGCTTGGAACCAGCTTAGCCCCTATCGCGGCCTGCGCAAGTGCACCATCAACGTTATTCTCTTAGGTGTAGTGACAAAAGTGCAACACAGAATGTTTTACAACAAAATATTAGAAAAAATATCCGCGATCTGTGCCATATTATGCTTCTTAGCATGATTTTTATGGATGCCAAGTACAAATATCGGCTTCGTATACTAAAGAGGGAACTAGAAACAGAATTTTACATCCGGAGCAGTATGGTTTGAATCTGAAATAAATGTGTTTGACATATATAAAATATATTATCAGACCGAAATAAATTTCACTAAGAAGAGAAAATGGCTAAGAGCTCTAAGGCGCGTTGCTGCAGAGCGAGAAGTTACTCGTCGTCGGAGGTTCGAGTCCTCCCTTGGGCATCTGGATGTGTGTGCGTTGTCCTTAGCGTAAGTTAGTTTATGTTAGTTAAGTAGTTTTTAAGGCAAGGGACTGAAACCACAGCAGTTCAGTCCCTTAAATTTACAAGGAGTCAAACATTTTAAGTAAAGAAACAACACAAGAAAAAATTAACATCACCAACATTAACGACAGACAGAACCGATGATTTCGATAAGGACCTCTTATTTTATTAATTTATTTGTCAGGGTCTGTGGGACTGTTAGATTCAAATCTCCTTCGTCATGGGTGGAGTCAAAACATAGTTTACAGAATAGTGATAGGAAAATTTGTTACCTAAAGAATGGAAGTATTAACTAAACACCCGAGAAGGTATAAGAGGAAACAATCCGTCTCCGTAGCTAAATTACCACTATTGATGGTTGCTATGCAGAGGACCGGGTTTCGATTCCAGGTAATGTTAAGGACTTTTCCTTGGAGGAGACAGTGGTTTGGGGTGATCTGATTGATAAGGAAACCTACCCAAACACGATTTTCATTGACTTTGAATATGTTGCAGTGTAGAGAAACATAAGAGATACGTATCCTTATACGTGCCCATACAGCAGACC
Organism: Locusta migratoria; assembly: GCA_026315105.1. Lineage (NCBI taxonomy): Eukaryota > Metazoa > Arthropoda > Insecta > Orthoptera > Acrididae > Locusta > Locusta migratoria. The sequence goes on along the minus strand of CM048755.1, from coordinate 452,859,971 downwards.
ACAGAGTGACTTCCCCAATTGAAAAAAGAAAAAGAGTTTAATATTCCTAAATGAATACTGTTGAATGGGTAACAGATATAAAAAATACTGCAAATGGAAGATCTATGGTTTTTAAAGTACATTAGAAGGGTGAACAGTGAGTTTTTAAATACCTCCGCTTTTTTTATTTCGACATTTGACTAAAGGAAAAAATACCGAATTCGACAATATATAATTAAGTGGTAATCCAAAGACGCAGTTATCAGAAATAAGCTAGAAATATGTCTATAGGCCCCTATCACTATACTCACGCCCGATATTTAATATTGAAGAGGATTTCAATGAAGCGCGTGTACAGTGATACATATTACCTTAGTATTTATTGTGAATCTTGCTTTCAGACATGTCAACTTCCAAGAGGATCTTCTCAGTTTGGATCAGCTGGAACGAAAAGTACATCTAATCTAATCCAAGAAAAAATAGTGGGGGAAGTGATTTCGAAAAAGGCTTTCTCGAGAATTCTGGGTTCATCGTTCTAAAGTACATTAAAAACATAGGATTTTTATTCCAAGTTTGTTTTTTCTATATCCTTTTCCGTTGCAACGGAATTCGTTCAAACATATAAATGGGGATGTTTCACCTCCTTCATGGACTTATTGGCACGTTTAAAACTAAGTGTACATTATTTTGCTCTATACTACAACATATCAAAACCCGATCAACATCGAAGAATAAGTTTACCTCTCTGGTAGGTTTACTTGTGAGTGGGAGTGACCCCAAGGTCTTGTAAATCGCCAAAACGGCCGGATGAGCTGTTTTGACCACGTGACTCTACACGGCAGAAGAATAAGTAATAAAATGCTGAAAAAAGTTCTGAACTAATGTGAAGAGCTCGTGTACAGTATTGGAGGAGTGTGTCAGAGTAAACCTGTCGATTTTGATTTGAATACTTGAGGTTCATTACTTTTTTCCTGCTCTGCTGGAAGAGTGTAGAACCTTATGAAACCTGATGAGTAGTCCACATCCTGATGCAGGATATATTTCAAAGTATATCCGATTTTTTGGCTAGTGTTTTGCCAGGATCTGTCACAATGTTTTCTGATTAGTCAGTATTGTCAACAACAAATTTCATCATACATGGATAGCAATGTTCGAATTCCGATACACTTATAAAATAGACTTTAACGAATGTTATTCATCTTAATCCATTGGTATTTGTCAAAATCATAGTATAATGATCACCAGAAGAATGTCGTGTAAGCTATAGCTTAAGTGCTGAGTATTTAATACAAACGGTTAGATTTACAGTGATACGGCCGGGTTTAAGTGCTAAACAGCCCTATATTTATGACTGATTTAGATGCATCCAGCAACATGTACGGCTAAAATTATCGATATTATTCATATTCAACACTCTACTTACGGATCTTATTATTTTCTTATGTGAGAAAAGTCGTACCACAAGATTTCTTTTTGGGCAGAATTATTTTCTGCAAGTGTGTCAATTATCTACAAACAAAACGAAATACTCTTCTATTGAAACTTCCTGGCAGATTAAAATTGTGTGCCGGAACCGGGACTCGAACCTGGGACCTGTGCCTTTCGCGGGCAACCGCACTACCGACTGTGCTATCCCGACACGACTCACGATGCCGCCCCTTAACTCTTCTTCCGCCAGTACCTCGCCTCCTACTTTCTATTGTTTTGAGTGTGTTGCATGACTCACTGTAACACGTTTGGAATGTAATTTGCTCTATGTTGTTTGGTACGCGCCGATCGACTCCTCGCAAAGCCGGCCGCGGTGGCCGAGGAGAATGAGGCGCTTCAGTCACGGTCGGCACGGCCACTACGGTCGGGGGTTCGAATCTCCCCTCGGGCATGGATATTTGTGCCGTCTTTAGTATAAGGTAGTTCATAAGTAGTTTGTACGTTTAGGGACTGATGACCCCGTAGCTAAGTCCCATTTAAACTCCTCGCAAAATAGAGCTGGGCAAAGATACTCCTTAGCAATTGGCGTCCTGTTTGAGGTGAGCTTTAAGCAGCAGCGTGCAGGCATCTACATCTGCATACCAAGCAAGGTGCGTGGCGTAGAGTACTCGCTACCACCCCAAGTACTTGCCTTCCTGTTGCACTCACTTATAGAACTAGGGAAAAACTAATGCTTGTCTGTATATGTACGAGCCCTAATCTCTCTCATCTTATCTTAGTGGTCTTTACGCGAAATGTAGGTTGGCGGCAGTAGAATTGTTCTGCAGTCAGTCTCAAATTCCGCCCCTCTAAATTTATTCAACAGTTGCTGTTGAATCTTCCGAAACGGAAATTTTATCTACAACGACGAATTATTATCCACGACTGTACAGAGAAGTAATCGAAATATACAAACATGGGGATAATTTTAATAGAAAGGAAGAAGCAATGAAACCTAATGACATATGTACTGTGGCTCTTCAGAGTAGGTAGTTACGCTTTTATCTTTGACCATCGACTATCGAAAGTTATGTTTTATCTTTGACAAGGCTTATCTCTGCTGCGCACGTGAACATTTGACCACGCCCCCTTTTGGACAGTATTTATACCGCTCTCCGACGCCCGACTTGTCAGTCGGCAAGACTCGCCGCGATCAGTAGCACCTCTGAGGATGTTCAGCGCAGCTCTGGACGAAACGTCAGGAGCAGATCCGTTTCTTCGACCACGACCACATAACCCGGAAGATTCAATAGCAATTATTTCAGCCGGTCGTGAAAGCCTTCACTGCATGATTATTCAACAGTGTTTCTCGAAAAGAATGTCGCCTTCCCTCCAGCGACTCCCATTTGGCTTCTCGAAACATTTCAGTAACTCTCGCGCATTGATCGAATCTCCCAGTTACAAACATAGCCGTCCGCTTCTGAACTACCTCTATGTCCTCATTTAAACCGATCTGGTGGGGATCCGAAAAACTCGAGCACAAGTATTTTATATGCGGTCTCCTTAACAGACGAATTACATCTTCCCAAATTTTTCCCAATAAACTGAAGTCAACCACTAACCTTCAAAAAATGTTCAAATGTTTGTAGAGCTTATGGGACTTAACTACAGGGTCATCAGTCCCTAAACCTACAAACTGCTTATGAACTAGCTTATACTAAAGACGGCACAAACATCCATGCCCGAGGGGGGATTCGAACCCCAGACCGCAACGGCCGCGCAGACCGTGACTGGCACGCCACAGACCGCTCGGCCACTGCGGCTGGCCCCATTCGCCTTCACCACGATTCTACTTATAAGCTCGTTCCATTTCACGTCGCTGTGCAGCGTTACGCCTAGATATTTAATTGACGCGACACAGTCAAGCAGCGCACTACCAATGCTGTATTCGAATATTGCGGAATTGTTTGTCCTACTCATCTGCATCACCTTACATTTTTCTACGTTTAGCGCTAGTTGCCATTCCTCATACCACCTACATATTTGGTTCAAATCATCCTGCATCCTACTACTGTCATTCAATGACGACACCCTACTGTAAAGCACGTCACCATCAGCAAACAGCCGTAGATTGAAAATCACTCTGTCTGTTAGGTCATTTATGTAGATAGAAAATAATAGCGGACCTATCACACTTCCCTGCGGCACCCCTGACGATACCCTAGTCTTTGATGAACACTCGCCATCGAGGACTAGGTACTGGGTACTATTACTTAAGTAGTCTTCGAGCCACTCACATATCTTGATATATATTCACTCATGAAATTTGTTATTAACAATCCGACCCAATTCAAAAGTAATAGCAGTGTGCATAGCTACAACACTAGGAGAAAGGATGATATTCACTATTCAAGGTTAAATCTAACTTTGGCTCAGAAAGGGGTGAATTATGCTGCCAGAAAAGTCTTTGGTCACTTACCAAGCAGCATAAAAAGTCTGACAGATAACCACCTAGTATTTAAAAAGAAATTAAAGGAATTTATGAATGGCAACTCCTTCTACAATGTAGATGAAATTTTAGATAAAACTTTAAAAAAATAAAAAAATAATTAAAAAAAATCCTTAAAATATTGATTGTCAAGTATAGACAACATTTACTAAACTGAGACGTTCCACATCATTACGAATTGTCGTATATATGAACAAGTATTAATCTAATCTAATCTAATGTAATCTGATGCCTATTCCATATGTTTGTACCTTCGTTAGCAGTCTGTAGTGCAATACTGTGTCAAACGCCTTTCGAAAATCGAGAAATATGCAGTAAGCCAGTTGCCCTTCATCCATAGCAAGCATAATGTCTTGCGAACAAAGGGCAAGCTAGATTTTGCACTATTGATGTTTCCAGAGCCGTGCTGATGCATGGACATAAGCTTTTCCGTCACAAGTAACTTTACTGTATTAAAAACGTTCAAATGTTCGTAAATCTATGGGACTTAATTACACTGATCATCAGTCCCTAGGCTTACAAACTACTTAAACTAACTTATGCTAAAGGAAACAAATACACCCATGCCCGAGGGAGGACTCGAACCTCCGACGGCGAGCTGCGGCGCGCTCAGCAGTAGGCGTCTTGGAAGGTACGGCCACTCCACCGCGGATTTTTATATTATAACTGAGAATACATTCAAGAATACTACAGCAAACTGATGTTAATGATACAGGTCTGTAATTTCGTGGCTTCGTTCTTTTGCCTTTCTTACACACGGTAGTTACCTGAGCCTTTTTCCAAGTCGCTTGGAAGTTTTCGCTGGATCAAAGATTGGCGATAAGGCGATAAGTAAGGGGCCAATGCCGCCGGGTGCTCATTGTAAAACCGGATTGGTCCCCATCTGGACCTGCCGACTTGTTTGTTTTCAGCTCTCAGCTGCTTCTCTACACTAGCTATGCCTATTACTGTGTTCTCCATTTAGGAGTTGGTGCGACCATCAAATAAACGCATGTAACCGGATGGCGATTTTGCCTACTGTAACCACTCGCTCGCTTCGATGTGTATATTAAATTTTAGTTTAAATATTTCTACGTTTATAACATAAGTTTTGAGGAAAAGTATTCAAAATTTTATTAAAAATAACCGTAAAAGAGAAACGGAGACGCAAAACTCATATCAGAAGTAGTAGTTTGCTACGTTAGTTTGTTTTACACTAATGAGTTTGTTGTATGTTCAAATGTTTGTAGAGTCTATCGGACTTAACTACGGGGTCATCAGTCCCTAAACTTACGAACTACTTATGAACTACTTACAACTAAGGACGGCACAAATATCCATGCCCGAGGGGGAATTGGAACCCCCGACCGTACTGGCCGTGCAGACCGTGACTGGAGCGCCTCAGTCTCCTCGGCCACCGCGGCCGACCACTAATGAGTCATGAATCTCATTTTTCGCTTCTCTTTTCGTCCGATTGATGCCGATTTGTACAAAATTTTTGTAACACTTGTAAACCTAAGGGACCAAACTGTTGAGGTCATTGGTCCCTAGGCGTACAATCAACTTAAAAAACTTACACTATTTTGTATCCCATCCTCGTCGCCACTTTTGTGTCTCGTCCGCCGGTTGTCGTAGGTGTCGGTGGCCGAGTAGAAAGAGACCGACACAGGAATAAAGGATGCACGCTTGTGCAGGCACGGAGGTGACCAGCCAGTGGGACAGCAGAAACTAGAAACACTAGAGTAAATTAGAACGAGATATATATTTCATAGAGACTTAGTATACATAGTTCTTGACTGCAGAATGCTGATACATAGATTATCTAGAGGCCTGCCTGCTGATGGTTCCTAGTGCCTGTCCGATAGCCAAGTCTTAACTGGTGCCTATCTGATTCCCAAGTGAACGATGCAGCAGTCGTGGCCACCAGCGGAGTTGCAGCAGAGGGCGCTCGTGGCTGAGGTCGTAAGAACGCCGCGCCGTGCGTGCATGGCGGCGCGCGGCGTAAGTATGTGGCACGCACTTCATACTTGTGCGACACCATACACTATTTATTTATTTGTGTCATAACATCCAACTTCACTGTACACGATACATGAATATACATACATATTCATTACTATGAACTAGTGTTGTTAAGTCATAAATATCGTTACATAATATACACGATATTTTACGTTGTTATTCATTTAAGAATGAACAAGATAGAAAAAAGGCGAACAAAGATAAATAAATAAAACAGAGATGACTCGTTAGGCGACCTTAGACCAGTACATAATCTATACTGGTATAAGTGCTCCGTGGTTCGTTCAGTACCGCAGTCACAAAGGGTTGATAAGGTTGTGTAACCACATTCCTGCAAGTTTGCTTAGTTTTTTTCCCCTTTTCCGCTGTCCGATTGCTATTTTCGGGTCGTCTTGCCATCTCGTGTCTTCTGTTGCTAATAAGAGCGCGCGTCCGATGCCGTTATGGAACAGACCGCTCGCTGCGTGGCTCTGGGCACAGAGTAACATATACAGAGGAGACGCCCCCCTAAACCACTGTCCCACACTCTCCTCGTAGTTCCGTAAGATGCTAGCAGGTGTCAGGCGCTTCGCTGGATTAGGGTGCCTCTCGCACGTCAGAGGATAGTGTGGAGGGGAGGCTGAGGGGAGAGCTCGTGCCGCCTGCCACGAGGCCACGGTTGTGTCCGGCTTGCTGCCGTTTGAGGGGAGGTGGTGGTGGGGACAGCCGCTACCTGCCGCCTGCTCTGGCCAGTTTAAAGAGTTGCTTCTGACCGCAGCGCCATCATGGGACATCTTACGGAACTGCTGGAAACCCTCCTTCCCGCACCCCTGAGCGTAGTACCGGGCCCTTACGGAGGTTTCCCGTCTGTATATATTTGTCTGTGCTCTGGGTTCGACGCCGGTCTTGCGACCCTAGACCTGAGCCGGTTCATGGTTTTCCACACAGGCCATTCCTCGATGAAACCTGCAGCAAGATTTTCCGATGGTGCTATCAAGTGCTGTTCAGATATCATGTTCCACATTGGTAACCGGAAATATATCTGTTGTGTTGTGTTATATACATTTTTTTTTCTCTGACTTCAAACGTGGGGGACGATGGTGGCCATACAGCGGGTGCTTATGCCTTTCTCCCCGTTTGGCTACCTCAGACCTGACGTCTGGAAAGGGTAATAACCGCTAGATGACAGAGTTTATCCTGTGGTGTAGGTTTCAGACATCCAGTAATTAGTCTACGTGACTCATTGAGCGCGACGTTGACTTGTTTAGTACGGACGAAGTTATGTCAGACGGGGCAGGCATACTCACCTGCAGCATAACACAGAGACAGAGGTGGGGACTTATCCATTTTTGCCGATGCAAAGCGGCAATACGCAATATGTTGTTTCTTGCGGATACATTTTGTTTCATTTTAATAAATGAGAATTACCCAGGCAGATTAAAATTGTGTGCCGGAACCGGGACTCGAACCTGGAACCTTTGCCTTTCGCGGGCAAGCGCACTACCGACTGTAGGAGGCGAGGTACTGGCGGAAGTAAAGTTGCGAGGCGGCATCGTGAGTCGTGTCGGGATAGCACAGTCGGTAGTGCGCTTGCCCGCGAAAGGCAAAGGTCCCAGGTTCGAGTCCCGGTTCCAGCACACAATTTTAATCTGCCAGGAAGTTTCATATCAGCGCACACTCCGCTGCAGAGTGGAAGTTTCATTAGAGAATTACCCAAATTGCTACAAATATTTTATTGTTTATCATGTAAGCATAGTTCTGTGAAGTGGGGTGACATGAGTAGGCATTTATTATATTGTCTGTTTTTGTTGGTTTTCGGTAGATGTCAAATATGTGCTGGTTATTTTTATTGCTTATTTTCAAATCTAGAGAATTAGTGGAACCGTTTGCTTCTATTTCTTTTGTGAAGTTAATTTTCGGGTGTCAGTTGTTTAGTGTTAAGTGTATTTCATCTATGTCGTAACTGGTTCCCTGTATTAACATCAAGGTTTTGTCAACGTAACTAAAATAATAAATTAATTTATTTTTTAATTTTGGGTTATTGGTAAGGAATTTGTTTTTAAGTGTGTTCAAGAATATGTTTGCTAAATTTTCTGCTATTGAACTACCCACTGATACACCATCAGTGTGATGACCGGAGGAGTTTGGTACAATAGGTTTACAAACATTTTGAACATTTTGATGATTCCAAAACAGCTAATAAGAGATAATGCCAATTTAATTATTGCTTTTATACAGAATAATAATAAATTAAAACATATTTGCCAAACTCATGTAGGATCTGATATGACATTTAATGAATTTATAGTCATATGCTTCGATTACTGGAACCACACAGCCTACTGGTTTCTGGTTATTGACGAAACACGCAGAACTTCCAAGATATCCTACATCTTAAAATGTAATGTTACAATACATGAGTATACTGCACGCAATGGACAGGTTTGTACGAACGACTGTCACCATTTCAAAGAAGCGAGCGTCATTGCTCAGGTAGCAGAATTAAATAGTCGTTATCTGAAACCTTGAAATCTCAACTCGAGAAACGCGCCAGCACTTCAGAAGTGACAGAATTACGTAGTCGTAATAGGAACCTTGAATCCAAGATTGAGAAATGCAATGATAAATTGAGTCAGTTATTAAGCATCTAACAATATAGATGTCGAGAGTTAATAATGTTCTAAAGAAATAAAAAAAGTCAACAAAACCGGGTAACTAAGTGAGCATTCAGTATATATATATAGCGGTTGAATAAACGCAGCAGTTAAGTCCCTTAGATTTAGAAACATTTGAATTTGCATATACCTGGTATGTTAGTGTATTGCAGTATGTCGATCACAAGTAAAATTATCAAAAACCAAATGTTTGTAAATCTATCGGACCAAACTGCGTTGTCATCAGTCCGTAGCTTACAAACTACTTAAAACTAGGTAAACTAACCCAAGGACAACACACACACACACACACACACACACACACACACACACACACACACACACACACATGCCCCAGGGAGGACTCGAACCTCCGACGGCGAGCAACTGCGCTCTCCGCAGCGAGGCGCCTTAGACCGCTTGGCTACTCCACCGCGGCGTAAAATTATCAAAGCCCACAAAACTACAGAGACTACGGTTGTTATTACTGGATCAACAGGAGTGGGAAAAAATGCTCTCAGAAACGTTTAAGCAGATAATCAATAGTCTGCGGAGCCTCGCGAACGTTATGGACGAAGACATAACTGGAGAAGAAAAAGAACCGGATGAAGATGATGAAATAGCTAGTCGTATTATATAATAAGGTGTGTGTTTAATTCAGCTAGTACGCAAATATCGGTTCAACAATAGAACTTGCTTAAACCAGCTTGCAATGCGTACAAAGTCATTTCACTTGAGAAAGTCACGAAAATGCCAAACAAAAACTTCTTGGCTTTTGTAATTTTAATATGACAGCATGAGACTTCGTTAATAGCTGTGAGTTTGCCAGTCGAGTAAATGTATATCAGTGGTTGGCGATGCGACTGTGCTGGAGTGGTACCATATCAGTGCTACTGGCAAATTAGTATGAGCACTTTAACGGAATTTCTTTCGGAGTGAATGAGCATAATGTTAAGCGACCCTTTGAATGGCTTCAGTGGGTTGAAATTTTATTGTGGAGCTGAATGCTAATGTATCTGAGGGACTTGTGCAGTCGGTGGTAAACTTTGAGGAATTTTTAAACCGTCTTTCTGTTTTTGCGTGTGTGCGCCATTGAGTGGAAAGTTGTGTCCATAATTGTAATACTTAAGACATTGCATAGTGCCAGATTAAGTAATAGAACCCAGTATGTTGTCCCCGACGGCGATTGTTCGTCAGAGACAAGGCTATCGTTAGGAGGGTCTCACGGCCCAGGAAAATGTTATATGACTGCCATTACTTTATATCTACTTAAGGTGTCACGTCATCGGTTGCCGAGTCGCTACCCGTCGAAGATTGATGGGCATGGATGTGTGTGCTGTGTTTAGCATACGTTAGTTTGTATGTCTAGGGACCGATGAACTAAGCAGATTAGTCCCTTAGGTTTATAAAGATTTTAACTTAAATGATCTGATGGACAACGTGAGTTGCAATTTTCGACTGTTTGCTAATGATGATGTGGTGCACGGGAAGGCGTCGTCCTTGAGTGAATGTAGTAGGATACAAAATGACTTTAAAAATTTTCTAGTTGGTGTGCTGAATGACAATTATTTCTAAATATAGAAAACATATTACACAACGAACAGCCACGTTCGCTAATTCCCGAATTAGCAATTTAGGGTGTCGTTTGTGGAATAGAGCTCGAGATCAGATTGACTACAAATCAGGACAAACATCTATGTGGAAAAAAAATGTTAAGCTGATGTAGATGAATAGGAGCCGGCCACGGTGGCCGAGGTGACTGAGGCGCTCCAGTCACGGTCAGCCTAGCCACTACGGTCGGGGGTTCGAATCCCCCCTCGGGCATGGATATTTGTGCTGTCCTAGTTTGTAAGTAGTTCATAAGTAGTTTGTAAGTTTAGGGACTGATGACCCCGTAGTTAAGTCCCATAAGATTTCTTAGTTTCTTTAGTAGAACTGTTGCATCTTCCAAGAGTTCTGCCAATGAAACGTAGCCTTTGGTTCGCTTTCCCTAAAATATTATCTGTGTGTTCTTTCCAATTTAAGTTGTTTGTAATTGTTACTGCAAGGTAGTTAGTTGAATTTACGGCCTTTACATTTCACTGATTTATTCTGTAAATTACGTTCAACTAATTCCTTTTACTGCTCACATGGATGGCATCCCACTTGCCATTATTTAGGAACAATTGCCAATGTTTGCACCATGCTGATGTTTAAATCATTTTACAGTTGCGTTTGATTTTCTGGTTTCTTTACTAATGACAGCATAATCCGGTAACAGTCTAAGAGCTATATAAATGATCTGATGGACAGAGTAAGTTGTAATTTGCGGCTGTTTGCTGATGATGCTGTGGTGTATGAGAGGGTGTCATCTTTAACTGACTGTAATAGCATACAGGATAACTTAGACAAAATCTCTAGTTGGTGCGAAGAATGGCAGCTAGCTCTCAATGTAGAAAAATGTTAGGTGATGCGAATGAGTAGGAAAAACAATCCCATAATGTTCAAATACAGCATTAGTAGTGAGCTTCTTGATGCTGTCGCGTCGTTCAAATATCTAGGCGTAACATTGCAGAGCGATATGAAATGGAACGAACATGTAAGGACAGTTGTGAGTAAGGTGGACAGCCGACTTCGGTTTATTGGGAGAATTTTGGGAAGATGTACTTCACTTGTGAAGGAGACCGCGTATAAAACGCTTGTACGACCACGTCTTGAGTATTGCTCAAGTGATTGGGACTCGCAGCAGATCAGTTTAAAGGAAGACATAGAGGCAGTTCAGAGACGAGCAGCTAGGTTTGTTACTGGTAGGTTCGACCAATGCGCGAGTGTCACGGAAATGCTCCGGCAACTCAATTGGGGATCGCTGGAGGAAAGACGACGTTCTTTTCGTGAATTTCTGTTGAGGAAATTTAGAGGGCCGGAATTTGAAGCTGAGTGTAGTACGATCTTGCTGCCGCCTACTTACATTTCGCATGGTGATCACACGTACGGAAGCATATAGGCATTCTTTTTTTCGTCGTTCTATTTGGGAGGGGAATAGGAAAGGAAATGCCTAGTAGTAGCACAGTGTACCCTCCACCACGCACCTTACGGTGAATTGCGGAGTATGTATGCAAGAGAACTGCTCAAATTGTCTCCTAAATCGTTTATAAAGGAAAGGAACAGTAGGGACCCTATAACACTTCCCTGGGGAACGCCAGACATCAGTTCTGGTTTACTCTTTGACTTTCCGTCGGTTACATTGTACTGTGTCGTTTCTGACACGAAATCCCGATTAAAATTGCACAACTGTGGCGATATTCCATAAGCACAAATTTTCAAATGTTTGTATAGCTTATGGGACTTAACTACGGGGTCATCAGTCCCTAAACTTACAAACTACTTATGAACTAGCTAACACTAAGGACGGCACAAATATCCATGCCCGAGGGGGGATTCGAACCCCCGACCGTAGTGGCCGTGCAGACCGTGACTGACGCGCCTCAGTCCCCTCGGCCACTGCGACCAGTAGAGGAGGGAGCGAAGGGGCTATAGGGGAAGGGAAAGAATGGGGGAGGGAGAATGAGGAGAAGGTCAGAAGTAATAAGAGGGATAGATTTCAGGACGGGGACCATCTTCTGGGAGGGTGAATTGACGAAAGTTGCGCTGGGAGAGTATGTGGAGCGTGTGGAAGTGAAGGCCACCGCGGCCAGCTCCATAAGCACATAATGTGATTAGAAGACACTTGTGAGGTAAAGTGTCAAAAACCTTCCGGAAATCTAGAATATGGAATCGATTAGATATCCCTTGTCGATAGCACTCATCACATAATGTGACTAAAGGGGCTACCTGTGTTTCACAAGGACGGTACTTCGTGAATCCGTGTTGACTATGGATGAATAGGTCGTTCTCTTCGAGGTAGTTCATAATGTTTGAGAAAAGTATATGTTCTACAATTCCGCTGCAAACCGACCTCAGTGATATTGACCTGTAATTTTGCGCATTGGTCGAACCGGCCATTAACAAACCTAGCTGCTCGTCTCTGAACTCGCCTTTCTTGAATATTGAAGTGACCTGTGTAACTTTCCAGATTTTTCGCTGAGCGAGTGGTTGTATATGATACGGCGGATGGAGCTATTGCATCAGCATAGTCTAAAAGGAACCTAATTGGTATACAACCCGGTCCGGCAGACTTGCTTTTGTTGACTGATTTAAGTTGCTTTAATACTCCACGGATATCTACTTCTAAATTACGGATGCTGGCAACTGTTCTCCATTTTCATTTTCGAGTACTTCTTCGTCTTCATTGGTGAAGGAATTTAGGAAAGCCGGCCGCGGTGGCCGAGGAGACTGAGGCGCTTCAGTCATGATCTTCACGGCCACTACGGTCAGGGGTTCGAATCCCCCCTCGAGCATGGATATTTGTGCCGTCCTAGTTCGTAAGTAGTTCATAAGTAGTTTGTAAGTTTAGGGACTGATGACCCCATAGTTAAGTCCCATAAGCTTTACAAACAGTAAAACAGTTGAATTTAGGAAAGCTGTGTTTAGGAACTCGGATTTAGCACAGCTGTTTTCAGTATCATCATCATTGTTGTTGTGTAGTAAAGGTATTGATTATGTTTTGCCCCTAGTATACTTCACATACGCCCTGAATATCTTAGGATTTTCTACCAAGTTATACAACAGGGTTTCTTTATGACAACTATTATAAGCTTATCGCATTGAAGTTCGAGCTAACTTTCGAGTTTCTGTAAAAGACTGCCAATCTTCCGGATTTTGTGTCCATATAAATTTGGCATGCTTTTTATTTGCTTTTGCAAGTGTGATTCAATGTGTTTTGTTTACGGCGGCGAGTCAGCCCTCTCTTTTGTTAATTTGTTTGCTATAAATATGTTTTCGATGCTTCGATGTTTTTTCTTTGAATGTAAGCCACAGCTACGCCAGAATGGCTGTGCGTCACGTTCCAGTCCGCGCGGTAGTTCCCGTTGGAGTCCTCCCTCACGGATGGGAGTGTGTATGTTGTCCTTAGGACAAGTTAGTTTAGGTAGTTTGTAAGTCTAGGGACCGATGACCAGAGTGGTCAGGTCCCTTAGGTCTACAAACTAACACACATTTTTTGTGGGCCACAATTGATCTATACTCACATTGTTAGCTTCGAAAGACTGGAGATTCATCACTCAGGAGAGCAATAATAAAATTTGTATCCGCTCTTTGAAATAAATATATTTTAGTTTAATTTTGGTGGATTTGGGAAATTCAGTATTCAGTCTCGCTACGACAACCCTATGTTCACTAATCCCTGTTTCTGTTTTGATGCTTTTTATTAGCACCGGATTATTTGTTGCTATGACGTAAAGTATGTTTACACAACCATTTACTATTGTAATGGGTTCATAAACTAATTGCTCGAGATAAATTTTGGAGAATGCGTTCAGTACAATTTCGGACGACGTTTTATGATTGCCTTCGGTTTTGAATATGAATTTTTCCAACATATTGAGGGTAAATTAAAGTCGCCCAAATTAAAATTCCATGCTTTGGGTACGTTTGTCAAATTCTATCCAAGCATTATTTAAACATTTCTGCAATTGAATCGTTAGAAACAAGTGTTCATTAAAAACGATCCGGTTGTCAGGTATAACCTCCACCCATACCACCTTACTGCAACTATCTACTTCAACTTCGCTACAGGATAAACCACTTGTGACAGCAATAAATACGCCACCATCTGTTTTATTCAATCTTTCCTTCCTGAACACCATTTTTCGCTTTTTAAAAATTTCAGTACTCATCTCTGGCTTTAGCCAGCTTTCGCTGCCTTTTATGATTGGAGCTTCAATACTATCTTTTAGCGCTTGGAGCTCTGGTACTTTTCCCACACACCTACGAGACCTTACAACTGTAAGACCAATGGCTTTAGATCTTTGTTGGTTCTATCTGTTACCTGTAATCTTTGAGACTGAAACCCTTTTTGTGTGCTCTCGAGGTCCTCTAATCTAAAAAGCCGTCCAGTCCACGCCAGCCGCGGTGGAGTAGCCGAGCGGTCTAAAGCGACTCGCTGCGGAGCGCGCGGTTGCTCGCCGTGGAGGTTCGAGTCCTTCCTGGGGCATGGGTGTGTGTGTTTGTCCTTAGGTTAGTTTACCTAGGTTTAAGTAGTTTATAAGCTACGGACTGATGACCACGCAGTTGGGTCCGATAGAATTACAAACATTTGAACATTTTTTTAGTCCACGCCACACAACCGCCGCTATCCGCGTTGCTACTTCCTGCACGTAATGGACGTCTGACCTATTCAACGGAACCAGGTACCCCATCACCTGATGGCGCAAGTCGGTCGCAGAAGCGTCTGAGCCTCTGATACCGACCCTCCACTCGGCTCTATACCAGATGTCCACAATCGGTCCTGTCAACTACGCAGCAGATCGTGAGTTCTGCCTTCATCTTGCAAGCAAGACTGGCAGTCTTTACACTTCAGATAGGCGCTCAAAATAAGGGAGAATCTCTTATAATTCAAAGTGACACAAAACCTTGCTATTGACGTGAGCCATAACCTGCAGTTGGCTGCACCCCATACTCTTCATGGCATATGGAAGGACCAGCTCCACATCTGGGATGACTCCACCCGGTACGCAAACGGAGTGCACATTGGCCTTCTTCCCCTTCATAGCAGCCATATCCCTAAGGGGCTCCATTACCCTCCTAACGTTGGAGCTCCCAACTACAAGGAAATCCACCCGCTGTGATAGGAAGGAATGAAGAAAGATTAGTGTTTAACTCCCTGTCGACAGCGTGGTTATTAGAGGCGGAGCTTACGTTCGGATTGTTTTGGTAAGGATGCGGAAGGTAATCGGCCGTGCCCTTTGAAAGGAGCCATCCAGGCATTTGCCTGGAGTGAATTAGGAAACTCACGGAAAACCTAAATCTGGATTACCGGAGGTGGATTTTAACCACTGTGAGTACAGTGTGTTACAACTGCGCCAACTCGCTCGGTCTCTGTGATAGCCCAGATCTAGCAGGCCGGGAGGCAACCTCAGATAAAATTACTAAAAATTTCCGGGTTGTTATGCCGTGGTCTAGTGGTTTTATTATTAAAACCCAACGTTTCGTCCCCGACATTCTCAAGGGGGATCGTGGCACTTTTGGATGTCCGATTCACACCCTGGCTCTCTACTGACTGAAGCCAGATTCTGTTTACAAGGGCTCGCGCGCAGTGGTGTGACGTCAGATGTTTTTGACATGCGCGCGCAATTCGTTGTTGCCGATTGCCTCCGTCCGTTAATGTCGTCCCATGGTGGAAGACTGTTACATTTCTTCTTCAAAACTGGAATCCAGATGTCATTTAGTTTCACGCCCTCCTCCATCCTATTGAAATTATTGGGGTGTTTTACAATTTCTATAGCCTCTCTATACAGTCTTTCGTATCCATTTGTGGCTGCTAAAACCTGAGTCTTATCAAATTGAATAAGGTGGTCCCCTGGTTGAAAAACATGTTCAGCAACAGCTGATCTGTCAATCTCTCCCCTTCTACAGTTCCCCTTGTGCTCATCTAGTCGTTTTTGACTGTTCTTTGCCGGCCGCGGTAGCCGCGGGGACTGAGTCGCTTCAGTCACGGTCTGCACGGCCACTACGGTCGGGGGTTCGAATCCCCCCTCGGGCATGGATATTTGTGCCGTCGTTAGGATTAGCTAGTTCATAAGTAGTTTGTAAGTTTAGGGACTGATGACCCCGTAGTTAAGTCCCATAGACTTTACAAACATTGGAACATTGGACTGTTCTTTTTGTGGTACCCACGTATACGTCCCCACAGCTACACGGAATCCTATAAATTCCTGTTTTTTTTTCAGCGGTTTGCGAGCATCGTTTTTCGCTTTCAGGTGATCCTGTATCTTCCGAGTAGGTTTGTAAATGACGGCAACATTCCATTTCGTCAAAATTTTACCGATGCGGTCGGTGACGTCCTTAATAAAAGGTAGGAAGACTTTAGATTTCACAGGAAACCTTTCATCGTTTTCAACTCTACGTGTCGGTCTCAAAGCTCTCCTTATCTCTGTAGACGAATAGCCAATCTTAAGTAAAGCATTATTCAGGTGTTCCAATTCCGCGTCGAGTAATTCCGGTTCGCAGATGTTCCTTGCTCTGTCCGCCAACGTATTTATAATGCCCCGCTTTTGCTGTCAGTAGCGAGCCAGGGTGTGAATCGGACACCCAAAAGTGTCACGATCCCCTTGAGAATGTCCTCCGCAATCGGGGACGAAACGTTGGTTTTTAATAATAAATCCACTAGACCACGGCATAACAGCCCGGAAGTTTTTAGTAATTTTGACCATTCCGGCCGTGAAAGTTTACATTTTACAACCTCAGATAAGCGACACAGTACTGCTCAGGAACATTGCCTGATACATATAGTGCCTCAAACCTGCTGGAAAGACGGAATGGTGAAGCATGACGTTCGGTCCCCGGGAAATCTTAAGTGTTTCGATGCCTGCCACGCAATGGGGCGACCTCACTCGTGACCATGGGTGGGTTGTCTGCCTCATTGTGAGCAGTAACAGCGCTCGCCTCAGCCGCGGTGGACACGCCGCACGTGACAGACGTACGATCAGTTACCACGACCGGCCAACAACAACGGAGCCTCTCGACCGCAGCCTCGAACTGTGCAACCGTATTTAACACACCCTGAATCTGGGAGTGAAGTGTCACCAACTCAGTTTGCATCCGCACGCAGCAGTAACAGTATCCAGAAAAATGTACGACTAAAAAGGCTCAGTGCAGGGTGTACAGTGAGCGCTGGTACTACTCCAAGGAAAACAAGCGACTGTCACGATAGGTGAGACGCAATACACAGCTGTCAAACTACACGAATTTAGAAAAACCAAAGAGTGAATCTACTAAATTAAAAAAAAAAAAAAAAAAAAAAACAAGTAAAGAACGTAAGAATTAAAACTGCAGAGCACACAAGTAAATGAAAAGAGCTCGCTGGTTCTTAACTTTTGAGCGTTCTAGGTGCTGCCTGTTGATAGATGACAGTTGTAAATCAACCGGAAATCTCTTCCAGACAATAACAGCCGAATGTGACAATTCACATGGAGGAAGAATATACTAAAAAGATACGTAACGTTTTTCTTAATTGTTATTTTCAAGTCCCTGTTGGGGCAGGCTGGCTGCGGCGTGTATGGCACTCTTCAGCCGAGCGTTTAGACAGATTGGCAACATGTATAAATACAAAATAATACGAACGGGAGAATGGAAATTATAAAAACGGAGATAAATGTGAGACTTAATAAAATCACTTAGATGAGCAAGACACATGATGGTAGTTTTCTAAAATGGTTCCACGGTCGCTAAAATACATAAATGTCTGAGTGAAAGTCCGAGGCAGTGACACTGATGAAGACACTAATAAAACACATGTATACAACGCAATCTACATCTACATCTACATGGGATACTCTGCTAATCACATTTAAGTGCCTGGCAGAGGGTTCATCGAACCACAATTATACTATATATCTCCCATTCCATTCTCGAATAGCGCGTGGGAAGAATGAACACCTGAATCTCACTGTTCGAGCTCTGATTTCTCGTATTTTATTCTGATGATCATTTCTACCTATGTAAGTGGGAGTCAACAATATATTTTCGCATTCGGAGGAGAATGTTGGCGATTGGAGTTTCGCAAGTAGCCCACGCCGCAGCGATAAGCGCCGTTGTTGTAATGATTCCCATCCCAGATCCTGTATCATTTCCGTAACGCTGTCTCCCCTGTATCGTGACAATACGAAACGAGCTGCCTTTCTTTGGACTCTTTCGATGTCCTCCGTCAAACCCACCTGATAAGGATCCCACACTGGGCTGCAATACTCCAAAAATGGACGGACAAGCGTAGTGTATGCAGTTTCTTTTGTAGTTCTGTTGCATGTTTTAAGGGTTCTGCCAATAAAACGCAGTCTCTGGTTCGCCTTTCCCACGATATTATCTACGTGTTCTTTCCAATTTAAGTCTGAAGTAATAGTAATTTCTATGTATTTTGTGGAGTTTACGGCCTTCACATTTGATTGATTTATCTTGTAAACAAAGTTTAACGGATTTCTTTTCGTACTCATGTGGATGACTTCACACTTCTCATTATTTTGAGTCAATTGCTAATTGTTACACCATACTGATATCTTATTCAGATCGTTCTGCAGTTGGTTTTGATCTTCAGATGATTTTACTAGACGGTAAATGACGACGTCATCTGCAAACAACCTAAGAGAGCTACTTAGATTTTCCCCTAAATCGTTTATGTAAATAAGGAACAGCAGAGGACCAATAACACTACCCTGTGGAACGCCCGATATCACCGCTGTTTTAGTCGATGCCTTACCATCGATTACTACGAACTGTGTCCTCTCTGACAAGAAATACCCTATCCAATCGCAAATTTGGGGTGATATACCATAACCACACAATTTGATTAAAAGCCGTTTGTGAGGTACGGTGTCAAAAGCTTTCTGGAAATCAAGAAATACGGAATCGATTTGCGAACCTTTGTCGATAGCACCCATCACTTCGTGTGAATAAAGAGCTAGTTGTGTTTCGCATGAACGATATTTTCTAAATCCGTGTTGACCTTGGGTCAATAGATCGTACTGTTCGAGATAAATCATAATATTTGAATACAGGATATGTTCTAAAACCCTGCTGCAAATTGACGTCAGTGAAATGGGCCTGTAGTTTAGTGGGTTACTCCTACTGCCTTTCTTGAATATAGGTGTGACCTGTGCAACTTTCCAATCTTTTGGTACAGATCCTTCTTTGAGAGAGCGGTTGTATATGTCTGTTAAGTAAGGAGCTATCGCTTCAGCATAATCAGATGTTTTGCCATTGTCGGCAGTTGCACTGTTAAAATAACAGACACTGACACTTACGCCATAGGATGCGCAGACATTATACACACCGGCTATGCACCATGTTAAAACTGTAACACTATGAAGACCCCGCAGTGGGAGAGGGGAAGGAGGGGTGGCGACTGGGGGGGGGAGAGGAATGGGAGGGGGGTAGGTGTGGGGAAGGAAAGCGTAAGATCTCTGAGGGGAGGGAAGGGAGGTCCAAGCGGGGATCGAAAGGAATGGAGTGGGAGGGGAGGGGGCACGCAATATAAGAGGAGGAGGGGGATTAGGGCTGATAGGACGGGTAAATATCGGAAAAAAGGGCGTCATCCGGGAGGGGGAGGTGGCAAAAGTTACCCTTTGCGAGGATGTGGAGAATGTGAAAATGTAGGGAGTGAGGGATATGCTGGTATTGTGTGGCAGGCCTGGGGTTCAGCAGGAGGAGAGAGACCAGAAGTTAATAGCATTCTATTTTACGGGTGGTGTAGAGGATGTGGATATGTTCAAGAAACTTTAGAAGATGAAGAAAAGGAATGAGATTGTAGAGGATCCACATGGGGGAAGGGAGGCGGATGCGGTAAGCGAGACAGATGGCGTGGCGTTCTAGGATTTGGAGGGATTTATAGTAGGTGGGTGACGCGGAAATCCAAGCGGGATGGAAACTGCAAAGGACGGGACAAATCGAGGAACGGTAGGTGTATAGGACTGTGGAGGGGTTAAGTCCCCATGTCCGCTGGAAAGGAACTTGAGGAGGTTGAGATGGGAGAGGGCTTTTGTTGGATGTTTGAAGGTGAGGGTTCCAGCAAAGGGAGCGATCCAGGGTGAGGCCAAGATATTTGAGGGTGAAGGTTTGGGGCATGAGACGGTTATTGAGTGCGAGGTACAGGTCGCGGTGACAGAAGGATCGGATGGTATGACCTATAATGATTGCCTGGGATTTGGTGGGGTTGATGGAGAGAAGCCATTGGTTACACCAAGTGGAGAATTGGGAAGGGTTAGACTGGAGAAGGTGCTGGGAATGAGCACTGTAGGGGGCGAGGGCTAGGAAGGCGGTGTCATCAGCGTACTGAAGGAGATGGACGGGTGGCTTGGGTTGCTGCATGTGAGCCGAGTAAATGAGGTAGAGGATGGGGGAGAGGACAGAGCCCTGGGGCATCCAAGCGGAGGGGTTGAACAAACGGCAGTTGGAGTTGTAAACAGTGGCATAGGATGGACGATGGGGATACTCAACGTGAATCTGAATGTAAAGTGCACGCCAGCACACGATAAACGAAAGAAATGAAGGATAACCACACAGAAGAGTCAAAATATGTTGCTTCTAGTGAGAAGCCGGTTTCACTTGCAAGTGAAGGTGTGCTCACCGTGCTGCGCTGTGGTCACGAGAGGGCCACCCAGTGACTGACGGTAGTAAATAATTGTAACTCAGTTTGAAACAAAATGGAGACAGTCGCGATTCACATGGCGGAAGAAAGCACTAAACAGATACTTAACGCGAATCTCAATCCAATATACACACGAGCACATGGCAAATTTAAGAGAATGAAGGAAGAATAGCGCAGAAATGTCATAATCTGTCGCTTCTAGTTAGAGGCAGGTTACACTTTGTTGTTCGTTTGTTTGGAACAGGGGGACTAAACTACTAAGGTCATCATTCTCCCAATGGGTAAAGGTAGGAGTAAGGACAGGAAAGGAGGGGAAGGGAAAGGAAATGCAGTTCAGGGAGGAAATAAAGAAGAAGGACTGCATTAGCTCGGGGCCCCGTGCTCGCCCCGCACGTTCTTACGAAAGAACCGTGAGCCCCCTGGTGGGTGGATACCCTTACAAGTGGAGGAGTGGTCTCTGTACCCTTCTGTGCTCACAACGGCCGCACAGCGACTATAAAACTAGACATATACCACTTCAGGGCCTGTGTGCTCGAGTTTCGTAATCTACGTTTTGTCGCGACCTCCGGTAGCTGCTCGAATTAATAACTGTAATTTTGTGTGTGTATTGCAACTGAATATAGGAAAAATTTCATTGTCATTAGCGTTTCGCCTTTTTTTGTATGAAAGGCATTTTCAGCGGCCTGAAATATATACAGATTTGCTTACAAAGCATTTTTCTTTACATGTCTATGGGGGCTTTAAACAGCTCTCGCTCACTGTGTTTATCTATGGTGTAGTGATGGTAGAAATTTGTACACTACATCATAGATACGTACAAAGTGCCAGAACTGTTTATAACATAAACATAGTAAAAAATTTAAAGGGAAGCAGTAAAAAGATCTCTGCATGCATTTCACAGCACTGAAGATGCCTTGCAAACAATAAAATTGGCAAGCGTATGACAAAAATTTTGATCATATTGATTGATTGAACTGTCGCTTTTGATTAAACATTTTGAATTAAATATGTTGAACCGCACTTAATTACTTGTTTTACAAAAGATTATTTTATTTTGCATGACCTAGGTTTCTGGATATGAACCTAGTTTTTAATACATTACTGATTCCAAAATACACAGGTAAAGACAAACCATTACATTACTACAACTGTAACTGTAATAATGTAATGGTTTGTCTGTACGTGTGTACATTGTAATCGGTAACGTAGTAGAAAATTGGCTCGTAACCCCAAACTTAGGTCGTTGAAAATAAAGTAAGGTTTTATGAAGCAACGCAATGAAAATTTTGGTTTATTCAGTTGCAATAGACATAATTTTAAATTCCCAGTATACTGTTACGTAACTGAGAAGGATAGGACAAAAAGTTCCTCAACACATAAGGTTGTGTTGATATCAACTTTTGCATAACTTCAATAAACTACAATATCTGAGAAGCATCTGGCATAAATGCTAAGTGTTATTGTTAGGCTCATATAACCAGTGAAGTTAAACAGATTCAGTTAGCAAGAATAAAGAGTGGTGAAAATTTTGTAGAGTATAGACATTTAGAATCTTGTGTAAGCTAAATGCTGATAGTTTGTTTACTTTCACCCAATCGTATTACATTTCGGAGAAAATCTATGGATTCATAAAAAAAAAATTAAAAACAAAATAAAAAGAATAAAATAAAAAAAAATTCTTTGACCAGAAAATGTTTATCAACCACACAGACACAGACAGACATCATGTGACACGCAAATCTCAGGGTTTTATCATATTACATTCCGTATAATACCTATATATATAATTATTTGTATTAAATAAAGCCATTCCAAGTGTTTTGTGAATATAATTACTCTTCAAAATATCCACGGGTGTACTGCCGGTCTGTAGTGTACAACGGGCATAATATTTCGGCTATCATACATGTCGCCATCATCAGGTGAACTGACGGACTGAGCTCCTGGATACGCGCCGGTACAGAGGTCCGCACGCTACGGCTGCTCGAAGGGAACTGGGTTCTAGCCCGGTAGCGGGCGATTTAAATACCCTCGGCCCGCGGAGTGACCCCTCCGCGGTCCGCGCCCCGCGCCGCGGCCGCGCAGTGGTAATCAGTTAGATTTGTAGTTTTATAAGTTTTTGCAAACATTTTGGACCAAAATAATAATCTAAATAATAAAAAATTAATTAATAATAGTGTCTGAAAGCCTTTTAGGAAAAATTTTTTAGGTAGTGACAGGTTCCGAACCACCTACCTTTAGCGTCATAGTCCAACGCCTTGCCCACTACGATACGGCTATCAATCGAAAGGTAAGTTCTTTAATCTCATACTATTGATTGTCGTTGTTAACTGATGCTAATATGGCATTTGTAGACACTACATTATCATTTATCGTGTCTTTTTGTTAATTCTTCAGTGCGCCATTGCTTTGAAATGACAACGTGTAAGTTACAATAAGAAAATCATCAAATACGCAACGCAAGATGGCGTATGCCACAGAGAGTTCTGGGGGAGGAATGTCACGTGACATCTGCGAACGGCTGGTTTTCGTTAATTCAATGGAGGGTGTCAAAACTCCGTTATGTTTGCAAATATCTCTCAAACGATACGAGATATGAAAAAAACATAAGGGAACAAAGCTGTAAGGAATTGTCTCCTCTACAAATTCGTTTATTCAATTTTCGCGTCAGAGGAACGGTATATTTGTAATTACAATTATATTACAAACGGCTTTTTTTGGTATTACTATCGTATTTTTTGTCCGAAAAATTTGAGAAAGGGAGGTTCTGGTCTCTGGTGGCCTACAATCATGTCTGTAAAATGTGGTGCTGATCGGTTGAACGGTTCGTCTTAAAAACAGGGAACACGTTACGGACAGACAGACAGACAGACATCCCAAAATCGCCGTTATTTTTGCAAATATCTTTGAAACGCTACGAGATATGAAAAAAAACAACATAACAGATCAAAGTTGTAGAGAATTTTCTCCTCTACAAATTAGGTTATTCAATTTTCGTGTCAGATGAATAGTTAAGCCGTTATTTTCATTTAAATTTCGACCTGTCATAAGACGATCGCAAAGGCCCACTTTTAGTGTTACTACCGTAATCTAAAGCGGGCCAATTGTTAATATCATTATAAGTTGACGATCGACAAACACATGATCGTCAATAGCCATTTCTTCTTAAGAATCTTTGAAACACATCGACTGTAATAGTAAACAAAATACAACATGGGCCAATTACGACCTTGAGTGGTATGTTATACCAAATAATGATACATTCAACTTGAAATATACATCAGTAACATTAGCGAGTTGAAATGGAGTATATTCCGTTCTTTAACTAAAAACAAATTATTAGTTAAAAATTTCAAAACAATTTTATCTTTGTGTCACGAGCTACACTTTCCCGAACCAAAGTTTGGTTTCAGACATTGACCTGCTTGCAAAACACAGTCATAAATATCAATAGTTTAACACTTTGAGTGCCAGCCATATATGCGAATTGACTTCCCCCAGTGCCAGCCCATTTTCTTAGTCTCCTTCCCACAGTGCCGGTCATTTTTACAGTATTTCGTCCTGTTGGTACATATTCAGGAATAATCATTAATATATTTTTCTTGGTCAGGAAAAAACCTTATTATTTCCTCTTCAAATACTTGCCCCGTACATTTCCCTGCTTTGTAAACCTTCATCACAACAATCAAAACAAGAAACGATGTTTTCGGGTAGGTAAAAATTGTTTTTTCGTATTGTAAACTATTTATTAATAAACATGGCAATGTTTATGTGATTACATGCAAATATCATGAATATTAAACATCAGCAAACGGCTTTTAGTGCAAATAGTTCTTTTTTGAGTGGTATAGCTGGAAGCAGGGGTGGACACAAAACCCCACTTTGCATACTGCACACTGGAATGAAGTATCCTTCCTTCTGGCGACTCCTGCTTCTTTCTTGACCCTCTCTGAGCACACTCTACAAGTCTTTTGAGCCTTCTTCTTCCCTGGTGGAACGGGTATTCTTTCCAGGAAATGTGTTCCATCCAGTCGTGAAACTGCAGCACCACTTGTACCATGCTGAAAGTCGGCGGCACGTGGTGATGACAAGTGTTTGCATACCGCAGTAATAAACTGGCTGGTAGAAATGTTTTTTCTTTGTCATCTGAGTGTCTCGGCGTCGCTCAAAGGCCTACTGCTTGACATGTTGCGTCTAACGCTAGCCCTGATGTCTCACAGTCAAATGACACAAACCCTTGTTTCGTAAAGTGAACAGTTTTGTGGCGCCTCCTAGTGGCAGAGATGTCTACTACAAGGGTTTGCCTCCCATCTGATAACTGCCGTACTGATAATGATGCGCGCGAAAGCTAGAATTCGTTTGAGAACAGCCGTCCGTAATATTACGGGCGCGGCAATCTTCGAACAAACGACAGAAATGTAATATTACGGGCATGGCATTCTAAGTGTTAAATGTATTACTACAGGGATCAAACCCTACCGTTTCTGCTGCACCAGGACGTGGTGAATGGTTCATAAAAAAGCTTTTTGTTGTTGTGTTCAGACCAAAAGCCTGGTTTGATGCAGCTCTCCATTCCACACTATCCTGCGCACAGAGTGGCCTAGCTTGTGCGGAGCCCTGTGCAAAAGCCGGCCGCGGTGGCCGAGGAGGCTGAGGCGCTTCAGTCACGGTCTGCACGGCCACTACGGTCGGGGGTTCGAATCCCCCCTCGGGCATGGATATTTGTGCCGTCCTAGTTCGTAAGTAGTTCATAAGTAGTTTGTAAGTTTAGGGACTGATAACCCCGTAGTTAAGTCCCACAAGCTTTACAAACATTTGAACCTGTGCAAAACTTCCGCGCGTGGCTGTCTCGCATCCTCCCCTCCCCGTCCCACTCAAGTGGAGGTTGTATGACTTCGTTACGTTCTACAGAATTCTGTTTCATCATTGACATACTACATATGTATCAAAAGATTTACTACAGCAGACCTACTGTGAGAGACGTTGCCTAATTCGACGCTCTCTCATTTTTTATATTGCTTATTTTTAATAATTGCTGCGGAGATGTAGGGACGTGCAGTAAGATTTAGTTTTAGTCTGGTGTATATTTCGGAAGACAGGTGGAAAAATAACGTTCCCGGCGATGTAACGGAAACAGGCGGTCAGAAAGCAGAGGCCCTGGCTGACCGTGGCAGATGGTACTGAGAACACAGTGGCTGAGGTCGAAGGCCGCCACCCAGCGATGAATGGACAGCCGACGCGGCACCACTTTGGTGGAAGAGGAGAACAGTTAGTCGCGTCGTTCGCCACCCAAACAGCAAGCCTCTTTCCAAGTAATAAGAAGTAGATGTTGAGCGAGAGGGAGATAGCGACGGTCTTCGTTAGCGTGAGAAACAAGTACAGCTTACAGTTTGGCGCCAGAAATGATTTGTGGAAAACGTGTATTCCTACTCCGTGATCCCGCCAAGCCATGCTTGTGGGATTTCATTTGGCACAACTAGGCACCAGCTTCACAATTGGCCACTGGAAATGTGGAGGGAGCAATTCCGAAGCGCCTAGCAAGCTCGTGTAAATTTTAAGTTGGTAGATTCTGATCTCTACCTTCAGGTTGGACAGTCGCGCTTGTGGAAGATGCTGATCTCTACCTTCGAGTGAGACAGACCTGCTTGTGTGGATTCTGACCTCCACCTTCAGGTGAGACAGACGTGCTTGTGTGGATCCTGACCACCTTCAGGTGAGACAGACGTGTTTGTGTGGATTCTGACCTCCACTTCAGGTGAGACAGACGTGTTTGTGTGGATTCTGACCTCCACTTCAGGTGAGACAGACGTGTTTGTCTGGATTCTGACCTCCACCTTCAGGTGAGACAGACGTGCTTGTGTGGATTCTGACCTCCACCTTCAGGTGAGACAGACGTGCTTGTATGGATTCTGACCTCCACCTTCAGGTGAGACAGACGTGCTTGTGTGGATTCTGACCTCCACCTTTGGGTGTGACAGACGTGCTTGTGTGGTTTCCGAAGTTTCATTTGGTCTCCGAATTGGGAGCCAAGGCGTGAGAAGATAACTACGGTTCTCACTCGCAAGTGTAGATCAGAGTCTGCGTCTATTTTTTTTTTTATTCAGAGCCTGATTTCATTAAATTGCATCGACAATTACTATATTTTCTCTTGCAAGGCTGGTTCAGCACTTGAACACTCGCTAACAACTGTTGTGCAATAAGACCACATCTGACCACATTTGACAAACTGCCCACCGTGGACGTAAATTCAAATGTTCAAATGTTTGTTAAGCTTATGGGACTTAACAGCGGAGTCATCAGTCCCTAAACTTACAAATTACATCTAAAATAGCTTATACTAAAGATAACACAAACATCAATGCCCGAGGAAGGATTCGAACCTCCGACAGGAAACGGCCTCACGCATCGGAGCATAGCTCCTCAATGCGTTCGGCCACTCCGCCGCGGTCCGTGGACGTAACCATCGCTCGTAGTTACTCGTTTGAGAATTGCACATGGTGATAACATCTCATAAACTCAAGCAGGATAGCTCGGTATATCACTAGATTTCTCAAAGACCTTTTCACTGTTGACTTTTTCAATAAACTGACCCAGATTAATTGCAGTCCTCTTATCGTATATATGTTAAAGAAAAAAGAGGAATTACTCATTGACGATGATTATTAACGCATTGTATATAAATAGAATTTTTTCAACACTGTTTGCAGCAAATATTGAACAGAGAAGTCCCTGAATCCACTTCCTGCCATTATGGCATCGATGGTCCCCATGAATGACATGAGGAGGTGAAAACCTCCAAGCTATGTTGACGAGCTGAGGATTCTGGTGGCTCTCCACAATGACTTTTCGTCAAAAAAAAAAAAAAAAAAAAAAAAAAAAAAAAAAAAAAAAAAAAAAAAAAAAAAAAAAAAACCACCCTTCGCGAGTTATAAGCCAAAACCAGAAAAAAGTCCAAAAATTTCGAGTTTTTTTGGCTCTTAAAAGTTAAGGTAAAGGATTTCGAAGCTGCAAACTTGGTTTGATACTACTCTAATATGTACTAACAACATACCAAAAGTTCAGCTTCCTGCAATTTTTTTTGGACCTAAGGCCATTTTTTTTTGTCTACGACGACTGGCCTATTATGCAGCTGACACCCCGGCTGTGAAGCGAATCGCCTGCTACTCGCGTTACACAGAGTCACCCCGCGTCCACACATTGGTACCAACGCTGGCGCCAACATTGGCCAATATTTTTGAGACAGCGTCCACACATTGGAGCCAACATTCAGTTGAATTCGTCGAGAGCCAACAAAACATATCTGACGCTCAAATCGCGGTCAATGCGTTAACGCTTTCGAGTGTGAATAATTACATCTTTTCATTGTAAACCAAAATGGGAAACATACTTCCTACCAAACATTAATTACGGTAGTAAATCATTAATTTTTAAAATATGCTAAAAGTAAACGATACATTATTAAAACGTGGACCTGCTACTTTAAATGATTTAAATAAAAAGAAAGATGTTTTGGAGGGATGCTATTCTTGTGGTATTACGCTTCGATTTATTGCTGAAGGAGACAGTTTTAGAAGCCTCCACTTATCCTTTTAAAATAACCATGTAATTGATATCACTGGTAGTGCTTGAAGTTTGCAAAACAATATTTAAAACTTGACAGGAAATATTAAGTACTGTACTGTTAATATAATATTAAATTCATTAATAGAGTGTGTCGAAAGTCTAAAACGTTTTTAATTTCACAGTTCATTTCTAAGTTTTGCTGTGGCATTTCGTTTTTTGAGGTTTCTTTCACAAATCACTTTCTGATACAGTTCTAATATTTACAAAGACATTTCGAAACTTTAAAACGGCGACGAAGAACGAACGAAGAAAGAAACAGTTTCGAGATGAGCAGACGACAAAGACAGAATGAAACGTTGGCGCCAATGTGTGTACGACGTACCCATATTGGCCCAACGTCCTTTGATGTTTGGTCGAAATACCGACAAGCAACGGAGCCATACCAACGTTGGCGCCAACGTTGGTTCCAACGCTATTTCACCGATCCACACATTGGACGAACACTGTTGGCGCCAACGTTGGGTCCAATGTGTGGATCCGGCCTCAAATGGGTGCTTGCACACGAGCGCGCGTGAGCCCAACAGGTGTCTCTTGGCGTCCTTCGTTAGTATATGTTTTTCAGCTGGCGGAGAGTAGTCGCGCCGAACAAAAATGGAGAAATTGGTTTCTGTATTTGATGTGGAACAATTTATAAGTGAAATTCAGACACGAGCAGCACTATGGGATTCCTCCAGCAGATTATACAAATAAAAACAAGAAAACTGAGGCATAGAAGGACGTGTGCAGGTCGTACAACCCCAACTATGACGTGCTGCCTCACGAAGATGATAGGTAAGAATATCATTTGCGTAGCTTACATAATTTGTTTAAAATAGTATGATTGTGATTTCTTATATGCAGATTATTCAGTGTTTTATAAATAGAAAAACACATAAACTTTGTGAGTTTTTATTTACACTTTTTGTGTTTTTATTTACAATGCATAAAATAATCTGCCATGGAACACGCAGTTAGTTAAATTAGTTTGATGCTTTCTTCCATCTTCTTGTTAGAACAGTTTCATATGAGTGTTTTTTATTTCGTAAAATAGGTAAAATAGTGCTGTGCAGTGCTTCATTTCGGCCGGAACACACAGGAAATGCTTTCCGGCACATACCGATATTTTTATTCATTATATTAAAATAAAGGAAGAAGTTAGCACCTGAGAATTAAAACAGTACTTGTCTTGTTGTAGTTTCGTAGGCTTTCCCGGCGTAATAGTTCTTCATAGTTTCTTCGGGTTTGCTGCCGGATTTTGAAGTCAAACTGACCAAATATTTGGGCGGAACACCTGTCCGCCATCCTCAGGGGAACTGCTGCTGCTGGACTCGCCGACAACTGATGCCGAGGGCATGGAACGCCGTCCTATATAGGCCTGCGAGTGATGAAGGCGCATGCGCGGCCTGCCACAGGTACTGCACACAGACAGGTCTTGCGGCGCCGCTGGTGGCGGAAAGGCGGTGCTCTCGATATATCGCAGTCATGGGTTGTCTTCCAGCAATCTGGTGGGTTGCATAAAAGATCGATGTTTTTTCATATTTGATAAAACCGGGTTCCACGCCCTGCTAAGCGGAAAACCCTTGTCTCTATTAATTAAATTTTCTGACAGCCTGATTTCAATGGACTCTTTATAAACATTGTCCCAAAAACCGGACGTGCTGGCCACAATACGAGTATCATCGAACAACATCCTATGTTCCTCGTTTAGACAATGTTCCGCAACTGCTGATTTTTCGGGCTGTAGAAGCCTGATGTGACGGCGATGTTCTACACAACTGTCATGAACAGTGCGGATCGACCTGCCAATGTACGCCTTCCCACACTCACATGGAATCCTGTACACACCCTGTTTTTTAAGGACGACTTGGGCCTTAATAATATATAATAAAATACATATATAAATGTAATGCACTTTGCTGAGTTCATGTTTTGTGTGGAATCTATGTTCTGACACAAAAATATTATTACCTCAACGAAAAGCAGAACAAAAGAGTAAAACAAAGTTTATTGAAAGAATATGGAAGTAACGTGGTGCGCCTTTTAAGATAGATAGCGTGATGCAATGCTGCCCATTTGCTTCTTAAACCTTTACTGATAAACACTACATATCAATAATTGTAAATATATGGCTTATAATATCATTATTATAGTACTGAAATTTATCGGCTTTTTATCTGTAAGGGATATTCAAATTGTAATTAAGGCGTTTGATTCTCCCAAGTCTCCTGAATCCATTCATATAATTATATTTGCCGAATGATCATTCCCTGATTTTATATGGATTTTTAGAATAATGTATGTGGCTATATTGTATTTTATTTGCAATCTGGAATAGGCGCCCTCGCTATTCCAAGAGCGCCGTTTCCAGTTTCCGAGCACATTAGGGAAACCCTGTATATCTGTATCCCATTCACTAGGTCCGGCCGGCTGGGGTACACAACAGCTTGACAAAACCCACCTTTCACATGGAAACAATCAGCTTCCTCCCGTATCTGTAATGTCACTTCTGTATGTACGCCAAAACCAAGTTCTTTTTGCTAGACTGATTCGACGCGCCAATTTACTAAAGTCCACATAGAAAATTAAGAAAGCTACAAAACGACCAGACCTTCTAACGATTGACAACATCGCACGTTTTTCGCACACCATTCGTTACTATAGATAAACGTTCGTAATACTACCAAATACACCGTTAAAAATCAAGGACACAAAGAACAGTTTAACAGGAAAGTCCTATCTATACATCGAGTTCTTTCTTTTATCAAGTCATTCAGAGCTTCAGTGCGGAACATTCTAACCCAAATCGATCTAATACAATACCGAAACACTGCAGAAATGACACCATTCATACCGTAAACACTACTAACATACGAGTTGTAGCCTTCGAAGGTAATTATTCAAATCAGTTCCTGGAAAATGCTGGTCTCTAGCAATCAAAGTTAAGTAAGTTACAAAAACGAACAGAGTTTCTAATGACCATTCACATCATACTTTCATCACAACAGTAAATAAACGATTCCATACAACTAACAACCACATCATATAACAAGAACCGTGCACAATTTCTTTTGAAGTAACGGACATTTAAGTACCCAACGTAAAAGATCGTAGTCCACCAACACATTTAACAGACAAAGCTTCGATTCATTAGAATAATTTTAACTTTCTTTTCAACCAAATGACCATACTTCGAATTTAATTTCTTTGGAGCCCAACGTAACAGAGCAACATCAGTCGTAGTAAACGGGACTTGATTCTGTTATTTTAGAGTAATTATAGCCATTTTTACAAAATTTCAGGCCCAACGAGCCTAATATATCCCTCGTAAGAGGTCGTGACGACAACCAAGCTCAAATAAACGATTGAATTATCCTCGCAGTCATTCTTAACTTACAATACATGAATATATCTATAAACATGATGTAAACAAGTTACCACAGAAATCCCATCTACTAGCTCCCGATACCAGTCATTCCCACTTCGACAGGGCTTACAGTAATCTCAATGCATCGTTTTCCACCCCAAATCAATCTAATACAACATCTGAATGCCGCAAGCAATTCTCTCGAGATTAACCGTACGTACAACCTCTCCACACACGCAGTCCATTGGATGCAACTAATCCACTTTAAGAAAGCTAACTATAGGGGCTTATTGAACTCGATGCTTCTCGACCAAAGAACAATAATTTACACTAAAATCATCACAGGTACGTGTCCGAGTTGTTTTCACCCGCATTTTAAACACCACTAACAGACAAAATACATGCAACACCATCCTACTAACACACAACCATACTACTAAGTATCAACATGCATTTTTCACAAATGTGGAACACTTGTATGTTGCAACGAACCGTATGACTAACCAGTTCGAGCTCGGTATATCGCAGTGTAGGTCACTGACTTAAGAATCTCCGCACCAGATTCCAAATAAACGAGAGCTAATTTTCTGAAGTTAAAAGATCATCAACAATTCGACAAATTAGCAAATGCAAAGTAAAATAGAATAATGTTGGTTCTATCAACAGATATAAGAACAAAAAACGATCGAATTGTCACAGCTAATCCATCGCTCTTAATGCACCAACAACACAATTAAGACCATCTCTGAACTAGCCTCTAAAATTCTTAAGACATTCGCAATCATAGCCAGACAGCGGCGCACAACCGTATTACCGACAAGTACTGCAACATTTCTACGTATAATTTGCTTGTAGTTGACACAGAAACGAGGTTTTTACCATAGTAGTTTACAACAGTCATTGTAACTTTCATGATGGAAATATAGTTAACAATAAACTAGAATGAAACTTTCACTCTGCAGCGGATTGTGCGCTGATATGAAACTTCCTGGCAGATTAAAATTGTGTGCCGGAAACTTTCTGGAAGTTTCAACAATAAACTATTTTATACACAAACACACACACACACACACACACACACATACTCAAGCAATTGGGTGAGCGCTAATTTGCGATGTATCTATTACAGAAACTAAACATAGTTTTTAGAAAATCCATAAGATGAAGGAAGAAATTTCTACACGATGAATCGATGCAAGATAAGTTAAACTCAATTCCTAACACCAATATATCGCACAACATCGATTTAAACGAACGCTTGCTTAGTTGTAGACTAGAACAGTACAGAATTATATCTCCAATAGCTGACCAAGAAACAGATACTCCGCCGTTCGAGGTACTGCACTTCTGACGCATAACCTGTCTTCCTGTATTTTCTCCTAGCTCCACAGACCAGAAAAAGCGAAACGTTCTACTCGAAAAGCTATAAGACCTTACAACAAACAGCTGCTGCAGATGCAAACTATTACATATTTTAAGTAATCACATCGACATTTAAGTGCTGTTCATCACCCATCTCCCTACAGAAGCAGTAACAGATATCTTATGATTTACAGCGGACACCTCGTAATAGCGGTCTACATATGCCACAGAAGAGTAAAGGCTCATCCCACAGAAGGAAGAATCCTATAATGCTTATACCTCGCTTCCCACATCACGGAAAAGATACTGTGCTATGGCAGCTTACAACACATTATACCTAACTCTAACCCTTTTTAGGACAAAGTGACCCACAAATCGGTGAATTTCACGTGAAAACAATAGGATTACAACACAACAGACCCAAATATAACCCTTTTTGGAATAAAACGAGCCTCAGATAGGAGAAATTCACATCAAAACTACAGGAGCCTTTTCCTAGTAAGACACCTAGATGTTATTTTCTTTTTAATTTTTTTTTTAAATCTATGGGCCTTAATTGCTTGGTTATTAGTCCCTAGCTTACAAACTACTTAAACTAAGTTAAACTAAACTAAAGGAAACACACACACACACACACACACACACACACACACACACACACACTTATGCCCAAGGGAGGACTCGAACCCCCGACGGCGAACGGCCGCGTGCACTGAGGCACGGCGCCCCAGTACACACGGCTATTCTGCCGCGGCGAGATGTTATTCGAAATATGCCTTTCGCGTGTTCTTTGTTTACAAAGAACCATATAAAATCAAAACCAGCACGTTATTGTACGACTCTTCTAACTGTAACCACATCTTTTTGTACCCACTAGTAACCCACAAGCCCTGAAAAATCTCGATACATCCTACATGACAAGTTCTAAGTATTTACAGCTATTAGATGACAATCTCAAACTTTCAAACACAAGTGCACCTCTCGTGGTTCAAGTAACCAATGCACTGAACTATTACTCATTTACAATACACTGCAATATGAGGATGCGAGATGAGGAGGAGGATTCGCAGATGTCAAAATGCAGCCCAGTACTAACCAAATACTGACAGTCTGTATGTGTTCTAGTAATCCTGTCACACAACAGAGCCAGTACCATACGTCTTATGTTCTCAGTAAACAACAAATAAGGATTGTCTGTATAATTTATACGCGCGAAAGTAAAGCTTAGATGAGCGTTCCATCTAGATTGTTTATACATCACCTTCTGCACTGCGGAAAATGTACAAAGCTACGATAAGTTACAAAACAAAAGTTCCATTTCTATCCCTTTTTAAGGTAAATAGATCCACAGATCAAAGAAATACAATCACATCGTTCGAAATCTTTCCTAGTAAGATACCAGTATGTGTTTCGAATTATGCTTTTGTGCAATAGCTTAACTGTAGCTTACCCATCGAGCCTCTGAAAGTTAGATCAAGGTATTGAGGAAGAAACGAAGCTGATAAAAATAGAATATAAAAGCCTCTAGTTAGAGCCAGATACTGTACCAACTATAGAATCGAACCAATCATCGACTATCTTTTTCAGAGAGAAGACGATGAAAACGTTAAAGATCACACAACATACCTAGAACCCAATAAAAACACACAACGAAGAGACAGAACACTGTCATATGTATTCAACTCTTATTACATACATCACGTGTACCACTAGCACCTTATAGAATTTATCCTTAGTATCAATAGTCTACAGTATTACCAATCATCCACACCAAGTCAGTTTAACATGGTAGACTAAAAACTATTACTTATGTTAGGTAATCGTATCAACGACTACAGTTGCATCATAGCATATCGACAGCACTGCAGAAGTAGTATGGGGTATCTTACAAAGCCAGCAGACAACTGTTAAGGGTCATCTGCACTTACCACTGAAAAACTTAAAGTGTCTGTCAACAGAAGAAGATTCTTAGGATGTTTATAATCGCATCCAAATGTTCAAATGTTTGTAGAACTTATGGGACTTAACTACCGGGTCATCAGGCCCTAAGCTTGCAAACTACTTATGAACTAGCTAAGACTAAGGACGGCACAAATATCCATGCCCGAGGGGGGATTCGAACCCCCGACCGTAGTGGTCGTGCAGACCGTGACTGGAGCGCTTCAGTCCCCTCGGCCACCGCGGCCGGCAATCGCATCCATCAACAAGAAAATCATTCAGAGGTATGACAATCTTTCAATGCAACTGACAAACCTCTATCTCTTTTCAGGGTAAATTAAGCCACTGATGGCAAATTTCACATCACAACCAGCGGATTCTGTCCCAGAAAGACTCCAGGATGGTCCCACAATGATACTTTTGAGTGATATTTCTGGGCGAAGAACTAAATAACACGAATATCCACAAGAAAAGGTTCAACGCATTCTTCGATTCTAGATGTATTCCTCGAGGACGTTGGTGTAGAGGAATATTGATGAGATGTCAAAGTGCGGCTACATACATATCACTGTTAATTACTCGTATAGTGCCTCGCTGCGGAGTGCGCGGTTACTCGCCGTCGGAGGTTCGAGTCCTCCATGGGGCATGGGTGTATGTGTTTGTCATTAGTTTAGTTTACCTTAGTTTCAGTAGTTTGTAAAGCTAGGGACTGATGACCACGCAGTGTGGTCCGATAGATTTACAAACAAACACACTCCTATAGGCACTGTGCCCGCCACTGCCACTGCTGCTTCCTCCACTTGCCGCCGCCGGAGTTTCTTGGTGCTGTCACAGACAAATATATACAGACGGGAAACCTCTGTAAGGGCCCGGTCCTACGCTCAGGGGTGCAGGGATCGGCCTCGAGCATCATAGCATAGCGCTTCAATCTACATCTACATAGATACTCTGCAAATCACATTCAAGTGCCTGGCAGAGGGTTCATTGACCACTTTCATAACTTTTCTCTACCGTTGCATTCTCTAATAGCGCGCGGGAAGAAAGAACACCTAAATCGATCCGTTTTAGATCTGATTTCTCTTATTTTATTGGGATGGTCACGTCTCCCTAAGTAGTTGGGTGAGAACTAAAAGTCGGTGATTGAAACTTCGCAAACAGATCACACCGCAATGAATAACGTCTTTCTTTTAATGATTTCCACCGCAATTCGTGCAACATTTCCGTGACGCTTCCCCCCCCCCCCCGTAACGTTATAGAACAAAACGAGCTGCCCTTCTCTGAACCTTCTCAATGTCTTCCGCCAATCCCACCTGGTGAGGGTCCCACAAGGGGCAACAGTACTCCACGAGAGGACGCACAAGTGTGATGTAGCCAGTCTCTTTAGTGGAGCTGGTGCATCTTCGAAGCGTTCTGACGATGAAACGTAACCTTTGGTTCGCCTTCCCCACAATATTTTCTATGTGTTCTCTCCAGTCAAAGTTGTTCGTAATTGTAACTCCTAGGTATTTGGTAGAAGCTACGACCTTAAGGTTTGACTGATTTATTGCGTAATTGAAGTTCAGCGGATTTCTTTTAGTGGTCATGTGTATTACTTCTCACTTTTCTTTATTTAGTTTCTTTTTTTTTATGGGACTTAAATACGGGGTCATCAGTCCCTAATCTTACAAACTACTTATGAACTAGCTAAGACTAAGGACGGCACAAATATCCATGTCCGAGGGGGGATTCGAACCCCCGACCGTAGTGGCCGTGCAGACAGTGACTGGAGCGCCTCAGTCCCCTCGGCCACCGCGGCCGGCACTTGGCCACTCCGCCGCGGCCTGCCGCTGCAGCCGCCGCCTTCGGCGCGACCACCGACACCTTGCGTCTGCCCGTGTCGGCACCTTCGCTGTTTTCTTTAGTGTTTCTGTCCGCCTCTGTTAGTGTAGTGAACGGCGAGGTGGGTTGCCACGCAGGGGGTTCGGGTTCGATTCCTGGTCCGATCGCAGATTTTTTCCGCTCGGGGTGTGGGTGTTTCGTCGTCGTCATCATCATAGACACGCAAGTCGCTGGCGTGGCGTCAGCTTAAAAGACCTGCACCCGGCAGGCTGAAGACGACCCCAGTTGGTGTCTAACAGCCATAAATGCCACACAAAATCATCATTGTCTGAGTTTCTTCGTGTGTGTTGTTCATCTGTGCCTGTCCCAGTATGTCCCTTTCGACTATGTCCGTCTCGTCTAGCGTCATGTTCACTGCCCCACTATCCCCTCTCTTCTCATCCTTACTGCCCCAGCACCAACTGCCCCTGCCCCTACTCCAGACCGCGCCCCCGCCACTGCTACCCCTTCCACTGACTTCTTGGATACCTTTCCCCCACTTCCTGGTCCCCAGGGTGTGGATGCCACAGTCCGCACCTGGTAGGCCACTCTCGATTCACCCATCCCCCTGACCCCAGAGGATGCTGTCCACAGAGCAGCCTCTGTGTCACCTTCACTTCAACTCCATCCTTACTTCCATCTCCCAGACCACCCAGAAAAAAAATCCGAAAGAGCCACCTGAAATTCTGCCCCCTCCGCCACCACTAAGAAAACCCCAACCCCCTCGCGACTGGCCCACCTGCCCTCATGGAAGCTCTGCTCCTCTCCTCCCCAGCTCAGCCCCTGCTTCCCCAGCCCCTCTACCCCCTCTCCCCCTGCTCACCCTACCTTCGTCCTCTCCCTGACCACAAATTCCTCGACTCCTGTGCCCTCACCCTCCTCTGCCAATATGCTCCAATCTCCTAAATCATAGCCTGGAGAGACTTGGTCCTCCTTAAATCCATAGATGCCGACCTCCACTCACTCCTCCTCCACAATATCCCTGTGTTCAGTTCAGCCCCCATGCCTCCTTCACCCCTCTTCCCCATCCCATCTCACGCTGCCAAACCTCTCCTCCACCACCCTCCCACACTCACCACCGTGATGACCAAACTCATCCCGGGGATCACAGAGGTTGAGGTGCTGGTCCAACTGTGGCAGAAGCCCCACCTTAACCTCAGCTCCACTCGTCGTATTAACAATGCAAGGGGCCCTTCCTGCCTGATGTGAGTCTTAACAGAACACACGCCTTCCATCAACCACCTCCTCCACAACAGAGCACTCATCTACAACCGTCTTCACCCTGTAGAGCCCTCAAGACCTCACTCCCAATCATACCACTGTACCTGTTGCCTCACCTACAATGATCATCTCTCCGAAAACTGCCGCCTCCCTCCCTCCCCATTGCCATGGTCCCCATTTCCAAACCTCCTGTCCCAACCTTGCCACCCCCCTCCTCCTCCTGTAAAACCTACAGCAGTGCTCACCCCACGTATTCCGACCGCCTCCCGCCTCTTGTCAAGGAAGAATTCACTGTCCCCATCCGTTCCACCAATCAAGCTATCCCTGTGAAAATCCCACAGTGGAGGACATCATTGGATTCCTCACCATTGTCCCATAAGGCGGCGAAATGGTCGGTCTTACTGGAATCGTCAGGGACGGTTTGGTTATGGTGTAGGAGGTGATAGGTGGGGGTGGGTTTAGAACCAATAAGGTACTGGAAGGCGTTCCATTACCAAGAGGAATCGATGGAGATGTGGGCAAACTGTTTGACGCCAGTCCTCGCTTTTTGGCAGTCAGAAGGCTGCGCATGTGTCACTGTAGTTGCTAGTGATGTAGTAGTGTATCCAGGTAAGGGGTGTGGAGAAAGGAGCGGTGGAGGCGGAGGAATTTCCAGAGGAGAAGGACTGCCTATGGAACAGTGAGGGTGTATGGATTTGGTGGGATCGTCGGATTGGACAGCAACAGACAAGGTCTATTGGAGGAAGGAGGCGGTGTGGTCGATGTTGGCAGATGAATTGAAGGGAAGGGGGTGGCTTTCGACCTGTTGGGTAAGGGACAGGCGAAAGGCGAAATCCCAGTCTGCTCAGGAATAATCGTGGATAATGCGAGGAGGTGAGGTCAGGTGGAGATTATTGGAGCGACAGACATTTGAGGTAAAGGTAATAAAGAACCGAGTCGTGGTCAGTGCCAATAGGACTTTGCAGGCGGTTGTGGGGGCGGGCTCAAGAATGTTGGGGGCAGAACTAGGGGCGGTCAACTGTCCTTAAGCTGTTGTTGTTGATGAGATTTCAAAATTAATTTGATATGCAAATAAACATTAATTCTGGTGGTGGGCAGGAGGCGGTGGGGGCAGCACTCGCACAAGTGGACAGTTGTGGGGGTGGCGGCAGGGGAGGACCTGGGGGCAGAGGAGACCAAGTACTCGACCGTCAGGGGTAGGGGGCCGGCACAGAGTAACATATACAGAGGAGCAGCCTCCCCTAAACCACTGTCCTACGCTCTCCTCGTAGTTCCGTAAGATGCTAGCAGGTGTCAGGCGCATCGCTGGCTTAGGGTGCCTCTCGCACGTCAGAGGGTAGCGTGGAGGGGAGGCTAAGGGGAGAGCTCGTGCCGCTTGACACGAGGCCACGGCCGTGTCCAGCTTGCTGGTGTTTGAGGGGAGGTGGTGGTGGGGGCAGCCGCTACCTGCCGCCTGCTCTGGGCAGTTTAAAGAGCTGCTTCTGACCGCAGCGCCATCATGGGACATCTTACAGAACTACTGGAAACCCTCCGTCCCCGCAGCCCTGAGCATAGGACCGGGCCCTTACGGAGGTTTCCCATCTGTATATATTTGTCTGTGGGGCCGGGCAAGTGTTCGAGGATGGAGGGGTGGTGGGAGATAACGGTACCTCATGCAATTCATTGTGTGTACCATGGTGTGATATGCCCTTTACAATGCTGTCATCTGCAATATATAGCGACTTTGTTGACATCATCTGGGTTGAAGAGGGCAGCAGTAAATGTTGAAATATTTGTAAATTTATGTGACATAACTATGATGGTTATTAGTCAAATGTTCAAATGTTTGTTAAGCTCATGGGACTTAACTACGGGGTCATTAGTCCCTAAACTTACAAACTACTTATCAACTAGCTTATCCTAAGGACGGAACAAATATCCATGCCCGAGGGGGGATTCGAACCCCCGACCGTAGTGGCCGTGAAGACCGTGACTGAAGCGCCTCAGTCCCCTCGGCCACCGCGGCCGGCGGTTATTAGTCCCTAGGATTACAAACTACTTAAATTAACCTAAGAGCAACAGCCAAACCCATGCCAGAGGGAGGACTCGAACATCCAACAGGGAGCAACGACGCACTTCATAGCAAGGTGCCTTAGAGCGCTCGACAATTTTACCGCGACATCAACAGTAAATTCGTATGGTTACGCCATAGCACGTAAAAATGTCAACGTGTGCGGTGAGTAATGTCGATTTAATTCTGTAGCTTAAACATTAGTACTAAAAGTGGCATTCTGTGGTGATTACGAAATTTCCCGTAATTTGCGGATGGTGATAAGAATTAAACCTGAATTAATAGTACAGAATATTCCAATATTTGTTTCCAGAGGATCTGACGCGTGTGAAATACTGTAATCACACCCTGTCGCAAATAAAGATGGCCTACATTTTAAGGTTTCTGTATTCAGACAGATCATTAAATTTTACAGTAGCTGTATTCGTCTTAATCCGATCTAATCTACGCGGCATTTTTTTTAAAGGAGTTTATTTGTGCACTCGGTTTGATACGCCTACTCGTTCAGGAAATTTCAGTTAATTCCTAAATTTGCATAAAATACTGCTCGGATGTTGAGGCGTTGCGTGCGGTGACAAATGTAGCGGAGCTACCGGTCGAGACG
Organism: Locusta migratoria; assembly: GCA_026315105.1. Taxonomy (NCBI): domain Eukaryota; kingdom Metazoa; phylum Arthropoda; class Insecta; order Orthoptera; family Acrididae; genus Locusta; species Locusta migratoria. The sequence continues at coordinate 452,819,230 of CM048755.1, read as the reverse complement.
GGCTGCGGAGTGGAGGAACAGGTTGTCTGCTGGCAGTGGGATCTGCACTGCGGCTGCTGTGCTGCATGCGGGCCAGCGCAGCTGCTGCACCACTTCTCTGCCTGCGCGTTCCCGTTATGACAAGTACTCCTAACTGTACGAATAAATTATTATAGTATTATTCATAGGACGCAAGTTCAAAATGTAGAACTGTTTGTAGAACTTATGGGACTCAACTACGGGGTCATCAGTCCCTAAGCTTACAAACTACTTATGAACTAGCTAAGACTAAGGACGGCACAAATATCCATGCCCGAGGGGGGATTCGAACCCCCGACCTAGTGGCCGTGCAGACCGTGACTGGAGCGCCTCAGTCCCCTCGGCCACCGCGGCCGGCCCAGGACGCAAGTCTATGTTCGTTCCGTCTCTTCAGTTCATCTCCTCCTCCCCAACTTAGACCAACTCACATGCTGTATATTTCAACTTTCGTGGTAATCAGTTAAAAACTGTCCATGTTGATTGCAAGGTTCCCTTTCGGATGTACCATACGCTGACTTGAGATTTATAAAACACCTCTCCATGGAAACATTTATACACGAGCGAACTTTCTAATAATTATTGATATATCTGAAGCATTGAATTAAAAATTTGTGGTGCGGCTGGGAATCGAACCCGGACCTCCATGCTTACTAGGCAGACGTCTTAATCGTTAGACTACCACGCCAGTAACGATTAAAGCGCCTTGGAATAGTCTATGTACGATTTCCCTCCACAACACAAACTTTAATTCAGCTTATTTGTTCCAAAGATAATTGCCACTACTGCCAAGGCTCTCCATGCAGCGGAGTAGCACCTCAGCAATGGACATGGTGGAACAATCCTGTTACGGTGATATAAATATCAATTAATACAAATAAACAATTCCAGAGGCGGGTTTACGTCTCAAATATGTCAAAAACATTATTGATATATCTGAAGCATTGAATTAAAATTTGTGGTGTGGCCGGGAATCGAACCCGGACCTCCATGCTTACTCCCGGCCGCACCACAAATTTTAATTCAATGCTTCAGATATATCAATAATGTCTTTGACATATTTGAGACGTAAATCCGTCTCTGGAATTGTTTATTTGTATTAATTGATATTTCTAATAATTAGTAAAACTGTGTGAAAGTCTGTTGTAAGGTAACCTCTTGTTTCGATGGCGAAGTGTGAAAGATTTCTTCAAGACAGGGATAAAACTGTAGGTATATTTCGAGACCTGAACGTAAAGTACCCTCCGCAATTCATCATATGAAATGTTATGTAAACAGTGACCTTCCTCTTGCTTTCATGGTCAGTTGTGCAGAACTGAGTTTAAGATCTGAATAAAGCTGTACGTTTGTGTCTAGTGCGAAAGTACCCAACGACATTCAGACTGAGAAAACTTTTACGCAGACATTTGGAAGGTCAAGTGTGCAAAATTTCGTCAAGATCGCATTCGAATGAATTGCAAACACACATACAAATACACAAAGGGACACTGTTCCTATATATATATATAAAGATAAGATTAAATATCAGTATTGCACTTTTCGTTTTCACGTATTCTCTTTCTCTTTGGCCATGTTCCTGCACATGTAGGATCGGCCTTGTTAAATCCGGATTTCGCGTGTTAATGTTTACAGGGTGGCCGGATGCCCCTTCCTGCCGCCACCCCATGCCTCCCGGGAGGAAATGTGTACTCCAAATATCTGTGTATAGTGTTACATGTGTGAAAGTGTTACGAAATGTTTGAGAATGGTGTAACTGAGGCGGGACTCGGAGACCAGCCCGGTATTCACCTAGGGGTGTGTGGAAAACCGCCTAAAAACCACATCCAAGCTGGCCGACACTCCGACCCCCTTCGTTAATCCGCCGGGCGGATTCGAACCATGGCCGGTACGCCTCCCCGTCTCGGAAAGCAGTGCATTAGACCGCACGGCTAACCGAGCGGATTTTTCATATTCACGTTTTAATACGAGGTACGTCCAAAAAGTAAAAAATCTACAACTGTTATACTACTTTTCCACACAGCTTCCGAAATTTTGTAGGCACTTGACATAGCGTGACACAAATTTTTGTATGTCTTCTTTTTTCAGCTGTTTGTATAGTTTATGGGACTTAACTACGGGGTCATCAGTCCCTAAACTTACGAACTACTTATGAACTACTTACGAACTAGGACGGCACAAATATCCATGCCCAAGGGGGGATTCGAACCCCCGACCGTAGTGGCCGTGCTGATCGTGACTGTAGCGCCTCAGTCACCTCGGCCACCGCGGCCGGCTGTAAGTTTTCAAAATTTCATGAATTAGTGATCGTGAGTTTTTGAAACTTGCATAGCAAGGGCACTAAGTGTAAATTTACGATTGTGCTTAACCTTCTCTTCAACTGTATGAACCAGTTCTTCAGTAACCACAGACGTGCGTCCACTTCGTTCTTCATCGTGCACTTGAACACGTCCTTCGTTGTACAGTCTGCCCCATCTTCGAACCATTGAATCACTCATAGCAGATTTGCCGATGAATTTCCTTTGGTTTAACTTTCTTTGCATTTAGAAAACGAATCACAGATATGATTACACACGCGGCGACATTTTTAATTACGGCGGACATTATAAGGAAGCACTACAAGGCACACGTCGGCGGCAGCGATCTGAAAATGGCGTACATGTCTTCTCCTTGAGTCAGAGTGACTGCCGGTCATACTCGCAACTGCGATCGTAGCGCTGCCGCGGATAGAAATAGAGACGGAACTTAGTTTGTGGACGACCCTCGTATTATGATGCATGAAAGGAGTTGAAGTGTGTCTCCTTTTGTTCTTACGGCTGCAGCTCCCAACAGTTGTGTATGGCAGGTTTCCTTTCGAAGGGATAATAGGTGTCGTCGGAGTTTAGATTTTATTCGCTTTTTCAGCTGTTCCACTGGTTTTCCTTTGTCTTTTTTAACCACACCAAGGAAAAAACAAGGTCAAGCCATTTCTGAGTTTTAGAGAAACTGACGCACAGCTACTCATTGTAATATTAAAGGATATGAAGTATTATTAATGTATGAATCTTATGTACAAGATTCTATACAGAAAGTGGCCCACTAAAATGGCATCTATATTTTTAACGAGAGGCACGTGTATAGAATGTATCGCAAATGAAGAGTCCACGGCCGCGGCGGAGTGGCCAAGCGCATTGAGGCACTATGCTCCGATGTGCGAGGCCGTTCCCCGTCGGGGATTCGAATCCCTACTCGGGCATGGATGTTTATGTCGTCTTTAGTATAAGGTAGTTCATAAGTAGTTTGTAAGTTTAGGGACTGATGGCCTCGCAGTTAAGTTCCTTAATATTCACAAATATTTGAACATTTGAAGAGTCCACGAAGAAAAAAAGAGGGAAGTCACTTTCTAAACATTTTTGGAAGAGGACATTTAAAGACCGAATAAGAACATTCTTTACAATACGACTAAAGGTAAAACTTTTTATATCACCGGGTCTTGCGAAGTTATTTGAATGTCATTTCAAGTGCCTTGTAGTACCGACGGTTGGCCATCATAATGTACCATAAACGTATTTACTAACAAAATAGACTTATCCCGTTTTTATGTGGGCCTTCAAAAATAATTATCAGTTATAGCGTGGATTCTTCAAACCAAAACAAGAAACAAACACATGCATTACTCGGATCCTACACCGCGGTAGTCGAAGGCGAGCGTAAACGAATGAGGACTATTCAAATGTTCAAATGTAAGCTTACAAACTACTTATGAACTAACTAATACTAAGGACGGCACAAATATCCATTCCCGAGGGGGGATTCGAACCCCCGACCGTAGTGGCCGTGCAGACCGTGACTGGCGCGCCGCAGACCGCTTGGCTACCGCGGCCGGCGATGAGGACTATTCACGTACCAGTTTACAAAATTCAAATGTTTGTAAATCTATGGGACATAACTTCTTTGGTTATTAGTCTCTAGGCTTACTAACTAACCTAAGGACAACACACACACACACACACACACACACACACACACATACCCTAGGGAAGATTCGAACCTCCGACGGCGAGCATCTGCGCTCCGCAGCAAAGTACCTTTTAACACTCGGCTTCTCCACCGCGGCACCACTTTAGGGAGTGGTAAAACCACCTCCGGCATGGGTGTGTATGATGTCCTTAGGTTAGTTTAACTTAGTTCAAGTAGTTAGTAAGCTAGGGGCTAATAACCAAACAGTTAAGTCCCATAGATTTACAAACATTTGAATTTTTGCAGTGACATCAGGCCCTAGACTTACAAGATACTTTAACTTACAATAAAAACAACATGCAACCATGTAGTAGTTCTGATTTAGGTTTTCCGTGATTTCTCTAAATCACACCAAGCATATGCCCTTTCAAAGGGCACTGTCGATTTTTTCTCCATCCCTTACAAAATCAAGCCGAGTGTATGATCCGTTTGTGATGAACACAGTATCGAAGCGACATAATAATGTATAATGTTTGTAAATCTATGGGACTCAACAGGTTTGTTATTAGTCCCTAGCTTACAGACTACTTAACCTAAGGTAAACTAAACTAAGGACAACACGAACACCCATGCCCGAGGGGGGTATCGAATCTCCGACGGCGGACGGCCGCGCGCACCGCAACACGGCGCTCCAGTACGCGCGGCTAATCCGCTGAGGTCTCGAAGCGACATTAAACACTAATATTTCTTCAGAAAATAACTTGGTCACGTGATTATATACAGGCAGGCTCCGCTTAAACTGATGTGCGTTGTTACGTCTCAGTGTGATTAAATTCGCTGGCAACAGACGGTGGCGAATCCAGGATTTTGGTATTGTGTGGGGGCGCTGAACTCATAGAAATTTTGTGGCATCGTACCTCAAACTGATGTCTAAAAAAAGGTTGTTGGATATTCCGAGAAAACGCTCATATTAAGAGGTTTCCTCGGGCTCTAGGAGCGCTGCAGCCCCATAGCCCTTCCTCGCCCCCCTGGATTTGCCACTAACAACGAGAGAGATTTACCGCACCATACCAGTCTGCACGGCCACTAAGGTCGGGGGTTCGAATCCCCCCTCGGGCATGGATGTTTGTACTGTCTTTAATATAAGCTAGTTCATAAGTAGTTTGTAAGTTTAGGGACTGATGATCCCGTAGTTAAGTCCAATAAGCTCTACAAACATTTGAACAAAAAAAAAAAAGGTTCAAATGTTTGTAGAACTTATGGGACTTAACTACAGGGTCATCAGTCCCTAAGCTTACAAACTACTTATGAACTAGCTAAGACTAAGGACGGCACAAATATCCATGCCCGAGGGGGGATTCCAACCCCCGACCGTAGTGGCCGTGCAGACCGTGACTGGAGCGCCTCAGTCCCCTCGGCCACCGCGGCCGGCTTTTGAATTCCCGTATACGGGTTTTCAGACATGTTGATGACGTCATGGGTCACAGCAGACGGATGGAATCGCGTCGTAAAATATTGCTTGCGTGAACAGCTACGGTAAGATGGTGATACTGTTCATCGCTCCGCGGTGGAGGAGCCTACCGGTCTAAGGCGCCTCGCCGTAGAGGGCGTGGTTGATCGCCATCGGAGGTTCGAGTCCACCCTGGGGCATGGGTGTGTCTGTTGTCCTTAGGTTAGTGTAAGTGGTTTGTAACCGACGACTGATGACCACGCAGTTTGGTCCGATAGATTTGCAAACATTTGCTTTTTTAACTGTTCATCGTGTTGGTGCTTTAAGCATATATTTGGTACAGTGCCTCGAATAGCACGGTTATGTATTGTGACAAGCTATTGAGGTGAGCGCAGGCATTGACAGTGTAAAATCGGCCAGACAAACCTGTTTTTGGGATGAGATAGACACGTGTGCGTGTAGCCAGCCAGCCGAAAGAAGAGTGGCTGTCTTTCGTAATGAAGGCAAATGACCTGGGCCCAGGCGCCCGCCAACTGTTTGCAAATCTGTTGCAGGAAACATACAGTCTCGAGGTTTCTACTTGCTCATTATTTAAATGAAGTTATGTTATATGGAGTGAAGGAAAATGTGTAGAGCTTAACACGAAATCCTTTAGAAAAAAAAAAAAAAGTTGGTGACAACCGTATAATTCTTCTCTACATGCTAATTTAAAATTTATTATACGTAATTTCTATTACTAATAATCAATGTCGTCCGCAATCATCTGCTGGTGACAAAACATTTGGTAACTCACAAGAGGAGGGAAAAATAAACTTTTTGAAACCAACTGTAAGATTGTGGGCAGGTCAAAAATTTGATAAATGGTTAAGTGATGTGGAAAAGGAGCGAAATAAAATAAATTCAATTACTTGATTTAAAATAGGGAATAAAATCATATTTATTTTATCTGACGAATATTTTGATAAAGATTTAAAATTAGATATTTCAAAGTACTTCAAGTGTTTTGAAACTACAGTCTTTGACTTGTCATGAATGTAACGTACAAAATAAACGTGCCGAGTTCACTGGCTGAGCAGATCGACAACGCTCACAAGGTTTCATTCTCTGCTGACATCAAATGACAAAATCCCAGATTGGGTGTCGACGGTATATTACACCCTGATCTTCCTTCTTCAACATACTTTGCAAAGCGTGCAGCTTCCCCCGACCAGCATGATCTCCGGACTTGTCTCCACTTGTGGGATATGATGCTACGACAGCCACGTGACACTCATCAGCCCAGAACTCTACGCGTGAATAGGCCCAACAGCTGTGAAATAATGTCTTCCAAGACAGTATTCGCCATCTGTACTATACAATGGATGTCATAGTCAACATCTTTATTGTCGCCACGTGTTTTAACTTGGATCGGCACCTAGTACTTCAGTATCGGTTGAGCTATTGATCTGTAAATGTAATCATTTCATGTGCTCCATATGCACTGTTCCAACAATAAATCTTGAGTGAATTGGAAAACTCTATGATTGTGAAACTTTTTATTTCAGGCAGTGTAAGATCCTGTTTATTCAGTTTTTAACGCAATTAATGATGTGAGATAACCTCTTTTTATGTAAATTTTGTGAGAATGAAAGTGTGGCCGATCCTAAAATGCCAGCAGGCTGGAAAAATAGGGAACAGAAGTAAGGGGACCGAAGGCCGGGGTATACGGGGTGCAGCCAAGACTGGAGGGCGTCATCTCTCTAGGGAAACTGGCCTCAGTATTCCAGGCCGAAATCACTGCCATCAGGGCGTGTGTGGAGGAGAATTTGCGTAGGTGCTACAAAGATCGTAGCATCTATATCTATTCAGACAGCCAGGCAGCCCTGAGGTCACTGGCAGCTCCTGCAACAAGGTCTAAAATTGTTGCAGAATGTCACAGGGTTCTGGTGGAGCTAGGGGAAAGCAATAGAGTAAACCTATTGTGGGTCCCTGGCCACTCGGGGATCAGTGGCAACGAATATGCCGACAGATTAGCCAGGATGGGGGCAGAGACTCCATTTATTGGACCGGAACCTGTCCTGACAATCACCAAGGCAATGATGAAATTGGAGCTACGTAACTGGCTCAGAAGACAGCACGTAGAATATTGGACCAAAGTCTACCAACAAAAACATGGCAAGGTAATGATGCCAAAGCCATGTTTTAAAAGAAGCTCTGCAATCCTGGGTCTGAACAGGAGAGAGATTAGACTCATGGTTGGATTGCTGACAGGCCATGGGAATTTCAAAAAACCCCTACGTACAATGGGAATAACAGAAGAGGAACCTACATGTATGATCTGTGATGACGGTGATGAAACTGCATCACATCTAATCTTCGAATGCATTGCATTGGAGAGTAAAAGACACAGAACATTTGGGACAACCAGACCCAAAGAAGTTGTGTTTAATAAAGAACTGGTAAAGGGACTCCTTGCACTGTTCAAGGGCATTGGTTGGCTTTACTAGTTATACAGGGAGCGATACCGCACAATAAACTTAGTTTCGGTGCGGGCAGTGGCGAGTTGGACCAAGACTGTTTTGGCTTCCCTGGAAAAATCAATCAATCAATCAAGGGGACCGAATATGTTCTGACAATGTCCAAGAACCTCATCTTGCAAAAGACTTTGAGTGACCAGACAAGGAATATACACCGGTCGAAAAAGATAACTCAGTTAAATCATTTATCAACGTCCGTCATCCATGTAACTATGCTAATATGCAGTGCCTTATAACCGAGTGTTACGGAGAGGGAAATTAGTTCAAATTCAAATGTTTGTAAATCTAAGGGACTTAACTACGTTGGTCATTAGTCACTCGGCTTACAAGCTACTTTAACTTAAAGTAACTTATGCTAAGGCAATCACAAACATCCATGCCCGATGGAGGACTCGAATCCCCGATGGCGAGCGACCGCGCCTTGGCAGCAAGGCGCCGTAGATAGCTCGGCCACTTCATTGCGACGGGAAATTAGTGCGTAAAACTAAGCAACAATGAAGTAAATGATGTGTTAAACACCGAACTGCTGAAGTATGTACTATAACCTAATCTTGACACAAGCATTCCCAGCATTGTAGTATGGCACAAGACGTGATTGAATAAAACGACAGAGGCCAGGGCAGCTGAATCACCATGTATACTGAGACACCCTTCAGTTACTACGTTGTTCGTTTTTGAGGGGTGGTTACAGTCAGTAAACATTTCCTGTAAGATGAGCTTTGTTTTGTCGTTTATGGTACATGCACTTAATTGTAAAATCTGAGATTGCAGTTGTTCAATTTCCCCATAAATACATTTTTAAAGGCTTACTCATTTAATTAAGCTGCAGTAGTCATATAATCTGCGCAAATCTCAATCAGTGCTTGATTCATTCCCAGCCTAGTTCTGTCGAATTTATTAGGATTCTGTTCCATGTAATTAAATGTATCATGAAATGGCGCATGTGACAAGTACACACGCACGCACACACACACACACACACACACACACACACACACACACACACACACACACAGAGAGAGAGAGAGAGAGAGAGAGAGAGAGAGAATACAAAGATTTTCACATCAGGGAAACGTGTTAGACACGCTATACTCACTTCGAATCGATATATGACTATACTATTACATCAAAATCGAAGTTTCGTAGGGTTCCATATTCGTTACTCAGAAAGTGGTACAGTCTGCAGTGGACTTCAGCGTGCTGAAAAATCACCAAACATCACATGCTGAATGTTCACTGCACTCCTTTGTGGGTGAGACACATCAGCAGTCGTGTATCAGATTAAATAACCTCAATTGTTACCTAGCCAACCGACAATTGTTAAGCATGTGTCAAATGTTTGTATAGTCTATGGGACTTAACTACGGGGTCATCAGTCCCTAAACTTACAAACTACTTATGAACTACTTACGAACTAGGACGGCACAAATATCCATGCCCGAGGGGGGATTCGAATCCCCGACCGTAGTGGCCGTGCAGACCGTGACTGGAGCGCCTTAGTCTTCTCGGCCACCGCGGCCGGCTGTTAAGCATGCCTTAACTTTGATGAAATGCGAGTGTAAAACACAGTATCATAAATTTTTTAATTATAAGCCACTGTACTAAATATTTACTACGTACTTATATCTTTAACGTATACGTAATGTTTCCTCAAAGTACGTGTCACAGCATACGTGTTACTTGAAAGACGACTGCTAAATCTTACCTCTAGCACATGTTCTTACATCAAGCATTCCACCGTCAAAATACTCAATACTGTGACTCCCCGATCCTTTAAGGCATCGATAAAATGGAGTTAAAATGTCGTTTCTGTTGTGTCCTTAGCGATCACACAGAAAGGTGGGTCCAGGTTGTAGGCTACAATCGGGAACTCTGAAGAATTTCTATAGACATTGAACCATTAGTCAGTAGTGTATTTTAGAATTAGTGCGATACATAAATACAAACAAGTACAGCAGCTATCCTAGTTAGAAACACGCGATGTATTCCGAGGAGTGCTGGTCGGCGTCCGAAGGTCTTCTGGTCTTCGCGTCTTCTGTCGTGGTGTCTTTTAACTGCCAAGCAAGACGCTGGCGGCGCCCCCATCGGCCGTGGCTTCGCGGGGCGCTCTCTGTGGCGGCCCGCGAAGGTGATGTTGCCAACCTATCTCAGCTATCGATATAGCAGTCCTGAAGGAGGCCAATTCTTCTATCCCGCGCGCCTCAGCGCCAACCACTATGTCAATAGGTTTACATGATTTGCTGTTCACACTACTGGATAAGAATAGCCAACCATCATTTGGCTACAGTGAGTTGGAAAATATGGCCACTGCTAAAATTAATATTTCATAAATGACTTTGTATTGTGTAGATGCCTTACCGCCTCCCGTCTCCCAAACATCTGAATATTTCTCGAGTCTTTTTACGTATGACTCTGTACTAAGGCACCAAACAGCTAGGCCAACAGTCCCACTTTGAGCTACAACAGAAACCAAGAGAGTATTTATCGTTTAGGAAAATCAGTACTTCAATAATGATGTACTGAGACAATTATGATTTTAATATATTTACGTATAGGATTTTAGGTAAGTACTTCAAGATTTGGAAGCAGGGTAGGCTCAAATCAAGTGTGACTCAAGTTGAATGGAAAACTGCAACAAAAATGATCCAATATTTGAGAAACTTGCTCTGAGGGAACCGCTGAAATGAGAGTGTAAAGGTGTCGCTTACTTTTCGATTCCGTTTCTTGATCACAGCATACACATTCGTTTACGAGAGTTCGTCATTCCCACCCTGTTGACAAGCTAAGCCAAAGCCTTTGCATGACGTCAAATCAAGCGCAGTGTTTACGAGTTTCGCAGCGGGGCGCAAGCATTAGACTGTCCAGAGCTGGCCCCACTGCTTGCTCGTAAAAACTCCAGCGCGCCAAAACCAGCTTTTGCGCTGAAGGGTTTAATGTCAGGGAAACATCCATTACAGAGTTACTGCTTTCACTTTTGATCAGTCGTTTAGATACGGCCGTTTGCATCAAAAGAGATCTCCGATGCCTGTGGACGCACAAGATCTGTATGAGATATGCCGCAGAAGTGAGATCCACGGCATTATACACGCGGCAAAGGCACCGCCGAAAAACGAAGGACGTTAGAGCAACGTATCGGGCAACATCGAAGAAATCTTTATAAACCGAAATGCGGCTGAAGCTACTTCAGAGACCAGAGCAATTACGTCATTCTGAAAGGTTTGTTTTGAATACATTCCGTTTGACAGAAGCTGGATTCCTGGGAGGAGAGAAGATCAAAGCTGTATACAATTTTAACATATGTAGCTGAGCTACTCTCAATTCGGGATTCCTTTTACTTTAGTTGTTATGTACAGGGGACGTATCTAATTTAATCTGATGTTTCAAGATCTGTTTTGAGCACCTTTAATTTGCTTCCTGGAATTTCAAATGCAATAGCCGTACAAAACAAGCTTCCACCGATACGATTATAGCACACTACATAAAATCCACTTAACCTGGAAGAATAGAAGGAAAAGAGAAGTTGAGGATGGAAGTAAAATGAAAGGGTCCTTCAGATATAACGTTAACGACACAGTGTGTGGTGAGGGACTAAAATTATAAATTTTATAATGATTGTAAAATCGGCCAAACTTCTGGTAAATGCGGAATCAATTTAGGGAATCCACGATAAACATAAGTATTTATGGCCGGACGGGGTTTTCATCCTGATGCCTCCGAATGCGAGATTTGCAGTCATGGAAGCACAACTCTGCCATTAAGCTCGTCCCATGCTGCTTTGAAAACCACGCGATCCCATTATGAAATATAATTGCACCACTGTCGGCCAAGGAACTGCTAATTAACGGGTCCGCATCTATGATACATTAGTGAGAAACTTATTGATAGCGTCACAAGAGTCGTTTTAATCAGCGATAGAAAAATAAAAGAAGGCAACTTATAGAAGTGATTACTGCCTAATTAGTTATCCAGCTCCTCTCAGATAAATTCAAGGTCTGTTGACTAGGCTGAAAAAATTCAGCACTAATAATGGACAGTTTAACCTGCAAGTGCTTCACTACAACGTTGCCAGGAATGCTCGTAAGTAAAATTCTCCTGATGCTTGAAACACGCAGACTGAGCACAATTTGATTTCCATACACATATCGACAGAAATTGCAAAAAATGGTAGACTTTGACGACTGATGGATGAATGTGTAACGCTGTAGCGCAGTTTCGTACCTCGTCTGGCAAGGAATGTAAACCGTGGACATGTCGATACTAGGACATAAAGCCTTTGTCAATTTCATTCCGTATACTCAGTTGGACATTAACTATGTCTCATAGACAGGTGCGTGAACACTATACGCAGATATCAGCATCTGAGAGAGGACAGATACTTGGGCTCCAGAACCCAGTAATCAATGAATCTCTCAACATTTCAATAACAGCAAGAATGGCTGAACCATAGACAAAAAGAGCGTCAAGAAGGAAGCGGTCGGTCTAGAGAGACGCCAGAACGCCAAAGACGCACTTAGGCAGAGATCATTTTCATTTATCCGAATGACACTTCAGTGACCACAAGGACCAATAATAAGCGAGTTGCAAAAATATGGCTAAGCTCACGTCATCCTTTTCGGCGAGTATCATTGACCTTCGCACACCAACAAGCCAGATTACAAAATGTTCAAATGTTTGTATAGCTTATGGGACTTAACTACGGAGTCATCAGTCCCTAAACTTACAAACTACTTATGAACTAGCTAACACTAAGGACGGCACAAATATCCATGCCCGAGGAGGGATTCCAACCCCCCGACCGTAGTGGCCGTGCAGACCGTGAATGGAGCGCCTCAGTCCCCTCGGCCACCGCGGCCGGCAATCCTGACTTAAGGTAATTCGACACCATAAGAGGAAAACTTAAAAACTGAAATTGTAGGATAACTTTTCAAAAAATTGTGCATTCACATTTTCAGGTATTTTATGACTTATTTATTTTGATAGAACGAAATATTTAGTTAGCACAGGTCGTGTAATGCTTTATTTATTACAATAGAAAGCAGAACGTCTACTTCTCCCTAGGGTTCGCGAGATCTTGACACATTATTGTAGATGACAGACAGAACGGGAAACAAAAATAAGCAAAGAACGATGAAACTGAATAAAATGTATTTTTGCGAAAGAGACAAGAAACTGTAATCACCTAGTTAAATAATAAAATCTGTATGAAAATTACAAAGTGATTATGAACAATTGTCGCATGTGAAACTGAGTGCCTCACCATTATGAAGACACATAACATGGAACAGCTGGTCAACACACATTATCCATTTTTCTCCAGCAGTATCATTGAATTAACGGCCATTGCATTCACCACAGAAGTTATCTAAGTCCTTGGGATTCGTAGATGAGCATACCGCATTCTTCCCTGAACGCCAATTTGATTACTGTGTGGATGCTTTTCCCCAAAACTGTATTCGGTAATTTTCGAATATAGGATTAACAGATTCGTGTTTTATAGATACCTTTCTTCCAGAAGCCTTACTTTGTACAAGTGACAATGGTGATATTTCCTTAAATGATGACTGAGTAGGTGACTGCGGTACGGGTTCATTATCACAGTGATGTCATCTCCTACTCTATCTGGAGTAGTATCGCGTGTCGTACTGACCAATTCATATTCAAAGATATCGTTAGCCACTATATCCGGATTATATCGGTAGATACTACATTTTATACACCCGCTTACTAGATTGCCTGTGGTTGTTGATTTGTCGCAAGGTAATTTCGAACTGTCACCTAAATCATTCTTTGTGATGCTCTTTCCTGGGTGATGGCAGACGAAGCTTCGGCACGCCTCGTTGTAGAAATGTTTCAAGCTTTTGAAATATGGTACATCGAGAGGTTGACATGAATGTGCGCTGTACGGAAGAAGACAGGGCATCTCAATCCCTAACTGCGATGCTATATCCTTACACTGTGAAACGTGACCATAAAATCCCAGTAAATTTTTGAGAAGTTGTTATGTCGGGATCACCACATGCGAAAGTGTCGAAATTTGCCGAGTTGTACAACCGAATAAGAGATGGCACTGTAGGCAGCCAATGCGTCAATATAACTTTTCCCACCCAAGTAAACAAAGCTAATAGCATGCTTTCAAGAACGCAACAATTACAAATCATTCATTATCATACGTATTTGCATAATACTCGCCCTCGCTCCCTTCCTCATTCTCAGATCCTTCTCCAAAATAACGTCAATCGGTTCAAAAATGTTCAAATGTTTGTATACCTTATGGGACTTAACTACGGGTCATCAGTCCCTAAACTTACAAACTACTTATGAACTAGCTAAGACTAAGGATGGCACAAATATCCAAGCCCAAGGGGGGATTCGAACCCCCGACCGTAGTGGCCGTGCAGACCGTGACTGGAGCGCCAGAGTCCCCTCGGCCACAGCGGTAGGCGTCAATCGGTTCACCGCTTGTTGTGACCAATAGCTCCTCACCCCCAACCGTGACGAAACTCTGGCAATCCCCATAGGTCGTACCACTCCATTTTTCTCGTTCCATGATTTACACATTACCATACATAACCGTCCTGTCTGCCTTACTCCCACCCTCAAATACTTGAGCCTCAAATTCAAATCAAATGTTTCTTAAGCTTAAGGGACTTAACTGCGGGGTCATCAGTCCCTAAACTTACAAACTACTTATGAACTACCTTATACTAAAGACGACACAGACATCCTTGCCAGAGGGGGGATTCAAACCCCTGATGGGGAGCAGCCTCTCGCATCATAGCATAGCGGCTCAATGCTCTTGGCCACTCTGCACTTGGCACTTGGGCCTCATGCTTGACCGCAACTTCTCCTGGAATCCCCACCTGAAATCCATCCAACTCAATGCCCACAACTGTCTCTGCCTCCTCAACCTACTCTCCAGCCACACTTGGGGCTTGCACCTCGTCCACTATCCTCAACACCTACAAAGCCCTCATCTGTCCTTTCCTCTGCTATGCCAATCTTTCCGGGACCTCCACCCCATTCAAGTTCTATCACTCCCTCCAAGTCGTTGAACGCCATGCACTTCGCCTCGCCTATCGTATCGGCCTCTCCCACGTGAATCCTGTATGACCTCATTCCTATCCCCGACCTCCTCCTTTTTCACGAACATATCCACGTTAAATACGTTTCCTGTAAAACAGAATCCCATAACCTGATGCTCCCCTCACTCCTCCAGTTCCTGGACCGTTGCCACGCCTCCATCACTGTGTCCCTCCAGTCCTCCACTTCCACACGTTCCACATAGTCTCCCAGCGCAACTTTCGTCAACTCACCCTGCCAGAAGATGGTCCCCGTCCTGAAATCTATCCCTCTTATGACCTCTGACCTCCTCCTCATTCTCCCTCCCCCATTCTTTGCCTTCCCCTATAGCCCCTTCTCTCCCTCCTCTCACTCTCCACTCCAGGGACCCTCCGTTTACCTCCCTGCCCTCCCTTCCTTTCAGTGTTCACGGATCCACCCTCCTTACCCCTGCTTCACCTTCTCTTCCCTCCCCACATGTCCTCCACTGCACCATTCACCAACATTAGTGTGCCCTGTTTGTTTATCGTGTGAAGTGTAACGTATGCATCGACTTGGTGTGACTAT
The DNA here is from genome assembly GCA_026315105.1 of Locusta migratoria. Taxonomy (NCBI): domain Eukaryota; kingdom Metazoa; phylum Arthropoda; class Insecta; order Orthoptera; family Acrididae; genus Locusta; species Locusta migratoria. The sequence goes on along the minus strand of CM048755.1, from coordinate 452,803,687 downwards.
GTGTAGAGTGTTGTTCTATTGTGTGCAGACGACCAACCGACAGGCACCGTGAGTGTACTTTAATCGTCTCGTCCTTTGTAACAGTGCGTCGCCTGATTGTCATAACCTACGTCACCGTCATCTAAAATTCAAATGTTTGTAAATCTATCGGACCAAACTGCGTGGTCATCAGTCCGTAGCTTACAAACTACTTAAACCTAGGTAAACTAACCTACGGACAAACACACACACCTATGCCCCAGGGAGGACTCGAACCTCCACGGCGAGCAACCGCGCGTTTCGCAGCGAGGTGCTTTAGACCGCTCGGCTACTCCACCGCGGCTCACCGTCATCTCCCCCCATCATTAACATCGTTCCATCCTCATCACCCTTCGTAGTCATCCAGTTTACTGTGTTTGCGTTCGCCAATTATTTTCTCCGTTGCGTATTACCATGTCTGCCACTATCGTCTCCGTTGTCACCACTGTTTGTCGCCCTTATTTTACTCTTTTCTGTAATTTTTTTCTCTTCCTTTTTATTTTTAAATTCATAAGATGAAGAGCAGCATATTACGCTGCTACCAGCCCGCCTATTTTTGTAAAGAAATAAAATGACAATAAGGGAGAAAAGGCTGTATAAAATTAGAATAAGCCTCCACAGATTGCATCTTTCTCACTTTTTAGTAAAACGTGGTCATTATTTCCCGATCACTGTTACTATGCAGTAGTAGAATCTTTATACCATCTAAAACAGAATTGAAACAATACAGTACTAAATATTTTACTGCTAGAAGAGTGCAAAGTGTACCTTACATAAAATCAATCGAACAAACTCACTCCTCAGGGAACGTTCAATTACATTTACATAACATCAAATATATTTGAGTCTCGTTTCCGCCGGTGGTCCTGGTGTCGGTGGCCGAGCAGAGAAACCGACACAGGAATAAAGGATGCACGCTTGTGCAGGTACGGAGGTGACCAGCCAGTGGGACAGCAGAAACTAGAAACACTATAGTAAATTAGAACGAGATATATATTACATAGAGACTTAGTAATACTTAACTTTTACATAGTTCTTGACTGCAGAATGCTGATACATAGATTAGATAGAGGCCTGCCTACTGATGATTCCTAGTGCCTATCCGATAGCCATGTCTTAACTGGTGCCTATCTGATTCCGAAGTGTTAACTGCTTCCTATCTCAGTCCCAAGTGAACGATGCAGTCCAGTGGTGGTCACGAGCGGAGTTGTAGCAGAGAGCGCTCGTGGCTGACGTCGTAAGAACGCCGCGCCGTGCGTGCATGGCGGCGCGCGGCGAAAGTACGTGGCGCGCACTTCATACTTGTACGACACCACAAATATTAGACAATTTATTTCTACCAGATTAACAGGCAAGTCATTTAACCCATCAGAAAAGGCATTATGAGAAATATATATTCGCATTCATCGACGATCGAGCCAGCACTATTACTATTATCAGTTTCATAGTCCGCGACTCTGTTTCCTGTGCTACGCTAATCAACGTGAAAACATTTCTCCATCTTACGTTTTATTCTCTGCTGAATATACTAATCTTAGATACGTTGTTAACTGACATATAATTAGTCTACAAGATATCATATTAAGAACTATGTGACTTCAGAGATCTTTAGTGAATCGTTGCCTTGAAACAACAAATTTTCATAATACGAAAATTAAGTATTCATAAATATGACGTTTCCAATCATTTTATTAGCCGCGGTGGAGAGGCCGAGTGCTCTAAGGCACCTAGTTGCGGAGCGTGCGGTTGTTCGCCGTCAGAGGTCGAACCCTCCCTCGGGCATATATATATATATATATATATATATATATATATATATATATATATATGTGTGTGTGTGTGTGTGTGTGTGTGTGTGTGTGTGTGTGTGTGTGTGTGTTTGCGTGTTGTCATTATCATAAGTTCATTTAAGTAGTTTGTAAGCCTAGGGACTTATAACCGCAGCACTTAAGTCCCTTAGATTTACAAACATTTGATTTTTTTTTATTACAGTTTTTCTCAGTTACTTCGAATTCCTTGGTAATGACATTTATTCGTAAGACCTAAGTTATATATTTAAAACCAGCGAAAAGAACTGCCTCCTCTCCCAGCGTGCGTGTGACGTAGGTTGCCATTCTTCTATCTCAATGGCGAACGTTCAGACGCACGTTGAGAATATCTGACATGCTTGATACGGCCCTGCATTTTCCGAAAGTGGTTCGCGCGTTGTGATGTCAGAAACTCGGTACGTTGACCGCACACATTCATATACACGCTCTGCGTGCCTACGGCGTAAGGGTCCACTACCAACATGCGTGCTATGTCGGCTTCCTCATGCAATTACGACGAACGCCTCGCACGCAAAATGTACTATTTTTAGACGAGTTCCTGTTTTTCCTGTCCTCCACTGAAAGCCCCACATTTATCACACTCACTCGTATGAATCTGACAGCCACCATTATCAAGTTACATCATGGCAAAAACGCCAAGTGTTAGGCACACCACTGCATACAACATGCTGCCTCAGCGTAAATACATTGATAACAGATTTTTTAAAAGATAATTCGATTTAACTATAAAACCTTTTTTTATTTATTAAGCACAATAGATTTCACAACAATTTTAGCTGCGTCTTCGGTTACTATCTGCATATAGAAAAATAGAAAAGATGTGTTAAACAATATAAACTCACAGCTTTAGGATGGAGACCTAATAATAAACTGTACTGAGTCAAGTCATTGTGTAGCAAGGTTATATGGGGAATAGCCTTGGTATAATATAGCTTACTTGAGGACTTTCACGCACATCTGCAGAAAAGAAATATAGAAGGAGGTGGATTTTTATCTAAAAGGAAATAAACAAAAGGCAGGAATTTTTAACAATGTATGATAGTTATGAATGTAATTATCATTCACCGAGAATCCAGCAGTAGTGTTGGACTACCATTGTTACCTTGTTGGCAAGTAATAGTGTACGCGTAAAAACCTTTGTGTCGAAATATATGTGGTTTGTCAAAGAAGGCTAAAACATATTATAGAGTGTTCCCATTGAATTTAAACGAATAATTAATACAATAAGAAGATGAACCTATTTGACGATCTTAAGGTTTGAAACTTCCTGGCAGATTACAATTGTGTGCCGGAACCGGGACTCGAACCTGGGACCTTTGGCTTTCGCGGGAAAGCGCACTACCGACTGTGCTATCCCGACACGACTCACGATGCCGCCTCACAACTTTACTTCCGCCAGTACCTCGCCTCCTACTTTCCAAACTTCACAGAAGCTCTCCTGCGAACCATGCAAGACTAGCACTCCTGGAAAAAGGATATGGTGGAGACATGGCTTAGCCACAGCCTAAGGGATGTTTCCAGAATGAAACTTTCAGTCTGCAGCGGAAGTAAAGTTGTGAGGCGGCATCGTGAGTTGTGTCGGGATAGCACAGTCGGTAGTGCGCTTGCCCGCGAAAGGCAAAGGTCCCAGGTTCGAGTCCTGGTTCCGGCACACAATTGTAATCTTCCAGGAAGTTTCATATCAGCGCACACTCCGCTGCAGAGTGAAAGTTTCATTCTGATCTTAAGGTTTAACTGTGCCGTAAATAACTTTCCTACTGGCATTATAATTGGGTAGACCAGATTATGAAATAAAGTGAAATATACACCGATAGAAAGGAAACCATAAACGAGCTTATAAAAAGAGGATACTATCCTGCAGTTCTGACAGGGATTAATATAGAGTGACTGATCGAAACTTTCCAACCGAGACAGTTACCAGTGTAGACGTTGATCCTTAGCAAAACTGAACAACACGAGTAAGCGGCCTGTCAGTCAGCAGCCAGCAGGGTCTGGATAAAAAGTAATGAAAGCGTTTACTTTTCTCTTAAATGAGTTTATTGACAGAGCTACGCATAATTACTTAACTGCAGCGATGGATTGGCAGAGCGCATTGAGGCCGTTCTCCGTCGGGGGTTCGTATCCTCCTTCGGGATGAATGTTTGTGTTATCTTTAGTATAAGTTAGTTTACAAGTAGTTTGAAAGTTTAGGGACTGATGACCCCGCAGTTAAGTCCCATAAGCTTAACAAACATCAAACATTTGATTTGAACTTCAATGTGAACTGACTTATTATTTATCACCATTTGGAAAAAATTCGGTTGGCTATTTCTATTGATGTGCCATATTCAACACCCAATGCCGGAGATAATATACGCCGCGGTGGAGTAGCTGAGCGGTCTAAGGTGCCTCGCTGCGGAGCGCGCGGTTGCTCGCCGTCGGAGGTTCGAGTCCTCCCTGGGGCATGGGCGTGTGTGTTGTCCTTAGGTTAGTTTACCTAGGTTTAAGTAGTTTGTAAGCTACGGACTGATGAGCACGCAATTTGGTCCGATAGATTTACAAACATTTGAACATTTGGAGATAATCTCTCTAATTTTGTGGCGTATCCCTCGAAGTGATCCTTAACTTTGACAAAAAGATCGTAATTACAGGCACTCATGTCAGGTGACAATGAATGTTCTAGATTCTCTTATTTCCAGCGGTAGAAGAGATCCTAATCGACACCGCTGCTGTCCCTGCGCTGGTATCTCAAGAGCTTCTTGTATGAAATATCGTTGACCTCGCTTGAGAATTAGTGGGAAGGGTTGTTGGGACAGCAGGATGTCTTCCAGATAGCTTTCAGAAGATAGTTCGTGCAATACGGCATGGAGGACAGGCATGTCTCGATGCATCAAGCTTGAGAATTTATAGAAATGGATGCCCATTGCAGCATATGACTAAAATAACTACAACGACATATAGCAAGCCTAGATGTTATTTGCGACTCCGGTTTCTACATGTTTTTTGATCCTCGTTGTATGACCTTTGTGACATGTCGTTTTGCAAGCATCTACACTTACTGGCATACTCCACAAGCCACCTCACGCTGTTTGTGGCTTAGGGTACTTTGCGTACCATTATTACTTCCTCCTATTCCATTCGCGTATGGTTCGAGGGAAAAATGATTGCTTTTATTCCTTCGTGTGGGCCCTAATCTCTCTAATCTAATCCCTTCACGAGATATACATAGGAGGAATCAACATATTGGTTGACTCTTCGTGAAACGCACGCTGTCGGAACTTTGACAGAAGACTGTACCGCGATACTGAACGTGTTTTTGAATCATTCTATATAGCCCTATACAGGGTGAGGCACATAAAACTGTTTCTCGGAATATCTGAAAAAATAAAAATCGGATTTAAGAAATTTTCAATACGAGTTGTTCACCACGAAAAGTGACATTCATTAACATAATAAGCTCGACGCTCTGTACCACCCCCGGGGAAAGTGAGTGACTTTAAAATCTTAAATAGGGCCCCTTATTTTTTATTAAAAAGTTGGATTCTCCATGAAAAAATATATAACTTTTGTAAAAAAACATTTTCTTCGTTTAGTTATAGATGGCGCTCTAACCGAAAAAAAGTTGAAAATTATTGATAAACGGTAATATCTGGAACAAATAGACATCGGATTCTTACTCTAGGCACAGACATATATATACAGACGGGAAACCTGCGTAAGGGCCCGGTCACACGCTCAGGGGTGCGGGGAGGGAAGGTTCCGTAAGATGTCCCATGATGGGGCTGCGGTCAAAAGCAGCCCTTTAAACTGGCCAGAGCAGGCGGCAGGTAGCGGCTGCCCCCACCACCACTTCCCCTCAAACGCCGGCTTACCGGACACAGCCGTGGCCTCGTGGCAGGCGGCACGAGCTCTCCCCACAGCCTCCCCTCCACACTTCCCTCAGAAGCGCCTCTAGTGTCGTCTGACACCTGCTAGCATCTTACAGAACTACGAGGGGAGGGAAGAACAGTGGTATAGGGGGGTCTTCTCCTCTGTATGTGTTACTCTGTGCTCTAGGCTTAACTCTTCCAGTTTCGGCAAACAGTTGGACAATACTGCGAAAAGTCGTTACTGTAGGAACATTCCTATGAGGGAACAGATTAGCATACCTTTGACGAACTGCTTCAACAAAGGAGAAAATGATATCTACTCATACTGCAATCGTTAAAACTGTGGAACAATTGTGCAGAATTGTGTACAGTGCGAATCACTGAAGTACAATGAACAGCCTGAGCACGCACTGAGAGCATGTTTGGTTGGGTTGTTTGGTTATCAGTCCCCCGGTGGGGAAGGGGAAGGAGTGAGGATAGGAAAGGATGGGAGGGGGAAAGGAAATGCAGTCCAAGAAGTAAACAATGAATGAACTACATTCGCTCAGGACCTCGTGCTCACCACGCATGTACTCACGAAAGAACCGTGAGGACCCTGGGGAGCTGAGAGAATGATCCAGGTATATGCTTCTTTCGATTGTGGGAGGTATCACATGATAGCATTATCCAGAATATAAAAGATTGCATTTTGATATTCTTCATCTGTTGTATGTTTGTTTGAGATATTACCGTTTTTCAACACTTTTCAACTCATTTTCATTTTTACCTATCTATCGTGAAACGAAAGTAATGTTTCATTGAAAAGCCACATATTTCATTTTTGCCTATCTATCTTGAGACGAAAATAATGATTCATACAAAAGTTACATATTTTTAAAAATTAAAACAGCCTAGATCTGCTCAGTCCACATTTGTGTGGCTGCCGTGCCCACCGCTACCACCTGCCATCATGGTGCTAGTCATTTGAAGATGGTCCAAATTGATTGAAACCGGTCATAATTAAAAAATAACAATTCTGCGATGTAGACAGTTTCTAATATTAATTTTAACCATTGTTACGATCTCAGTACTCCATTACGATTTCTAAAATTACTTTTTTTTACGGATAATCTAAATCTGCGATAAAACATAGGGGTTCCTACCTAAGATTCCAAAGTCACCCCCTAGCAGCCACCTGGAGTGGTGCAGGGGGTCGAGCTTTATGTTGATGGATGTTCCTCTTGGATGTGAACAACTTTTACTGCAACTTTTTAAATCCTATTTGTATTTTTCAAATGCCCTAAAACAGGTTTTATCGAGGCAAAAAGTGTAAGACGGCTTTGGAAGAGTGGCATTTATCGTCTGAGAACTGCTGTATTTCGCACTCCTGACGCGTCTTAACGGAACGCAAAAGGAAAGAAGATTGGGGTTTAACGCCCCCTCCAAAGCCTGGTCATTAGATATGAAGCTCAAGTTCGGATTTCTTGGATATGGGTGGGGAAGGAAATATGCCGTGCCATTCCGGAACCATCCCGGCATTTGACTCGAATGATTTTGGGAAATCACGGAAACCTAAATGTCCATGAGAGGAGGTGGATTTTAACCACCGTTCTCCTGAATGCGAGTCTAACGTCTACAGCGCAACCTCGCTCAGTGTCTTCACAAAAGGGAACGCGTCTAGTGGAGTCGTTAACATTGCCACATGGACGGCCGCCAATGTTCTTTTCGCAGATGAATCCCGGTTTGGTCTGGAGACTGTTTTTCGACGGATTCGCATCTTGAAAAACGTGGAGCACGATTTCGAGACCCAGACGTTGTAGAAAATGATTGATATCAAGGAGGAAGATTAATGGTGTGGGTAGCATAATGATGAACACACGAACACCTCTTCATTAAATTGTATGGGTGAATCGACAAGCCGGCCGCGGTCGCCGAGGGGACTAAGGTGCTCTAGTCACGGTCTGCACGGCCACTACGGTCGGGGGTTCGAATCCCCCCACGGGCATGGATATTTGTGCCGTCCTAGTTCGTAAGTAGTTCATAAGTAGTTTGTAAGTTTAGGGACTGATGACCCCGCATTTAAGTCCCATAGACTATACAAACATTTGAACATTTTTTTTTTTTTTTTGAATCGACAAGGTTTAACGGTTGTCAAATATCGTGACAAGATCTTACGTCAAGACGTTCTGTTGTTAGGAGGTGCTGTGAACACAGACATACTATTGATGTGCGATAATGCTTGCCCTCATAGAGTATCGGTTATTGATGTTTTATTGGAAACGAAATATATTGTGCATATGATGTGGAATGTTCGCACTCTCCACTTGAATCTCTTAGAGCATGTCTGGGATGAACTAGGACGACGGATAACAGCACAACAGCAGCCACCAGACATTGTATGATACTTTTGGCGCATAACCATCATATTCACTTTTGTAAGAGCAAGCCAGAACGGAGTTGTATGCAACTGACTCAGGGTGTTGTGATGTAACGATAACTAGTGGTTATGTTGGTACTATTCCCATGGGAAAGGGCACCTAGAGTTTTAATACTCTGCTATGGCTGGTCAATGCATATGAACGGTAGGCGCCAAACTAATTTCTTTTCTGGTCATAATAGATATATTTTTCCTTGCGTTTAGATGATTTTCATATGAAGACATCTGTCAATAGCAAGCTACAATTCTGTTGTTTCAGATAATTTAAAACATATAAATTACTAAACAAAAGTAAAAGCAAAAGGTAAACGAAACACTTAAGCCATGTTTTGAAGTGAATAGCGTGCTAGCAGACTGAGGTGGATCACAACATCTAGTCACTCCACTTTTGATGGTTATCATTGCAAGACCCACTGTCTGATGCAGTCGGTCGTGCAGTAGCAGTTCATTGCATTAAAATGCCTTTAAACCCTGTTGAAGCAACATAAATCGTCTATGTCTTCTTTGTTTATTCATAAATAAATTAAGTAACATCCTTTGAATTATTTGTTTTCTTAGCCTATTTCCTCACTAGTTTACTGATCAGCATCAAAATCAAGAACCAGTGACCTAAGTGCCGTCTTCTGCATTGGTGCTGCAAATAAATATTTATCTAAATAAATTACTTGTTTATTTTAAATCAAATTTGAAAATATAACAATATTCTTAATAATCTGGATAAGTAATTTTTCAGCATTCCAATATTTTGGATTCATCCACTTGAAATTCTCAGTTGGTAAAAATTGAGACATTTGCTAACCATACAGATTATTTGTATCTAAACATGCAATATAATCTGATTGTTTTATTTGCTCTAAATTTTCTATATATATTTGTTATTTGGCTTTGTATACATTTTAATACATATTGAGAAATTCCATCTTGAATTCCTTTCCTAAGAAGTAATATATCATAATTAATAAATCTAATTTAACTTTTGAAATTTTTAACGTAGAATCCCAAGGTACTCCTTGAACTGTAAAATACCAAGGTGGATCTAATTTTTATTATTCATACAAGTATCCCCATAATTTTTGAAATATCTAGAAATAATAAAACATGAGGTTTATTGTATGATCTTGTATATTTAAATTTTTATTATTACATTTTTCCCAGACTAATTTTGTACGATTGTAATCTTAATAAGAAATATCTGATTATTAAGTCTCAAATAAAACATTTGTTTTTGGTAATTTTGTTCTTTTTAATTTTCCTTCAAAAATTATATATCTGTAAAAGAAAACACCTTTCTCGTTATTAAATCTGATAGTTCACCTTCAGTATATTTTGATATTTTTAAATTGTTCTTTTCTTATTTCACTAAATTGTTTTTCTGTTTTTTTTTCTAAATAGTTTCTTTGGAAAAACACTCCTTTGAATGTATTCTTTCATCTTCATAATTTTTTGTTCTATCTACTAGTCTTTGTTTTACTATTTTTTACTTTTTATAAATTTAGAAGATAATTTATCAATAATTGAAGCTAAAAATGTAAGAGTTTCTAAGAATCTTAATGTTTTTCTATTGTCAAAATGTTTACTAAAAGAAATATGGTTTTGTGCATTATGTGGAATTGCATCAATATATTTATTATCTATTGCTAATTCTTTGATGAACAAATGAACACTATAATTTGTTAAATTATATATATAAACTGGAATAAATTTAGGATTTTGGTAATTATTAATGCATTCTTCATGTGCAGCTCCTCAATATTTTCTTCAATGACAATGCTCTCTTACACATTTTACTCCAAATTCAAGTACTGTTTCGCAAATATGACGAAATTTCTCAATTTTTATAAATGATTACATCTTATATAGTTAATTTCATTGGAATAATTCCTTCATACATTCTAGCAATTTTTCTTTCAACATTGTAATGAATTTTTTTGCTGCATCTTTATCTGTATAAGTAACTCGATTACAGTTATCTATTACTGTTGGAAATTCTCCACAGAGATGATAAATTATTCTTCAAAAGCGATAGTACTTACCTTAGTGCTGTACTGTCGATAGTCACACATAGAAGGAAAAGGATGAAAAAATAGCACTAGCTTTTGGAACAGGATTCCTTCATCAGGTAGGAGAGAAGTGAAGAAAAAAGAAATAGGCAACAGAAGGGGAAGGTAATTCATGAACAAGATCATGAGGATGATGTCTGCGGATTCAATAATCATTTCGATAATAGTTTTTATAACCATCATTATAATATTTAAAATATTAGAAAAATGAAATTGATAAATGTTTTTGATATTCGTGAATATAAGATTTTTTCAGGCTTTGGTTGACAAGTTTGAACAGGTTATAATAATCATTCGAAATCTGAGTAAATTATAAAGTGTACCCTTATTGAATGATTACAATTTTTAATTTAATTTTTTCACCTTTATGGGCATATCTATTTTAATTTATATATATTACAGTATTTATGGAAAGAGTGTGCCAATAATGAGCAATGATAATTTCTTCAATGTGAAGACACTCCTAGGCCCTTACTCTTACAGGAATCAGTTTGACAAAACCACAAGTTTGAGTCCTAATGGGCAGTGTAGACTTGAGAATTTTTCTATGATGGGAGGCATGCTTGAGTAGTCCATGCAGGTCTAATGACCCATGTTTCCCCAGTGGTGTAGGGGTCAGTGCAACTGCTTAGCAGTCAGAAGACTCAGGTTTGAGTCTGAGTTGGGTACACATTTTCAACTTTACCTATTTGCAGTTGTCATACATTCCATGAATAAAATAACTGCAGTTTTAAACATTGTGATTTTTCTTTTGGCCATATCCGAAAGAAGAAGCATCACTTATACATAAGTTATAAAAATTGATTAGATGTCTTAAAACTAAATTATTGTAATTTTTAAATACAAGATGAAATACAATAAAGTGTCATATTGACTTTAATTGTTTTTACAGGTGTTAGAAAAATCATTACAATTTTTTTCTCAAATCAGTACCGTTATTACTTTTACCTTCAAATTTTTTGATAAGATCAATCGTGTTACCTAAGTTTAGAATAATATATCATTTTTTTCTACAGATTTGATGAAGATCTTTTAAAGATTTTTTATTCAGTTTATTGGCATTGTCATTGTTATTAACACTGTCAGTGCTACGGTCGAGTAGCCGAGTGGTCTAAGGTGCCTCGCTGCAGATCACGCAGTTGCTCCCCGTTGGAGGTTCGAGTCATCACTGGGGCAAGGAGTGTGTGTGTGTGTGTGTCTTCCTTAGGTTAGTTTACCTTAGTTTAAGTAGTTTGTAAGCTATGGACTGATGACCACGCAGTTTGGTCCGATAGATTTATAAACATTTTAACATATTTGTAACTGTCAGCAGAATTTACAACAAGGTCGATTAATTTTTGTTTATTTAGTCTGAAGTACTTCCTCGATTTTTTAGTTTTAGCAATTTATTGAAGTTCTTTTTTATCTTTTACTTCCCTTTTCTTCACTTTTTTATTCATTTGTTTCTTATCCAAATAATAAATTCAAATAGATCTTTCCTAGTTACATTTAAATATCCATTTTCTTTACAAAATTTTTCTAAATTTCTGTTACTCAATCAGTGCTTTACTTTGCAATAATTTTCTAAGCTCTTCAACACCTCAGTATTCTTCGTCCATTGTATTTATAGAGAATGAAATTTGATTTTTTTATTTTATTAAAACGTTTGTGGTTATAATGTACCATCGAGAGTTCTTGGTTTTTATTTATAGGGATTAAATTCAATAGATTAAAAATTTAAGTGAGAAAATGAGAATTTTTTCAATATAGAAAAATCTGGTTTGTCTGTTTTATTTATAGAAAATAAAATATAATAGATTAAAATATTATTGGGAAAATAGAAATTTAATTTGTCTAGCATAAGCAAATAATGTTTGCTGTTTCTTATTTATAAAGAATAAAATTTAATTGTTTTAGACATTTTTAATTGAGGAAATGAGACTTTAATTTTTTCAATATAGGAAAATGCTGTTTGTTGGCTGGGGGAAACTAAAATTAGATTCTTGGTCCGCATCCTGGATATCTGATTCAGAACTGCTCTTTGAGCCATAATCTTGATCTATATACTACTCAAGGAGAAATTTGAAGGAACTAAAGTTCAGGGAGTCCACCCGGTAGCAAATTTTTTGCTCGTGTTGATGGCACCAATGACTTAGGCTTCCTGGGCTCAGAAGCAATTTTCGACTCCTTCAGGCGGCTGGTAGATTTTGTGAACACAGCTACCCTCGCTCTTGGGATAGAAGCGGAGCATTCGATTTCCAGCATCGTTCCCAGAACCGATCGCGGTTTAGAAGACTTAAACCAGAGGCTTAGACGATCCTGCCTCTACAATCAGGTGGAGAAATATAGGATCCCCCTAAATAGGTCAGGTGTGCACTATACACAGGTTAAAGTTACTAGTGTAGCGGAGTACACTCCACTATACACAGGATAAAGTTACTAGTGTAGCGGAGTACACTCCACAGGCGCGTTAAGGCACTTACTGATTCCAGATTCCAGCAAGGCAGCACTCGGCACAATAGAACAAAGAAAGAAAAGGTTAATATAGTAACAGTTAAGAGCAGGAGCACTGTGGGAAGATTCCATAACTGCTCTCACTTTTAGATAGTCACTATGCTGACATAGTACTAGCAACGAAAAGCCGGATCCAAGCCGAATGTCCATAGTAATGAAATAATAAGCTGAGAATGGACGTATAACGCAGAGATAGGTTGAATAACGAAGGGAAAGACGTTTCTATAGTGATGAAGAATATCATTACATCAACTGAAATTAGTACAGATACGCAATGTGAAATAATTTGGGCGGAAGTCGGCGTGAAAAGTGTTTCATACATGGTCATTGGAAGTTTTTGTAGACCACCTGCCTCAGCAGCAGTAGTGGCGGAATGTCTGAGGGGAAAATTTGGAGCCGTGCGGGAATGTCCGCGAGGTTCTAGGCTTCATGTCAGGCACTGCATGGCCACTACTTACTACCTAGGAATTATAATGACTAATTACCGTAACTGGAAAAAATAAACATCGTAGGGAAGGCGAACCAGAGGCTTATTTTCACTGTCAGAACATTTAGAAGCTGCAACAGTCCTACTAAAGAAACTAACTACATTACGCTTGTGCGTCCTATTTTGGAGTACTGTTGTCCATTGTGCGATCCCCGCCATGTGGGACTGACTGACGATATAGAGAAAGTTCAGCGAAGGGCAGCTCGGTTTCTAGTATCACGATATAGTGGAGAGAGTGTCACAGAAATGATGCACAAGTTGGAGTGGAAATAATTAAAAGAAAGGCGTTATTCATTGCAGCGAAATATATTTGCGAAATTTCTGTTACCACCTTTCTTTTCCCATTGCCTACATATTTTGTTACCACCGTCTTACATAGGGAGACATGATCACGTTAGTAAAATAGGATAAATAGGATCGAAAACGGAAAGATTCAAATGTTCCTTTTTCCTGTGCGCTATTAGAGAATGTAAAGGTAGAAAAATATCATAACAGCGGTTCGACAAACCCCCGGAGGTCCGAGTCCTTCTACGGGCGTGTGTGTGTGTGTGTGTGTGTGTGTGTGTGTGTGTGTGTTGTCCTTAGGATAGTTTAACTTTAAGTAGTTTATAAGTCTAGCGACTGAAATCCACAAAAGTTTGGTCCCATAGAATTACAAACATTTGATTTTTGAAAACTTGGAAATTACTTCCCGTAGATTTCCTAGTCATTTCATAGTTTTAGGTAGAGATTTTAACTTAACAGATATAGACTGGGAGAGAAACGTGTTTAAGCAGGTAGCAGGGACAGAGAATCGAGCTATATTGTTCTAAATTCTGTATCCGAAAATTACCTCGAGCAGTTAAATGGAGAGTCGACTCGTGGGGATAACGAGTTAGAAATGCTGATGACAAACAGACCCGAACATTCCGAGTCAGTTGACGTAAATCAGGTTATCAGCCTTCAAAAGGCCATTACAGTATCAATGAGAACAGCTGTGTATAGAAATACCACGAAAGGTAGGAACATCTTATTCATCAAAAGCGAAAAGGGGCCGATTGCCGAGTACTTAACTGCTCATCACGATAGTTTCGTCTCTAAAACTGACACTATTGAGTAGCTGTGGACGACGTTCAACTGCCACGTATAATGCGGTTTAGATACGTACGTGCCAAGTAAAATTATGAGAGGTGGAAATATCCACCGTGTTTCAGCAACATATTTAGGAAACTCTTACGAAAGCAAAGAGAACTTTATCGCAAATATAAACGCAGCGAAAGTCTAGTACACAAGCATAAGTTAAATTATGCCAAAATTAGCGTAAGTGTAGCCATTAGAGAGGCGTTCAATGACTTTGTGCGCAATATTTCGTGTACTGACTTGGCAGAACACCCTAAGTAATTTTCGTCCAACGTCAAATCGGTAGACAGATCGAAACTAGATATCCAGCCGTTATGTGACCATAATGCTGTTTAAACAGATGATAAACAAAAGACCGAAATATTAAATGTCTTTTACGAAAGCAGTTTCACAGAGGAAGTTTGCATGGTAGTTCTTCCTGTAAACCATCGAACGAGCTACAAAATGGCAAATATTGAAACAAGTAAGATGGATAGATAATCAATTGAAATCGCTCAAAAGAGGAAAGGCCGCTGGTCTTGGTGGGTTACCAATTCGATTTTCCCGAAGTATGCGAAGGAAGTTGGCCTCCTAGCAGCAGTGTACCGAAGGTATCTATAGGAGAGAAGGGGTCCCAAGTATTGGAAAAACCCAGGTCATTGCCGTTTAGAAGAAGAGTCGTTGATCAGATGCGCAAAACTGTAGGCCTATATGTCTGACAAACGTCATTCGCTGACTTTTGGAATACATTTTATACTCATATATTATGTCATTTCTGGAGACCGTAAATTCCCTTTTTAAGAATCAACATCGTTTCCGAAAGCAACGAAGAGGTGAAACTCAACTCGTGCTATTCATCCACGAGATCCAGAGGGCAGAAGACACAGGATCGTAGGTAGATCCCTTCTTTGATTTCCTCAAGGCTTTCGATACCGTTCCACACCCTGGTCTGATGAACAAAGTGCGAGCATATGGAATATCAGGCCAATTGTGTGACTGGATTGAGGCGATCCTAGCTAACAGAAAGCAGCGTGTTATTATCAAGGGGGAGAAGTCATCAGACGTTGAAGTGATCTCAGTCATAACCCCGGAAAGTTTTATAGGGCCGTTGATTTTCATTATAGATATAAATGACCTCGTGGATAATAACGGAAGTTCAATGAGAGTTTTCGTGAATGATGCTGTAGTTTATTCAGAAGTCGCAACACTAGGAACGAGTAGCGAAATGCAGGAGGATCTGCAGCGTTGTGACGTATTGTGCAGGGAATGGAAATTGAGCCTCAACAGCCGCGGCGGAGTGGCCGAGCCTATTGAGAAGCTATGCTACGATGCGCGAGGCCGTTCCCCGTCGGGGGTTCGAATCCCCCTTCCGGCATGGATGTTTGTGTTGTCTTTAGTATAAGGTAGTTTATAAGTGGTTTGTAAGTTTAGGGACTGATGACCCCGCAGTTAAGTCCCACAAGCTTAACAAACATTTGAACATTTGAGGCCGGCCGCGGTGGCCGAGGGGAATGAGGCGCTCCAGTCACGGTCTGCACGGCCACTACGGTCGGGTGTTCGAATCCCCCTTCGGGCATGGACATTTGTGCCGTCCTTAGTATAAGGTAGTTGATAGGTAGTTTGTAAGTTTAGGGACTGATGACCCCGTAGTTAAGTCCCATAAGCTTAACAAACATTTGAACATTTTTTTTGAACATTTGAGCCTCAACATAAACAATGTAAAGGTCTGCGTTTACATAGAAAGAAAGATTCTTTGTTATATAACTATGCAATAGAAAGACAAACAGTGGAAGCAGTTACTTCCATTAGGTATCTGGGATTAGACATAGGGGGCGATTTGAAATTTATCAAAATGTTCAAATGTTTGTAGAGCTTATGGGACTTAAATACGGGGTCATCAGTCCCTAAACTTACAAACTACTTATGAACTACTTTCGAACTAGGACGGCACAAATATCCATACCCGAGGGGGGATTCGAACACCCGACCGTAGTGGCCGTGCAGACCGTGACTGGAGCGCCTTAGTCCCCTCGGCCACCGCGGCCGGCTGAAATTTATCGACCATATAAAATCAGTCATGGGTAAGGTAGATGCCAGACTGATAATCATCGGAAGAATCCTCAAGAACTGTTGTGCGTCAACAAAGGAAGTAGGGTACAAAACTCTTGAGTATTGCTCATCAGTGTGGGATCCGTATCGTATCAGGTAGGGTTAATATAAGACATATACAAGATCAAACGGAGAACAGCACGCTTCGTTACGGGCTTATTTAGTAAGAGCGAAAGAGTCACAGACAGGAGTAGGAAACTCCAGTGGCAAACGGTGGGAAGATACGTTCTGTATCGCGGAACGTGCTCCTATTAACGTTCCGAGACCGTACGTTTCATGAAAAGTCAACCAATATATTGCTTCTTCCTACGTACATCTCGTGAAGCTACTACAACCATAAGATCAGAAAGATTAGGGACCACACCGAGGCATATAGGCAATAATTATTCCCGGGAACCTTTCGCGTCTGGAATAGGAGGAAGTGACAACGGTATGCATAGTACCCTCCACCAGACACCGTGAGTTGCTTCGTGGAGCATGGATGTAGATGTAGAAACAATAAAACTGGTAGATGAATTTGGTTACTTGGGCAATAAAATAACATACGATGGTCGCAGTACAGATGATATAAAATGTAGAATGACAATATTATTGGAAGAAAGCGCTTCTGCAAGAAATTTGTTAACATCGAATATTAATTTGGGTGATAGGAAATCGTTTCTGTAGGGATTTTTGTGGAGTGTTGCCTTTTACAGTAGTGAAACATGGACGATAAATAGTTTAGACAGAATGAGGATAGACACTTTTAAATGTGGTGTTATAGATGAATGCTGAAAATTAGGTGGGTAGATCGCGCAACAAATGAGTACATACTGAACATAATTGGAGATAAATGAAATTCTGATATAAATTATAAATTGACTAAAAGTAGAGATTATTGGTAGGGCACATTCTTAGACATGAAGGAATCGTTGATTTAGCATTGAAGGGAAGTGTATGGGGTAAAATTCGCAGTGGGAGACTAAGAGACGAATGCCGTAAGCAGGTTCAAATAGATGTGGATTGCCATTCTGATGACGAAATGAAGAGGCTTGCACAGGGTGAGGTACAATGGAGAGCTGCAGCAAATCATTCTCTCGACTGAGGACCACAACAACAGAAACAATATGCATCTTATAGCCAAACTTTAGTGCATAATAATTATAGGGTTTCGTATGAGCTATTACCCGAACTTATTGTTATACTACGAAATAAAGTACAGCGTCGCGCTATTTTGAAAAGTTCTAATTGAAAAATGTAGTCGCTGGCCGTTTACGTTTGATGCATTTTGTACTACACTAACTGAAAACCCGACGTTGCCCGGATATTTATTTATTTTTTCAAGCCTTGAGTTAAGACTTTCACTATCCCTTCTCTCTCTGTCCGTCTCCTTTTCTTCTAATAACATGTTAGATTCATCAGAGAATATATAAGAAACAAGACTGTCTTGGAAATGTTTGTATAGCTTATGGGACTTAACTGCGGGGTCATCAGACCCCAAACTTATAAATTACTTATGAACTAGCTTATACTAAAGACGGCACAAACATCCATGCCCGAGGAGGATTCGAACTCCCGATGGGGAATGGCCTTGAGCATCGCAGCATAGCGCCTCAATGCGCTCGGCCGCTCCGCCGCGGCACTGTCTTTCATAATATACATAATTTTAAGTACAGCATCCAGACAATGGAAGATAGCAATCAAAATACAAATGATATGTAACAATCATACATTCATTTAAGTCACAAATCTTACTAGAAACATGAGCACATCAAATCCGCTCCACAGTATTGAATACATTCCCCTGTGGTTTATTAAGTCTCACTGGAAACTACAGTCTCTTGAAGTTAAAAACCAGATTTGTCGAAAATAATGGGTATTCGTTTGATGTATTCTGTTTTATTCTCTTCCTTTCCTTATAACACTATAGAAATCTATTGTTATCGCCTGCATCCGTGTGCGCTTCAGAGCTCAAAGTTGTCAACACTATTGTCAGCTTTCCAGTAATTTCCTTAAGCTGATTGGAATTTGGAATACGTCGTTGCATGATATGATAGGTTTTCGCCAGTCGCAGTATATATGATATTATATTTTATTGAATTATTTGTTGTACAATTGTATAATTTTGCAGTTTTATTTTCATTTGTATAAGTGCTGTATGTCGATAAAATCCGTTGCGAACAGAGTTAGTTGTAAAGAAGTAATAGATTAAGACCTGATACATGATGGGGCGGTTTTCCATGAACGTTACTGTTATTGTTCTTATATTTCACATCTGTCGTACTGTGATGTAATTTCCAAAGTACATTCATCTGTTTGTGTGTATACTATCTGTAAAATTTCCTGCGACTAATTTCGAAATGTGGTGTTACAGACGAATGATCAAAATTAGACGGGTAGATCACGTAACAAATGAGGTGCTTAACCGAATTGGGGAGAAAAGAAGTTTCTGGCATATCCTGACTAAGAAAAGGGATAGATTGGTGGGACACATTCTGAGACATGAGGGAATCGACAACTTAGCATTAGAAGGAAGTGTGTGGGGTAAAAATAGTAGAGGGAGACCGAGGGACGAATACAGTAAGCAGATTCAAAAGGATGTACGTTTCCGAACGTATTCTCAGATGAAGAGACTTGCACAGGACAGGGTAGCATGGAGAGCTGCATCAAACCAGTCTGCGGACTGAAGACCACAACAACAACACCATTTTATAAGCTGCAACGTCATACCGAATGCCGTAGTTTTTCTCCGTGAACAGCAGGAAAGTAGTAAGCAAGAAATGTTTTTCCTTTCAGTATTTTGATGTGGTCAGCGAGAAAAAATTTAATAAAGGTTTGAAATTATGTTTAAAGTTTGTTGCAAGTCGCTAAGTACTGTCATTCTCGTACAGTGTATTTATAAAGTCTCATTACATTATGTCGCAGTTTCTTGCAACTCCTATTGTTTATGACGTTATATCTCCTGAACCATATCACGTATGTGGTTCTTACTCCTACAGAAATTGTTATTTCACGCAAGGAATATCTGTACCAAATATGGTTTAAATCGGTTTCGTGGTTTAGGAAAAAACAGCAGCATTGTCGCTTAATGCAACAGTTTTTCGCGCATCTCATTGTTTATGATGTCATATCTCGTGAACTATGTATTGTACGTGATTCTTACACTTATGGCGACCATCCTTATGGATTGAAGCTTACAAAATTTAATAAAGATTGGAACAAAACTGTAGATTTGTATGCAATACGTACACACAAACACACAGACATTCTGCTTTATATAGAAAGAAGAAGAAGATATATCTGCGCACGAAATATAGCTAACAAATCGAAATTGTTTTAACGCTGGAAGGAGAATAGTTTGAAAATTAATAGAGTTTGTCACGACGCAGTCGGGTGCTACTCATCTCCAGAGGCATGCATAGCGGCCCGCTAACCCGCCCCCTCGGGAGCTGGCCCGCTCCTGGCCGTCTGCCCACCGCGTAGCCCGCCAGTCCGCTTCAGCCCGACCAGCTCACGGTGACACTGGGCAACACCAACACCACCTAGAGAGAAGGCCGCGGCGCTCTCGTGTGACGTCAGGCAGAGGAGGTCGCGCGCGCATAGCTGACTGGGTAGCCGCTGGGGCACGGCCCACTATGCCGAAGCAGCGATCCGTCAGCTATGCGCGCGCAACCTACTCTGCCTGACGTCACGCGAGAGCGCCGCGGCCTTCTCTCTAGGTCAGGGGTGGGCACGAGAGCTGCTCGCGCGGCTGCCCGCGAGCAGCAAGAGCAGCGGGGGCAGCGCTGAGCGAGCGGGGGCAGCGCTGAGCGGCCTTGAGAGCCAAATGTTACACAATTTTAATCTTAATAATTATGGTAGCAATGTATGTACGCAGTTGGGTGACAACATTTATAGTTAGGCCATAGGTAGAAATTCTCCACGTTGAGATTTGCTGTGTGCTTGTAGCTGACGGGAGGCCAGCGAGCAGGCCGACGTTGGTGGCTTGTTCCAGCTTAGGATTTTCCAGGTTCGTTTCCGGTGAGGGGAGAGAGGGACAATGGCGAGTGCCAGGTGCAGTGCAGTGCACAGCGTGAAATAAAATATTCTAATACTACTTGCATTTGAAGTAATACGATGCAGTTACGAACCATTAAAGCCCTCATTACAAAATAGCCTGTTGACAAATAAACAATATAGTCACATCTGGCGTAATATGTTTAATTGACAATGAAAAGTAATACATTACCAATGAATACAAGACAGTTACACAACCAGCATGTCAATGTTTGTTTATAAAAATAATATATTAACTATTTCTCATTTTATTTTCAATTAATCTTGTGTATTTTATCTTGAAGTATTCAGGTAAATCACTTATCTGTGATATAAGAAATTGCACGATTATAATAAATAGTACAAAGGATGTTTATACCAATATTAAAAACTAAGAAGAAATTTGTTTAATGTGTAGTGTAATTATTTTGATTTTAAGTAAAGTTTTAGAAATGTATTGGCTGAGCGCTGTACGTTGGCAAATCGGTAAGAACAGCTCACATGGGGAAGTTGATGACGTAGGGAAAAAAACCAGCAGTTGGGCTTTTGGCGCGCGCGCGCGCGCGCGCGCGCGCTCGTGGGGAGGAAGTGACGAGTGGGGAGCGAGTGGTGTAGCTGGCCGGGCGGCGTCGCTCTAGACAGTCGGCATATGGATCTCCAGGTGGAGACTATAGATTTTTGTGTGGCAATTGCCAAGTGTGGTTGCTCGTCGTAGACTGCACCAGGTTGTATCGAGTGCTACTGTGTGTTGTGAATATTTAGCCAGTGGAACAAGGTGTGCATCGCACTAAATTAAAGTGACTGTGTTTTGTTAATGTAACACGTGTCGTCGCATAGGCATGAACATAAACGGTGTTTGAGACAGGCACATGGTGTGAAAACAATTTGCGACAAATATTCATTTTGTCTGGGGGCTCACGAGCGATAACTTAAGTTGATAAATGTGTCGACGTACAGACGTATCAGCCACAGGGTTTTAATATGGTGTAATAAACAACATAAAGTGAACTTTCACGTGTTTTCAAAAATAGTAGTTAGTACACCCTTTTCTCACATGAACTTACTTTATTATGAATTTTTTGTTAATCATATGCAGGGAAGGAAAGCTGTGAACGTGTGATATCATCCCCTAGAAAACGAGTCAAACAGTAGCAATCACAGTTCCAGTGTTTTTGCATGTTTAGGAATTTGGTTCGCAGTTGGTGGTTGTGAGTTTTAAAAATTAAACTCTCACCCCGATCTTCACCCTCGCACAGGGCTGTGCGGTGTGGCTGGCCGCTTGCTGATGAGCAGTGCACATACATCAGTGTTTTCATCCAATGCTAAAGAAAAGAAAACTAAGTCTTTGATCCTGTCTCTCAACTGAGCTTCCACGTCGTTTGCCATTTCTTCGATGCGCCTGCTAACCGTTCTCCGTGAAAGAGGAACGGTTCCGGCACACAATTTTAATCTGCCAGGAAGTTTCATATCAGCGCACACTCCGCTGCAGAGTGAAGTATCATTCTGGAAACATCCCTTAGGCTGTGGCTAAGCCATGTCTCCACCATATCCTTTCTTCCAGGAGTGCTAGTCTTGCGTGTTTGCATGAGAGCTTCTGTGAAGTTTGGAAAGTAGGAGACGAGGTACTGGCGGAAGTAAAGTTGTGAGGCGGCATCGTGAGTCGTGTCGGGATAGCACAGTCGGTAGTGCGTTTGCCCGCGAAAGGCAAAGGTCCCAGGTTCGAGTCCCGGTTCCGACACACAATTTTAATCTGCCAGGAAGTTTCATATCAGCGCACACTCCGCTGCAGAGTGAAGTATCATTCTGAAACTAAAATGGTACTCCAGATCACTTTACAATGGCTCTTCCAGTCACTGTTACGTGTCCTCGATTTTCTTCTAACAGCTAGATGGATCTACATCTATATCTACATCTACCTGGGATACTCTGCAAATCACATTTAAGTGCCAGGCAGAGGGTTCATCGACCCACCATTATACTATTTATCTTCCATTCCATTCTCGAATAGCGCGCGGGAAGAAAGAACACCTGAATCTCTCTGTTCGAGCTGTGATTTCTCGTATTTTATTCTGATGATTTTTTCTACCTATGTAAGTGGGAGTGAACAATATATTTTCGCACTCAGAGGAGAACGTTGGCGATTGGAGTTTAGTAAGTAGACCACGACGCAGCGATAACCGCCGTTGTTGTAATGATTCCCATCCCAGATCCTGTATCATTTCCGTAACTCTATCTCCTGTGTATCGTGACAATACAAAACGAGCTGCCCTTCTTTGGACTCTTTCGATGCCTTCCGTCAAAATCACCTGATAAGGATCGCACTCTGGGCAGCAATACTCCAAAAAAGCACGGACAAGCGTAGTGTATGCATTTTCTTTAGTAGTTCAGTTGCATCTTTTAAGAGTTTTGCCAATAAAACGCAGTCTGTGGTTCGCATTCCCTACGACATTATCTACGTGTTCTTTCCAGTTTAAGTCTGATGTAATAATAATTCCAAGATATTTAGTAGAGTTTACGGCCTTCAAATTCGATTAATTTCTCTTGTAAACAAAGTTTAACGGATTTCTTTTCGTATTCATGTGGACGACTTCAAGCTTCTCATTATTTAGAGTCTTCTGCCAATTTTTACACCATACTGATATGTTATTTAAATCGATCTGCAGTTTGTTTTGATCTTCAGATGACTTTACTAGACGATAAATGACGGCGTCATCTGCAAACAACCTAAGAGAGCTGCTCAGATTTTCTCCTAAATCAAGTATGTAGATAAGGAACAGCAGAGGATCAATAACACTACCCTGTGGAACGCCGGATATCACCTCTGTTTGAGTCGATGCCTTACCATCGATTACTACAAACTGTGTCCTCTCTGACAGGAAATCCCCTATCCAGTCACAAATCTGGGGGATATTCCATAACCACGCACTGATCATGTAAACATTCGAAGCAAATATACTGACGGCACCAAAAACATCTAATGAATACATTCTTTCGACAGCTACAATGTTCCTTCCGAAGAGTATGCGGAGAACAAAGTTGGTTTACATTTAAAAATATGTCTTTTCGGGAACTAATTTTGATGCGTATCACGCTTACGATATAATTGCCTGAAAAATCGGTGGTGAAAGTTGGTTATGAACTGTGCTTCGAATAGTTACTGCATCCGTGCGATTTTGCAATTACCGCTGGGTTTCCAGAAGCACACTGCAATTCTGAAGTCTAGAAATAAGGTTTTTAACACGGCGATAGAAATAAACATCACACAGGTGTGCAGTTTGGCGGCATTACTTTTACTGTCCACGTCGGCTGACCCTCGCCATCTCTAAACATTGTGTCATACATTGGAGTATTAATTTGTCTTTGTCTACTCCAGGAATCCAGTATTAGATAAAGCTTATTATCTGAAACGTATGGTTTTAGAACATTCTTTAGAAATGTTCTGTAAATAAAAAAAAAGTTCAAATGTTTGTAGAGCTTATGGGACTTAACTACGGGGTCATCAGTCCCTAAACTTACAAACTACTTTCGAACTAGCTAATACTAAGGACGGCACAAATATCCATGCCCGAGGGGGCATTCGAACCCCCGACTGTAGTGGCCGTCTGTAAATAACATTTGTCAGTTTCCCGGATTTGGAGCAGGTAATGTAAACATTTTTGAAAGAGTCGGTTAAGCGATTGACCTCTTCTATAACCCAAGGGCCACATGTAACATTCGTTTCTTGTAAACAAAGGAAACCTTAGGCAACACTTTTCCAGAGGCTGTGATGGCATATTGCGTCGTGTAAGAATGTGTTAGTTTGTTTTTACTACCAACTGCAGCTAGGGTTATACTTTCTCCCTTATGCGATAACGTGCGTCGAATGTTCACTCGATACATTCCTGTTTGATCGGTGTTGACCACATAATCACTACTAAAACCGGTCATAATTGACGTCGTTTGCGTGCTGAAAAGAGCCGCCACTTTCTGTATATCTTCTTTATTTCGTACCTCCTGATGAGAGACGTATTTAGTGACGTGCCATTCACGAATTTTATACTCCGATTTGAAATTCCGTGCCCGAGATAATGATGCAGCAAATGTAAAATCTTTGTTGGCCGTATACTGAAGCGCTGCAAATGCAGTCCACTCCTGAAGTATCCTCGTTATTACATTCTCGTTACGACGACGAGATTCGACGAATAGGTCGTATGTCCACTTATTTATTGCCTAGTATTTGTCGTATCTTGTCCCTCCTTTAACGATATCACTTCCCCACAATTTCAAGTCCTTCTCCTTTTCGGGATTGTTGTTGCTCCATTCTTCTGTAGTGTTTGTAAGTTCCAGTTTGGATGATTCCTGGCTAGCGCTACCGCATTTGTGATATTCCTGGCCTATGGACACTTCATATTTCTGGCCGCTGGCCGTTTCTTTGCTAACATCGCACGTGTCTTAAATGCGGAAGAAAGACAGATGTGCAGCATATGTTGAAATGTGGGGTGGGGAGCAGTAGCATATGGCACAGTAGGTGCTGGTTCCCGTGGGAAAGACCACCTATGTTACTGGTGCTCTCCTCGCATTGGCTGCTGCATTTCACGTCACGTGATTTCTTTTGAAATTAGTTTTGTTTATTATATACTAAATATTCATCATTCAGAGCTGAGAATTTGTAATAAATATCTCTCAAGGATAGGCTAAGTTTTGACAGTTAAAAAAGTTTAAGGTGCCTTCTCTTATTGTAACAAGAGAAGAGCGATTTTGCAAAATGCGCGCGAAGGCCCTGTTTTGGCGAGAAATAGAGCGTCAGGTGCCCTCTCGCAACGCTCCGCAGTTTCAGTCTCGAGCTGACCGCTATACGCACCGGACCGCGCCGGTCATGAGTAAAGATTTGCGTAAATGTGATAACAGTGGAGGTCTCAACATGAACTATTGGCAGCATAGGCCGTATCATATTAACAATAGTTGCTCATTTTTTATTATTTATTTAATAAATGGCATCCCTGACAATTAAAAATCTCGCGAGTCGCTTATTATGCTTCCATCATACAGAACTTATTTTAGCCCCACTTGTATGCTGTAGAAGAACCAACGACATGTGTGCTGTCTTCTGCGCTGGGGAGACAACTATAGAAGACAACAGGTTAGTCAGAACTCTATGCTTTCCATGAAGTATTGGACAGCAACTACGGCACCTCGTGCGTACTGTAGGGCGGTACAAACGCACACTGCTATGCAACAGCATCCGCAAGGATGTGGAGCTTTTAGGGGACTTATGGGAGGAATCAGTACTAACTTCTCCGTCCGCAATTAAAACCCTAGGAAGCTTGTACATTTACTTTTACTTCAAGGGGTATAGCGCCGTAGTTCAGTCGTTTAGTAACCGATTCGTAATACTCATCGGGAACAGATGAAGCACATATTCCCTGTGAGTGGAGATTTCCAAAGTGTTATGACCATTTTTGGATTCACTAGTCGTGATATCTTCCACTGAATCATCTTGTGCTCCGTCTTCATGGTATAGTACTTGAGTATCAACAAAAATCATTTCGTTCGTCAGCTCCAAAACTCGCTCGCTCTCCCATCAATCCGGAACGGCGAGAAACGGAACTGCCTGCTTCCGGTAGTGCATTCATAATGCATGTGTCTTGCAACACTTTTACAAACCAAAACACAGCGTCGGTAACTTCCCGCTTGCCGTTGTCTGTGATAGGCTCCCAACTACATATTACAGCGCTAGTCGCAGGATGTAAATCCTCTATTATTCAGATTATGCACCTGAAAGATGTGACACAACAAACAATAACTAGGTTGTTGTTGTTGTTGTTGTTGTGGTCTTCAGTCCGGAGACTGGTTTGATGCACCTCTCCACAATACCCTATCCTGAGCAAGCCTCTTCATCTCCACATAAGAACGGCAACCTACATCTGTCTGAATCTGCTTACTGTATCCATCTCTTGTTCTTCCTCTGCGATTTTTACCCCACACACTTCCCTCTAATGCTAAATTCACAATTCCTAGATGTCTAAGAATGTGTCCTACCAATCTATCCCAATCTATCTTCAGCATTCTTCTGTAGCACCATATTTCAAAAGCCTCTATCCTCTTCCTCTCCGCACTGTTTATCGTCCATGTCTCACTCCCATACAAGGCAACACTCCATACAAATGCCTTCAGAAAGGACTTCCTTAGGCTTAAATCAATATTCGATGTTAAAAAATTTCTCTTTTTCAAAAACCCTTTTCTACCCATTGCCATTCTGCATTTTATATCCTCTGTACTGCGGCCATCATTTGTTATTTTACTGCCCAAGTAACAAAACTCATCTACCTCCTTTATTGCTTCGTTTCCCAATCTAATTCCTTCAGCATCACCTGATTTTCTTACACTGCACTCCATTACCCTAGTTTTGCTCTTGTTAATGTTCATCTTACTTGCACCTTTCAGCACACTGTCCATTCCGTTCAATTGCTCTTGCAGGTCCTTTGCTGTATCTGACATAATTACTATGTCGTCGGCAAAACGCAATGTTTTTAATTCTTCGCCCTGAACTTTCATTCCTTCTCCAAATTCTCCTTGCTTTCCTTTATAGCTTGCTCAATGTACAAATTGAATAACAATGGAGAAATAACTAGGTATTACAGCATAAACAAAAGAGCTAATTGCTACAAACTACATACAGTACACGTTATATGTTACTTACGGAAGAACACTGTATTCATTCACAAAACGTATTTCATTCGGTGCATTAACGATGTAAAAATCACTACATGTATCCGCGAGGTTCGCGGCAGCCTAATGACGGAAAACAACGGGACACCTTCACTCTTCCAGGCTGAGCCGTCTTAAGCCATGCAGGGGCCCCTAGGCACTCAGTGTTTTGAGGCCCTTAAAAAAAACTAAATGAATGCATCAGAATGGTGTACATTTATTTAGTGACTTAACTGGTTAAAATATTACAAACCAAGTACTAATGATTAGTTCGACAAATTAGTCTGTCATTAAAATTAATGATTTCTTTAAAGATTTTATAATACAAAATATACAGTTTTTGAAGTATGTCTCTTTCTATGCAGGTGACTGAATAGGGGGCCCTACAACAAAACAGAATTTCTTTTTTGAATGAAATCATCAGAATGATGTACATTTGTTTTTTAATTTATTGGTTATTATGGTTAGAAATACACAAATGAAATACTAGTGATAACTGTTTTGAAAATTAGACTTACGTTGCTGTTAAAGGTTTCTTTCGGGATTTCCGAAATGCAAAATCTTGTATTATGTCTTCAAAGTCCAACAGTCGAAGAAAGTCAGTTACTATGCACATGATTGACAAATTAGTAAGTCGTTCCTGTAGCATAGTCGTTCGTAATTCATTTTTAATTCTCTTTAACTGGGAATATGAACACTCTCCACTGCAAATTGTTACCATTAGACAAAGAAATATCCGGGTAGCAACTTCTACATTAGGAAAGGTTTCTTTTATTTTATGTGCTTTTATTAAAGAATGTGAGGATGATATACTTAGCTCTGGAGATTCATTTGGAATGTTCTGCAAATATTGTTTTAAATGAAAACATTCTGATATGAGCTCATCAGCATTAACGTCTGCATGATAAAATTCTGCAAATTCCTTGCACCTGTTTCTCAACTGTTCAGAATCGTTTTGCTTTAACTGAGAAAGGAAAATAAAATGTTTGCTAACTTTCTCGTATGCTTCTGAACGTCGCTTCTAACTAGAATCCAGTGTGTCCATTATAGGCAGAAAACTTCTACACGAAATATTTCTTTGTCACTCAGCTGGACAGTCTCTGACGAATCTTCGGAAAAAGTGACGTGGTCGCTGCAAATTTTCGTCCTTTGGGAATCACCATTATAGACATCACCTATATTTTTCTCTTTGCAACAACATAGTTCATCATTGATTCCCTGTGCTGTAAAGAGTTCTCGTGCTCCTTTAATAAGTTGCTTATATCCTTCCAATCTTTGTATCCCCTGGAAGAACTCAAATTATTGAATAGATGCCAACAATAACAGTACACAGAATTCATGGATCGTGAACACAGAAGCCACTTTCTTTCACACACGCACCATTCGTCAATTTGCGAGTCAAAACAGTCCTAGTCATTTTTTTGGTTTTTGTTTTACCACTTACATCAGCAAAATGTGTAGAGGTTTCTGAGTAGTAGCTATTTATGCTTTGGAAAAACTATGGGCTCTTGTGAATCCAAATATCACGTACTTCTTCCGTTAAAATTTCATCAAAGTACTTACGAGGTCGTGATATATGTTTTCTAACAGATTTCTGTCTGGTGATTCCAAGTGGCTTGAGGTGGAAGAAGCATGTTGTGATGTGTGTACAGCTGTTTTTTCATAACTGGAACTGATGAACTCGAAACACAAATGTTACCCTCTATGTTAAACATGGGCACCGTTTCTAAGCTTTGAGATTTAGAGATATCTTGCGATGATGCGGTAGATGACTCACTCTGTATGTTAGTTTCTTCAACAGTGAAAAATGAAGTTAGTTTGGGTACTCTGCTGATAATTTCTTTTTTAATTGCATGTTCTTTTTCTGAGCCACGTAAGTATGTTCTTTTTGACACTGTTGAAAGACACTACAAATATATCAAGTAGACACTGCCAAGTAAACAGAGAGAATCGCGTACAATCAAATGTCGCTTCGAAGCATCCCGATAACGAACTGTCGTTTCTTAACAACAATGCCGAATTCACCAGGACTGGGTGCATTAGCCAATGCGCAGTGTTGTCCTAAGCACCGGTCGAGTCCATTACTTTGTTCTAAGGGAAGGCCGCATCAGTCTGCTTCATACCTTACTAGTTATCGAAGATCGTGCATTGCTGCTTTCGTATGTTAAAGATTTGTATCTGATTAAATGGGCTCTGGCTGAAGCCTATTATGAAGCCTGCACCAGTTGGCGCAGAAAGGGTTCTGCATAACCAGAAACGAGATACTGTGTATATGTAATTAAGTTTGTTTCGGAAGACGTAAAATATAGGATAAAATCTCATAAAAGAGTTCCAAAGAGTTCCCTTGATACGGTCGGGGGTTCGAATCCCCCTCGGGCATGGATATTTGTGCCGTCCTT
This sequence comes from Locusta migratoria, assembly GCA_026315105.1. Taxonomy (NCBI): domain Eukaryota; kingdom Metazoa; phylum Arthropoda; class Insecta; order Orthoptera; family Acrididae; genus Locusta; species Locusta migratoria. The sequence continues at coordinate 452,774,229 of CM048755.1, read as the reverse complement.
GGTGGTAGCTAGTTCATAAGTAGTTTGTAAGTTTAGGGACTGATGACCCCGTAGTTAAGTCCCATAAGCTATACAAACATTTGAACATTTGAGTTCCCTTGATAACGTTCAAGCTACTACTGGGGTTTCACTTGGGACTATAAGAAGAGTAATAAAAGTGGGAGAAAAAGTAGGTGCCCGTAGCTGATTTTTTCCTTACTCCAGGAAAAAAGCGGAATAAAAAGACGAGTTCTTACATTTGTGGAGAGACCGACACGCAACTTTCACATGACAAGCAGCGTCCCACAATGAAGTCACTTCTCCCGGTATAAGAGAAAATACAAGTCAGATTTCAGGTATATCAGATCATTTTTTAATGCCTAGCTATTGTTTACACGTTGAAATCTTAGTATAATTAACTCTTCAGTTATTTACCAGGTATGCTCAAAGCAACAAAAAACGGTACTGTGCTTGTGAAAAGTTTACATGTATATAGTAAATGCATTGACTAACTAAAATAAAAATATACTTTGAACAGAGTAGGTATATGTCAGTGACACATATTTTGGCAGTTCACATACTACACCCTGTGAGTGTAGTACAACGTCTAATTACAGCACACGCAGGTAACAAAATATTTTATAAATGCGTTAATAAAAATTGATGAAAATGTCCCTGTACCAAATTATTGCATTTCATTAAATGTAGTAGTTCTTGTGCTAAATAAATTTTTAATTTTCAAATTCGGAGTTAAGAGGGAAGATTACCATGAAGAGACGAATGTTGCAAATTTTTCAAGTCAATTGGTTTGGTGGCCGAGCGGTCTGCTGCGCGTCAGTAACGTTCTGCACGGCCACTACCGTCGGGGTTTCGAATTCCCCCTCGGGCATGGATATTTGTGCTGTCCTTAGTATTAGCTAGTTCATAAGTAATTTGTAAGTTTAGGGACTGATGACCCCATAGTTAATTCCCATAAGCTCTACAAACATTTGATCATTTTCAATTGTTTTATCTTTTACTACTTGATTGAGGTACACTCATATAACTGTTACACATCGACGTAGCAAATATATATGTATATATATTTTTATCAGGTGCCTAGAACATAAACTGACACCAAATTTGCCGAGAGACTCCACTGTTGTTGCGGACGTTCTCTGTGAAAGACCAGCAATAATACATAGGGGGGAAAGATGAAATGCCAGATTGGCTAAATGCGCATAATTTCCAATGTGACTAGGAAATCACAATGATATGCAGTGAAACCTCGTTTATACGTTTTTGTTGGGGGAGCTAAAATAAACGTACAAGTGAGATTGATGCTAAAATCGAACTTTCAATACTACGCTCGAAATAGTTTTGTTAGCTGCATGCTTTTGTCGAAAGCAAGTCTGTAGGCATTATTCCACATCTGAAATCCTTCCTTTCTCACCGTTTGGCCCAGTTTTCAAAGCATTGGATCTTATGTTTGTTTCATTGGCAAGGATAGTAGTTTCGGTAGAGTATGAGATTATGAGACTCTTTTCATTGCTCACTAGGATTTCTTTTACACTACAGGCCGCGGTGGCCGCGGGGACTGAGGCGCTCCAGTCACGGTCTGCACGGCCACTACGGGGGTTCGAATCCCCCCTCGGGCATGGATATTTGTGCCGTCCTTAGTATAAAGTAGTTCGTAAGTAGTTTGTAAGTTTAGGGACTGATGACCCCGTAGTTAAGTCCCATAAGCTTAACATACATTTAACATTTGATTTCTTTTGCACTTCCTCAATTACGTTGCACTGAAAGACATCTTTCATTTTTTAATGAACTGTTCATTTTCGCGTGTTTGAATACTGGAAACTACTGTAAAATATTGAGTTCGCTAGTTACAAAAAGACTCCTAGTTCGAATAACTGGCTCTACCATCAAATGCCTTGCTCTGTACACTGCAGAGATTGGTCATTCACGAACAAGTCTAAAGGTTCACAAGAGTGAACGGAAGGACCAAGGAACTGGTTACCAGGAACGTTCACTTCGGTGGTCCCGGTCGCGTGGGCGTTCCCGTTCCAGGTCTATGATGGCCGCGCAACCGTTCCCTTTTCAGTCGAACGTTGCAGTTCCAACTCAGTATCGATCTGTTGATTTTTATTATTATTATTATTATTATTATTATTATTATTATTATTATTATTATTATATTATTATTTATTTTTTATACTTTATTTTATTTTTTACCACCGTGATGCAGCGTGCCTATTGTTATGGAAGGAACAGCGATTATAGGGAATTACCTTTTGTAAAATGTGTAAAACGGAGTTGGTGAGTACAAAGCCAATGCTACTTGTTTGCAATTCCGACTGTTATGAAAATAATACATTGACAAATGGATAAAATAAGGACCAGTGAATGAGTGGAAAGGAACGGTTCCAAAAAAGGAACGATCATAAGTGTACTAGGTTTCACAAATGAACGGGTTTGCCCGTCTCTTAGTGTACAGCACTGTGCGATTGCTGGACTTCCCCTCCAGTACACTCTGCGGCGCTCATGCATTCCCACGGCGCAGCACCACATGAGAACGGTGCATTGCTGTATTGTTGTGGGCAACTTTGATTCCGCCCCTACTATGGCTGTCTGTGCTGACGTCTCGTGACGTAAGCCCCTACCTGCTGCTTGGCTGCGTGTGGTGTCCTGTGAAGACCACTGTTGGATACAATGTTCCAAAAAAATGGTCAAATGTCTGTAAATCTATCGGACCAAACTGCGTGGTCATCAGTCCGTAGTTTACAAACTACTTAAACCTAGGTAAACTAACATAAGGACAAACACACACAACCATGCCCCAGGGAGGACTCGAACCTCCACGGCGAGCAACCGCGCGCTCCGCAGCGAGGCGCTTTAGACCGCTCGGCTACTCCACCGCGGCGATACAAAAAAAAAAAAAAAAACAAAAAAAAAAAAAAATCGTATGTTTGTAGAACTTATGGGACTTAACTACGGGGTCATCAGTCCCTAAGCTTACAAACTACTTATGAACTAGCTAAGACTAAGGACGGCACAAATATCCATGCCCGAGCGGGGATTCGAACCCTCGACCGTAGTGGCCGTGCAAACCGTGACTGGAGCGCCTCAGTCCCCTCGGCCACCGCGTCCGGCCGCGGCGATACAATGTTCCGCCTAGTTCTGTAGCTAAGACCCCCAATAATAACTGCGATTTAGCATGCAGACAACAAGCCAAGTCACTTGCCACACCATATATGACACGTTTCGAGACAATTTCCGGGACTTTATAATCAATAAGTGCGGCAATAATTCACTTTAAAAAAGTCATTGCCTAGGAGAAAGGAACGAGTTTCTCGGGGCCCCAACAGGCTGGGGACCCTGGGCCTGTGGCCCTTGTGCCCCTGTGGTAGAGACGGTAGTGCTTCCAGGTTCACAACTATGATTCGACGAAGAGGCAGCCGGGACAACGTAACTCTCCCCGCCTGCATTCTCTCCCGTGCCTCACTGTAAACAACCGTCGCGCGGTTGGCTGTGATGCCTCGTGAAGGAATTCGCAGCACTCTTACTCGAAGTTTCATGTGACAAGGCTTAAAAGTTTAATACTTTATTGACTCACGCCGTTTGGGAAATTGTCTACCTCATTATTAAAAAATGTTCAAATGTTTGTAAATCTATCGGACCAAACTGCGTGGTCATCAGTCCGTAACTTACAAACTACTTAAACCTAGGTAAACTAACCTAAGGAAGAACACACACACCCATGCCCCAGGGAGGACTCGAACCTCCTCGGAGAGCAACCGCGCGCTCCGCAGCGAGACGCTTTTTTTTTTTTTTTTTTTTTTTTTTTTTTTTTTTTTTTTTTGCTCTATGTGTAGTTCTGTTCGTTGCGGACGTTGATCAAGTTTGTTCGTTTTTGTTCGATGTGTTGTTGGCTCAGCTTTTTTATTACAGAGGCCGTTCAGCCCTCTGACCGGGCGCGCTGAGCCACGGCGCCCGGCTTTTTAAAATAAATTAAACTAACCTAAGGACAAACACACACACCCATGCCCCAGGGAGGACTTCAACCTCCACGGCGAGCAACCGCGCGCTCCGCAGCGAGACGCTTTTGACCGCTCGGCTACTCCACCGCGGCAACCGCTCGGCTATTCCACCGCGGCCATTATTATCATTCCTTATTGATTTACTTACCTTTTTAATCCTCCTATCACTGTCAAGTGAGATATGCAAAAATACAAACGAGAAGAATAACATCCGCTAGGTTTCTTCGAGATTCGAACCCGGGCTCTCCGATTGAAAGCCATTTACCTTTGCCGTTGCGCTATCGGCGCTGTCAGCAAAAAGCGTTTATCATGTGGGTGCAGTTGTAAAAGTTTCTTTCCTCGATTTCTGGAATAGTATGCGTTTGCGGGCCCCAAACCTGATGATGAAAAATGCTATATTTATAAGTATCTATGGATCCCTCCAATTTTGAGTCGATTGCTCGTCATAATCTTTAGGGATGATTGTCTCAACCTTCGTTTTAGGTTGTCCACAAGCGACCTGCCAAATTTGAGCCGATTGGTTGATCGGTTCGCCGTGTCTGAGGCCTTCCCCTTGTTAGTGCCAAGCCAGTGAACCTCAATATTATTCAAGTTTATGCACAAACTTTAGATGCAGATGAACAACAAGTGGACCAAGTCAAAGGAGTCTTTTCCCTTACAAAAATTACGAAATTAATATAATAATGGGAGATTTCAGTACCAAGTTGGGAAATGGCAGATATGAGGATCTTGTAGGTCATTTTGGTTTAGGAACACGAAACGAGAGAGGTGATCGTCTGCTACAATTCGGTCAAGGAGAAAAAATGAAAGTCAATACATGGTTCAAATTACCACCACGAAGACTTTATACATGGAAATCTCCAGCTGACAGCGAAGACAACATTGTGCGCAACAGGTAGACTATATTTTAATTAATAAGCGTTTAGGGACTTCAGTTACAAGAACATCCACTTATGCTGGAGCAGATGTCCCATCTGACCATATACTACTAGTAGCTTCTCTAAAAACAAAACTTGTAAAATATAAAACAACTCAACAAAGGAAGACAGCTTGTGAAAAACTCAAACAGCCTGAACTAAGAAGTGAAGTTAGCAAGGATATCAACAATAAAATAGTGACAATGAAACCTCTGACTGACCAAGAAAACAGTACCAGAGTATGGGAAGAGATGAAAAACATTATGCTAACCGCTGCTCGAGAAAAAATAGGGTATAAAACAAGAGACCAAAAACAAAAAGTATAAAGCCCAGTTAGATCAAACTAATTTCAATAATATCCAGAAACAAATACGATCAAAGATTAGAGTAGCAAAAAGTGAATGAATACAACATGAATGTGAAGAAATTGAAAGCTTCAAATGATGATTTTTAACTTGCATAAAAAGTTAAAAGAAACTGATGGGATATATAGAAGAAGAAACATCTCCTTGTTAACCAACAAAAATAATAAAATAGTTCTAGATACCTTTGAGAAGAAAGAGATATGGGAAGACTACATTAAGAACCTCTTTTCAGATAATAGGCGCCGCGATGGAGTAGCCGAGCGGTCTAAAGCGTCTCGCTGCGGAGCGCGCGGTTGCTCGCCGAGGAGGTTCGAGTCCTCCCTAGGGCATGGGTGTGTGTGTTGTCCTTAGGTTAGTTTACCTAGGTTTAAGTAATTTGTAAGCTGCGGACTGATGACGACGCAGTTTGGTCCGATAGATTTACAAACATTTGAAAAAAAATTAGATAATAGACCAAGTATTGAGATTTCTAGGAGCAACAGTTTAACAGGACCTCCAATCATGAAAGAAGAAATTAAGATAGCCATTAAAAACCAATAAAGCAACCGGGCCTGATGAAATTCCAGTCGAACACATTAAACTCCATGATGAAGAAGGGATCAAAGTCTTACACAAAATGTTCAACAAAATTAACGACACTGGTCATTACCCTGCCGAATGGCTGTCATCAACTTTCATTCCGTTACCGAAGAAGGACGAATGCGAGAAGATGTGAAGATCACAGACTCATTAGTCTTATGAACCATTCTCTGAAAATATTTATGAGAGTCATCCGTCAAAAGCTGTACGAAAAATGTGAAAAATTCATTGGTGAGACACAGTTTGGATTTAGGAAAGGTTTAGTACAAGCGAAGCAATAGTCGCACTACAAGCTCTAGTACAAAACTGCTATGATCATGATCAACATGTAGGCCTCTGTTTTATTGACTACGAAAAAGCATTTGATAGAGTACAACATCATAAACTCATGGAAATTCTCAAAAGAATTGATATGGATGAAAAAGATATCCGCTGTATAGATAATTTATACTGGAATCAGACAGCGCAGGTTAAATTTCGTAATGAGGTAACAAACTTGATCAATATATGTAGAGGAGTCCGACAAGGATGCATCCTGTCACCCCTGTTATTTAACTTATACTCTGAGAGTATTTTTCAAACGGCACTTGATGATGTAGAAAAAGGCATAGAGAATAACGGAGTGTATATCAATAACATTCGCTAGGCTGATGACACGGTATTGATTGCTAATAATTTTGATCACCTTCAACAACTTGTCAACATAGTAGGAGATTACAGTAGTACATAAAAAGACTAATTTTATGATTGTCACACGAGAGTGCAACTCACTTAAAGATGGAAATCTACAATTTCAAGGATCTGTAATACAAAGAGTCAGCAAGTTTAAATACCTCGGAACCTGGCTTTGTGAAGACTGGCGAGCAGACTTGGAAATAAGATGCCGCATAGAGAACGCCCGAAACACTTTCATAAAATTTAACAATATTCTTACAAGCACAGACCTAGACCGAAACCTTAGATTCCGATTTGTAAAATGCTACATTTGGTCCGTGCTTCTATATGGCTCTGAAGGATGGACAATAAATATGTCAACAACGAAGAAGACAGAGGCCTTTGAAACGTGGATTTATCGCAGTACACTTAAAATACCGTGGACTTCAAGAATAACCAACACCAAAGTTCTGGAACAAATGAACAAGCAGCGAGAAGTGTTGATAGTGTTGAAAAAAAGAAAAACTGTATACTTAGGACATATACTACGAAACACCAAATATATACTTCTACAGTTAATAATAGAAGGGAAACTCGAAGGAAAAAGAAGACAAGGACGAAGAAAAACATCCTGGTTGGTCAATATAAAGCAGGGGACAGGACTACGAAGTGTAGACGAAATACTTCATATTGCGGTTCACAGAAGACAGATGCGTCATGTGGTCGCCAACATCCATTAATGGATAAGCAGCAGAAGAAGAAGATAAACAATGCTGGATGATGATGGCAACAAGCATTAGAAATGATGACAGAGACATCACAAATGTCCAGTGCGCTATAATACTGGACAAACCAGTACGGCCATTGCCAAATCAGAAGAAAAAGGGGATCCAATAATATGCTGCTTCAGAAGAGCTGCGAATAAAAAGTAAAGGAATAAGGCACTTTATGTGTGAATGCAATTAAACAGGACATTATGATTTGCATCCATTTCTCATGTCTATATATCTATGAACCAAAGTCAAGTCAGAGTCTACCAGGTCTTATTTAAGACAATAGTTTTCGAAACCATATGAACTGTACCACATTTGCAATTAAATATGTCATTACTATAGAGGTAAAACAAACGAAATAAAAATAATTTTGATTTTAATAACGTACTTACATATCAGTAACTAGGTGAGGTGTATTGCAGGCTACATTTTTTCTCTTTTAAGTCTCCATATATTATCGTGTGAATCTCTTTAAACTGTCACCTGTATAATCTAAAGCGTTTATTGAATAATTTATTAAGAAATATGTAGACAACAAACATTCACCACATTTCACATCTGCAAGAAAAGTGACACAAGTAATAAAATAGCAATTTTTAGTTTATCCCTGAAAAATGTTTGAAGACCTTCCACGAGCACGAAAAAAGTCACGTATCTTTCTCGCGAATGGTCCGCTTCAGAGCAGTAATGTCATTGTAGTTGTAAGTTATTTTACGATTTGTCACAGCATGAAACCTCTCACTTTTCTCAAGTATTACATGTTTTAGTTGTGTCAGTGTTCTTGCCAGCGTGCGGTATGTTCTTCGCTTTTTCCTGTTGTTTCACTCAGACAAGAAAAGTGACACAAGTGCGCTATACTCATCTACATCTACATAAACACTCAGCAAGTCACACTAAAGTGCATGCAAAAAATGCAAATGTTTGTACAGATTATGGGACTTAACTACGGGGTCATCAGTCCCTAAACTTACAAACTACTTATGAACTAGCTAATCCTAAGGACGGCACAAATATCCATGCCCGAGGGGGGATTCGAACACCCGACCGTAGTGGCCGTGCAGACCGTGACTGAAGCGCCTCAGTCCCCTCGGCCACCGCGGCCGGCTGAAGTGCATGGCAGAGGGTTCATGGAATAGCTTTTTTGATATTTGTCTACAGTTCCACTCTCCAATAACTCGCGGGAAAACGGAACATCTAAATCTTTCCGTTTTCGATGTGATTTCTCTTATTTTATTTTGATTATCATGTCGTCCTATGTAAGTGGGTGCCAAAGAGAGATGGTCGCATTCGGAAGAAAAAATTGGTGAAAGAAATTTCGCAAATACACTCCTGGCCATTAGAATTGCTACACCTCGAAGATAACGTGCTACAGACGCGAAATTTAACCGACAGGAAAAAGATGCTGTGATAAGCAAATGATTACCTTTTCAGAGCATCCACACAAGGTTGGCGCCGGTGGCGACACCGATAGCGTGCTGACATGAGGAACGTTTCCAACCGATTTCTCATACACAAACAGCAGTTGATTGGCGTTGTCTGGTGAAATGTTGTTGTGATGCCTCGTGTAAGGAGGAGAAATGCGCACCACCACGTTTCCGACTTTCCTGAAGGTCGGATTGTAGTCTATCGCGACTGCAGTTGATCGACATTGCTGCTCGCGTTGGTCGCGATCCAATGACTGTTAGCAGAATATGGAATCGGTGAGCTCATGAGGGCAATACGGAACGCCGTGCTGGATCCCAACGGCCTCGTATCACTAGCAGTCGAGATGACAGGCATCTTATCCACATGGCTGTAACGGATCGTGCAGCCACGTCTCGATCCCTAAGTCAACAGATGGGGACGTTTGCAAGACCACAACCATCTGCACGAACAGGTCGACGAAGTTGGCAGCAACATGGACTATCAGCTCGGAGACCATGGCTGCGGTTACCCTCGACGCTGCATCACAGACAGGAGCGCCTGCGATGGTGTACGCGAACCTGGGTGCACGAATGGCAATACGTCATTTTTTCGGATGAATCCAGGTTCTGTTTACAGCATCATGATCGTCGCATTAGTGTTTGGCGACATCGCGGTGAACGCACATTGGAAGCGTGTATTCGTCATCGCCATACTGGCGTATCACCCGGCGTGATGTTATGGGGTGCCATTGGTTACACGTCTCGGTCCCCTCTTGTTCGCATCGACGGCACTCTGAAAAGTGGCCGTTAGATTTCAGATGTGTTACGACCCGTGGCTTTACCCTTCATTCGATCCCTGCGAAACCCTACATTTCAGCAGGATAATGCACGACGGCATGTTGCAGGTCCTGTACGGGTCTTTCTGGATACGGAAAATGTTCGACTGCTGCCCTGGCCTACACATTCTTCAAATCTCTCATCAATTGTAAACGTCTGGTCAATGGTGGCCGAGCAACTGGCTCGTCACAACACGCCAGTCACTACTCTTGACGAACTGTGGTGTCGTGTTGAAGCTGCATGGGCATCTGTGCCTGTACACGCCATCCAAGCTCTGACCCAATGCCCAGGCGTATCAAGGCCGTTATTACGGCCAGAGAGGTGATTGTTCTGGGTACTGATTTCTCAGGATCTATGCACCCAAATTGCGCGAAAATGTAACACCAAATGTTCAAAAAATGTTCAAATGTTTATATAGTCTATGGGACTTAACTACGGGGCCATCAGTCCCTAAACTTACAAACTACTTATGAACTACTTACGAACTAGGACGGCACAAATATCCATGCCCGAGGGGGGATTCGAACCCCCGATGCCGGCCGCGGTGGCCGAGGGGACTGAGGCGCTTCAGTCACGATCTGCACGGCCACTACGGTCGGGGGTTCGAATCCCCCCTCGGGCATGGATATTTGTGACGTCCTAGTTCGTAAGTAGTTCATAAGTAGTTTGTAAGTTTAGGGACTGATGACCCCGTAGTTAAGTCCCATAAGATTTACAAACATTTAAACATTTGATTTTTGAACCCCCGACCGTAGCGGCCGTGCAGACCGTGACTGGAGCGCCTTAGTCCCCTCGGCCACCGCGGCCGGCAATGTAATACCTTGTCAGTTCTAGTATAACACATTTGTCCAATGAATACCCGTTTATCATCTGCAATTCTTCTTGGTGTAGCAATTTTAATGGCCACTAGTGTAGATCTCGCCGCAACGAATAACGCCTTTCTTTAAATGATGTCCACACTAACTCGTGCATCATTTACGCGACATTCTCCTCCTATATCGCAATAATACAAATGGAGCTGTCCTTCTCTAAATCGTCTGTCAGTCCCACTTGCTGGGGATCCCACAATGCGCAGAAATACTCCAAAAAGTATAATAAAATGAATTGATTTTTGAATCGGACTCAGGATTAAAAGCTAACTGAATCGATATGAGTACTGTGGATGTGCAAATTGTGCTATGCAGTGAGAGCGCAACGCGCTGAACTGCGGACGTTATTCTCCACCACTACGCCTCGCTGACCTGCAGAGGCCTTGATCCGCTCTCCTACGTACGCTGTGCGTCACGCGCTGATCTCTAAACTACCTGGATGTTCAACTACGGCTGTCTGAGCGTGCCACCTATTAATGATCATTTTTAGATTCTTGCCCAATTCAGATATGCTTGCTATGGCATATTACTAGAAAGCGAAAAGAAAATAAGTTTCGATTCCCCTCACAAATTAGTGTATTACATTGCGTATTGACATATATCTCAAATCAAGTGGTAATCAAGCAATTCTTTGTCACGTAATAACTGACGGAAATTCTTTTGCAAAATTAAAAACATGTCGGTTACAAGCTTCCTAGGGTTTATTTTGCGGACGGAGAAGTTAGTACTGCTTCCTCCCACAAGTCCCCTAAAACCTCCACATCCTTGCGGATGCTGTTGCGTAGCAGTGTGCGTTTGTACCGCCCTACAGTACGCACGAGGTGCCGTAGTTGCTGTCCAAGACTTTATGGAAAGCATAGAGTTCTGACTAACCTGTTGTCTTCTACAGTGGTGTCCCCAGCGCAGAACAGCACACAGGTCGTTGATTCTTCTACAGCATACAAGTGAGGCTAAAATAAATTCTGTATGGTGGAAGCATAATAAGCGACTCGCGAGATTTTTAATTGTCAGGGATGCCATTTATTAAATAAATAATAAAAAAATAGCAACTATTGTTAATATGACACGGCCTATGCTGCCCATAGCTCATGTTGAGACCTCGACTGTTATCACTATTACAAAAATCTTTACTCATGACCGGCGCGGTCCGGCCCGTATAGTGGTCAGCTCGAGACTGAAACTGCGGCGCGTTGCGAGAGGACACCTGACGCTCTATTTCGCGCCAAAACAGGGCCGTCGCGCGCCTTCTGCAAAATCGCTCTTCTCTTGTTACAATAAGAGAAGGCACCTTAAACTTTTTAAACTGTCCTTGAGAGATATTTATCACAAATCCTCAGCTCTGAATAATTAATATTTAGTATATAATAAACAAAACTAATTTCAAAAGATATCACGTGATGTGAAATGCAGCAGCCAATGCGAGGAGAGTACCAGTAACATAGGCGGGCATTCCCACGGGAACCAGCACCTACTGTGCCATATGCTACTGCTCCCCCCCCCCCCCCCCCCCCCCCCACATTTCAACTTATGCTGCACTTCTGCCTTTCTCCCGCGTTTAAGACACGTACAATGCTAGCAAAGAAACGGCCAGAAATATGAAGTGGCCACAGGCCAGGAATATCACACGGTCAGTGAGAAAATGTGTGGAAAAATTTTAATGTGCAGCCACGCTGCAGTTCTATGCTCAGACACCAAGAGTTATACCAGGCTCGTCTGAAAAGTTGGGTGAATGGTCCCATATTTTACAAACCGCACTGGTGGGGATGAGGTGCCCGCCCATGCACATTGAGGGACATGTCAACAAGCACCCCCCCCCCCCTATTGTGCAAAGCACTGCTGTGTGTGAAGCGGTGGTACACGTTGTGACGCAGCTAACAGGGTCAGTATAACTCGTGTCATTGCAACATGTAGCGCAAAATGAAGCAATCCATCAGCATAAAGTTTTGTTCCAAATGAGGCAAAACGGCAACGGAGATCCATGGGATGTTAGTGCAAGTATGTGGTGTTGAATAAAAGTGTGTATCTGAGAGGTTTAAACGTTTTAAAGACATATCATCAAGCAGTAAATGGCTTAGTTGAGCGTATGCACCGCCAACTTAAACCGTCACTGCGATGCCGCGATTCGCAACGGTGGACACAGAGATTACCTATCGTTCTTTTCGTGCATCGCTGAAAGAAGATTTGCAAGCAACTACGGCGGAGCTAGTGTATGGCCAACCTATACGCTTACCTGGCGAATTATTCGCTAATATACAGGATGAAAATATCGATCCATGAGAGTTTGTGAACAACCTACGTATACAAATGCGACTGCTACGCCCTGTGGCCCCAAGGGAACAACCAAGCCCAAACCATTGCAGCCACCGTATGATGGACCATACCGTGTAATTAGCAGGCACGACAAGACATTCACAGTCGATGTAATGGGCACACCGTCAGTCATCAGACTTAAGCCTCTCATGCGTCGCGTCCTCAAATGAGGACACTTAAATTTTGTCTCATATGCCATCTTTTACATCTGAGGTGACCGTAAAAGCACAGGTACTTCATATGAAGACCAATAATGAATTTAATGAATGAATGGTAGACTGTCTGTTACACGGCACTGGTAGTCGTTGGACTAACAAAGAAATGGAAAGTAGAGATTACGAGAAAGAGTAAAGGCAGGCCCTCCGATGAAAGCACATTGTTATCTGTACACCGAAAAAAAAACCTCTCTCTGTCATTCGGTACCCAAATAATTACGCTTCGATGGGGTATAACACTGGCCAGCCAAGTCAGGTAATCCCAATGCCAAGAGGTGTCATGATCGGGACTGCCGACGGAAAACACGTTTTATTTGAGAAAAACTTGCTGTGTGCCATGAGTGCCTGAAACAATTTCATTGTACGAAAAATACAAAATAGTGTACGCTCTTCACGTATTATTTGATATTATTAATAGATGTTCCATGTAAAATGGAGCATTTTTCGTACTCACCTGCTTAATGACCCAAGGAACTATTGTTCTTTTTTAGATAAATTATGATCACTTCGGCAATGATTGGTCTTAAGTTACTAAATAATGTATCAGAAATTTTGGTCATTGTCGGGTTGAAAATTCATGTGTGAGGGGGGTAAAGCCAGCTTTTGGTGCCACTACCACGGATCACGACCCACCACCTCCCCCGCCCCATCACGCACGGCGGAACAGCCACATGCCTCGTCAGAAACCACCGGCAAGAAACCAGTTACCAGCATGCGACCTACTGTCAGCCGCTCCGGACGACAAGGGAAGTTCAACGAGAAATATCCGTGATAATGGCGAGCGGAGTGGTGAAGAGCACGCTCGATAGTGTACAGTGCGAAACAAAGATACTTTTGGTGCAATTTACGTGCTTTGTTTTGACTCTTTGGTTTTATTAATATTCTGTTGTATTAACTTACTATTCTTTTCCATTGTCATTCTTGTTTTACGGGTTAGATCGAGACGAATAAAGTGAGTGTTACTAATCCGCAAAACACTTAAACGTCGACTACTGGCGACAAAGTCGAAAAGAAATACAGGGTGTTTTAGAAGAAAGTAAAATTTCGGAATAACATCGTGTAGAGAATGTGGTCGTTAGAGACGGGATGTTTTAGGATTACCTTTTAAAATTTTTTGGCAATTCAACAACATACGTGGATAACATACAAGTGGATATGGTGGAATAACCGTAGAAGAATGCATAACTAGGGGAAAGATAGATACCGGCTACAGGCAAATAAAAGACATATTTGGAGACCAGAAAATCAGCCGTATGAATATCAAGAACTCAGACGGAAAATCAGAACTAAGCAGAGGGGAAAGGTGAACTGTGGAAGGAATATATAGAAGTCCTATACAAAGGAAATAAACTTGAAGGCAGTATTCTAGAAATGGAAGACGAAGTGGAGGAAGATGAGACAGGAGATATGATACTGCGAAAAGAAGTTGACAGAGCGCTGAAGGACTTGAGGCGAAACAAGGCCCCTGGAGTAGATGATGTTCCGTCTGAACAGCTGATATCGTTAGGAGAGCCAGTCATGAGAAAATTGTATCACCTGGTATGCAAGATGTATGAGACAGGGGAAATACCCTCCGACTTCAAGAAGAATATTGTAATTCCAATTCCAAAGAAAGCAAGTGCAGACAAATGTGAAAATTACAGAACTATCAGTTTAATTAGTCATGGTTGCAGAATACTAATACGAATTATTTACAGACGAATGGAAAAACTTGTGGAATCCGACCTCGGGGAAGATCAGTTTGGATTTAGGAGAAATGTACGAACACGGGAGGCAATACTCACATTACGACTTATCTTAGAAGAGAGGCTAAGGAAAGGGAAACTTACGTTTTCAGCGTTTGTCGATTTGGAGAAGCTTTTGACAATGTCGACTGGAATACACTCTTCCAAATTCTGAAGGTAGTAGGGGTAAAATATAGGGAGCGAAGAGTTATATTTAACCTATACAAAAACCAGACAGCGGTTATTAGATTCGAAGGGCAAGAAAGGACCGCAGAGGTTGGGAAGGGAGTAAGACAGGGTTGTAGCCTTTCCCCAAAGTTGTTCAGTCTGTACATTGCACAGGCAGTGAAGGAATGGAAGGAGAAATTTGGAGAGGGCATTAAAGTGTAGGGAGAAGAAATAAAAACATTGCGGTTTGCCGATGATATAGTAATTCTGTCAGAGACTGCAAAAGATCTAGTAGAGCAATTGAATGGAATGGACAGTGTCTTGAAAGGAAGATATAAGATGAACATTAACAATAGTAAAACGAAGGTAATGGAATGCAATGTCAGAAAATCAGGCGATGCTGAAGGAATTAGATTAGGTAATGAGACAAAAGTAGTAGATGAATTTTGTTATTTGGGTAGTAAGATAACTTCTGATGGCCGAAGTAAAGAAGATATAAAATGCAGAATGGCTATGGGAAGAAAAGCGTTTCTGAAGAAGCGAAATTTGTTAACATCCAATACTAATTTAAATGTTAGGAAGTCCTTTCTGAAAGCATTTCTCTGGAGTGTAGCACTGTATGGGAGTGAAACGTGGACGATAAGGAGTTCAGATAAAAAGATGATAGAAGCTTTTGAAATGTGGTGCTACAGACGAATGATGAAAATTAGATGGGTAGATCACGTAACTAATGAAGAGGTGCTTAATCGAATCGGGGAGAAAAGGAGTTTCTGACATACCCTGACTAAGAGAAGGGATAGATTGGTTGGACACATTCTGAGACATCAAGGAATTGTCAACTTAGCATTAGAAGGAAGCGTGTGGGGTAAAAATCATAGAGGGAGACCGAGGGACGAATACATTAAGCAGATTCAAAAGGATGTAGGTTGCCGTACATATTCTCAGATGAAGAGGCTTGTACAGGACAGGATAGCGTGGAGAGCTGCATCAAACCAGTCTGTGGACTGAAGACCACAACAACATGGTGGATGAATATTTTTACAAAATCTATTCAAAATTTCAAAAAGTCTTTAAATTTTAAAGCTGATTTTCAAGAATTGCACTAAAACATTTTGCACAAAGAAAGTTTCTTAAGTTGCTTTTGTAAAACGTTAAACGGTTCACAGGGTATCTCAGTGCTACGTACACAAACCTAATATCATCATAGTGCTTGGACCTACATCTACAGCTACATACATACTCCGCAATTCACCGTAAGGTGCGTGGCGGAGGGTACACTGTAGCCGGCCGCGGTGGCCGAGGTGACTGAGGCGCTCCAGTCACGGTCAGCACGGCCACTACGGTCGGGGGTTCGAATCCCCCCTCGGGCATAGATATTTGTGCCGTCCTAGTTTGTAAGTTTAGGGACTGATGACCCCGTAGTTAAGTCCCATAAGCTTAACAAACATTTGAAATTTGAACATTTGGTACACTGTACCACTACTAGGCATTTCCTTTCCTATTCCACTCCAAAATTGAACGAGGAAAAAAAGAATGCCTATATGCCTCCGTACGAGCCCTAATTTCTCTTATATTGTCTTTGTGATCTTTACGCGAAATGTAAGCAGGCGGCAGCAAGATCGTACTACACTCAGCTTCAAACTCCGGCCCTCTAAATTTACTTAACAGAAATTCACGAAAAGAACGTCGTCTTTCTTCCAGCGATACCCAATTGAGTTGCCGTAGCATTTCCGTGACACTCGCGCATTGGTCGAACCTACCGGTAACAAATCTAGCTGCCCGTCTCTGAACCGCCTCTATGTCTTCCTTTAAACTGATCTGCTGCGGGTCCCATACACTTGAGCAATACTCAAGACGTGGTCGCACAAGCGTTTTATACGCGGTCTCCTTTACAGGTGAAGTACATCTTCCCAAAATTCTCCCAATAAACCGAAGTCGGCTGTCCGCCTTACTCACAACTGTCCTTACATGCTCGTTCCATTTCATATCGCTCTGCAATGTTACGCCAAGATATTTGAACGACGCGACATCATCAAGAAGCTCACTACTAATGCTGTATTCGAACATTATGGGATTGTTTTTTCTACTCATGCGCATCACCTTACATTTTTCTACATTGAGAGCTAGCTGCCAATCTTCGCACCAACTAGAAATTTTGTCTAAGTCATCCTGTATGCTGTTACAGTCAGTTACAGACGACACCCTCCCATACACCACAGAATCGTCAGCAAACAGCCGCAAATTACAACTTACTCTGTCCATCAGATCACTTATATTATTTATAATATAATAATAATATTATTATTTCTATTATATTATATTTTTATATTATATTATATTAGTCAAGGTGATAGTAGTTTATCGATTCGTAGTGTATCAAACGAAATGCAGCGTTGAAATTGAGGGTACTGCCCACAACATAATTTTTATGTTTCCATTAAAATTACCAATGCACGTGTTTCAGTTTTATTTTAGCTTCTTTTCGTCTGTTTTAATGAGTTAGAAGTACAGGACACTCCTACGTAGCAATATGCAAAATTTTTTAATTGGGTACTGAAATATTCAACAAAGAAAACGATGTATAGAGACAGAATAAACTTATTTTTAGAATTTTCATCTGTTTAGTTACGTTGTTTATTGGGAAGAAATGAATCGGACCAAATTCGGAGTGGTACGTCGTTCTGTCTCAGTGGAGCCGTTGTGCTTACGCAGTACGTCCAAACATACTGGTGGCCAGTGGCAAAACGTAGGGAAATGAATAATGTATAAATAATTCGAATGTGGGCAGCGGCGGGCAGCGATCCATCTCCGGCTGTCGCCTGGGCACACACAGCTCAATTAACGTGCCCATCGCTCAATTGCGCCGCTGTCACTCGAGGCTTCGCGCTCTGTTTCTTCCTTTTACCCGCCTAATGATTGCCAGCAGTTCAATTCTGGCCGCCGGGACGGATTAAAAGGACCAGCTGGACTTCGAACACGAGCAACCACTGCCATTACCGCCAAATCGACACTACCCTGCAGCCTCAACGTTGAGGTTATTTGCATTAGAATCCTTGTAACGTTTCCATCGCTTCCAGGAACGCAGATTTCCATAACTGGAAACTGGTTTTTTTTAGTAAAGACGCGAATTGAGACAGCATGCTACATCTGTCTGAAGCCGGAAACAAACCTAATACGACGTTTTGGCTGTTAGAGCGGCGTAATTGGATGTAGTAAATCATTCATGATCTTCATTTTCATGGCTGAAGGTGCAAACGTGTAGAATTACCCAGAATTGTTACAGTAACAACTCTCACAATTTTCACTGGGGTGGAAATCATTAAAATAAAGACGTTATTCATTGCGGCGTGATCTGTTTGCGAAGTTTCAATCACCGACTTTTAGTTCTGAATGTGAAAATATTTTGCTAGCACCCACCTACTTAGGGAGACATGACCATCCCAATAAAATAAAATAAGACAAATCACATCGAAAACGGAACGATTTACGTGTTCTTTCTTCCCGCGCGCTATTAGAGAATGGAACGGTAGAGAAAAGTTATGAAAGTGGTTAATGAACTCTCTGCCAGGCACTTGAATGTGATTTGCAGGGTATCTATGTAGATGTAGTTGCACTTATGACGTACGACATTATTTTTTGGGGTAAATCGCAAAATGCAAAAAGGATATTTCTGGCTCAGAAAACGGGCGGCTCGAGTAATATGTGGTGTAAGTTCACGAACGTCATGTCGACCCCTTTTCAGTAGTCTGGGAATTTTGACACTGGCGTCACAATGCGTTTTTTTTCTTTAATGTCGTTTGTTGTTAATAATATCAGCTTATTCCCACGAGTTAGTAGCTTTCACTCGCTGAATACTAGACAGAAGTCGAATCTACATTTGCATAGCACCACCTTGACACTTGTGCAGAAAGGTGTACAGCATTCTGCAGCATCCATTTTCAATAAACTGCCACAAGAAATAAAGAATCTCAGCACTAACCCACACGCTTTCAAATCTAATTTTCAGTCACTTTCAGATAATATGAGAGAATGTCGTCCTGTAAATAGCTAAACAACTTTTGACCAAGTACTTTTCCTAAGAATTTCATATGATATTCAGTCTGGATACTGTTAGGTCTGGCACAGAAAAGATAAAAATTTTAGCCTCAACGAGTCTGGCTCCATAAGCGGAAGGACCTTCGCTTCCCATGCTAATGCACAGCCCCTTATTATCATTATATTATTTATACTTCGTGTAGAACGGTTCTTTGCGGTCCTTTGTTCGTATTTGTTCTAGGCTGTTCGGGAGTTCTTGGTCTCTTTTTTTTTTTTTTTTTATTACAGTGATTTACAGTACTTGGTTCTTCCTTACTGCCCGAATGCTTAATAAAAGATATTGGTCTGAAATTTTAGCGTGGTACGAATTTCCTTGAGTAAAACCACAACTTAATAACTTAATGTCACACCTTAAGTGAAATTCACTGAGATTATTGAATGGAAATGACATGAAAAATAGCGTGAATTTTCAGCTTAATTCTGTGCTAATAAGGAAGCAACTCGTGGCTCAAAGAGTTGCCAAACGTAATCTTTAATGTTGCCAATACTCCATTAGACTAGCGACAGGCAGAATACGTTTGCTAGCGTCTGCGTTCCTCGCGCTGGCTATCGATGGCGGAGCCGGCCGCGGTGGCCGAGGGGACTGAGGCGCTCCAGTCACAGTCTGCACGGTCACTACGGTCGGGGGTTCAAATCCCCCCTCGGGCATGGATATTTGTGCAGTCCTTAGGATAAGCTAGTTGATAAGTAGTTTGTAAGTTTAGGGACTGATGGCCCCGTAGTTAAGTCCCATAAGCTTTACAAACATTTAAACATTTTTTTTATCGATGGCGGAGAGTGCGACTTCGACCGCACGACATGTAGCCTGCCAACGTCTTGACTGAGAAGAGAAATTCCTAGCTTAGGCCAATGAGCCTTATTCACATTTCTTTCAAACGTTTGTAAATCTAAGGGACTTAACTACGGTGGTCATTAGTACCTCGGCTTACAAATTACTTGCACTACCGCAAAGTAACTTACGCTAACGACAACACAAACATCGATGCCCGAGGGAGGACTCGAAACCCCGACGGCGAACGGCCACGCGCACCACAGTTGGACGCCTTAATGAGCACGGCTATTCTGCCGCGGCAACATTTCTTTAACTATCAGCTGTGTCGAAAGCGTAGTGACGAATGATATGTGGATGCGCCGACTGCTACACGAACTTCTTAAGTAAAATGTAGAGGACATTATTTGAGTGGCTCTCCATTTCAGTAACTGTTGTAGGTAATTTTGTTCTCCGGCCTTAAGTGAATTGCAGACTGAAAACTCCATTCATCTGAAGAGATTTGCTATTCTAGCAGCACCACATTTTAAGTACGATACATTTCAGTGTTATATATGTGAATACGATTTTCTCTATGAATGATTTCATTGGCATCACCTCTAACACACAAATGTAAAGACAGCGTTACACTTATTACAAACAGCGAGATTGACAGACATATTTCCTAAGTTGTGAGCATACAGTTTCCAATCAGACAAACAAACCGTGCAAATAAATCTTTCCCCTTGCCTGAAAAACAGTGTAATTGTTGTAGTGTTAGCATTCTTCACTTGTGGGTAAATCTAGCCCAATGGGCAAAGCCTACTGTCATTTCACCTTTCAGCCTATCAGAAATTCTTAATACCTCGCCGGCCGCGGTGGCCGAGGAGACTGAGGCGCTCCAGTCACGGTCTGCACGGCCACTACGGTCGGGGGTTCGAATCCCCCCTCGGGCATGGATATTTGTGCCGTCCTAGTTCGTAAGTAGTTTGTAAGTTTAGGGACTGATTACCCCGTAGTTAAGTCCCATAAACTATACAAACATTTGAACATTTCTTAATACCTCCAAGCCAGAAAAGAAAGATTAGCATCACGTCGTCGACGTAGTCATTTGGGATGATGCACTAGCTCGGATTGTTTTGTTAAGTATAGGGAAAGAAATCGGCTGTGCTCTTTGAAAGGAACCATCTCCGCATTTGTCTAAAGTGATTTAGGGAAATCAATAACAGAAAGACAAACAGACATGGAAATTACACACTTCCGTCGTTACATCACTGTGGAAACGTAATACAAATGATTGTAAACGGAAAGTGAATTAACGAATTTTAATACTAATTATACAACGAAGCCAAAGAAACGTATATAATTCGAAATGAAAAATCTGAGATATACGAAGCCGTTAAGAGTTGTAAAAAAAAGTAGATGCTTTCATATCTATAACGCTGACGTTGCTTTCACTATAATACATTGAAATCTCAATTATTGATAAATAAACATCGAAAATTAAAAATAATACCAACTTCTGACCTGTGTTCCTATCCGTTGCTATGGTAGAAATGCCACATAAAGGTAATAGGCAATTACATTTCGCGCAATGGCATTCTAGGGACTTGGGCTTAAATGGTTCATTTACAAATAACACTCTCATAACGCTAACCTGTAATGCAAGAACTGCTAGTTCTATGACCTAGTCAGCAGCGAAAATCAAAACATCGTAGTAATGAAGTCTGTAAATAACGTTGCTTCTTGGATTCGTTAGTTCGCTTACTTTTCTGTAAGAGAAGCTTTCTTGGCACTTTCTTATCACAAAATCCGATGTAAGTTTTTAAGTTTTAATTTATTAATTCTCGGAAATTACGACGGGGGAAAGAGAGACCTAGAGAGATAGGAAGAGGTGATGGTCAGGGAGAGGAGAGATGAGGAATTGGAAGAGAGAATGAAGAGAGGTAGAGTATGGACTGAGAAGCGGGATAGATAGAGAGAAATGGAGGAGCGGGTGGAAGTAGAAGGAGGAGTGATGGACAGAATGTATAAACGATTAATTTTCTCAAGAGCAATAGGATATTTGACTGTTTTCTGTAAACCGTCTTAAATGGTTAATCATTTCACCTTATGCTCACAACTTGCCTTTTTTCCTCATGAAATGCAGTATTCGTTTAAGGAAACGTAAATGAAATTCATACAATTTGAAAGCCGACTAAAACGTGACATTTGAGTCATGTGATGCCTGTAACATCAACCCACACGTTTCTGCTCCTGCTTTTGTAACATTCTCTAACAGTGATGTTTTGTTTGGGCATTCGTGTTTTGAAAAAGCTCTTCAAATACTACAAAGTAGCGCACAGTACTGTGATTTATGAAACCTCGAGAAAGTTGGATTTTTCAATGTTCGAAGCAACGAGAAATGCGTAAAATTTTTTTTAAACTCACTCGTAGGGATCCAAATGAGATAGCGGTCACTTGGTGTGTTTACTTTTGTGAGGATCACTTCAATGTAAGTAAACACTACATATATTAATTATTATTTTATTAGTTCACTACCGGTCCGCAGCTGCGAAAGTGTAAAGTATTATTATGTACAGAACAGTGAGCTGACGTTTACATTTGTGAAACAGGAGTTCATGATATGACATGCCAGCGATTTGTATTTAAAGTCGGTTTCAAACGCGAAAATACAAATTTTGTGTTGTTTGTCTTTGTATTATTTATGTCAGTGATGCAATACTTCAGGATGTGATAGGTACATCAGCGATTTGTTTGTAAAACGCCTTTTGAGTGCGTAAGCTGAATGAAACTATTTTAGTAAAATTTGAAATGATTACTTCTTTCGTCAGTGATTCCATTATAATTCACAGTATCACGTTTTCCGCAATAAAAGAGAGAGAAAAGAAGGATAGGGTTGGATTTGAACATGGAACGGAAAATACGTAAACCACAACTCGAACCGTTACACTATCAGGCAACTGTGAGCCCTTGAAGTGAATTCAAACCTTCGACTGTTTTTTATTTATTTATTTTGAAAAATATTTAATGTTGCCACCTAAGCAAAAGTAATTTCCTCTTATATTCACCATTTCTTAGCTCCCCAAATTCTGATTTAATGTCACAAATTTCTTTCTAACCAATCAGAGCGAGAAAAATGCATAATGATATGTGGAAAGTGACTAGTCCCAAGATTAAATAACATATTCACACGAATCAATCTGTATCCGAACTGTAACTACATAGCTGTGCACTTACCAAGTAATTTTCAAATATTTGTAAACGTATTGGATAAACTGCTAAGGTCATCAGTCCCTACACTAACAAACTTCTTAAACTAACTTATGCTAAGGACAACACACACACCCATGCCCGAGGGAGGACTCGAACCCAGACGCGGTGGAATGGCCGAGTGCTCTATGGTGCCTTGCTGTGGAGCGCGTGGTTGATCCCCGTCGGATGTTCGAGTCCTTCCTTGGGCATGGGTGTGAGTGTTACCCTTAGCATAAGTCAGTAGAGTAGTTTGTAACCATGGGGACTGATAACCGTAGCAATTAAGTACCTTAGATTTGCAAACATTTGAACATTTTTGACTCAAACCTCCGGCGGGAACGAGCGACCAGGCAGTAGCACGACGCCTTATACCACTCGCCACTCGGCGTGGCATGTAATTTTTGCAGTTTCCTTTAACAATAGTGTTAATTTAAAATTATAATAATAAGAAACACTTGACCTACGGATTATAGGAAAAGCGTAACTGTGAGAGACTATTTCAAATGTTCAAATGTTTGTAATTCTATCGGACCAAACTGCGTGGTCATCAGTCCGTAGCTTACAAACTACTTAAGCCTAGGTAAACTAACCTAAGGACAAACACACACACCCATGCCCCAGGGATGACTCGAATCTCCACGGCGAGCAACCGCGCGCTCCGCAGCGAGACGCTTTAGACCGCTCGGCTACTCCACCACGGCGTAAAAGAACTGTTCAGATTTTATAGCACTGCGTTATCGGCGGTTTGCTTTTGCTCTGTTTATTTGAAAGTAGCACCCTTGTAGGGTTTATTCGTACTTTAACGGATAAACAAACACAATCGCAATATAAGAATAAAGAAACAGCTGCATCACACGTGCAGAAGTATTAATAGGAATAACAGTAACAACAATAACAAAAGTAACAGTAATAATAAAAATAACAAGCATAATTAAAGTAATAATACTACTAATGATTAAAAAATAATAATAAGTACATAAAGTTCAGGCATGAACACAAATACCACCAGACGCACAATGTCGTTCATTCAGGGTCGAAGGTTTCACAGAAGTGGTTGTATACAAAGAAATGTGTGAAGCAAATTACTTTCGTGTACCAAGCACATTTGATAACTCCCATGTTTGAGAATCTAGCCTGTAGACTTCAGAATGGAAGCTTGTGTTCAAAACAGAACTGTGTCGACGTTACAAAGGGTCTGGGTTCATCAACGAGTTTAGCCAGTATCCATCCGTGACGGTGAGAACACAATTGATTCTAAAGTGAGCGACTGCAGCTGAAGAAGATTATTCGAGTGTTGAACATTAATTTCTCTGGAGGAATCCTGAGCAGTATAGAAGATTTTGCAAAACATGCTTGTACATTCTGAATAAATGAAGATCAACGGTTAGAGGTTATGTTCGTTGGAATTACGTTCGTGTTTGTTTATTCGGTGAAACTGCGAATAAACCCTACAGGGTTTGCTACTTTCAAACAAACCAAGCAAAAGCAAACTGTCGACAACACACTGCTATAAAATGCGAACAGTCCAGTGCCTTTTACATGGCAGGAAGACGTTGCCCTATATTACAATTGCCAACGTACTGCAGTAAAGATAAATGCTGTGCGCAGGACTTAAACCGAATACCCTTGGTATAACAAACTACCACTCGGGCAACTTGCCCAGGGGAGCTCGGCTTAATATGCAATCGTAGTTTTGATTTTCCTCTACTCCGTAGGACAGGTGTTACTTATTTTTTATTTATTTATTTATTATTTAACATGCCCCATTACATAGCAATATTACATGTTTGATTATTATAGTTTATGCACGATCCCCTGGACGACAGCACATAGCACGAACTATATCGAAGTTTTGGTTGATACTCTATCAATATACAATGTTAGCTACCTATCTGACCGTCTGACATCTGGAGGTTTGGGTGTTACACACAGGCCAGTCGGTAGAGCGCTTGCACGGAAAAGGCTAGTGTCTTACGTTCCAATCCCTTTTCACGCAGACAGTTCTTATCCGCTAAGAATTTTCATCAGTAATTATCGTTTGATGTTGTGATTGCGCAAAAGAGTCGTTAAAATGAAACAATTGAGAATTAAATTACTAACAAACTTCGCCAACTGCAAGATACTATATAGAAATCACGTCTCACCCACGGTTACAGTAACCTATTCCAGTTTCTTTTGTTCCTGTTTGTGGGAGTGTGTAAAATGGAAAGCTGTTTCATCAGGGGCTTTTCTCATTTATTTAGCAAAAGAGTCGTTAAAATGAAACAATTGAGAATTAAATGACTAACAAACTTCGCCAACTGCAAGATACTATATAGAAATCACGTCTCACCCACGGTTACAGTAACCTATTCCAGTTTCTTTCGTTCCTGTTGTGTAAAATGGAAAGCTGTTTCATCAGGTGCTTTTCTCATTTATTTACAAAACATTACCAGCAGGAATACTGTAATCTTTACGAGTAGACATTAGTTTTCGTCTTTTTCGTTTTTATAGAATGAATTCATACTCCAGACATTTCTGTCGTGACTTTTTGTTCCTTGTGTCGTATTCTCAACACAATTTTCTACCTTTGATTTGGTATGAAGCTCCAATGGAACTTTAATTGGAATTGTTCACTTGCTTAAATTTTCTGTAGATGATAAGTCCTAGTTTCATCATCGGGAAAGATTTACTTGCACAATTTGTGTGTATGATTGGAAACTATATGCTCGCAACTTACAAAGTATGTTTGTGTAATTCGCATTTTTTAATCACCGTAATGCTGTCTTTACATTTGAGCATTAATGTGCTAGATGTGGTGCTAATGAAATCATACATACAGGAAATCGTATTTGGATATATAACAATTAAATGTATCCTGCTCAAAATGTTAACAACGTCTGGTGATACAACAATAGGAAATCGCTTCGGATGAATAGAATTTTCAATCTGCAGTTCCCTTAGGGAAGAAAAACAAAATTACCTACTATAGCTATTGAAGAGGAGAGCCGCTCAAATAATTTCTCGTACACTTTAATTACGATGTTCGGGTGGCAGTCGGCGCATCCGGATATTATTCGTAACTACACTATCGACGCAGCTCATAATTAAAGAAATGCAATTAAAACTCTAAGTATTTCTCTTCTCAGTGAACACGGTGGCAGGCTGCGGGTCGCGCCTTCGAAGCCGATATCCGTCAGAGCTGGCCAGCGCGAGCAAACGTATTCTGACTGTCGCTAGTATAATGCAGAATTGGCAACATTGTAGATAACGTTTGACAACTGACTGAGCGGAGAGTTACTTTCTGGTTAGCGCAGAATTAAGCTGATAAATTCACTTGATTTTTCATGTCATTTCCATTCAATAATCTGAGTGATTTTCACTTACGGAGTGACACAAGTTATTAATACATGTTTTTGAGTTGAGGAAAATCGTTCCACGGAAAAATCTGGAGACCAATCTCTTCTATTGCGTTTCGATTTCTCTGGTCTGTTAACAATTGAGGCAGTAAGGATAAAACACTGAGCAAAGAGTCAACGAACAACCTAGAACAAACGTCTGCAACGAACCGATCTACCTATAGAACAAGAAACAACGGAAAAAAGAGCGCTCAGAGGACTTGGCACTCTCTGTAATAAAATAAACTGACCAGGAACTCCCAAACAACCTAGAAAATTACAACGAAGGAGCAAAGAACCGATTTACATAAAGAATAAATAATAATAATAACAAAAAGCGTGTGGAGCCAGTCTCATTGAGGCAATTTATTTATTTTATTATTATTATTATCATTTTGTTTTGCTGTTCTGCGACAAAGCTACAGGTGTCATGATTGAAAATAAATAGCGCATTATTAAGAAAACTCCTCTGTCAAAAGTTGTTTCATTATTTCAACGATGGCATTCCCTCAAATGAAAATGAACGACAATACTCAGGTGGTTTACTGATTCCTTGTATGTAGAAACAAAATTGTTTCGAGTTAAAGCTGTTGCCAATCCATGCTGAAATGCATTTAAGTCCAGAAATGCATTTTTTTGGACGGTTGGACAACTAGGCCCTACTTCTAAAACGGAGTAAAAAGCTTTAAATACTCTTCATCATATGCACACCTCAAGCAGTACGTAGATAATAATACTAACAGTGACAGCAATTACCGCATTATCTGGTAAATGCACACTCTGCAGTAGTGTTTTTCGAATTAAGTAATTTGTTGGAATACCGGAAACTTCATAATGACATTGCACTGGGATACGATGGCTAGAGTCGTGTTTACATCCCGCTGACATAAGACTGGTATAATTTCTGTGTCAGAAGCTTGCTTATCGTTGATCATTTCATTGATCGCCTTATTATCTTTACCGGCTCTAATATGTACGATAAGCGTACTTCACGTTACAACACCATCAGAAGCGTGGCGTATTTCGCTGTAGTGGTCTGGTGGATCTCTTCCAATTTAATACCTACAATGTATGGGATTGATTCCCTCCTTCACGCGTATATTTTTAAACAAGCACGATCATGTCTACTAAACCTCTGGTAAAGTCAAGTAAAAAGCGTCAACTTACACCGTAGTTCAAAATCCACATTAAACAAAAATCAACTTGTTATCAACTGCGACAGTGCCGATTTATAGTTGACATTAACAGGCAGAATACACGACAATCAGTAACTCTGTCGCCAGAAAGCTTTTCTTACATTACAAACTTTATTTTATTTTATAATCCAATTGTCGTTTAAGGTCGTATGCATCTTATAGTATTTGAAGTTGAGACGTCGAAAATTATGGTACTGGATTGAGATTCTAATTTAGGTATCCTCTTCTGCAGTGTTCAACCCTCTTGTAACCATAAAATTCGGTAATTGTGTTGCTTTCTCTATGTCTCCAGGAACGGCAAATGTACGGATTCGAATCTTGATCCAGTTCCCCCCTCCCCTCCCCCCCCCAAAAAAAAACTTTATTTGAAGCTCTAGATAGAGCACATTGTACTACTAGTGAAAATAATTTTTAATATGTTTACATGCATTATCAATAACATTGATAACTGCTGTTGTCTCTAGTCAGACACTCAAGCATCCTCATTCTTGCTGAGTTAACACTTGACATTTAATGTCTATTCGTGCATAGCCATCTATTTGTGAAGGTTCGATTTCGATTCGCAATCAAGCATGACGTAATTATATTCTTATTACAGAATCAAACACCTTGCTGCTGCTGAAAAAATTCTACTGCTAACACCTGACATATTTGTCATCCAATTACGTACTGGATTCGTTACTCCTGCTCTGGACTTCACTTCAGAGCACTTTGTTACTAGGGACATAAGTGTGTTTATTAAGTTCTTGGTGGCGTATAAAAGATAAAATAATAAAAAAAAGCTTTTTTTCTAGTTCAGATTTGCAACTGATACTTGTGGTGAAAACTCCGATGTTTCACACATTTTTATGCCTTGTCAGCTATGACGATCCTTGTCATGACTGAGTATCTCTCAGAAACGAATGTTTTCTTGGTTATCAATGGCTGCAAGTGACGGGTTTGATTTCATAACCATAATGAGATAGTTCATCATATCATTCCAAATTAAATCTGTGTAAAAATTTGTACAGTCATGAATACAGAGAAATTGTTCGTCCATAGAGCGTTCGCTGCTGTTAACCGAGTTTTTCTTATCTGGTTAGATCAACAACCAGTTAATGCAATACCACTCGCCACAGTTGTGAGAAAACGATTCGGAGAATAAAATTACTTCTTCCTTCCTTCTTTACTTTCCGGACTGGATTTCTTTTCCCCTCCCCTCCTTTCCTATCCTCACTCCCTCCCCTCCCCACCGGGGGACTGATAACCTAGGTAGTTTACTCCCCCTATCCCAACCAAACAACCCACACAATAAAATTACTTCGAACAGCAATAGAACTTCAGTAATTCCGATGCCGACGTAAAATATGTTGTTTTTAACCATATTAAATCACGTCGGCTCGGTAACACGGTGATGGAGTGCCTAACTATAAATCCAAAGGTTCTGGGTTTGATCCCCGCCAGATCCTAGGTTTTTATCTGTCACTTTCCACTTCTTTTCCCTCTGGCAATGTTGCTGGTGTGAAAAATATCGGGTTGCACCGTGGTTCGGAATCCACGTTAAATCGTATGTCCCTCTATAACTGGGGGAAGGCCGGAGAAAGGCAACGGCATACCACCTCTAAACAGGAGCATGCCTAGTAAAGCACTGTGGTGTTCAAACCAATATTGGGATTGTTGATTATTTTAACTTTTTTTAAATGTGGTCTAAGGATAAATGAATGTTTTATCTGACTGAGTTTGTTCCAAGCCGCGGTGGAGTAGCCGAGCGGTCTAAAGCGTCTCGCTGCGGAGCGCGCGGTTGCTCGCCGTGGAGGTTCGAGTCCTCCCTGGGGCATGGGTGTGTGTGTTATCCTTAGGTTAGTTTAACTAGGTTTAATTAGTTTGTAAGCTACGGACTGATGACTACGCAGTTTGGTCCGGTAGATTTACAGACATTTGAATTTTTTTTATTCCGTCAGACTGTAAAGAGTATGAAAACACTTTCAATATGTCAATTATTGTAAAATTGGAGTTTACAAACGTTAAGAATTTAATAACGTGTTTCCTTTTATTTTCAATATCGAGGTATTAATTTACGTAAAGATCAGTTTTCTCTAGTGGATCCATTTAGAATAGTCAAACGAGTGTACTTTGAAGCGATTAGAGGACCCGCAAGTCAGGGCTGCACGTATATCTGGCGGAACCCAATGCAGACCGTTCGGATTCTTTGCGCTTGGTAGTAAGTGTATAGTGCCTTTCATAAACAAAATATTTCTGTGATGATCGCGAATGACATATTTAGTTGGTCAGTAAGATGTATTTATTATACACTGTACTAATAGCGAAATGTGTCGAACAGTAACCATGAGGCCAAAATGTCCAAATGTTTGTAAATCTATCGGACCAAACTGCGTGGTCATCAGTCCGTAGCTTACAAACTACTTAAACTAAGGTAAACTAACCTAAGGACAACACACACACCCATGCCCCAGGGAGGACTCGAACCTCCAAGGCCAAAACTCAAGTATTAAAAACTTGACCCAAAAGTAGTTTACAGAATTACCTTACACATTTTAACCATCTTGATGACGGCGTGGGACTACGAAATTCTTGTAATTATTTAAGAGTCAATCTACTGTCAACGCTTTTGATAAGCCGTGAACAAACACTAATGTTTCTGAAAAATAAAGATCAAGGTTTAAAGTCTCGTCGATTACGACAGTGTTACAGAATTTTGAATGTAGCCATCCATTTTTTCACTACAGCGGATTAAGACAACCTAAATCTTGGGGGACTTGAACCGTTGGCATACAAACTACGAAAAAATGTTTATTATACATGCCTTGCTTTGCTCGGATTGGTGATAAGTATTCCCATTTTAGCAACTACTGAAGAGAAAGCCTTGAAAGTATGCCAGAGGAATGTTTGAGTCGCAGAAAAGTTCCAAACATTATATTTAAAGTCCTTTCACATTTGCTGCTGAACTTTGTTCATCCCGTTTATGTTGCAGTACTTGCAGTGAAGGTTCAAGTACTTAGCTCTACATTCTATTTACAGAACAGTTTGTGTAACAGGATTCTATCATCAAGTGTGTTGCGTTCCAAGAAGTAATGTGATATAATTAATGGCTGGACTTAAAAGCGTCACAATACGACTTTTTGTACGAGGGAGATATTGGAGAACGAGATACCGCTTGCTCAGCATACCGCCGGCGTAATGAAGGTGACACGCGAGAAACAATACCATACTATCAGATCTCGCGTGTGCTTGCAGACTCCGCTATCAGCAGCTGCGACCACGCTCCATTACTTTTACTCAGCACAGATACACACTGAACATTTTACAACGTTTATCATTTTGGCACACAGACGAGGCTGCTTTGTGTGAGCCACTTGCTCTGCTGACAAGCAGGCTGATGTTACAAATAGTTCGAGTGATTTACATAACTGGAAACAAAGGAATTTTTTGGGAGTAACAACTGCAGTAAAAAGTACTTTTGCAGTTAAAAGTATACATCTGACAACTCTGTAATTCACACTTACGTCTTTGACAGAAGTTTCTTGCGAGTGTTTAAGTGCATCCTATACATAAATGCGAAAGTTTGTATGTTTGTTACCGCATCACGCTAAAACTGCAGCATTGATTTAGATGAAATTTCATATAGAGATTTCTTATGTCTTGGATTAGGACATAGGCTACTTTTCAAAATGTTTATTACAAGTTATTTATTTGAAATATATCCATAGAAATACGTAACGGTTGTAAGAAGGTTCTAACACAATAGCATATATCACGTTTAGCCGCGTGGGTTAACCCATCATGTCAGAAACTTCCATTATCGTGGCCAATGGTTCGTGTCCTGCTATAGTGAAATTTTTTTCTTTGTTATTGTTATCTTTTTTACTTTCGAATATACTAAAAGATTCTGTGATACTGCCAAAACGGCTTAACTGACATATAATTACATACACAAGAAATCTGAATGTTGGCGTTTATGCCGCATTCATTTTCATTTGTTGTAACAAATGAAGGAAGTATGTACATAAATTGAAGACTTTAAATAAAATATGCTCTAAGTACCATTGCAAGAAAAAACATTGACGTTTTGTGTAGAATTGGATCTAGATACCAAGTTCTATTTTGTGTACAAAGCGCGAACTGCCACGTATAAATAGCGTACGTAAACTGCAACGAAAGTAGTAGCAAATGCACTCAACAGATGGCAGGCAGTATAACACTCATGAAAATATTTTTCAGGACGTAGAAGGTGTATTCAATTGTGATATCTCCATTACTATAAACAAGAGTCAAGGACAAACGTTAAAAGTGGCAGGTATTCATCTGGCCACCCCATGTTTCTCGCACGGACAGCTCTACGTAGGCTGCTCCCGTGTATCGAGAGCTAGAAACCTCTACGTAAACTCGGAGAGCAAGAAGTCTCGAAACGTCGTTTACAGGGACGTATTGCAATAGATTTTTGGCTCTCCATCCGTTCCAAGACAATTATATATTCCGTGCTAACAATGTCACAAACAGTCATGTAGTTATTTATGCCCTTTCTTGGCACTTTAATGTCTGAATATTGAACCGCGGGTAACACCGCGGGGAGCAGCTAGTATGCTTATAAACTGAGTTACAGTATTTCTGATGAGAGAGGATAGTAAGAAGATAAACCTCCCAATAAGCACGTATCCTACTCTCAGTCAGGTAGTCGTGGGGAGAGTGGAACAGCAAGTAACCGTACGTTTTAATATTTGAAGCTTTCGGTAAACTAACTTTTTCGGCTTTCTATAAGTAACAAACAGGAACAAAATGACTTGCATTATTTTAATTGTGGAGTGCGTGATCAGAGGCAAATAGAAAGTTATATTTTTCTTATTAACAGCAGTCATAAAATAGGAAGACTAGCTCCAAGTTATCACTAATTTACTTTTATTCGAATATGTTATTAAAATTCGTGGTTTCAGTACAATTTAACATACAGAAGCTTATCAATTTAGTTTGTAATGGAAGACTTGTGACCACAGAATCTGCAAGTTTAAGAGCAAATAATGTAATATGTTACAATGGTTAACGCCAGACCTTGTGGACAATATTTAACTACTTATCGTACAACTCGATTATGATCGTGAGGTAACAGAACGGTTTAGTTTATATATCTAATAGAGTATAAAACATTTCCCTTGAAAGTTATTAAATATATAGTAAGACACAAGCACTAACTGCAACATTGCTTGGAAATTCAGTCAGTTTTGCAACTGTCAGAAAACAAGCACAATATTCTACACTTACCGGGTGGCAGTCCTGTGAAAATGTGCATTACAACAAACTTTTAAGGCACTGTATACTATTGTTAACACTTTCATTAAAACTGTGAAGCCGAAAAGCTAGCTATACAATGTACACACTTAAATTTCTTCAAAATGTTTCATTTTAGTAATGGAATAAAACATTTTCTTCTATACTGTGAAAATACTCAGATAATTCATTATATGAAAATACGTACCAAAATGTTCATAAATAGGTCAACTGCTAGTATATTAACGGTTTTCCTCAATGATAAGCCTACATTGTGATAATATTTCTCTTCATGTATATGGCCCCCAATAAACTAGCTACATATCACTATCACGTTACTTGTTAAGCGTCCACAGACTTCCTCTAGCTTCACTTTAATTACGTCAGCTCGCCACTTGGTACGCTTTTATGATCCTTTCCTTCATACTTCGTACTTTTTCTTTTATACATGAATACAATTTACAAGAAACCTCAGCTGGAACCTCTGCAATATTATAAATTTACATAACATTTGAAAAAGATAGTATTACAGTATAAATCAGAGCATATTTTAAGGGATTTTCACTGGGCGACATTGGAAAGATGATCTGGGGGTTCCGGGGGCCCTCCCCCGGAAAAATTTCAAAATACTGATGCCTACAACCGTATTTTGAAGCCTTTTTGTTTTTATTAAAATCTAAGCTGCTTAATTTTTCCTTAAAAGATTTTTATTAATATATGCTTTAATGATAAATAGAAATGTTTGTGGAACAATACTAAATTTGGACTTGGAAGAAATCATTTATGTCTCCTTTCAATTGTTTTTGTTGTCTTTTATTTGTTAAGTAGTTAAATACAATGCAGTACGTGTTATAAGTTCACTTTAATTTGATGTGACTATTAAATGAAAATAGTCTTAAATTAAACTAATATCAGTACTATGATTACTTAAAATACCGAGTATTTCATTGCAAGAAAATAGGACTAATATTTCGACAGCGCAGGATAAAATTTCGAGTTTCGTCCGTAAACTGGAACTTTACCAACGCAGGATTCAAGTCGGAGACGTATCGATGTCTAAGCAACTGTGTGATCAATCAGTAGGAGAGGAAAATAAAAGAATCGTGTTTTAAAGTTCCGTTATTTAGCATCCGTCTGCAGCTATCAACTCAATTAAGCAATATTCCTCAGCTATGAATAATCAGCACGTCAACATTTGGATACTGAGACCATTTTCTGTTGAACAGGAAATTTTCAAAGATGTTTCAGCCAAAGTAGAATCCTTCTGATTGGTCGAAGATAGCACATTCAAAATGGAATTTCAGAATTATGACCTTGGTACATTTTGGCGAAAAGCAGAAGCCGAATATCCTATTATAGCTGACAGAGCTGTAAGAACGTTAAGACAGTTCGGTACCACTTATAGATATCAGAGTGACTTCTCAAAGCCACTGACAATAAAAAGTAAGACCGGAAACCATCTCATTGTGGAACATGACCTGAGATGCGCCTTAAGCAAAACAAAACCAAACATTAGAAAACTTGCGACTGGTAAACAGTACCCACCTTTTCATTGAATATAATTGTTTCATTGCTGCATCGAAAGTGTTCAAATGTTCAAATGTTTGTATAGCTTATGGGACTAAACTTACAAACTACTTATGAACTAGCTAACACTAAAGACGGCACAAATATCCATGCCCGAGGGGGGATTCGAACCCCGACCTTAGTGGCCGTGCAGACCGTGACTGACGTGCCTCAGTCCCCTCGGCCACCGCGGCCGGCCATCGAAAGTGTAAAAGATATGTGTCTTATGCAGTGTATTATGATTAACAAAGATTGGTAGTGTTTTCATGTATTGCTTTCTTTGATAATATTTTAATGGGTGATTTTTTTTTTTTTTTTTTTTTTTTGGGGGGGGGGGGGATGAGTTTCCCTAGTAGATCTTAGGGGTAACAAGACTGAAAAGGTTGGGAACCTATGCTCTGAAAGATTTAAAAGAGGTTATTTTTTAATTCCCGGTACATTTGATGTGTCGTTCAATAAAAATAAATTTCCGGCACTACCCATAGCCACTGGGCGACAAAATCTCAGCACTGGGCGACAAGGTTATGTTTACGATGACGACGTACCCAAGAAATGAAAAATGCAAAATGTTATGAAAGAAGAAAATAAATATATTTATTCATTTCATGGTACTGTTTAAACAGTCTTACATAGTTTCTTTTCTTGAAAGAAACTGATAGGCGATTTAAGTGGTGATTATTTTTAGCTCAAATGTTTGTAAATCTATGAGGTTTAACTGCTGTGATTATCATTCCCTAGACTTACAAACTACTTAAAATTAAACGAAGAACAACACACACACACATGCTAGAGGGAGTACCCGAACCTCCCGCGTGAGCGAATGCCCAATCCGTAGCATGATGCCTTAGACCACGCGGCCACACCCGTGCAGCGCGTAGTCATACATTTTTAATATTTTCAGTTAAACGTAATTGTATTGATTTTTAACTTAATTTTTTTTTTTAGTTTTCTAGGGACAGAGAAGCTGCAGCAATCTTAAATATGGTTGATTTTACGCTACTTATTATGACAGCATGAAAATAATAATTTTTACTGACGTGTGCACCATTTCCAAACCTCCCTTCACTGCAGGGTCCCTTGAACTTAACGTGCTCATTAACAGTGACGCATACCACCGCACTACGATATACAGTGGATGATTAACTTGTGAACATTGACAGCAATACCACTTTCCGTCAGCGCGCGCGCTTCACGAACACTGCCTCGTGCGTCAGACCTGATCGTGTAAGCAGTAGTTAAAGAGCTGGTCTATACGACCCGTAAGACAGTGTGTATCTGGTCAGCAAAGTGTTAATCGAGTCGGGTCAGTCAGGACAGTGTACTTGGATTCAGCTCAGAGTGCGTCTTCACGTCAGAGAGTGCCACCACAGACGTCTGGAATTCATCAGTCTGTTTGTAATTAACCATTGCCCACAGCTGAGCATTCGTTTCATTATAATAAATTTCATACGTTCATAAAGATGTAGGATCTTTTTGTTAACTTCGCACGTTTTACATATAACACCCTCACAACACCTAGCGTATTATTATTCCTACACCGTTCGTCAACGGTACAACTATCTTTACCCATGATACATCTAAATCTACATAGATACTCTACAAATCACATTTAAGTGCCTGGCAGAGAGTTCATTAACCACATTCATAACCTTTCTCTACTGTTCCATGCTACAATAACGCGCGAGAAGAAAGAACACATGAATCGTTCCATTTTCGATCTGACGTCTCTTATTTTATTGGGATGGTCATGTCTCCCTATGTAGATGGGTGCTAGCAAAATATTTTCACATTCAGACGTCGGTGATTGAAATTTCGCAAATAGATCTCGCCGCGACGAATAACGTCTTTCTTTTAGTGATTTCCACCTCAAAACGCACAACATTTCCGTGACGCTTTCCCCCCCTGTAACGTGATAAAACAAAACAAACTGCCCTTCTCTGAACCTTCTCAATGTCTTCCGTCAGTCCCACCTGGTGAGGGTCCCACAAGGGGCAACAGTACTCCAGGACAGGACGCACAAGAGTGTTGTAGGCAGTCTCTTTGATGGAGCTGTTGCATCTTCGGAGCGTTCTGCCAATGAAACGTAACCTTTGATTCGCCTTCCTCACAATATTTTCTGTGTGATCTCTCCAGTCTAAGTTGTTCGTAATTGTAACTCCTAGGTATTTGGTAGAATTTACGACCTTAAGGTTTAACTGATTTATCGTGTAATTGAAGTTCAGCGGATTTCTTTCAGTGGTCATGTGTATTACTTCACACCCAATTTTCGCACCATGCAGAAATTTTGTCTAAATCGCTTTGCAGTTGCTTTTGATCCTCTGTTGACTTCACTAACCGATAAACGACAGCATCATCCCCGAATAGTCGAAGGGAGCTACTCAGATTGTCTCCTAAATCGTTTATAAACACAATGAAGAGTAGGGGACCTATAACGCTTCCCTAGGGAACGCCAGATATCGCTTCTGTTTTACTCGATTACTTACCGTCAATTACTACGAACTGTGTCCTTTCTGATAGGAAATCGTGAATCCAATCGCAGAATTGGGGCGATATTCCATAAGCACGCAATTTCATTAGAAGCCGCGTGAGGTGCAGTGTCAAAAACCTCCCGGAAATCCAGAAGTATGGAATCGATTTGAGATCCCTTGTCGATGGCACTTATCACTTCATGTGAATAAAGGACAGGCTGTGTTTCGCAAGAGCGATACTTTCTGAATCCGTGTTGACTATTGGTTAATAGGTCGTTCTCTTCGAGGTAGTTCATAAAGTTCGAACAAAGTATATGTTCCAAAATCCTACTGCAAATCGACATCAATGAGATTGGTTTGTAATTTTGGGGATCACTCCTATTGCCTTTCTTGATTAATGGAGTGACTTGGGCAACTTTCCAGTCTTTGGGTACGGATCTTTCGCTGAGTGATGGATTGTATATGATAGCTAAGTGTGGAGCTATTGTATCAGCATACTCTGAGAGAATCTAATTTGTATACAATCTGGCCCGGAAGATTTATTCTTCTTTAGTGACGTAAGTTGTTTTACTACTCCAGGAAAATCTACTTCTAAATTTCGCATGCTGATAGCTGTTCTTCTTTCGAATTCTGGAATGTTCACTTCGTCTTCTTTGTTGAACGAATTTCGGAAAGCTGTGTTTAGCAATTCTGCTTTAGCAGTACTGTCATCGGTAGTATTACCATTACTATCGCGTAGTGAAGGTACTGTTTGTGTTTTGCCGCTAGTGTACTTCACATATGACCAGAATTTCCTTGGAAAAAGATTACGAGACAGGATTTCGTTGTGGAAACTATTATAAACTTCTTGCATTGAAGTCCACGCTAGGTTGCGAATTTAAGTAAAATATTGCCAGTCTTGGGGATTCTGTGTCTTTTTAAATTTTGTATGTGTTTTTCTTTGCTTCTGCAACAGTAATCTGACCTGTTTTGTGTACCACGGGGGTCAGCCCCCTCTTTTATTCTCTCGAATGCTACTGATATTATGTCTTTGAAAGTAAGCCACAACTGATCTACACTCGCATTTTGTTTTAAAGACTGGAGACTATCACCCAGGAAAGCGTGAAGCCAATTTTTATCTGCTCTATTGAATAGATATATTTTTCGTTTATTTTTGGTGCATTTGGGAATTTCGATATTCAGTTTCGCTACTACAACTCTATGTTTGCTTATCCCTGTATCTGTTTTGATGCTCTTTACTAGTTCAGGATTATTTGTTGCTAGGAGATCAAGGTATTTTCGCAACCATTTACTATTCTAGTGGGTTCATGAACTAGCTGTTCGAAGTAGTTTTCAGAAAAAGCATTCAGAACTAGTTCGGACAATGTTTTACATTTGCCGCCTGTTTTGAATATGTACTTATACCAACATATCGAGGGTAAATTAAAGTTGCCACCGATTATGACAGTATGCTTCGGGTATCTGTTTGAAACGTGATTCAAGCTTTCTTTGAACATTTCGGCAATTGCATCGTCTGAGTCAGTGGGCCGATAAAAAGATCAAATTATTAATTTATTCAGGTTGGCAGGTATAACCTCTACCCATACCAACTCACAGGGAGTATCTGCCTCAATTTCGCTACAGGATAAACCGTTTATAACAGCAATAAACACGCCATCCCCTTTTTTATTTAATATATCCTCTCTGAAGATCATTTAGCTCTTTGTAAAAATTTCGGCGGAACTTATCTCTGGCGTCAGCCAGCTTTCGAGAACCTATAACGATTTGTGTATCAGTATTTTCTATCACGCTTGGAGCTCTGGAACTTTCCCAACACAGCTACGACAATTTACAACTGTTACACCAATGGTTCCTAGATCTGCATTCATCCCGCGGGAGTAGCCGAGCGGTCTAGATCGCCACGTTACGGATCGCGCGGCCTCCTGCGTCGGAAGTTCGAATCCTCCCGCGGGCATGGATGTGTGTGTTGTCCTTAGCTTAGTTTAACTTAGTTTAAGTAGTTTTTAAGACTAGGGACTGATAACCAACGTAGTTTGGTCCCAAAGGATTACAAACATCTTCCGGGCCAGATTGTATACCAACTAGATTCCTCTCAGAGTATGCTGATGCAATAGCTCCGTACTTAGCTATAATTTACAACCGATCACTCAGCGAAAGATCCGTACCCAAAGACTGGAAAGTTGCCCAAGTTACTCCAATATTCAAGAAAGGCAATAGGAGTGATCCCCAAAATTACAGGCCTATCTCATGACGTCGATTTGCAGTGGGATTTTGGAACATATACTTTGTTCGAATATTATGAACTACCTCGAAGAGAACGACCTATTAACCAATAGTCAACACGGATTCAGAAAGTATCGCTCTTGCGAAACACAGCTTGCTCTTTATTCACATGAAGTGTTAAGTGCCATCGACAAGGGATCTCAAATCGATTCCATATTTCTGGATTTCCGGAAGGCTTTTGATACTGTACCCCACAAGCGGCTTCTAATGAAATTGCGTGCTTATGGAATATCTTCCCAATTCTGCGATTGGATTCACGATTTCCTATCAGAAAGGACACAGTTCGTTGTAATTGACAGTAAGTCATCGAGTAAAACAGAAGTGATATCTGGCGTTCCACAGGGAAGCGTTATAGGTCCCCTACTCTTCCTCGTGTTTATAAACGATTTAGGAGACAATCTGAATAGCTCCCTTAGACTGTTCACGGATGATGCTGTCGTTTATTGGTTAGTGAAGTCAACAGAGGATCAAAAGCAACTGCAAAGAGAAAATTTAGACAAAATTTCTACTTGGTGCGAAAATTGGCAATTGACACTAAATAAAGAAAAGTGTGAAGTTATACACATGACCACTAAAAGAAATCCGCTGAACTTCAATTACACGATAAATCAGTCAAACCTTAAGGCCGTAAATTCTACCAAATACCTAGGAGTTACAATTACGAACAACTCTGACTGGAGAGAACACATAGAAAATATTGTGGGGAAGGCGAATCAAAGGTTACGTTTCATTGGCAGAACGCTTCGAAGATGCACCAGCTCCACCAAAGAGAATGCCTACATCACACTTGTGCGTCCTCTCCTGGAGTACTGTTGCCTCTTGTGGGACCCTCACCAGATGGGACTGACGGAAGATATTGAGAAGGTTCAGAGAAGGGCAGCTCGTTTTGTTTTATCACGTTACGGGGGGGGGGGGGGGGAAAGCGTCACGGAAATGTTGCACGAATTGCGGTGGAAATCATTAAAAGAAAGACGTTATTCATTGCGGCGTGATCTGTTTGCGAAATTTTAATCACCGACTTTTACTTCTGAATGTGAAAATATTTTGCTAGCACCCACCTACTTAGGGAGACATGACCATCCCAATAAAATAAGAGAAATCAGGTCGAAAACGAAACGATTTAGGTGTTCTCTCTTCCCGCGCGCTATTGGAGAATGGAACGGTAGAGAAAAGTTATGAAAGTGGTTAATGAACCCTCTGCCAGGCACTTAAATGTGATTTGCAGAGTATCTATGTAGATGTAGATGTAGAAACATGTGAACATGTGTGTGGCCTGCATTATATCTGTGTCCTACCTGCACCCTTTGAGATTGAAACCCATTCTGTGTATTTCCGAGGCTCCCTAACCTAAAGAAAAACCGCCCAGTCCACGCCACACAGCCCCCGCTACCTGTGTAGCCGCTTGCTGACTGTGTTGGACTCCTGACCGTTTAGCGGAACCCGAAAACCCACCACCCTCTGGCGAAACGAGGAATCTGCAGCCCACACGGTCGCAGAACCGTCTAAGCCTTTGATCAGACCCTTCACTCAACTCTGAACCAGAGGTCCGCCGACAGTCCTGTCGACTATGCTGAAGATGGTGAGCTCTGCCTTCATCTTGCAAGCAAGACTGGCAGTCTTTACCACTTCTGATAGCCGCTCAAAACCAGAGAGAATCTCTTCCGATCCAAAGCGACGCACATCGTTGGTTCCGACATGAGCCACCAACTGCAGCTGGCTGCACCCTGTGCTCTTCATGGCATCCTGAACGACCCGTTCTACATCTGGAATGACTCCCCTCGGTATGCACACGGAGTGCACATTAGACTTCTTCCCCTCCCTAGCAACCATATCCCTATGGGGTTCCATCACCCGTCTAACGTTGGAGCTCCCAACTACTAACAAACCTACCCTCTGTGAGTGCCCGGATCTTGCAGGCAGAGGGGTGACTACAAAACAAGCAACACCATCAGGAACATCCTCTGCCACAGACAGTGCCTTGAACCTGTTCGTAAGACTAACCGGGGAGGCCTCCAGTTCGGTCCCCTGGGAAGTCTTACGCCGCCTGACACG
Source organism: Locusta migratoria (assembly GCA_026315105.1). Lineage (NCBI taxonomy): Eukaryota > Metazoa > Arthropoda > Insecta > Orthoptera > Acrididae > Locusta > Locusta migratoria. The sequence goes on along the minus strand of CM048755.1, from coordinate 452,733,118 downwards.
CACTGAGGAGACCTCCCAATCCACCACGGATTGGGGGGCGACCTCCTCGCGGGCAGTGACCGGGCTGGGCTGGGTTCGAATGCCCCCTCGGGCATGGATATTTGTGCCGTCCTAGTTCGTAAGTAGTTCATAAGTAGTTTATAAATTTAGGGACTGATGACCCCGTAGTCAAGTCCCATAAGATTTACAAAACACGCACGACATGAAAATAAGTCGTTTCTATTAAGAAGCCGGTTAACTTACAATGTCGAACTCCTGCTGCGCGACTTGTGTACTGGCCGGCGGTCACTGAGCAACTCAGAGTGGTTATAGTTTTTGTACCTGAGTCTTGGTTCATGGAAAAATATTTACCGCATGAGCAGCAGTTTAACAAGAATGATGTACAGACTGCATTACAGAATTTGTGCTGTTATTAGTACCAACAGTCCAGCATAGCAGGAACCATAAAAGCGAAGCGAATGTAGTGAGTCGGGCATGTGACCGAATGGAAGACGGCAGATAGCCTCAGAAGCTCCTGGATTTCATAGGAAGGCGACCCCAGGGAGGCCAAGGAAGAGTTGGATGGATGTCCGCTATGAAGACCTGAAGCAAGCAGCAATAGATGTGGACAGTTGGCGGATAGCAGCAATGGATAGGAAGCAATTGAGGCAGAAACTTGTAGCAGCGTATGCTCCACTGGGCCTGATCAAGTAGAAGAAGAGGAGAATCAGTGTCATGACTTGCCATTAGACGCCGGATTGATACGGCAACGATGCGTTGAAACACAAGAATCCGTGTGCATTACTATCTTTGAGAGTCAAAAACAGTCTAGAAAATGTGAGCAGGGCTTTACTCGTAAAACTGTTTTATCAAAATAACACCATTAGGGCAATTGATTTTCGCGAGTACTGGGTGATCAAAAAGTCAGTATAAATTTGAAAACTTAATAAATCACGGAATAATGTAGATAGAGAGGTAAAAATTGACACACATGCTTGGAATGAAATGGTGTTTTATTAGAACAAAAAAAAAAGTTCAAAAATGTCCGACAGATGGCGCTTCATCTGATCAGAAAAGCAATAATTGCCATAACAAATTAAGACAAAGCAAAGATGATGTTCTTTACAGGAAATGCTCAATATGTTCACCATAATTCTTCAACAACAGCTGTAGTCGAGGAATAATGTTGTGAACAGCACTATAAAGCATGCCTGGAGTTATGGTGAGGCATTGGCGTCGGATGTTGTCTTTCAGCATCCCTAGAGATGTCGGTCGATCACGATACACTTGCGACATCAGGTAACCCCAAAGCCAATAATCGCACGGACTGAGGACTGGGGACCTGGGAGGCCAAGAATGACGAAAGTGGCGGCTGAGCACACGATCATCACCAAACGACGCGCGCAAGAGATCTTTCACGCGTCAAGCAATACTTTTTTTTGTTCTAATAAAACCCCATGTCATTCCAAGCATGTGTGTCAATTTTTACCTCTCTACCTACATTATTCCGCGATTTAATAAGTTTTCAAATTTATACTGACTTTTTGATCATTAAAAGGAATATGGTGAGGGCCTCTTTCCGCCCCTAAGTTGAAGAACGTTATTCAGATATTAGAATTAATGACGATTTGGGAATTGATCATTGGAAAGGCCGAAGACAAACTGCACTAAAATTATAGAAGAAGAAACTGTTGTTATTACTGAAAATGCTGGACGCTGCAGGTGATCCTAAGGCTGCGCACGGCTGTTTCATGACAGCCACAGGCAGAAAAGTGGAGTGACAAATTGTGAAATGGCGTCTGTAGAAAGTTTTTGGATGAAAATTGTCGTCATACTGAGAAACGTTTGTAATCTGAAAATAAACATGGTATGCAATTACAGAATGTAACCATCACATATGGAAATTAAAATTTGTTTCCATATACACAAAAGTTAGTCTAGATCGCAATTTTATTTTACGGTAACTCGTTTCGACCATTCAAATGACCATCCTCAGACCACTACAACCATAGTGTTGGCCACCGATTGTGCTGAGTTGGAGCTGCCTGAATGAACAGTCGACATCTATATCATTCAGACAGCTCCCACTCAGCACACCCGTCTCCCTACCATCACATTTACTTGCGACGGTAATATGTACTCACCACATGAATTATGTATAATATAACAATTCAAAGGCAACTTAAAGAGAACGGAGATGTCAATAACCACACGGACAGTTGATTATATTGTGAAAAACAAAAAGTAAAAACACATACACTGAATAAGGTTTGAACACGGACCTCCAACATCGCAGTCCAGCACCATCACCAGAAAACCACAACGCCACGGCTGTAACACCCTGCTCGATGTTTCAATGTTTGTATAGCTTATGGGACTTAACTACGGGGTCATCAGTCCCTAAACTTACAAACTACTTATGAACTACTTACGAACTAGGACGGCACAAATATCCATGCCCGAGGGGGGATTCGAACCCCCGACCGTAGTGGCCGTGCAGACCGTGACTGGAGCGCCTCAGTCCCCTCGGTCGATGTTTCATATCTCGCATTTCGACCATTAATTGTTTGTATTTTCACAGATCCATACAACTTCTTCCTGCTTTGGTGATTCATCTGTGTTCAGTTTTTGATGAGCTATCCGATGTGCCATCTTACCACAAAATCAGAGGGGGATGCGATGGTGAGATTACCTTGTGAGACATGTTGGGGCTTGTTAACCGCCATACCTTTGGATCTTGATGACGACAACATGAGCGAGCAGTTCGATGACAGGAGACGCAATGAATCGTTGCCAGACCTCGGATTTCGAGCCCTGCCCACCTGGTCTCCAATAGTCCTTATCTGTGAATTTGACGCGCGCCTTGGTAACATGCATTTCTTGTTTCGCACCATTATTCAGATGTTTCTGGTGTATGCTACATACTTATAAGAGCCAAGGCCATTTGAACGATAGCCGCTCCTTAGCCTCAAATACAACAGCTCGCCATTTCTCTTTACTTTTACCTTCTTCATCATTCCTTCCTAACTTCTGCAGATCATTCTTTCGGTCTTTTCTCTATTATGTCTCGTAAAGTGCTGACATCTTGTCTCATCACATAGCCATAGCATCTCCTTCTCTCACTTTTGTTTACAGCTGGCTACGACTGGCTCTTTTTTTTTGTCCCGAATCTCTCTGTTTCGTCTCATCCTCCAACCACTACTTTCCATTACTAGTCCTTTATATTTTCCTCTGCACCTCGTTTTCAAAGGTGATCAGCCTTCTCAACGTCTTCTATTTCATTTTCCACGTATTGCTGACATAAGTCACTAGTGGTGTGATGTTAGTCTTGCATATTCTCAGTTTCGTTCTATACGACTGTTGTTTTGACATAAACATTGAATGCAAGGAATTCAGAGCTCTACTTCCTCTTTGTATTCTTGTAAAAAAGTTCAATTTCAAGGTTGGGAGCAACTATGTCGAAAAATAGTTCAAACATTGCTGCACCTGTTGCCAATAAAGTTTTTCGTTTATCTATGTTGTCTTTGTTTTAAAGAATGAGGGAAACGTACTTTCTGGATGCATCTGGTAAACCAAATCATTTCCAAAATATGAACTAAAAAGTTGTGACTTACAAGATCGATGCCTTATCGAAATCCAAAGGCATTTGCAAAATGGACTGGAATAACGACAGAAACCGAGACCACCTTACGGTATTTAGCCACTGGCTAAGAACAGAGCGACCAGGAAGGCAACTCTGATACTCGGCAGTAGCTGTTCCCAACAATGCAGACAGCCTATGATATACCGGCTCGCCACTCTGATATAAACAAAATTCAGAAATGTGACAGGATAAAAATTATCAACAGTATTACGAACAAGATGCTTAGGCATCAACACAGTGTTCCCCACCTTCAATGGAATAGGAATAATTTTCAGGAATAAAAAGTTTGTTCGTGTTGCCATCTGGACCTAAAGTAACAAAATATTATTTTTTTGTAATAAAGCAGCCGTTTTCCTGTTGCAGAGTCTTTATTTCATCCATACGCGTTTCGCCATCTTCTCTGTTAGGCCATCATCAGTGGATCTGTTATCTATAAATTACATTTTGTGTTTACAGATGTAGCATTAACTATTTATAAACAGTTCATTTCGTTTTAATCAAAATAAATAAGGGCTACTCGCGGTTTATGTGAATTTTATATTTGGTGGTCTTCCCACCTGGTCACAGGTTGAAGTTGTACAAATTCACAATTTACGCACATTCTCCATCAATTTTTCACTTTTTGGAGGTGTTAGTTTGCTGTTTAACAGTCTTGTAACTGTACCTCATTTCGGAGTTCGTTTGTTTTCCAATTGAACTATGTGCGTTACGCGTGTGTGTTCTACATATACATGTATTATGAAATCACATTTCAGTGTCTGGCAGAGGGTTTATCCAATCGCCTTCATAATATTTCTCTACCGTTCCATCCTCTAATAACGTGAGTGAAAAAGGAACACATAAATGTTTCCGTTTTATATCTTATCTCTCTTATTTCATTATTATGATCATGTCTCCCTATGTAGGAGGGTGCTAAAAGAATATGTTCACATTTCGAGGAATGAGAGAAATTTCGCAAACAGATCTCATCACGACGAAAAAGTCTTTTAATGATTACCACCCCTTCTCGTGCACTATTTCTGTGACACTCTCTTCCCTGTGTCGCGATAATACGAAACGAGCTGCCCTTCTCTGAATCTTTTCTATGTCCTACGTCAGTCCCACTTCGTGAGAATCCCATAACGCATAACATTACTCCAAAATAGGAAGGACAAGTGTAGTGTAGGCAGTTTATTTAGCAGAACTATTGCATCTTATAAGTGTTCTGACAATGAAACGCATCCGTTGGTTCGCCTTCTACACGATATTTTCAATGTGTCGTTTCCAGTTTCCGTAATTGTAATTCCGAAGCAGTTAGTTGAATTTATGGCTCATAGATTCTACTGATGTATCGTGTAAATGAAATTTAATGGATTTCTTTTAGAGCTCATATGGATGACTTTACTCGTTTAATTATTTAGGGTCAGCTGCCAATAACTGCACCATTCAGATGTCTTAGCTACTTTTGATTTTAGGGTGACTACTATCCGATAAATGACAGCATCATCCGTGGACAGTCCAAGAAAGCTGTTCAGATTGTCTCCTAAATCGTTTATAAAGATAAGGATAGAGCATTGTTTGTGTGTGAGTGTAATGTCAGGTATTAGTAGCAGTACTTGTTTTTGTTTTGAAGATTTGCTTCGATTTTAATGTGTGGCTTTTATTTATTTATTTATTTATTGGGGGCGGTTAATAGGAGAGTGAACGGAGTGGGCATTTTTCTACTTCATCTGTTAGTTTGAGCAGCGACTTGCTGAATATGAGTATTGTATCATTTAACAAGTTTTTTATCTGCTTTGGATTTTTGGATGTGATATTTTTTCTTGTAGTGTTAGTCGATTATTTCTGTTGTTTATTCAATCACAAATCAACATTCAGCGAAGAAGACATGAAAATAATTAAATATACATCATCAAGAGAAGATCTGCCTAAGTGAACGGCACTTAACATCAGCAGGGAATGTCACTTAGTGGTGACAGGCGTTAGGCTGCCGCGGCGGATTAGTGTATTACTACACTAAGTGTTCCGTACTGCCGGCCGCGGTGGCCGAGGGGACTGAGGCGCTCCAGTCACGGTATGCACGGCCACTACGGTCAGGGGCTTGAATCCCCCCTCGGGCATGGATATTTGTGCCGTCCTTAGGATTAGCTAGTTCATAAGTAGTTTGTAAGTTTAGGGACTGATGACCCCGTAGTTAAGTCCCATGAGCTATACAAACATTTGAACATTTTTTGTTCCGTAATCAGTAACCATCAGTAACAATCCACAATAATGTTCAACAGCAACAGTAAACCAGAGTTCCATACCAAGTCGCAGTGGGATGTCCGAGTGCTCTAAGGCGCCTTGCTACAGAGCGCGCGGCTGCTCCCCGTCGGACGTTCGAGTCCTCCCTGGGCATGGGTGTGCGTCTTGTCTTTAGCATAAATTACTTTAAGTTCAAATGTTCAAATGTTTGTTAAGCTTATGGGACTTAACTGCGGGGTCTTCAGCTCATAAACTTACAAACTACTTATGAACTAACTTATACTAAAGACGACACAAACGTCCATACCTGAGGGAGGATTCGAACCTCTGACGCGGGAGGCCGCGCGTTCCGCAACGTGGCGCTCCAGACCGCTCGGCTACTCCCGCACGGCCAAATTGATGTCTGGGGTTCTCCACGGAAGTATTTAGTACTTCACTTCTTCTTAATCTACGTAACCTAAGTGCCAAGAATCATAGTAAAAACAGCAGTTCGGTCTTAAGTCTTGCCATGCTCTAAACATAGTAATTTCGGTCAGTTGGCTTCTGTGTTCGTTGGGGTGTTGAAGCGTATTAGTCTCTTATTAAGTTTACTTCGCTCATCAAAAATAGTCAATCTTACGTTATTTTTAATCAGAATGACCTTTGTAGAAACTTTTTTGAACTTCAAATTGGATTCGCATTCAGGAGGACGGCGGTTCAAAACCGCCTCCGGCCATCCTGATCTAAGTTTCCTGTGATTTCCCTCATTCATCCAGGCAAATCCTAAGACGGTTCCTTTCAAACGGCACGTGCGACTTATTTGCCCAACCTTAGCAAAAACCAGTCCGAGCGTGTGCTCCGTCTCTAAAGACGATACTGTCGACGGGACATTAAACCCTACTCTTCCTTCCTTGAACTTAAAAATGTAAAGATTAATAATAAGAGATGGATCTAGAAGTAAAGGTATTATATGTAAGAGGTCGGAGATTAAACACTTGTGTGGAATTTCTCCTGACACAAGGTTTGTAGAATGTCTGGACTCCTACAAGAAAAAAAGAAAAAAATTGAAAGAAGGCAGACTTTTCGATAATGCTGAATATAAAAGAAAATTGTTGCTTTAACCTACAGACGTGTAACAGGGCTAACAACATGAAAAAGGTTTAAGAAACGGATATGGTGACGTTTTTTGCAAAGGAAGTAAATTCTATTGCTCGAATGCGACGTAACTTTATGAACGGTTTGTTTATGATCTCTCGTACATGTGTCGTGAAAAGCGTATCACCAACAATTAGATGTACTGAGTCAACGTATATTGCCGCGGCGGAATAGCCGTGCGCACTGAGGCGCAGTGCTGCGGTGGCCGGCCGCGATGGACGAGGAGACTGAGGCGCTCCAGTCACGGTCTGCACGGCCACTACGGTCGGGGGTTCGAATCCCCCCTCGGGCATGGATATTTGTGCCGTCTTTAGTATAAGGTAGTTCATAAGTAGTTCGTAACTTTAGGGACTGATGACCCCGTAGTTAAGTCCCATAGACTTTACAAACATTTGAACATTTTTGCTGCGGTGCGTGCGGCCTTTCGCCGACGGGGCTTCAAAAAAATCAAATGTTCAAATGTTTGTTAAGCTTATGGGACTTAACTACGGGGTCATCAGTCCCTAAACTTACAAACTACTTACGAACTACCTTATACTAAGGACGGCACAAATATCCATGCCCGAGGGGGGATTCGATCCCCCGACCATAATGGCCGTGCAGACCGTGGCTGGAGCGCCTCAGTCCCCGTGGCCACCGCGGCCGGCAACGGGCCTTCGAGCTCTCCCTTCGGCATGGGTTTGTGTGGTGTCCTTAGGTTAGTTTTACTTAGATTAAGTAGTTTGTAAGATAGGGACTAATAACCAAGCAGTTAAGTCCCCTAGCTTTACAAACATCTGAACATTTTTAACGTTGATTAGAACAATCCTCATGAAATCTAGGTTGTAAGACACTCGCTCGACCAATACATCAACATTGCTTACCAGTATGGGATTCTCAGGAGATAGTATCTCACGAGGGAATAGAGAAGATAGGGACAAAGTCAGTATTATTCGTAACAGATTCATTCAGATAAGTATAAAAGCATCTCGGAGATGATCAAACAACTCAAGTGGCAGACGCTGCGTTTTCAAAAATGTTCAAATGTTTGTAAAGTCTATGGGACTTAACTACGGGGTCATCAGTCCCTAGACTTACAAACTACTTACAAACTAGCTAATACTAAGGACGGCACAAACATCCATGCCCGAGAGGGGATTCGAACCCCCGACCGTCGTGGCCGTGCAGACCGTGACTGGAGCGCCTCAATCCCCTCGGCCACCGCGGCCATTTGAAACTTCTTCGCGGATTGAAACGGGGCGTTGAACCGTGGCTCGAACTCGAGAACATTGCCTTTCACATGCAAGTGCTTTGCCGATTGAGCTATCCAAGGACGAATAAGGACCCGTCCTCACAGTTTCACTTCTGCCATTACCTCGCCTCCTACCTATCAAATTTTTCAGAAGTTCTCCTAGAACCTTGCAGTGCTACTACTGGAAGAAAGCGTATTGCTGAGACATGGCTTTCAACGGGAAGGTATCAGATACGGCCAAACGATTTGTCTCAAATTTGGCAGGTCTCTTGCTTGCAACCTTAAAAGGAGGACTCCAAGATATTTTGCCTCACCCCCCCCCCCCCCAACCCGTTTCACGTTTTGAAAAGAACTACCCCCAACGGTTATGACAAACAATCATCGCAAAAAGTTGACGGGGTCGATAGACATTTGTCAATAGAGCATTTTGCATCAGCATGTATGGGATCCGCAAACGCATACTTTTCCAGAAACCGAAGAAATAAATGTTTAAAACTGCCTCTTACCTACCCACATGATAAACGCTTTTCGCCGAGAGAGCCGCTAGCATAATACAGTTCAGAATGTTCAAATGTTTGTAAACCTAAGGGACTTAACTACATTGGTCATCAATCCCTATATTTACGAACTACTTAAACTAACTTACGCTAAGGACATCACACACACACACGCACACACCCTTGCCCGAGAGAAGACTCGAATCTCTGACGGCGATCAGTGGTCCGTTACGCAGCAAGGCGCCTTAGAGCGCTCGGCCACTTCACCGCGGCCGTAACGCACTTCGTCTGCGACAGTGGTCGTCAGCATTTGTGTGTTGAGTGTTACGGCCTATTTCATTTTAGCTTGATGAGTGTTTGCTATATTGCATGTTATAGTTCTAGCTTTTTCGTCTCTGAAAGATTAGTCCGTTATGTCTGAACTTTTTCGAATGTATACGTTGAAGTTTACGTTCGATCGTAGCCGTCCGAGACCGAATTCTTTTGCATTTGAAACGTTCCTTGAAGAAGTAGTCAAGTTAAATTTTGACGACATTATTGGAAGGTACGTGTCTATTGTAAACAGTGACGTTGTTCGTGCAGTTGAAAAGTGCGGGCCGGCCGCGGTGGCCGAGGGGACTGAGGCGCTTCAGTCACGGTCTGCACGCCCACTACGGTCGGGGGTTCGAATCCCCCCCTCGAGCACGGATATTTGTGCCGTCCTTAGTCTTAGTTAGTTCATAAGTAGTTTGTAAGTTTAGGAACTGATGACCCCGTAGTAGCCGCGGTGGAGTAGCCGAGCGGTCTAAGGCGCCTCGCTGCGGAGCGCGCGGTTGCTCGCCGTGGACGTTCGAGTCCTCCCTGGGGCATGGGTGTGTGTGTTTGTCCGTAGGTTAGTTTACCTAGGTTTAAGTAGTTTGTAAGCTACGGACTGATGAACACGCAGTTTGGTCCGATAGATTTACAAACATTTTTTTTGACCCCGTAGTTAAGTCCCATAGACTATACAAACATTTGAACATTTTGAAAAGTGCGGAACTGTGTACAAAGTGGTTCAGTCTTGTGGAGAAACTTTGAAATTGAGACACCGCGATAGACACATTGGCGATGTCGAAGTCACACATGCAGGTTCCCGAATTATATTAGTAAGAAATTGTTCAAATGTTTGTTAAGCTTAAGGGTTCTTAACTACGGGGTCATCAGTCCCTAAGCTTACAAACTACTTATGAACTAACTAAGACTAAGGACGGCATAAATATCCATGCCCGAGGGGGGATTCGAACCCCCGACCGTAGTGGCCGTGCAGACCGTGACTGAAGCGCCTCAGTCCCCTCGGCCACCGCGGCCGGCTATTAGTAGGAATATTCGAACTGCCTTTCGAAGTATCAGCTGAGGAAATAAACGCAATGGTGTCTATGTGTAGGACAGTGCTTAGCAATATAGCTGAGAAATGGTAAAACGTACATGGGTTTCCTGTACTGTTTCAAAAATGTTTGTAAATCTATCGGACTCAACTGCTGGGTTATTAGTCTGTAGCTTACAAAGTACTTAAATTGAGGTAAACTAACGTAAGGGCAACACAAACACCCATGCCCGACGGGGTTCTCGAACCCCCGACGTCAAATGTTCAAATGTTTGTATAGTCTATGGGACTTAACTACGGGGTCATCAGTCCCTAAACTTACAAACTACTTATGAACAAACTAAGACTAAGGACGGCACAAATATCCATGCCCGAGGGGGGATTCGAACCCCCCCCCTCCCCCCCGACGTCGAACGGCCGCGCGCACTGCAGCACCGCGCCCCAGTGCGCACGGTTAATCCTCCGCGGCTGCATTCCTGTACTGAATCGTATCCGTCAACGTATGGTTGATCTTCACAAGCATATACCATGTAACATAAATTTTTGCGGGTACCGCGCCATTTTGACATACGATGGGCAACTTCGTATCTGTGCTGCTTGTGGTAAACAGGGTCACGTGCGCTCTGAATGTACGCAGCGGCGTGTGGCTCAGCTGCCGGCCGGCGAACCAGTCAGACCAGCCGTATGACGTAGATGCCTCTGACGTATGTATCCGTTGCCAGTGGCCAAAAGCCCAGCACTCACGCAGTGGAATGGAATTCATCGCCCACCGTCATTAACAAAGACGTTTCGCGGACACTGTAAAAGTTGCACCTGTTACTCCGCAGTTAACCAATTTGCCCACTCAGCCACCAACAGAAGCCTCTAAAAATGTGGAGGATGGATCTGCTGACGGTATTGGTACGGAATGGAACTGAAGAGCTCTTTATAAAATTCTACATCCCCAAAGGAAAAGCGTTTCTCTAGGAAACGTCAAAAGTGCTGGTTTGCGCATGAAGTTGCAGAAGAAAATACTCCCGGACAACTTGGAAAAGTCAGAGAAATAGCCACTACTTTACCTGACAATGCAGGAAACCACTCCAACACACGAGCACGCCCCTGTGGAATAGCCGAACCCATCAAGGCGCCTTGCTGTGGTGGGCGAGACCGTTCCCCGTCGAAGGTTCGAGTACTCCCTTGAGCATGGGTGTGTTTGTCGTCCTTAGTTTAATTTAGTTTAAGTACTTTGTAAGTTAAGGACCTAAGTCGTTGAGTCCCATAGGATTATAAACATTAGAACATTTTATCACACCGTCACACTGACGATGTAGACATAAGCGAAATAACGGCGGTTCTCAGTGAAGTAACGTCGGCTGGCACGAATGACTAACCAATGTTTTTCACCGAGCGAGATGGCGCAGTGGAGTCGTATTCGGAAGGATGGTGGTTCAAATCCACCTCCGGCCATCCAGACTTAGGTTTTTCGTGATTTCTCTAAATCACTCCAGGCTAATGCCGGGAGGGTTCCTTTCAAAGGGCACGACCGATTTCCTTCCGCATCCTTACCCAAAAAACTTGAGCGCGAGCTTCGTCTCTAATGACCACGCTGTCGACGGGACGTTTAACCCTAAGCTTCCTTCCTTTCCTCAACCAATTTTTCCGGATCATTAAAATGTCAGTGGCTACGAAACTGACACAGACGTAAATCCTTGATAGTGACGAAATTCACCAACATCTACAAACTACCTATTATAACCACTTTACAGGCCTACAGAATTAAATATATCAGGTATACGAAGTTCAGTGAAGTTGGATAGTTTAAAAGATTTTTTATATGCAGTGGGTGTATATATTGCTTTACTTCAACAAGTGACTGACATTCTCTTAGACGACATATGTGGGTATAAAGCTCACAGTAATGGGGTTAATGGAAATGTCCTAGACATTTTAATTTTAACGAAAGAGGGATAGCTTGCACTGATCATAACACCAGAATAATCAAAGAGTATGCACCACCAGCAACTAGCAACCGACGCAACAGGACGATATTTCACAAGTTTTAAATCGTTCCTCTGTTTGAAAACCGTCTGGACAACGTTATTTTAGTAGGTGATTTTAATTGTGTACTGAGCCCAAAGGACCAGGTCCCTAATTTTAATAACTCGCTTGAACTGGACTACCTTATTAAGGAGCATCGCCTGCCTGACACGTGAGTACAAGCATGACGACAGGGTTAACATTTATCACGTGGACTTCACTAAGTCGGCTAGACTTCCTTTAATGAAATCCAAAGCATTATTTGTATGCAGTATGCTCAAGCTCTGTAAGATGACGCCCAACTCGCTTACAGCCATCTTATTAGCTGAAATATACCCTACAGATATAACACCGGTTATAGACGTTCGGCATATACCCATAAGATTTTATCATTTTCAACATTTCATAATTAATCTCAGTTACCTTCTCACAGCAATCTAGAATGCAGGAGACAGCTAAAGTGAAAACCATATACGAAGCTTTGATGAAAACGACATTCAGAAATGTTGTTGAACAGAAATATCGTGCATTTGACTAGGAGGCAATCTGGAGCAATATCAGTAGCCGCTTTCTACCAATCAACGTCAGAACAACATAGAACAAGGCTGTCAATAGGAAAGTAGCCACCAATTGTTACACCGCATTCACCTTGCAGAATCACCGAACTGTCCCATTTGCAATTTAGTTGACACTGAAGAGCATCGATTGGTGTGAGCTAATGTACAAGAAATCTGGCAAATTATTAGGCAAATTATAGCAAACGTTACCCAAACGACCCCAGATATCATGACACCTGCAGATCTTTTAAATACCAGTGACGCGCCTTTGCCAGCCACAAAAACTGGATTAAAGGACACGCAGTACATTACATTTTGATGGAAGGCAACCAAAGCAAGGATAACTTCCATCTGTATCTCAACATACAGCACCAAAACCTGATGAAGAGAAGAAACTGCAAGAAGCTCTTCACTAACTTCCACGAATCGCTATTCAGTGATGTCTCGACAAGACAACTCATAGCACGAACTGAATTACATGAAGAATCTACAGTTCTTGAAGCTCTATTTCACCCAACTCAAAAACCGACGTTTTCAAACTCAGATTGAGGAAGAGCACATGTTTTCATTTTTTATTCTGACGAAAGTCACTGACGTTAATGAGCAAGGAAAGAAAAATATTGATATTGAATTACTTCTCAGACTAAAGTGGTGACACGCACCCTGTCGAAATATGACGCATAAACAAATAATATGATTCTACATGAACTACGTAACAAAGTTACAACGAGTTTCATATTTCCCTGTGGTTAGAACTCTGAAAGAATATTTTACACGTCGCATCCGTGGTTAATATTCTCAGTTTTAAAGGAAGATCATTTTCAGTTAAACCAATAAAATGGGTATCATTATTTTTATCATTTGATTTGATGAAAGCCGCAGAAGTTCGTCGAAGAAGGGAAGAAGGCATGTTTTGCAGAGAGGAAGGAAACGCATCTGCCACGATAACTGACTGGCAAGCGCAAAATCAAGGATGTTGTCTCGATAAAACTGTACGTTTTTTCTTTCTTTAAATTGTAGTTTTTCGTATCAGTATTCGTAGGGATGGGAGGGTTAATATGGAAAGTAAATCAGTAAGTAATAATAATAATAATAATCATGACTGAATTTTTAAGCCTCGTCACATGAAAACAATTCCGAGTAAGAGTGCAGTGAATTACTCACGAGGGACCACAAATAGCGAAGCTCTTTTAGAGCGAGGTACGGGGCAGAGTACACGCAGTGGCAGTTATGTTGTCCCAGTTGCCTGTTTGTCATGTCATAGTTGCAAATTTCCAAGAGTGAAGCTTTCCATCACGAACCTTATAAAAGCCGAACGAACTTGTTTTTCGTCATTAGGCAGTTGTGAACCTCGAGGTTACACGTGTCGATTTTTTCATCGTTACATGAAACAATACAGCGATCTCCTGTAAATAAGAGATGACTTGTACAGTACGTAGTAATTAGCTTACCTTACCTTATTAATCTTCTGGTCCCTTTCTCTTACGAAAAACTACAATTTAAAAAATGTTCATGTTTGTAAAGCTTATGGGACTTAACTGCGGGGTCATCAGTTCCTAAACTTACAAACTACTTATTAACCAGTTTATACTAAAGACGGCAGAAACATCCATGCCCGAGGGGGGATTCGAACCCCCGACGGGGAACGGCTTCGCGCATCGTAGCCTAGCGCTTCAATGCGCTCGACCGCTCTGCCGCGGCTACGATTTAAAGAAATAAAAACTGTACAATATCTTCGATATTCGATCCCGGCTTCTCCGCTTCCCAGCCAGTTACTATGGCCGTTGTGATTTTTTTTTTCATTTAATAATGCGTCTTACTTTTTTAAAATTATCATTCATGTTATGTTTTATTTTCATGACTGTAAACGTTAAAACATTGCATTCATTTATCAATTCTAATTTTCTTGTTGCTGGTAGTTCTTCCGTTATCTAATGCCTTTGTAATTATTGTTGTCTGTTTAGTTTCTTGACACTACGGTCGGGGGTTCGAATCCCCCCTCGGGCATGGATATTTGTGCCGTCCTAGTTTGTAAGTAGTTCATAAGTAGTTTGTAAGTTTAGGGACTGATGACCCCGTAGTTAAGTCCCATAAGCTTAACAAACATTTGAACAAACATTTTGATTTAGTTTCTTGAGGTGCAGGAAAAGAAGTTCCTTCAACATGTGCTCTGCGTAACATCATTCAAATTTTCTTACAGATGTTAAAACACTACCATGATATGAATGTAATACGTTCACGTATAAATTCAAATGGAGTTAAATGCTGTCTCTGTTGTGATTTCTTTGTGTTTTTTTTAGCCAACACTTGTCCTTTCGAATGTAACTTTCAACATATTCCCGTATTGTTCCTTATGATTACTGTACTGTATTATGTTATATCCACATAACATACGTGTCTAGAATTCTATTATGTTGTCAGTGCCTACGTTATTAATCATATAGCTGACATCTTCGCCAGTTAACCAGTGTATTGCGATGTTTTTTGTTTTTGGGTAATACCTTGTTTGTGGCCTGTAAATTATCTAAGGATATGTGTATTCAGTGGCTATTCTGCTTCGGATCCATCTCCAGTTTCCGATGTGGGCGCCAAAGGAGAATTATGTTGTTGCGTATCTTCTACTTTGCATTTAGAACGGAGGAGAATTTCACTTACACTTGTGGCATATAATCTTTCATTGGTATTAATAATTTTGACACCGTGCCCCAAGTAGATTTTACAACCACTTGACAAACACTGAAGACTGATGTTTTCCATACGGCCTCTCATTTAACAATGGGATGTTTGTTTCTTATTTGAGTCATTCTTCATTTTTCTTTCTTTGACGGTTAATGCCTCTTGCAGGCACGTACTGAGAGTTTATGATAACATCGCTGAGGTAACCAGCGTCTATTAGAATATTCTGATAAATCGCAATCGTAGATTTTTTTTCTTTTACGTCAATAGGTGGTTGTAGACTTCGGGCTTTCACACACTCGAATATCATACTTGTGATGCTTTTTGGGTGTTTTCTCAGAATATCCAATATTCTTTTCAGAAACAACACAGAAGCCTTATTCCTTATGTCAACGAGACGGAGTAATCCATTTGTAGGACGTAACCCAGTCATTTTGGCGTCAACCCTGAATATTTCTTCTCTCCATAAAATTTTTTAACAAGTAACATGCCGTGGTGGAGTGGCCGAGCGCATTGAGGCGCTATGTTCCGATGCGTGAGACCGTTCCCGTCGGAGGTTCGTATTCTCCATCGAGCATGGATGTTTGTGTTGTCTTTAGTGTAAGTTAGTTTACAAGTAGTTTGTAAGTTTAGGGACTAATGACCCCGCAGTTAAGTCCCATAAGTTTAACAAACATTTGATCAAGTAACATAATCTTTCTGGTTATAGCCCGAAAAACTTCTGTTGAGAAATAGGCTTTTGAGAAGAGCCAAGTGTTTATGAATATTGTCCTTTGGATTTGATTCATGATGCGAAGTGTGTTCCGAATGATCCAGTTTTCTGCACATATTTTCATCGGGCAGGTTTTTAAGATGGTGTCTAGAGTTTTGTGTTTTATTACTTGTTTCGCCCATTATGTCTTTAACTGAGCAAGGCCCCGTAGATCTATAAACCTGCTATTGTTGGCATTTGTAGCAGCGCAAGGTGTAGGTCGCAGTTCCTAACAATTATTCTTAACTTTGTCAAATCATCTTTATTTGTTATTATTACTCCCACGTCGTCAGCATATGCTCTTATCACCGTTTTCTGTACGGATAATGTTATACCCGTAAGAGAGGCGTGAACAAGCTGTAGAAATGGTTCTAAAGATATGAGGAACAGGTACATTGAAAGTAGACTTCCTTGAGTAACTCTCCGCCTTATCTGCAGTTGCTTGGTGCATTGTCCGTTGATTGGTAAACTTTGCATTTATATACATTTCATTGTTTATAATCACGTTTATGTTCGGTTTGCAACACGGGACTGAAGTGGATTTATGATTCTTGCAGCAATAGGAATTAGTCTGCTATTTATGATACTGCGAATGATTTTGTAGTCAGAATTTAGTAAAGAAATAGGGCGGAAGTTATTCAAGTTTTTCTTTCCCGCATTCTTTGGCATTATGATAACTTTGCACTCCTTGAATTCTGCTGGAACAGTCTTGCTATCAAGAATTTCGTTAGCGATGAGTGTCATTTTGTCTGCAATAATATTCCAGTATAGTTTGTGAAATTCCAGTGGCAGGCCATCTGAAACAGGAGATTTTTTCAGAAGCGGGTTGCATACTATTTGAAACGCGTCGTCTTTAGTAACAGAAGAGAGAAGTTCGTCATTTTCTTCATTTTACAGGCATGACACAGTGATGTAGGTAAGTTCGTCGAGGGTCTCTTCGTGAATCTGGTTCTCAGAATACAAATCTTAGTATTACTTGAAAATTCATTGACGATCTGTTGTTTCGTTGTTAAAAAATTCAAATGTTTGTAAATCTATCGGACCAAACTGCGTGGTCATCAGTCCGTAGCTTACAAACTACTTCAACCTAGGTAAACTAACCTAAGGACAACACATACACCCATGCCTCAGGGAGTACTCGAACCTCCACGGCGAGCAACCGCGCGCTCCGCAGCGAGTCGCTTTAGACCGCTCGGCTACTCCACCGCGGCTTTCGTTGTTAGTTTTACACCATTCTCTAGTTGTACTTCCTCGATAAAATTTTTACTCCTCTTTCGAGCTTGCCATATAAGGTGGTACAATGATGTGCTTGCATCTTCAGAAACAGATTTAGCTTTTGATTTTATTTTTAAACCATCCATTTGCTTCTTTTTTAGGGATAATAACTTTGAATTTACTTTCCTGATATTTTCCAAGCGAGGAGATGACTCACTTGCAAGCTCATGGAGTTCTCTCAACATTTTTTTTGATATTCTATTGCGTGCTTTAACTTCCAATACCTACGTACAATGAACAGCAGCCGGCCGCGGTGGCCGAGGTGACTGAGGCGCTCCAGTCACGGTTTGCACGGCCACTACGGTCGAGGGTTCGAATCCCCCCTCGGACATAGATATTTGTGCCGTACTTAGTATAAGGTAGTAAATAAGTAGTTTGTAAGTTTAGGGACTGATAACCCCGTAGTTAAGTCCCGTAAGCTTAACAAACGTTTTTTTTAACAATGAACAGCATGCAGGCCCTCCTCAGGTTGGGTTTTGATCGTTTGGTCCACCAATATAACGCTGTTGAATGTCGTTCCATCGATCGTAAACATAGTTCCCACGCTGCTAGGGCTTATTCTTTAATGTCTTTTTCGTTTGGCAGGGAGAGATGTTAACGTCTACTGGTTTTTCAAACGACGTGTGGGTTGTGTGGGAAGATTTACACAGGCAAGAACATAACTATGATCGCTTAAGTATACTGGTATATTTTCGACTCTCAATATTTAGCGTTCCAAATTCATTGATACATAGATCCGGTAAATTCTACTCTTTGGAGTGCTTGTTACGTATGTAAAGTCTACAGCGGTTGGATGTAGGACTTCCCACGCATCTTTCATTTTTAAGTCTTTTATTAAATGTTGTAGTTCAATTGAGAAGTTAAAATTATGGGTTTGCTTTTTGCGGTTTATGACACAGTTAAATTCCCCACAAAAACCAGCCTACTTGAAATCTTGTGTAAGAAATAATTTCTTCTTTTAAAATACGTGGCTCCCTCTGATCCATGGGAGTTTCCGGACGTGGTATAAGCATCAATGAAGGTGACATAGAAAATTTCTAGATATTGCTCTTCCTGATCCCAGTCTTTCCATGTTTTCAACTGGTATTCCCTCATGTCGTTCCTACGTTTGTAATGGAACATACGTTTAAAATTTCTACGTATCCTGGAACTTTTAGATCGGTAGTCCAGACATCTTGTAATAATACTATATCAGTTCCGGATTCATATAAAAAATCTTCAAGTAAATCTATTTTTAATTCTGATGTAATTTTATTAATATTTATAGAGGCAGTTGTGTATGTTTGCATCCCGTTGTTTACAATTATAAGTGGTTAACCATCGTTAATCAGTCGACAC
This sequence comes from Locusta migratoria, assembly GCA_026315105.1. Classification (NCBI taxonomy): domain Eukaryota; kingdom Metazoa; phylum Arthropoda; class Insecta; order Orthoptera; family Acrididae; genus Locusta; species Locusta migratoria. The sequence goes on along the minus strand of CM048755.1, from coordinate 452,714,456 downwards.
AAGGAAGACAGTGATACGTATTTGCAGTAAAATACATTAAAATTTCCGAATTTTAGCTGTGGATCTGAAAACTAACATTTTCACATATCACTGTTATTGTGTGGGCGGAAGCCATTGGTTTCTCCGCTGTGATCACCTTAAGGGGCTTCATGCACTATTCCACAACTGATAAGTGGATTTACGTATTTTTTCACCTAGTTTGTTTCCCCTTTGTTGTGGACATCGGTGGGGTTCGGCTACCGCTTTGTTTTGCCACGTGTAACTTCTTGAGCTCCCGGGGTGGTTGTTGTGCCGTCGATAGTCTACGATGTTGGTAACACTTGTAAAGCGTACGTTGGTGGTTGTTCAAATGTTTGTATAGTATATGGGACTTAACTGCGGGGGTCATCAGTCCCTAAACTTACAAACTACTTATGAACTAACTAAGACTAAGGACGGCACAAATATCCATGCCCGAGGGGGGATTCGAACCCCCGACCGTAGTGGCCGTACAGACCGTGACTGAAGCGCCTCAGTCCCTTCGGCCACCGCGGCTGGCGGTGGTTGTTCTGTGGACCCTTTCCTTCTGTTTGGCTCTATCTGCAGACGGCTGTGGAGCTTGACTTGGAGGCTCTTGTTTACCGATGACTTCACCGGCTTCCTCATACTGCTCGCGCTGAGGCGGAAGTTGCGCTTCGAGAGCGGCAAAAGCAAAGAGGCCAACCGAGAACAACACCACCTAGAGACAAGACCTGACAACAGCCCGTGCTACGTCACACTGACCAGGCCGCGGGCGCCAGCTTACTGGCTGGCCGCTACGAGGCAGTGGGCGTACCCCAGTGGTCAACCATTCAGCTGGCGGCCGCGTCCTGGTCAGTGTGACGTAGCACGGGCTGTTGTGAGGCCTTGTCTCTAGGTGGTGTTGCTCTCGGTTGGCCTCTTTGCGTTTGCCGCTCTCGAAGCGCAACTTCCGCCTCAGCGCGAGCAGTATGAAGAAGCCACTGAAGTCCTCGGTAAACAAGAGGTCTAGGTGGTGTTGACGCTTAGTGACGTTTTATTTATTTTTATTGTGTGACATGCATGCCAGTATGCATAAGGAGGCATATAATGCACCTGTTTGATCAGTCTGTGTAGTTTTCTTCCGTGAAGATGGTTTATAACCGAAACCAGTAGAAGATTCATAAATAATAAACAGCTGATGGTTTACAGTATGCATTTCCTCAAACATCAAATTAATTTACCGGTCTAACCGATACTACTCTGAGATTCGTGGGAAGAAACCTGAACGAATGTACTCCATCGTTTCTCTAGACTCAGTCCTAATACAATTTTAATGTGGTAGAACTTTTATATAAGCACACACTTTGCTGCAAAGTGAAGATTTCATTCCAGAGAGATTCGAGCCCACAGTGGGACTAAAAATCGCGTCGCCCGCGAACCACACCTGCCTACAGGATAAAGTACCGTCCGCTACTCAGAGTAAGGTGGCTCTGTAGATATAGATGTAGATGCAGGAGGCAGCCAGGATGGGGGAGAGCGGCGGTGCCTGGGTGGGCGGTAACCTTTCCCGGGGCGCTCAGTCATCGGCGCATTATTTATCCGTCACAGTGGCCTGCTTAGCAGCGCCGAAACCAGATAAGGACGGCGATAGCGGGCGGATCGGTTGCAAGACGCTTGTTACTTGTCTCCCGCGCCGTCACGATCTGCCGCTGCGCAAGGCGATGTGGAGCACTCGCAGACACACGCGGCACACTTGCGCGCCAGTGGCTCAACACATCGCTACTGCAGCTGCGGACACCAACCTATCACGGCCAGAAGGAAAGCTGTAATTCTGGCTTTTTTGTGCGACCCGGCAATTTTGCCGTGGCAGTGAAAAATGGATACGAAACGTCTATACGAGAGAGAGCAATAGACAAGAGCACGAGAAGAGAAGGGCAACTTTACATATCATCAGCCAGCCGCGGTGGACGAGGGAACTGAGGCGCTTCAGTCACGGTCTGCACGGCCACTACGGTCGGGGGTTCGAATCTTCCCTCGGGCATGGATATTTGTGCCGTCCTTAGTTGTAGCTAGTTCATAAGTAGTTTGTAAGTTTAGGGACTGATGACCCCGTAGTTAAGTCCCATGTCTCCACCATATCCGTTCTTCCAGGAGTGCTAATCTTGCATGGTTCGCAGGAGAGCTTCTTTGAAGTTTGGAAAGTAGGAGGCGAGGTACTGGCGGAAGTAAAGTTGTGAGGCGGCATCGTGAGTCGTGTCGGGATAGCTCAATCGGTAGTGCGCTTGCCCGCGAAAGGCAAAGGTCCCAGGTTCGAGTCCCGGCTCCGGCACACAATTTTAATCTGCCAGGAAGTTTCATATCAGCGCACACTCCGCTGCAGAGTGAAAGTTTCATTCTGGAAACATCCCTTAGGCTGTGGCTAAGCCATGTCTCCACCATATCCTTTCTTCCAGGAGTGCTAGTCTTGCATGGTACGCAGGAGAGCTTCTGTGGAGTTTGGAAGGTAGGAGGCGAGGTACTTGCGGAAGTAAAGTTGTGAGGCGGCATCGTGAGTCGTGTCGGGATAGCTTAATTGGTAGTGCGCTTGCCCGCGAAAGGCAAAGGTCCCAGGTTCGAGTCCCGGCTCCGGCACACAATTTTAATCTGCCAGGAAGTTTCATATCAGCGCACACTCCGCTGCAGAGTGAAAGTTTCATTCTCGAAACATCCCTTAGGCTGTGGCTAAGCCATGTCTCCACCATATCCTTTCTTCCAGGAGTGCTAGTCTTGCATGGTACGCAGGAGAGCTTCTGTGGAGTTTGGAAGGTAGGAGGCGAGGTACTTGCGGAAGTAAAGTTGTGAGGCGGCATCGTGAGTCGTGTCGGGATAGCTTAATTGGTAGTGCGCTTGCCCGCGAAAGGCAAAGGTCCCAGGTTCGAGTCCCGGCTCCGGCACACAATTTTAATCTGCCAGGAAGTTTCATATCAGCGCACACTCCGCTGCAGAGTGAAAGTTTCATTCTGGAAACATCCCTTAGGCTGTGGCTAAGCCATGTCTCCACCATATCCTTTCTTTCAGGAGTGATAGTCTTGCATGGTTGGCAGGAGAGCTTCTGTGGAGTTTGGAAAGTAGGAGGCGAGGTACTTGCGGAAGTAAAGTTGTGAGACGGAATCGTGAGTCGTGTCGGGATAGCTCAATCGGTAGTGCGCTTGCCCGCGAAAGGCAAAGGTCCCAGGTTCGAGTCCCGGTTCCGGCACACAATTTTAATCTGCCAGGAAGTTTCAATTCCCATAAGATTTACAAACATATACATATCTTCAGCGTTAACTCCTGACTCTGAAATTCCGTAAACAAAATATATATTCTCATTTTATGGTCAAATTGACCAAACTGCTTAGGTCATCGGTCCTTAGACTCTATAAAATACTTTAACTTATGCTAAGGACAACAAAAACTTTTTATATGAAATTAATCAAAGTTGCTGCAATTGTTCTTTATTTGCTTGTATTTTAATATTTTGCACAACAAACCTACTGGTTTCAGGGTATTGTTATTATTAAAAAAAAAGAATAAGAAATAAATAAATTTAAAAAAAGTTTGTAAATACACGGTGTTTCACTAAGTGTGTTTGCGTCTGTAACTTATAAAATAATAGGTGACGGGAAATTTTAATGCGGTAGGTCAACACAAGAAATGTTACATTTTCTGCGGAGCTATGAACATGGTTTATTGTATCATTTTCCAAAGAGTTACACCACAAAGATATAATTTTTTAAATGGAACAATAGTTTTTTCTATCGTAAATTGGGTTCGTTGAAACCAACTGCGTCCAAATCAATTTAAACTACATTCCTATCACTGTTAGTTTGGGAGCTACAACCCTTCAAAGTTCCGAGGGCTGAGGCTGCGATAGCGTAGCTGACTGGCCGAGTGGCTATCCCCTGGGGCACGGCCCACTGTCTCATGACCACCAGCCAATCAGTTACGCTGTCGTAGTCTCCGCCCTCTAAACTTTGAAGGGTTGTAGCTCCCAAACTAACAGTGATAGGAATGTAGTTTAAATTGATTTGGACGCAGCTGGTTTCAACGAATTCAATGCACGATAGAAAAACTATTGTTCCATTTAAAAAATTATATCTTTGTGCTGTAACTCTTTGGAAAATGATACAATAAACTATGTTCATAGCTCCGCAGAAAGTGTAACTTTTTTTGTGTTGGCCTACCGCATTAAAATTTCCCGTCACCTATTATTTTATAAGTTACAGAGGCAAACACACTTAGTGAAACACCCTGTATATGGGACTTAACTACATTGGTCATCAGTCCCTAAGCTTACAAACTACTTAAACTAAGATCTGCCAGGAAGTTTCATATCAGCGCACACTCCGCTGCAGAGTGAAAGTTTCATTCTGGAAACATCCCCTAGTCTGTGGCTAAGCCATGTCTCCACCATATCCTTTCTTCCAGGAGTGCTAGTCTTGCAAGTTTCGCAGGAGAACTTCTATGAAGTTTGGAAAGTAGGAGGCGAGGTACTGGCGGAAGTAAAGTTGTGAGGCGGCATCGTGAGTCGTGTCGGGGTAGCTCAGTGGTAGAGCGCTTGCCCGCGAAAGGCAAAGGTCCCAGGTTCGAGTCCCGGTTCCGGCACACAATTTTAATCTGCCAGGAAGTTTCATATCAGCGCACACTCCGCTGCAGAGTGAAAGTTTCATTCTGGAAACATCCCCTAGGCTGTGGCTAAGCCATGTCTCCACCATATCCTTTCTTCCAGGAGTGCTAGTCTTGCAAGTTTCGCAGGAGAACTTCTGTGAAATTTGGAAAGTAGGAGGCGAGGTACTGGCGGAAGTAAAGTTGTGAGGCGGCATCGTGAGTCGTGTCGGGGTAGCTCAGTGGTAGAGCGCTTGCCCGCGATAGGCAAAGGTCCCAGGTTCGAGTCCCGGTTCCGGCACACAATTTTAATCTGCCAGGAAGTTTCATACTTAAAGTAACTTATGCTAAGGACAACAAATGAACCCAAACCAGATGGAGGTCTCGAACCTCCGACGGCGGGCATAGTCGCGTTCCGCAGCTAGGCGCCTTAAATGCCATTATCATGTGCATCTGTAGGTGCATTATAATAATGCTTATTATAAATAATAAAATATTATTACAACTGCAATTTATATTATTACCTATGTCTGAGTGTGATTGACGAACACACTGCATCTAGTGACCTACTACCAACATTGTTTTTATACTGTTATTTTATCACGCATTTTTATGTAATTCGTTGGAAATTTCGTGATTACTTAGTCTGACAGTTGGGGTACATAGATGCCCAATGTTTACAATTTTATATCTTTGAAAGTCAGTTATGGTATGTATGTGGCAAGATATTATTTAGTAAATATTCGTAACTTAGATTTTCATAGGTAGATGCATAGAAGCTAATGCTAAGTGTTTAAATTTTCATCTTTGGGAGGGTATATGTAACGTAATATTAATTATTAAAAGGTGTTGTTAAGGACACTGTAGAAATATGAAGACCACAGGTCTTCATTTATTAACGCGTTTCGAAACAATCATCATCAGACTCGAGGCCTGGGGTAAAGTCTAATACTAAACGTATATCGTCGTGGCCCTACTCACAAATCGGCGCATACCTTTTGCTTTCGTGTACTGCCAAAAGAAAATTTCTCCCTACTTCACTTTTTAGACAGTTGCGTTTCGTCTATGTGTACACATTGGTATCATACTTACTTATTACTACATTGACTTCCACACGCTGCGGGACTGCAGAGAGAAACTACGAATGAGACGCCTTTGCTGGCTATAGCCACGTGTCTATGCCATTGTGAATTGCCCTTCCGTTGGTTTCTACGCTCGCCTGGGTGGCTAGTGCGGGCAGCCTATGCAGTTAGGCTGTACTCGCCAGGCACTACATGTTCGTGTTCGCTGACTGCCAAAGAATAACACCCTGACCACGAATAAAACTATAAAACCATCATCTCCTTCTCTTGATTTGTAACTGACAAAAACTATAAAATGTACTCGTGGTATGGAAATGTTCAAATGTTTGGAAATCTACAGGACCAAACTGCAGTGGTCATAAGTCTCTAGAATTACAAACTACTTAGAGTAAAGAACGTTCACAGTCGTGGTTCGAATCCCCCCTCTGGCATGGATGTTTGTGTTGTCTTTAGTATAAGTTATATCATAAGTAGTTTGTAAGTTGGTGAAGACCCCGCAGGTAAGTCCCATAAGCTTAACAAACATTTGAACTTAAAGTAATTTATGCTAAAGACAAGACACATACGCATGCCCAGGGAGGACTCGAACCTCCGACGGGGATCAGCCGTGCGCTTCGCAGCACGGCTCCTTAGAGCGCTCGGCCATTCCACTGCGACTTGGTATGGAACTCTGGTTTTGTGTTGTTGTTGACCATTATTGTGGAATATGCAATGAATGCTTTCACGATCGGATGTCATAGCTGCTGGTAGAACTTCCGGGTATTAAGGCCATGGTCCATAAAACTTAGCAGTTTTTCCTAAGGTTTCGTCCAGAGCTGCGCCGGATATCTTCGGAGGTCTTCCTACTTCCGCCGAGTCTTGCCGACTCAAGACTTAGCGGAAGTAGGAAGACTTCCGAAGATGTCCGGCGCAGCTCTGTACGAAATCTTAGGAAAAACTGCAAAGTTTTATGGACCACGGCCTTATAACCCGGAAGTTCTACCAGCAATTGTTGTGGATTATTTATGGTTACTGATTACAGAACACTTAGTGTAGTAATATTGGCCGTCTAATGTAGTTTCGGCTATGTTTCTTCGTAAGTGGGCTACCTACTTTGTGTAAAACTACGACATAAAAAACGTTGTCTACACTTCGCGCGTAAAAAGCTTCCATACTTATCACGGGTCGCCAGAAAATTAACCAGTAGGAGTGCAGAGGATTAATGGAATGGTGTCGCTCGTTTCTGATATTTCTGTATCAAGTTAGTAAGCTCCTTCTTCAAAGGATTAATTTTGTCTTCACAAGTCATCGAAAGGTGAATGTGTGAAATAAGAGTTTCTGAGCCGGACAGGGCGTTGAAATTATAAAATAATGACAAACGTCGGAGAAAATATTGTAGTTTAGAAATCTTGACAGGTAAGTTGGCTATAACAATATTCTAACTAATAAATTCCTCGCGTAGAAATAATCAGAAGTTCAAATTGATTGATGTAATGCAGGTCAAATTTACTGTTGTGTTCTGCGTGACGTGTAAGGGTAACAGAGCGAAAGGAAGTAGTGTTACTTCTGACGAATAATGTTTTTGTTCTGTGTACTCTGATCATAAAATTTTTATACGCACGCTGCAGTATGATGGATAACCTTAAATGAAAGCCCACTTAATTTTTGTTTTAATTAAATTTTATTTTAAATTCAGATCGTAAGCAGCAACGAATAAAATAATGATAAAACATAATAACAAGAAACAGATAAATTTCATAATCCATGACATTCACCTGCATTTCGATTTTTCGGATGAAGTATGTACTATTTTTTCATCAACTAGATTCAAAATGCAGTAAGGACCAGTATTTAAGAGGGTAGCTGCCATTTTCTGTTATTTGATGAGTTTGAGAAAACCGATTACAGGGCGTAAAGTTAAGCCTCGATTTATACAAATACACCAATGCTCGATATCTCAAGCATAAGTGTCTGAAATTGTATTTTAACATAAAAAACAAAGAAGAAAATAAAAACCAGCAGTTCATAAAATATGAAATGGAATAAGTACTAGATTTTAATGTTTTCGGATGGGGATTTCACAGTTGAGGCTTCGACTAGAGCTGTTAACCTAAGGGATTAAACTGCTGAGGTCATCGGTCCGTAGACTTACAAACTACTTAACGTGACAACCTAAGGACAACACACACACCAATGTTCGAAGACGGTCTCTAACTGTGGTGTCGCACAAGTCCAAAGTGCGCGCCACCTACTTTCGCCGCGCGCCGCCATGCACGCACGGCGCGGCGTTCTTACGACGTCAGCCACGAGCGCCCTCTGCTGCAACTCCGCTCGTGGCCATTACTGAACGACATCGTTCACTTGGGACTGAGACAGGAACCAGTTAAGACCTTCGGAATCAGATAGGCACTAGTGAAGACTTGGCTATCGGATAGGCACTAGGCAGGTCTCTAGCTCAACTATGTATCAGCTTTCTGCAGTACTGAGCTATGTAAAAGTTAAGTATTGTATCAATTCTGTGCAATATATATCTCGTTCTAATTTACTGTAGTGTTTCTAGTTTCTGCTGTCCCACTGGCTGCTCCCCTCCGTACCTGCACAAGCGTGCTACCTTTATTCTTGTGTCGGTCTTCCTACTCGGCCACCGATACCTACGACGGAAAGGAGACACAAAAGCGGCGACGAGGCTGGGACACAAAACTAACCTCTAGGACAAGCCGCCACAGACTAGGTGCAGTAAAAACTTGCCTGACAAATAAAGTTATTGTAGATGAATATTAGTGAATTCCCTAGTACAAAAATACATGTCCATACAAAAATGAAACAAATTAGTTTGAATTAAAATAGCAGGCTGAAGGTCAAACACTGGGAAATAGCAAGCCGAGATAATTATTTTGTTAAGAAATTCGACAGGTCAATGAATATATGGTATCCTTTCGCGTTGTTGTGGAAAAACAGGAAATCATTTACCGCAAAAATTTTAAGAGTAATTGAATAGTTCAAAACTAAGGAAAATCGAGAATACTAGTCGAATCACACTCCATCTGAACTATGAGGTACTACAAAAACGAATTTCAGCGCTTTGGAAAAGTTGAACACTTGAAAATTTCTAAAGACTGTTTCACTTTTCACCCCATCCAAAGCAAGAAAGAACACGAAGCCTTTTGACAAAGGCTTGAAAAATAGGGGAAAAAAGGATATACGATTAACACAGTGTTCTAAGGGAAATATTTCATATCATTTTAGATTTTATGCACCATCTTAGGCGTATAGTTTTAGATTTCACAGTTATTATGTCGAATTTTGTAATTATCATAGTATAAAAACACTACAAAAACATCTTTCACGAAAATAATATTTATTTGGCAATTTTCGCCATTTTCAAAACTATTAGTTTTAATTATTCAATTGTGGTATCATTCTTAATCAATCAGGTCAGTAATCTGATTCTAATGACTCCTGTCCCCATTTGCCAAAGTTTGTAGTTTGGCCATGGCCTATCGTGAGACGCTACCAACCTAAACGGACTAAGGAACTTTCATCATTAGAGACAGTTTAATGTGAACCTACAGTAGATGAAAGGTTATCGAATTTTACTGAAAATAAAAGTGGAGTATGCAACGTTGCAGTTCATTCTCGAAATGCCCCGTCACATATGTTAATGAAGTTTAATCCCTTTGATCAAAATAAGTATACTTATTGCACTTAAAATGAGGATTTAACTCTGGAATATGGTCGATTACTCTCATTAATTTGATTTTCCATATCATCCCTGGTTACAATTTGGACTTAGGGAGATATCTGCAGCTTTTCGCTACGAAGCGGCTATGTACAATAGCAGGTCTCGGGAGCGGACAATGGCACTGATTTCGGGGAAGTCACGGCTGGTAGGTAGAAACCGGGCGCCTGTGTTCGCGGGCAGAGCAAGTCATTGCCCATGGCGGATTTTGCATGCCAATGACCACCACGTCGACTGAGGCGAAAGCGAAGGTTGAAAAACAGCTTATTCAAAATATGCCAGGGCCTCTGTGGCAGGCTCCCTAGAAACACACTAAAATCTAGCACCCTGTCAGTTGCGGCTAAGGCACACAGACTGTCACTGGTTCAGCCACAGAGCCTTCCCGTCTTCCCGTAAGGGGAGAGACTTGCTACTGCAGAATAATAAGGAAATTTCTCATGGTTTCTCCTTAACGCAGACATTTCTTGGGAGGGACTGCACAACCTCTAACGAAATGTTTGATTGTTTGGATCTGAAATTAGTGTCTAGGTTGAAGAGGAACGAGGCTGCCTTCAAATTTTGTAAGACTCTCTCCTGCTCAAATTCGAAGTGGAAAGATGTATTGACTTCGATAGGATTTCGATGGAAGCAGTGGGCCATGTGACGATAACTGCGTTCCTTCGGCACTCGACAGTGCTGTGTCCAGTAACCAAAAACATTTGGTAAGATGAACGATTGCACAAGCCGATGAGCAGAGTAGGAAGGGCTTACATTTCATTTGAAGAAGTTTATGCAAGTTTGTACACAGCTGTTACATACATTTTGGTGCCTCCATCATGGCTGAATGGTGTTTGCTATAGCTTATATTTGATTATGTCTATTAACCGTCCGGCTGTATTTCGCTTGTTTTCGTTTCGCGACAGTTTGATAAACAGGTGTTTTCATTTCGCGATGCTACCACTAACTGGTGTCAGAACTAAACGTAGATACACTGCTCAAAACAATTGAGGGATCAGGTGAAATACCACACGTAATATACATACGGAAACGTATTTTATTCATATACAGGCTACAGAAGGATGGAAAAGCTGGTAGAAGCCGACCTCGGGGAAGATCAGTTTGGGTTCAGGAGAAATGTAGGAACACGGAAGGCAATACTCACTTTACGGCTTATCCTAGAACATAGATTAAGAAAAGGCAAAGCTACATATCTAGCTTTTATAGATTTGGAGAAGGCTTTTGACAATGTTGATTGGAATAAATTCTTTCAAGTTCTGAAGCAAGCAGGAGTAAAATATAGGGAACGTAAGGTTATTTACAACTTGTACAAAAACCAGACAGCGGTTGTCAGAGTTGAAGGGTATGAAAGGGATGGAGTGGTTGGAAAGGGAGTAAGACAGGGTTGTAGCCTTTCTCCAATGTTATTCAATTTGTACATTGAGCAGGCTATAATGGAAAGCAAGGAAAAATTTGGAGAAGGAATTAAAGTTCAGGGTGAAGAAATAAAAACATTGCGTTTTGCCGACGACATAGTTATTCTATCAGAGACAGTAAAGGATCTGGAAGAACAGTTGAACGGAATGGACACTGTGCTAAAAGGTGCGTATAAGATGAACATTAACAAGATCAAAACTAAGGTAATGGAGTGCAGTCTAAGAAAATCGGGTGATGCTGAAGGAATTAGATTAGGTAACGAAACAATAAAGGAGGTAGATGAGGTTTGTTACTTGGGCAGTAGAATAACAAATGATGGTCGCAGTACAGAGGATATAAAATGCAGAATGGCAATGGGTAGAAAAGCGTTCTTGAAAAAAAGAAATTTGTTAACATCGAATATTGATTTAAACCTAAGGAAGTCCTTCCTGAAGGCATTTGTGTGGAGTGTTGCCTTGTATGGGAGTGAAACATGGACAATAAACAGTGCGGACAGGAAGAGGATAGAGGCTTTTGAAATGTGATGCTACAGAAGAATGCCGAAGATTAGGTGGGTGGATCGCGTAACTAATGAGGAGGTACTGAACAGAATTGGGAAGAAAAGGAATTTCTGGCATACCTTCACTAAAAGAAGGGATCGACTGGTAGGGCACATTCTTAGACATCGAGGAATTGTGAATTTAGCGTTGGAGGGAAGTGTGTGGGGTAAAAACCGCAGAGGAAGACCAAGAGATGGATACAGTAAGCAGATTCAGACAGATGTAGGTTGCCGTTCTTATATGGAGTTGAAGAGGCTTGCTCAGGATAGGGCATTGTGGAGAGCTGCATCAAACCAGTCTCCGGACTGATGACCACAACGACACAACAGGCTACAATTGTAATTTGTGTGTGGCGCGGCGCGGGAGTAGCCGAACGGTCTGGAGCGCCACGTTACCGAACGTCCGGCCTCCCGCGTCGAAGGCTTGAATCCTCCCTCGGGCATGGATGTTTGTGTTGTCTTTAGTGTAAGTTAGTTCATAAGTAGTTTGTAAGTTTAGGGACTGGTGACCCCTCAATTAAGTCCCATAAGCTTTACATACATTTGAACATTTTGTGTGTGACGCAGTACGATATTTTGCAGTCTCAACACTTTAATTGGGGTTCACTCGTAGATGACGTTTACTCAGAGCGAGGCGCCATGGGACTATCATAATTGTTAAAAAGTCATTCTCGTTGCTCTCTAATATGGTGTGTGATCACCTCGGAAGGCCAGTACAGTTGCACATCTGTGTAGCAAGGACAGTAAGAGGTTATCAGTCAGCTCTTCAGGGATATTTGGCCATTACTCTATGAGCGCAACATCCAGCCCTGCACCCGTTGTGGGAGGTGTTTGTCTGAAATCCGTCTGCCAAATGCATTGCATACATGCTCAATCGGGTTTAAGTCCAGTGAACAAGCTGGGCACCCAATTCCCTCAGCTTCAAGCTTATTGTCCACCAGTGCAGCTGTATTGGGACGAGCGCTGTTGTCCACCAGCGTAGGTTATAACAGAAAGTCGAAGGATCTCGTCTCTACATCTCTGAAGAGTCAAAGCGCCATTCTGAACGACGTAGAGGTACGTATATCCTCCAAAACTGACTGCTGTCCACACCATTTGTCCACCTCCATGATATGGTGATTTTTCCTGCACATAATCAGGATTGTTCCAGTTCCACGTTCTCTCCAGATGAGGGATCGACGATTGTACGGCTGAACACAAAATCTTGACTTATCTCTCAACAGACCCGGTGCCTTTCGTTACGACTCCAATCCTGATGTTCCTCCGCTCAGTTTGTGTAGGCTAAACGGTGTCTTGGTTTTAATGGGACACACGCCATAGACGTCCGTGCGCGGAGGCCACATTTCCGAAGGCGATTTGGGACTGATTGTGCTGATCTTGTGCGTTTCGTAGCTGCCTGGAGGGTGCACTGCAACTGAGTTGCGTTCAGCCTCCTGTCTCGACCTGGTATTAACCGGAGATTACGGTCGTCTCTTGTGATGTTACCTTTGGACATCCTTGGTCTGGGCCGTTTAACGTTTCATGTTGCCTGAAATCGCGTCCAAGTCCTGGAAATTACACAATGGGACACTCTAATAGCTGCAACCACCTCCCTCTGTGTCTGTTCCTCTTCCAACCTTCCTATGGCTTCGGGTAAGTCACTTTGTTGTTGCATTGCACTACGTGCTTACTACTGTAACTGATCCCAACTGCTTGAATGATTGCCGGCCGCGGTGGCCGAGGGGCAGTCTGCTTTCGACAGCGCAGCGGTGAGGACGGACTGTTTACGTCCCACCGCAGTGTCTCGCGCTTGAGCGGTTGTTTACTTCTCGTAGTCTTCGCGAGTGTTACTTCATATAGACATAGAATGGCTCATTCGTACCGACAATCTACAATCAAGATCAGCTTTAATAATGAATTTGCACGACCGAAAGCATTCGAAGTGGAAAGATTCATCTGTGAAGAGATTAAAATTGATCCACAAGAGATGATTGGAATACACTTCTCCATTATAAGTAGTGTGGTCTACGTAAAACTGATCAACGACATGGTATGTGACAAGATTGTGCGAGAGAACAAAGACGGACTAAAATTCAAACATTCTGACGGAAATGTCGGAGCAGTGACAATTGATCATGCAGGGCTGGGTTTAAGAAGCGTCCGAGTTTTTGAACTACCTTTCGAGGTACCGGCTGACATCGTGACAAAAGCGCTGCAACCCTATGGTAGAGTGCTAAGCCACATAGCAGAAAAATGGACAACCTTTACTACGTACCCTGTTCTTAACGGCGTACGACAAATAAGGATCGAACTGACAAAACATGTGCCATCTTATCTCACGATTGGAGGCTGCAGAGCAATAGTGCTCTACGATGGTCAACCAAAAACATGTTCAGGCTGTGGTAAGGAAGGTCATGTCCGTTCAGAATGTCTTCAACGGAGAATTGTTCAGGTACCAACAGGAGAACCTGTACCAACATCTACGGCTACGACCCTCCCTCTCACATATGCAGAGGTGTTCACGAAGAACGTTCAATCAAACAATGACATCACCCAACAACTAGAACGTTCTGCCGAAGGTTCGACGGCAGCGAACGAAGATACCTTCAAGGAAGAGTTAGCGTCTCTCCCCACAGAGATGCCGCGAACGATCTCTCCACCAGAGAGACTCGAACAGAACATGGACGTCGACAGTAGGGTAGTGCCAACAGCCGCCTTCGTCCCCGTCAGCAAAGAGGACAGCGATTCACAACCAAATTCGGATACGGAAGCCCATGTCCGTAAACAACGATCTCCAAAACGACACAAGAAACGGCGACTCACCCCGTCAGACGACTGCTTACAACGTACGACCGGAGACAGTGAACAAGTTGAAGGGAGAGGTGACCACGCAGAGGTTACCGTGACGTCTCATCAAGAAGGTCAATCTCCCGATAAAAAGAAAAGCCATGAGCGACCTGCAGAGTATGACAACGTAGAACTGCCTGCAGCCCACCACCAGTCTGCTATTGTGGAAAGGACGACACAACAGGAAGGGGTGGAGAAGACTAAGATGATGACGAACTGGCCACAAGGCGATTGGTCAGAGGACAGTAAAGATGAGCCGATGACGGCCGCAACAGGCGACGGGGCAGCGACGGCGCCCCTGCAAAGTTAGACACGCAGTTAACGCCAGCGGATATGACGATGCCCCACGACGTGTCAGTACACCATCAGATGACATAAGCTCCCATGGGCGAGACACACATTGCGGAACGAAGACAAGCATACCGACTAGCCTCCATAAATATCAACACCATAAGGTCGCGCATTAAATTGTCCTTACTCAAGGAGATGCTGATCGCGGCGGACATCGATATAGTCCTACTTCAGGAGGTGTACGTTCAAGATTTTCCGATCATCCACGGGTACGACGCCTACATTTCACATGCCTCCGAAACAGGCAGCGGCGTGGCAATACTTCTTAGAGAAGGCGTAGAAGCTGAGGATGTTCTACACCTACCTTCAGCAAGGGGATCAGCGATGACGGTGCTTGGTATCAGACTCATCAACATTTACGCGCCATCCGGAACAGACAAGAGACGAGATCGTTCCCGCTTCTTTGCCGAGGAAATTGCGCCGCTCTTCCAAGGACGACACGACTGTTTCATCCTCGGAGGTGACTTTAATTGTGTACTTGCCCCGAAATATCAAATTCCTGGATACACAACGTGCCCGGAACTAAGAACGATAGTGCGTGATATGCATTTGGTTGACACATGAGAGCATGTGCATGGCCAACGTCAAGGCTTCACCCATATGACGAGTCATTCCGCTAGTCGCCTCGATCGAGTTTACATAACAAATACTCTCAGCACTGATATCGTGGATGCAGAACTGTGGCTTGCAGCCTTCACCGACCACACGGCATTTATATGTACCATCTCTCTCAGGAGACAGCAGGTGTGGCGGAGCCGCGGTACTTGGAAACTGAACATCGCCCACCTTGAAAACCCAGACTGTCGCAGTGCCATCGAAGATACATGGACATCATGCCTAAGACGTCTCCAGGCGTATCCCACGACACTACGTTGGTGGCTGGATTGTGCCAAACCAGCAATACGCCGTACTTTCATTCGCTACGGTCGTGAACAGGCAGCGTGGCGACGGCAAACGATGAACTTCTGCTTCACTGTGCTACGTGACTGCATTAACCAGGCACCTTCTCCGGAGAGACAGACGACAATACAACAAGCGAAGGCCAAGATTATAGCCATCATGAGAAGCCACCTCGAAGGAGTAGTAGTCAGGGCAAGGGCACTCGACCGAGTCATGGGAGAACAACCATCCATGTATCATATCATCAACGAACGTAAGCGTCGAAGAAGAGGCCTGATACACGTACTGGACACTGAAGATGGCAGACATCTAACTACGCAACAAGAAATAAGCACTGCCTTTGTCAAATACTACACTCAACTATACACAGCGGTGGATACTGACATGGCGATAGTTAACGAAGTTTCTCAGACGATCCTTGGCACCATTGACCCGGTGGCAGAAGAACAGCTGACGGAGGATATAACTGAAGAAGAAGTAGTGGAGGCAATTGGTGAGGGAGCAGTGAATAAATCGCCTGGACCAGATGGACTCCCACTGGAATTTTATCGGACCTTCCGACGTATGATAACACCCATATGGACTAGTATTTGCCGTGAATTGATGTCTCCAGATGTGCCCTTACCACCATCCTTCGTGGAGGGACTTATCATCCCGATACACAAGCCATCAGGTCGCTCACGGATACGGGACTACCGACCATTGACGCTTCTGAATTGTGACTTTAAGATATTCTCCAGACTCTTAGCTTCGCGCTTCCGAAGAATATTGCGCCAAGTGATATCACTCGATCAAACGTCGCTTGGTGGAGACGCCAACATTCAGACAGCACTCGGCGAATATCGCGATGTAATCGCACTGGCCAAGACCTGCCGCCTTCGCGGAGCCCTTGCGTCGATTGATTTTGATCGGGCCTTCGACAAAGTGATCCACACCTATCTGGCAGCAGTCATGAAGCACATGCGATTTCCACAGCCCTTTATCAGTGTCGTGATGCGGCTATTAAATAATGCCTCCTCCAAAGTGCTCATCAACGGACGGACGACAGCACCCCTCACCATATCAAGATCGGTTCGACAATTTTATACGCCATAGCCCTTGAACCACTACTCTGTGGCTTACGTCAACGATTGACAGGGTTGACAATGAGAGGGTATACTTTCAAGTGTAAAGCGTATGCAGACGACTTGGTGCTCATGGTACGGACTGACAACGACATGCAAAAGGCTTTAACTTGGATCAACAAATATGGAATGGCTACAGGCAGCCGCATCAATGTGGACAAGTCAATGGCCATGAGTATCGGTGACGGGGTACCAGAAGAACATGTAGCGCCCTTACAACTCAAGGATACCTTGAAATGCTTAGGTGTTGTATTTACCAACGACGTGCGTCACACAGCAGCTTACAACTACAAGAGACTTCTACAGTCGATCCGGACAGCAGTCAGAGGAAATACTATACGGTCTTTGGACATTATCCAGCGTGTCAATTATGTTAACACATACATCGCGTCACGAATTCCTCACCTTGCACAAGTCCTTCCGATGCCGACGGTGATAGCACGGCGTATATTGGCTGCGTTTGGTTGCTTCGTCAGTGCGGGACTACTCTTCAAAGTTAGATATGAAACCCTCACCCTCCCTCCCGGTAGGGGAGGTCTAGGTCTTGCACATGTTCATGATCGAGCAGTGGCACTATACATCAGCACCATGTTGAAATTGTGGAGACGACATCACACATCTCTGACAGGACTCTTAATAGAAGAACTAGCACCGAGGTCTCCAACAGCACCGGTGGCGGTGCAGCACATCTCACGGTCACTCCGCCACATCAGTGCCTTTTTTTATAGAATACAGTTACGTTAAGATGGCACTGCCGGAAACCAGACCTGCGACGGCTCGCGACATCTATCGAATCTTAACGGCCACAAGAACTGGCAATGTGATTGAGAAGAAGTATCCAAATGTTGACTGACCGGTGGTATGGCGATCGATACACCACGTTTCCTTGGATACGGAAACACGTGCCATGTGGTACCTGACAGTGAATGGTAAACTCGCAACACGATCTAGACTCCACTCTATACATTTGATGGACTCACCATTATGCCCCCAGTGCCGAGTTCTGGACGACGACGAACAGCGGTTAACATGTGGCCCAGCAGCAGAAGTCTGGCGTTTAGGACAATAGATAATAGCTTTCTTTCTACGAGCCACAAGAACTGGCAGTGTGATTGAGAAGAAGTATCCAAATGTTGACTGGCCGGTGGTATGGCGATCGATACACCAAGTTTCCTTGGATACGGAAACACGTGCCATGTGGTACCTGACAGTGAATGGTAAACTCGCAACACGATCTAGACTCCACTCTATACATTTGATGGACTCACCATTATGCCCCCAGTGCCGAGTTCTGGACGACGAGGAACAGCGGTTAACATGTGGCCCAGCAGCAGAAGTCTGGCGTTTAGGACAATAGATAATAGCTTTCTTTCTACGAGTGGGGCCACAAGACATCAGACCACGTTCCGTGTTATTCCCTGACAGGACATACTATCCACGAACTAAAACGAATGCAGTAACATGGATTCGAGCACAACTGGTGCTCTATTTATTCAGAGATACCGGGAATAATGTATTAGACTTTTGGATCTACTTAGAAGAACGACATAGAAAGATTGTACATAATCCTAAGTATAGGCAGTATTTTTCAAATTTTTTATGGAGTGCGTTTCAGGACCCGCCGCACAGCTGGAACGTCCCGGGTAGGAGAAGTTAAAATATTAAATCGACGAAGAATGAACGAAAGATCTGAAAACGGCAACTAATCCTAATGTACGAGAAGACGTACCCGGGCGCTGGAGCGGCGAAGGAATTGGAATAACACTCTACACCGTGCTGCGTGTATGTTTATTTATGAAATGCGAGAAGGCAGTTAAGTTTCTGTATGGGTTGTGCGCACGGTGAACAGATTTACTATTACATAAAAAAACTCTCTCTCTCTCTCTCTCTCTCTCTATATATATATATATATATATATATATATATAAAGGGACTGAGGCGCCCCAGTCACGGTCTGCACGGCCAATACGGTCGGGGGTTCGAATCCCCCCTCGGGCATGGATATTTTTGCCGTCCTTAGTCTTAGCTAGTTGATAAGTAATTTGTAAGCTTAGGGACTGATGACCCCGTAGTTAAGTCCCATAAGTTCTACAAACATTTTTTTGCTTGAATGATTCGTTTGATAGAGTAAACACAAGTCAACACCAACCCCTCTTCAGGAACTTTCTGCCATTACCACTATCTCGGTTGCCGTAATGTTGTCTCCACTCCGTATAACCGACAGAAAGACGTCGAACCATTTTAGTTCATTCCGCCGGTGACAATACTTCAGAACCTAGATATCTCAACTGATCCCCTAATTGGTTTCACCACTGTAGTTCTTAAATTGTTCAGTAAGGTCATTCAGAGTCAAACATTCATACGCAATGGGCTTATCAAGCATTAATTCAAAGTTCCATTTTTTCATTGTTTCCTTTAATAGTTATATAAATAATATCCTCGAATGTGAGTGTCACATATTCATCCTTCAAAATGTTCAAATGTTTGTTAAGCGTATGGGACTTAACTACGGGGTCATCAGTCCCTAAACTTACAAACTACTTATGAACTACTTACGAACTAGGACGGCACAAATATCCGACGAGGGATTCGAACCCCCGACCGTAGTGGCCGTGCAGACCGTGACTGGAGCGCCTCAGTCTCCTCGGCCACCGCGGCTGGCTATTCATCCTTCAACAGGTTCAGGTTCTATTCCTAAATCAGAATCAGTAACGTCATTATCCGTTATTACAGTAAAAACATTAATTTGTATCTATTAAATGATTATTGTGAAGAGTTTCTCATAATTCTTCGTGAAATAAATTATTTTGCTACATTATGAAGTGATGCTCCGCTCCACATGAGCTACTTCGCAAGTAGTACTTGAAATACGTAGATGTATCTGGTATCAACTGTATCTGTGTCACTACTCGTTTAGGGCTAGTAAAGTGTTCATCAAAAAAATGTTCAAATGTTTGTATAGTCTATGGGACTTAACTACGGGGTCATCAGTCCCTAAACTTACAAACTACTTATGAACTACTTACGAACTAGGACGGCACAAATATCCATGCCCGAGGGGGGATTCGAACCCCCGACCGTAGTGGCCGTGCAGACCGTGACTGGAGCGCCTCAGTCCCCTCGGCCACCGCGGCCGGCAAAGTGTTCTTCCAGCTGTGATCTGATCACCAGAAACGATGTGAAGGCTGTATCAATTAGCCTACACCTTTGCTTGATTTGACAACATTAGACCGGGAGGGCTCATACAGGGTGTATTCATCGAACACGTCCTCCTATAGAAACGAGACTATGCATGTCACGCACGACGTCACAACATGGCGTCGGTTAGAGTCTGAGAAAGCTTGTAAACATTCGCAGTGCACGCTGTTTAGAGTTAATTCGTTCGTTCTTGACTGTATTTATTAAGTGAATTGTTTTTGTGTACTGTGTGATCACTACGATGGATGATTTGTGTGTTTGAGAACAATGTGTGATCTCATATTTTACTGACAATATGTAGTTTCGTTGTTCCGTACCGAAATGTAGAGGAAATTGCGACGGTGGCCCCAAAATTATTGTCTTTAAATTTCTGGAAGATCAAACATTGATAAAGAAATGGATATGAAGAATTCCCAGGGACAACTTTACTCCTTCTTCAATTCCAAGAGAAAGTTTTCGTTTTAGTTTAACCTTATAAAAGATTTTATGTCATGATTGAGTACCGAAGTATATTGAGATTGTTTTTCTTTACTAAACCATAATTATGTAAATTCGTTATTCTGCAGACGAAATCAGTACAAAATTGTGACTTGCGGAAGCTTCAAGTTCATGAAGCTACCTCACGTTCTCTTGGCACTACATTTCTTGTGAGCCTTGCTAATAATATAAATCGGTTTCTGTTAAAGTGTGATTACTTTACACAGAGTACAAACCACTCAAAAATATAGTGGTTTTAGCATTCAGTTTGATATTCTGCTGCAGAACACGCAATAAGCTACCTGTTGAAAAACAAGGAACTAGGGAATCTGCACGTGCACGTGCACCAGTGACCGTTTCGCGAATGAAAATAGGGCCAATAATGCCTCTGCTGCATACTGCAGCCCACACAGTAACTTTAGGAGAATACAGAGGTTTCGTTTCACACCAATACAGCTTTTCGGAACCCCAAAATCGCCAGTTCTGCTTATTCACGTATCCATTCAGGTGGAAGTGTGCTTCATCTGTAAACCAGATGCAGCCAACATCAAATCCTTCACTATCAATCATTATGAGCATCTGATTAGCAAAGGCAACCCTTTGTTCCACAGCTCGTACGGGTACGGCCTGATGCATTTGAATTTTGAATGGAAACATGTGTAGGCTCTTTCTCAGTATTTTCTGCTTACTGGAACGCTTCAAACCAGTCTCAGATGCAATTCTACGGACGGATGACATTGGATTTCGCTGAATAATTCCAGAAACTGTGGCGATCTTTTCAGGCGTAACTGCGGTTTGCTTGCGGCCAACATGCCCCACTAGATCATCAGTTAAGCTGCCTGCTCGTTCGAATGGTTTTCGCATCTGGCGTTTTGGAACATTAAATCGTGCTTTAAAACTTCGCCTTGTTGCCGTAGGACTCTCTTCTAACCTGTGGTGCTCTAGCACCAGAAAAATGCGTTGTTCAGTGGAGTACATGGTTTCAATCTCTTCCTTCGGTACGCTAACCTCCTTTCACGTTTCAATGGTGGAACTGATCGCTCTGGGCGTCGGATCACTATTTATACTATGCATTACGTATGGCGATTACAGCAGATTTTGTAACTATTGTTTCAAACTGCTGTATAAACTTATTACAGCTTTCACAATAAACATACCGTTTACTTCATTCCTCTATCGATCTTTGTTTTCGGGATATTAAATTTTGAAATCAGGGAGTCCTTTTCTGGACACTCTGTATAAAGGATACACAAAAGTTTTTGATTGGTACATAATTCAAGTAGACCCTACTTTTAGTTATTTTCTTTCACCCTAGCTTGTATGGGCTATTTCTGTAAATATGTGACTGCTGTCAGGGTTTTGCCCCCTCTCTCTCCCTCTCTGAAGAGGCTTATCTCTTGTGCAATTACAAGAGAACATTAACTTTATATGGACAGAGAAAATACACAGTCATAATAATGATATGTTATAAAAGAGGGCCTCATCATCATTCATGAACGTATCTTCAAAGTTCTGATATATCTGAAATTTTTTAGAAAACTTTCTTAAAATACCTGGTTCTGAAGTTCCCATTATTTATTTATTTTCATTTACAGGTGTGCCACATCCACATTCAGAGCGATGGTATTCTGTGGGATGTGGGATACACAAATTTGGGATGAAAAGACAGGCCAGTTATTAAGTGTTCCCCCATAGAAACCTCATTTGAAGCCAGTTGCTGTTCCAACTTTATTCCCAAATTGTCCTTCCTATTTGTTAAAAGAAGAGAAAAGGCGTGAAGGACAGAGAGGAGGAAAAATCAACAGCTACAAGCAGCATTACAGTATAGTTTGTCTACTAAAGAAGACTATGACAATGCTTTCTGCTTCAGTACTTTAGAACAGTTACTGTTACGTGCCAAAGAAGTGGAATTGCCCAGTGAGTGGAGTATAGCTGAAAGGAAAAGTGAGTTTGTGTGCTTTTTGTGCAGATCTACATTTACATAAATACTCTGCAAGTCACATCCATCTGCTTTTATGATATTTCTCTACAGTTTCATTCTCCGATAGCTCGCGGGAAAAAGGAACACCTAAATCTTATAGTTTTCGATCTGATTTCTGGTATTTTATAATGATGATCATGTGTACCTATGTAGGTAGGTGCTAACATAATTCCTCATAAGAGACACATTTTTTGCCATTCAGCACACAACTTATGTCGTTATAGAAATTCACCGTTATTGCACTGAAGAGTTATGTATAAAGTATTTATTGAGAGTCAATCTTCAAACAGACGTGCTTGATCAGTGGTTTGGGAAATACCGACATCTGGCAGGATCACACTATAATATTTCAGTGAACAGAAAAGAAGTTTCGCTCATAAACTCTCCTACTTATTTTATTATGTTTTCAGAAGTTCAGGAGACTGACTCTTCATTAATAGAAGACAATGTAAAAATGATGAAGTTATTTCAGTGAAATATATTGTACCTTGTCTAGCTTTCACTGCAGGGTACTCTGCTCACGCAGTAAATGAAAGGTTAAAATGTGATATTTGCCGCCATGAAATTGTCATTGATGAAGTGACACAGATAATGAAAATTTCGGTTTAATACGGAGACTTGAGCGTGGAGGATTAAAATACCCATCAGACACAATTTTAAACATTATTTTGTACACTTACATTGTGATAAATAAGCTTAAAATGAAAATGCCTAAGAATTAATATATGCTTCTACTATATTAAACATTTAGAATGTAGTAATAAGTACTTTAAAATGTAAATATTCTTGAGGTTTTTTTCTGACTGATTCCACATCCACAACGTTAAATTACATTCTGGATCTGAGGAAGGTACATTAACACATCTGATCTCATTTTGTAAGTATTTATTGTGTATCTTGTTTTCTGACGTATTCTACATCCACGAGGATCTATTCAGTTTGGATCAACTGAAACTAAAAGTACATCTAATCATTTAATTAAAATAATATTCAAACCTTTGTTAAGGTTATGGAACTTCACTGCGGGGTCATCAGTTCCTAAGCTTACAAACTACTTATAAACTACCTTTTACTAAAGACAACACAAACATTCATGCCAGAGGGAGGATTAGAACACCCGACGGGGAGCGGACAGGCGCATCGGAGCATAGTGCCTCAATGCGCTCGGCCACTCCACCGCGGCAATCATTTAATATAATCTAATCTCACATACATATACCAGAATGCAGGTTTATGAGAACTACCGTACTGGCCACTAGCATCGTAGTGTACTACGAGCTGAGAATAGTTTGAAAGAGAAGTGTGCCTGAATAGCCTAATTGGTTAAGGTGACCGCTGGCCCGAAGCGGGAAATACGGGCTCGAATTTTCAACTTCGCCGTTGAATTTATTTCAGTGCCCTGAAACGGCCGTAATGTTTCAATATTTTGAATTTGTGAAGATTTAGTTTTTCGGTTTTCGCTCCCGCTACTAGAGAATGGAACTAGAGAAATGTCACGAAAGCGGTCCGATGAACCCTCTGCCAGGCACTTAAATGTGATTTGCAGGGTGTATATGTAGATGTACAAGCACATAGTAGCCCCTTCAGATCAACACTCGCTATCTTAAAACAATTAATGGACTCCCTGCATCATCATTTGTTATTGTGCACCATTGGGTGGAGATTAGCAACAGTTGCACTAGAGAATTACAGTCCCATGTGTAGGCTATCGGTAACACAAAAACAGAAACGGCTGCGTTTGGAGTGGTGCTGTGACTGGAAACATGCACGGCTGATGAATGGGCTCACACTGTATTCTGCAATAAATCGTGGTTCTGCGATTGCCTGGACTGCCATCATCAAAAATGTTCAAATGTTTGTAGAACTTATGGGACTTAACTACGGGGTCATCAGTCCCTAAGCTTACAAACTACTTATGAACTAGCTAAAACTAAGGACGGCACAAATATCCATGCCCGAGGGGGGATTCGAACCCCCGACCGTAGTGGCCGTGCAGACCGTGACTGGGAGCGCCTCAGTCCCTTCGACCACCGCGGCCGGCTTGCCATCATCAGTGTGACGGTGACCTGGGAAGATGTCACATTCATCTACTTTCTTGAAGAGACACAGCAGTTTTATTCCTGGCGTCTTGGTATGGAGAGTCATGCTGTGTAACATCAGTTCTTGGTTCAATGTGGTTGGATCAACTCTGACACGACATTGATATCCTGCGTTCTGAAATGTTACTCTCGTGCAACAGTATAGTGGCCCCATTTTTCATGCGGACACTGCTCGTCCACGCCTTCACGTCTTTCTATGAACTTCGTTCGTGACGTTGAGGTACTCCCATGGCCACCAAAATACTTGCTAGTCCTCAATTTAACGCATGTGGAACCAGCTGGGAAGTAAACATAGAGTCTGTGCTACTATCCAGGATACGACGTACCATTTGCGACAGGTGCGTGTCAACTAGCCTTTGGAGTAACTGAAAGAGCTTTATCACACTGAAACATAACAAGACGGGATAAGAATATGCGTGCCATCGAGTGATAGCCTCAAGGCTCAGGTTTTGAAATTTATCGACTTACATAATTGTAGCAAAATTCTTAATTATATATTTTGTAACCGCAAATATATTATGAATATATTCCTACCAATACTTTCAAATGAAGTCAAGAAGTCAAGTCAAGATGATTGATACCAATTTTAATGCAAGAATTACATATATTTTTTAAAGGATTGTCGTCTTGGGAGGTATGTTGTCTCCCATCCAGTACCCCTCTGTTATTTCTAGTGGTCATCACCACTGCAACTTGTATTGGTTTGCACCATGTGTCTTATTATACCCTTTCAGCGAATTGTAAACTTTAATTAAAAACTGAACTCCTATATAAGATATACCATATGTATTTTTAATACAAATTTTAAAAATAATAATAAAAAATGAGGTCTATAATTGTAATGTCACCCACACATAGAATATGGGTTTCATATCTTTGACTAAAATTATGTAAAAAAAATTGTTTTTATGCAATAACTGACGTCTGTGAAACCAGCTATGGTGCTGCCACCTTGCGCCGAAATGTAAGCTATAATTTTCAGACCTGCAGTATTTTGTAAGCTGTCATGTTTTTAACTTAAGTATTTTTTTTAATGTAGTGACTAAGTGCAATGTTGCACTTCTTATTTTATATCCAATTTTTAACAGGGTAGGTTAAGTGCCTCTTAACCACAAATGTATATTATTTTTTACGTTTTTACGTTATTTCTTGCATGTCCTTTATATTTTTGACAGATGACCAGATTATAATATATATATGACCAGATGATGGTGACACAGTGCACCGAAACCGCTCGTCACTTAATAAATTGGTAGTTCGCGATCTTGGCTTATCATTTGGAAACTATATAATGGAAATATGTCCCTATTGTGATTGTACCGCTACTAATCGGTATCGTGGCGTAAAAAATAAATAATTGTTATTTGTATATATCTGGCAGAAGACCTGCTCGGTTAGCCGTGCGGTCTAACTCACCGCTTTCCGAGACGGGGAGGCGAACCGGCCCGGTTGAATCCGCCGGGCGGGTTAACGAAGGAGGTCGGAGTGCCGACTATCCTGGATGTGGTTTTTAGGCGGTTTTCCACGTTCCCCTAGGTGAATACCGGGCTTGTCCCCAAGTCCCGCCTCAATTACACGATTCGCAAACATTTTACACTTTCACACCTATACAGTAGAGTCCCGAAAACTCGGCACTCCGTAACCCAGCATTCCGGAACTCGGCCATCCCACTGGAATTATTCCGTCCTCGCAGAATGCACGATAGAATTTAAATCGTAGCGTTTAGCAGTTACGGGCTATGTTATGTATGGGCGTAGGCATCGTCTCTTCTTTGCCACCTACACTCTATTTAAAAATTGTTTGAGTTTTATTAATGCAGTATGTAGAAGCGTTAAAACAGTCGTGGTCAAAATAATGGGGGTGCATTTTTTCACAGTGCCTTTGAAAATCAGCTTAGGTGTGATGGACAAATATTGAACAGCAGACAACAATGCTACACACGCGACGCGGGAGCGCGCACACTGTCGCTGAGTCTTTTCTTAACCACGTTTTGTGAAGTCCATGTGAGTGAATATTGTTCAGGGCCGTTTCTAAGGTTTTGCGTGCGTTAGAAATCTGTATTCTGCGATGGCATCTTCCCTCAAAAGAAAACATGTTAACTTATCTATGGAGCGAAAACTGTGCACATTAAAGAGACTGGAGAAAGTGTCAGTGCTGTGGCTAAGGACTTGCCAAAAGTAGGATTGGAAACTGGAAGAAGAACCGGACGGGATTAGTTCACATGTTCAAATGTTTTTTAAGCTTAAGGGACTTACAAACTACTTATGAACTAACTTATACTAAAGACGACATAGACATCCATGCCCGAGGGGGGATTCGAACACCCGACCGTAGAGGCCGTGCAGACTGCGACTGGCGTGCCGCAGAACGCTGGTTTTTTTTTTTATCTGGTAGGTCTATGGTCCACTACCATGAACCACAGACATTGCCGAGGTGGGGTGGCTTGCGTGCCTCAACGATACAGATAGCCGTACCGTAGGTGCAACCACAGCGGAGGGGTATCTGTGGAGAGGCCAGACAAACCTGTGGTTCCTGAAGAGGGGCAGCAGCCTTTTCAGTAGTTACAGGGGCAACAGTCTGGATGATTGACTGAGCTGGCCTTGTAACTGGCTTTGCCACACAGCTACTGCGAACGGCTGAAAGCAAGGGGAAACTACAGCCGTTACTTTTTCCCGAGGACATGCAGCTCTACTGTATGAACATATGATGATGGCATCCTCTCGGGTAAAATATTCCGGACGTAAAATAGTCCCCCATTCGGATCTCCGGGCGGGGACTACTCAGGAGGATGTGATCATCAGGAAAGACAATACTGGCATTCTACGGGTCGGAGTGTGGAATGTTAGATCCCTTAATCGGGTAGGAAAATCAGAAAATTTAAAAAGGGAAATGGATAGGTTGAAGTTAGATATAGTGAGGATTAGTGAAGTTCGGTGGCAGGATGAACAGGATTTCTGGTCAGGTGAGTACAGGATTATAAATACAAAATCAATTGGGGGTATCACAGGAGTAGGATTGATAATGAATAAAAAAATAGGAATGCGGGTAAACTACTATGACCAGCACAGTGATCGCATTATCATTGTCAAGATAGATACGAAGCCAACACCGACAACAGTAGTACAGGTTTATATGCCAACCAGCTCTGCCGATGATGAGGAAATCGAAGAAATGTATGAGGAGCTAAAGGAAATTATTCAGACAATTAAGGGAGAGGAAAACTTAATTGTTATGGGAGACTGGAATTCGGTAGTAGGACAAGGAAGGGAAGGGAAGATAGTAGGTGAATATGGTCTGGGCAAAAGGAATGAAAGAGGAAGCCGCCTGGTAGAATTTTGCACAGAACATAATTTAGTTATAACAAACACCTGGTTCAAGAATCACAAAAGAAGGTTGTATACGTGGAAGAGACCAGGAGACACCGGGAGATACCAGATAGATTTTATAATGGTAAGACATAGATTTCGGAACCAGGTTTTGAAGTGTAGAACATACCCAGGGGCAGATATAGACTCTGACCATAACTTGTTGCTTATGAACTGCAGGCTGAAACTGAAGAAACTACAGAAAGGTAGGAAAATAAGGAGATGGGACCTGGATAAATTGAAGGAACCTGAAGTTCTTAAGAATTTCAGAGGGAGCTTTAGGCAACAATTGACAGAATCAGGGGAAAATAAAACAGTAGAGGAGGAATGGGTAAAATTGAGAGATGAAATAGTGAAGGTAGCAGAGGACAAAATAGGTAGGAAGGCAAGACCTACAAAAAATCCTTGGATATCACAGGAGATACTAAATTTAATCGATGAAAGGAGAAAATATAAAAATGCAGTAAATGAAACGGGCAAAATGGAGTACAGACGACTAAGAAATGAGATTCTCAGGAAGTGCAAAATGGCTAAGCAGGAGTGGCTAGAAGGCAAATGCAAGGATGTAGAAGAATGTATAAATAGGGGAAAAATAGATAGAGCCTACAGGAAAATAAAAGAAACATTTGGAGATAAGAAAAACAGCTCTATGAATATCAAGGACACTGATGGAATACCAGTTCTCAGCAAAGAAGGGAAAGCTGAAAGGTGGAAAGAGTATATAGAGGGGCTCTACAAAGGAAATGAACTTCGAGACAATATTGTAGGAAGGGAAGAGAATGTAGATGAAGATGAAATAGGAGATACTGTACTGAGAGAAGAATTTGACAGAGCCCTGAAAGACCTAAGTCGAAACAAGGCCCCTGGAGTAGATGATATTCCCTCAGAGCTACTGAAGTCTCTGGGAGAACCAGCCATGACAAACCTGTTTCACCTGGTGTGTAAGATGTATGAGACAGGCGAAGTACCCTCAGACTTTAAGAAAAATGTTATAATCCCCATTCCAAAGAAAGCAGGTGCAGAGAAGTGTGAAAACTACAGAACCATTAGTTTAATAAGTCATGGTTGCAAAATATTAACACGAATTATATACAGAAGGATGGAAAAGCTGGTAGAAGCCGACCTCGGAGAAGATCAGTTTGGGTTCAGGAGAAATGTAGGAACTCGGGAGGCAATACTCACTTTACGGCTTATCCTAGAAGATAGATTAAGAAAAGGCAAACCTACATTTCTAGCTTTTGTAGATTTGGAGAAGGCTTTTGACAATGTTGATTGGAATAAACTCTTTCAAGTTCTGAAGCAAGCAGGAGTAAAATATAGGGAGCCTAAGGTTATTTACAACTTGTACAAAAACTAGACAGCGGTTGTCAGAGTTGAAGGGCATGAAAGGGATGCAGTGGTTGGGAAGGGAGTAAGACAGGGTTGTAGCCTTTCTCCAATGTTACTCAATTTGTACATTGAGCAAGCTATAAAAGAAAGTAAAGAGAAATTTGGAGAAGGAATAAAAGTTCAGGGCGAAGAATTAAAAACATTGCGTTTTGCCGACGACATAGTAATTCTGTCAGATACAGCAAAGGACCTGGAAGAGCAATTGAACGGAATGGACAGTGTGCTGAAAGGTGCATATAAGATGAACATTAACAAGAGCAAAACTAGGGTAATGGAGTGCAGTGTAAGAAAATCAGGTGATGCTGAAGGAATTAGATTGGGAAACGAAGCAATAAAGGAGGTAGATGAGTTTTGTTACTTGGGCAGTAAAATAACAAGTGATGGTCGCAGTACAGAGGATATAAAATGCAGAATGGCAATGGGTAGAAAAGCGTTCTTGAAAAAGAGAAACTTGTTAACATCGAATATTGATTTAAGTCTAAGGAAGTCCTTTCTGAAGGCATTTGTATGGAGTGTTGCCTTGTATGGGAGTGAGACATGGACGATAAACGGTGCGGACAGGAAGAGGATTGAGGCTTTTGAAATATGGTGCTACAGAAGAATGCTAAAGATTAGGTGGGCGGATCGCGTAACTAATGGGGAGGTACTGAACAGAATTGGGGAGAAAAGGAATTTCTGGCATACCTTGACTAAAAGAAGGGATAGATTGGTAGGACACATTCTTAGACATCAAGGAATTGTGAATTTAGCGTTGGAGGGAAGTGTGTGGGGTAAAAATCGCAGAGGAAGACCAAGAGATGGATACAGTAAGCAGATTCAGACAGATGTAGGTTGCCGTTCTTATGTGGAGATGAAGAGGCTTGCTCAGGATAGGGTATTGTGGAGAGCTGCATCAAACCAGTCTCCGGACTGAAGACCACAACAACAACAACAACAGGTCTATGGTTCCCGGTAGTTCGTTTAGTTTGTTCGTGGTTGTTCGCTGAAGGGTTGGCTCAGGTTTTTTCAGTACAGAGGGCGTGTAGCCCCCTGACCGGGCGCGCTGAGCCACGGCGCCCGGCATCGCTCGGCCACTGCCGCCGGCACGGAATTAGTCTTGGAGTGTTAAGCGAATGAGCACAGATACACCAAAAGAAAGGAAAAGTATGAAGAACAGTAAGTTTTATGAGGTAAGAGAAGGACTTTACATTTGGTTTCGTCAAACACGAGATAAAGGGACGCCCGTTAGTGGACCGATCTTGAAGTAAGGACCATGAAGTTTTATGAGGAATTAAAAAAGGTCAACGACCCTAAAATTGTTGTCAGCACTGGCTGGCTTGTTCTGTGGAAAAAACTCTTAGGAGTCAGACAGCTAGTTGTGGGGAAAAACTATATGGTGACACGAACGCTGTGTCTCAGTTTAAGAAGACGTTTCAGAAATTTATCGAAGTTTAAGGTTTGACTGAAGATCAGATGTACAATTGTGATAAAACAAATTATATACTGTTGTCAACTACAACTCTTGCTTTCAAGGAAGAACAGTCAACCCCTGGTTTTAAAGGGAGAGGGTCATCATCCTAGCATGCAGCAGTGCAACAGGTCAGCACAAATTAAAACTTGGTCTCATTGGAAAATCAAGTAAGCCACGTGCATTTAAGCACATTGACATGGAAAAACTTCCAGTTTGGTATCAAAACCAGTCTAATGCCTTTTGTTATCAAAACCAGTCTATTGCCTGGATGAGCGGTATAATTTTCAAACAGTGGTTTCATGAAGCATTTGTCCATTGCTTGAGTAGTTTTTAATATCTAAAAATCTGCCAAAGAAGGCTATTTTGATTCTGGACAACGCATCTTCACACCCCTACATTGAAGAGCAAAAAATTGAGACACTGGAGCGATCATTTTACCACCCAGTGTTACAGCATTGTGCCAGCCCATGAACCAAGGAGTGTTGGTTAGTATTAAGAGAAGATATAGGCGTAAGCTGTTGTTCTCCCTTCTTTCTTCAAACGCTAATGGTCAAGAACTTATCCATAAATTTAAGAACATAGATCTATTGAATATCGTTGGATGGGGGCGGACTCCTGAAACGAGTTACAGCCACTAACATCAGTTCGTCCTGGAGAAAACTCCTTGATTACGAGGAGAGTGAGTTTGTCGAACATCATGACGAAGAAAATGTGAACTTAACTGATCTCGTCAACAAAGATCATGGTTGTGAAAAAGTGAGTGAAAATGAAGTTGAAGAGTGGTTCAAATCATACCTTCAAATGTTTGTATAGCTTATGGGACTCAACTACGGGGTCATCAGTCCCTAAACTTACAAACTACTTATGAACTACCTACAACTAAGGACGGCACAAATATCCATGCCCGAGAGGGGATTCTAACCCCCGACCGTAGTGGCCGTGCAGACCGTGACTGGAGCGCCTCAGTCCCCTCGGCCACCGCCGCCGGCGAAGAGTGGTTCCAGAATGACGTACAGACAAACGTTATGTCTGATGAAGAAATTATTTCCGCTGTTACAACTAATGAAGAAATCGCAGAAAATGATGACGGCACTGATGTTGTGGAATCCACCGGACTACAAACTAAAATATCGCACAGTGAGGGACTACAGGCTGTCTAAACCGCCATTCAGTATTTTGAGCAACAAGGAGCGTCGGTAATGGACTTATTGTTCCTTCGACGTTTCCGTGATGAAGCATCAAGACACAAAATGAAGTGCGAAAAGCAAATAAAAAAACAATAATAATAAAAGAAAATAAAAATTTTATAAAAAATTAACCAATCTCTAAAGCGAACACAAGTTGAGTATTAGTGAATATGTTTCATGAAGTAAGTCACTGTAGTCAATACTTTTCACTGTTAAAGGCTATACGCTTTTTTAAAGTATTTTTCTAAGTGTAAATTAAAGTACGTACTCGTAAGTAACGATTATCATTTGTTAGTTTCTTAAATTTATTTTGTGTTACTGTATTCCATCGTTTCCATTGTATTCTAAAGTAACAATAGAAAGTATTTTATAGTACAAAATCTTAGCTATTCTCGTTTTAACACCGTTCCCGATAACACGGAATTTTCACAAACTCGGCCAATCTCCGGTCCACATTGGACCGAGTTTTCGGCACTCAACTGTAACACTGTACGCAGACATTCTGAGGTACACATTTCCTCCCGGGGGGGGGGGGGGGGGCATGGGGTAGTGGCAGGAAGGGCATCCGGCCACCCCGTAAATATTAACACTCGCCAAATCCGAATTTAAGAAGGCTGACCCTGTATGTGCGGGAATATGGCCAAAGAGAAAGATACATCTACATCTACATCTACATGGGATACTCTGCAAATCACATTTAAGTGCCTGGCAGAGGGTTCATCGAACCACAATTATACTATTTATCTCCCATTCCATTCTCGAATAGCGCGCGGGAAGAAAGAACACCTGACTCTCTCTGTTCGAGCTCCGATTTCTCGTATTTTATTCTGATGATCATTTCTACCTATGTAAGTGGGAGTCAACAATATATTTTCGCATTCGGAGGAGAATGTTGGCGATTGGAGTTTCGCAAGTAGCCCACGCCGCAGCGATAAGCGCCGTTGTTGTAATGATTCCCATCCCAGATCCTGTATCATATCCGTAACGCTGTCTCCCCTATATCGTGACAATACGAAACGAGCTGCCCTTCTTTGGACTCTTTCGATGTCCTCCGTCAAACCCATCTGATAAGGATCCCACACTGGGCTGCAATACTCCAAAAATGAACGGACAAGCGCAGTGTATGCAGTTTCTTTAGTAGTTCTGTTGCATCTTTTAAGGGTTCTGCCAATAAAACGTAGTCTCTGGTTCGCCTTTCCCACCATATTATCTACGTGTTCTTTCCAGTTTAGGTCTGAAGTAATAGTAATTCCTAGGTATTTTATGGAGTTTACGGCCTTCATATTTGATTGATTTATGTTGTAAACAAAGTTTAACGGATTTCTTTTCGTACTCATGTGGACGACTTCACACTTCACACTTATTTAAAGCCAATTGCCAATTTTTACACCATACTGATATCTTATTCAGATCGTTCTGCAGTTGGTTTTGATCTTCAGATGATTTTACTAGACGGTAAATGACGGCGTCATCTCCAAACAACCTAAGAGAGCTACTTAGATTTTCCCCTAAATAGTTTATGTAAATAAGGAATAGCAGAGGACCAATAACACTACCCTGTGGAACGCCCGATATCACCTCTGTTTTAGTCGATGCCTTACCATCGATTACTACGAACTGTGTCCTCTCTGACAAGAAATCCCCTATCCAATCGCAAATTTTGGGCGATATACCATAACCACGCAATTTGATTAAAAGCCGTTTGTGAGGTACGGTGTCAAAAGCTTTCTGGAAATCAAGAAATACGGAATGGATTTGCGAACCTTTGTCGATAGCACCATTCACTTCGTGTGAATAAAGAGCTAGTTGTGTTTCGCATGAACGATATTTTCTAAATCCGTGTTGACCTTGGGTCAATAGGTCGTTCTGTTCGAGGTAAATCATAATTTTTGAATACAGGATATGTTCCAAAACCCTGCTGCAAATTGACGTCAATGAAATAGGCCTGTAGTTTAGTGGGTTACTCCTACAGCCTTTCTTGAATATAGGTGTGACCTGTGCAACTTTCCAATCTTTTGGTACAGATCCTTCTATGAGAGAGCGGTTGTATATGACTGTTAAGTAAGGAGCTATCGCTTCAGCATAATCAGATAGAAATCTAATGGGTATACAATCCGGACCAGTAGACTTGTTCTTGTTAAGTGATTTTAGTTGCTGCACTACTCCGATGATATCTACTTCTACGTTTCTCATTACGGCATCTGTTCGTAATTCGAAATCTGGAATATTTGTTTCGTCTTCTTTGGTGAATGAGTTTCTGAAAGCTATGTTTAGTAACTCTGCTTTAGTAGCGCTGTCATCGGCAGGATCGCCATTACTATCACGTAGTGAAGGTATTGTTTGTGATTTGCCCCGAGTATATTTAACATATGAGCAAAATCTCTTTGGGTTTTCAGTCAAATTACGAGAAATTTCGAGCTTCTGAGTACGATCGCAAATCCTGGGGATTTCGTGTTCGTTTAAATTTAGTATGCCTTTTCCTCTGCTTTTGCAACAGTGTCCTGACCTGTTTTGTGTACCAAGGGGGATCGCCTCCTTATTTTATTAATTTATTTGGTATAAAACTGTCAATTGCTGTCGATACCACTTCTTTGAATTTGAGCTACATCTGGTCTACACCTACGTTTAGTGTTAGAAACGAGTGGAAGCTGTCTTTCAAGAAGCAATGTATTTTGTTTCCATCTGCTTTCCTGAACAAATATACTTTGCGTTTATTTTTGGTATCTTTGGGGCTTTCGATATTCAATTTCGCTACGACAACTCTGTGTTCACTAATACCTGTATCCGTTTTGATGCTCGTTATGAGCTCAGGATTATTTGTTGCTAAGAGATCAAGTGTGTTTTCACATCCATTTACAATTCTTGTTGGCTCATGAACTAATTGTTCGAAGTAATTCTCAGAGAATGCGTTGAGTACAATTTCGGACGATGTTTTATGCCTACCTGCTGATTTGAAAATATAATTTCGCCAACAGATCGAGGGTAAATTAAAATCACTACTTACTATTATCGTGTGAGTCGGGTACGTTTTTGTAATTAGACTCAGGTTTTCTTTGAACCTTTCTGCTATTGTATCGTCAGAGTCGGGAGGCCGGTAAAAGGAACCGGTTATTAACTTCTTACGATTTTCGGGTACAACCTCTACCCATAATAGCTCGCAGGAACTATCAACTTCAACTTCGCTACATGAAATACTACTTTTGACGGCGACAAACACGCCCCCAACCTATTTTGTTTAATCTATCCTTTCTGAACACCGATAGATCTTTTGCAAATACTTCTTCTGGACTTATTTCCGGCTTGAGCCAACTTTCGCTGCCTATAATGATGTGTGTTTCGGTGCTTTCTATTAACGCTTGGAGTTCTGGTACTTTCCCGACACAGCTACGACAATTTACAACTGTTATACCGATAGTTTCCGGATCTACATTTTTCCTGTCATCCACCTGCACCCTTTGAGATTGCCCATTTTCTATTTCCCCGAAGCTCTTTATCCTAAAAAACCGCCCAGTCCACGCCACATAGCCCCCGCTACCCTTGTAGCCGCTTTCTGTGTGTAGTGGACTCCTGACCTATTCAGCGGAACCCGGAAACCCACCACCCGATGGCGCAAGTCAAGGAATCTGCAGCCTACACGGTCACAGAACCGTCTGAGCCTCTGATTCAGACCCTCCACTCGGCTCTGTACCAGAAGTCCACAGTCGGTCCTGTCAACTATGCTGCAGATAGTGAGCTCTGCTTTCATCTTGCAAGCAAGACTGGCAGTCTTTACCACTTCAGTTAGCCTCTAGAAACTTGAGAGGATCTCGTCAGATCCGAAACGACACACATCATTGGTACCCCGTACCCTTCATGGCATCCGGGAGGACCCGTTCCACATCTGGATTGACTCCATCCGGTATGCACAAGGAGTGCACGTTGGCCTTCTTCCCCTCCTTGGCAGCCATCTCTCTAAGGGGCTCCATCACCCGCCTAACGTTGGAGCTCCCAACTACAAGTAAACCCACCCTCTGTGAAAGCCCGGATCTTGCAGGCTGGGTGGTAACAGGGTAAGAGACACCATCCGACTCAGGAACATCGTCCTGAGCAGACAGCGCCTCAAACCTGTTCGCAAGACGAACCGGGAAGGCCTTACGATCGGTCCCCCGGAATGTCTTGCGCCTCCTGCCACGCACTGGAGCAACCTCCCACGCAACCACAGGTGGGATGTCTGCCTCACTGCTAGCAGTTTCAGGGCATGTCGCTGCCGCAGGCCGATCGGTGGAGACGACGGGAGTCCTTTCGGTCCCCACTGCCGGCCAACAACAACGACGCCCATCGATCGCAGCTTCCAACTGTGCAACCGAGATTAACACACCTTGAAGCTGGGAGCGAAGTGTCACCAGCTCAGACTGCATCCGCACACAGCAGTCAGAGTCCCTATTCATGATTACAGTGCCAACAAAAACAAAAACTACAGTCGCGATGCGTTCAAAGGAAAACTACACTGTTTGTTAAAACGCGGATGTGAATCTAATACGCACGGCAGCTCAGTATAAATTTACAAATTGAGACGAGGAAGTGCAGACGAAAATCAGAATACTATATGTCGCTTCTAATCAGAAAATAAAGACAGACGACTGTCGCGACGCGGTTCACACGGCGGAATAATACACTAATCAGATATTTAACGCGAATATGAATCAAATAAAAACGCGAGCACACAATAAATTTAATGAACTGAAGGGAAAAACGCACTGAAAAGTAAAAGTATGTAGCTTCTAGAGAGAAGCAGGTTCCACTTACAACTGATAATTTCCTGCTAAACCACTGGAGAGGTGTGCTCTGGACGACGTCCACTGGGCGGATATATCTGGCAAAAGTGATAACCCACATTTCGTTTCTATTTGTGTCAGAGCTCGTGAATATTTTAGGAACATTTTACGCGGATATATTTGTCGATATAATCGATACTGTAAAACTTATTGTTTGTGATCTTGCTTCATGAATTTAGACACTGAAAACCAATTTCCAGCATCAGTTACTATTTCACCGAGCGAGGTGGCGAAGTGGTAACACACTGAACTCGTTTTCGGAAGGATGGTGGTTCAAATCATCGGCGAATGGGGTGAGGCCGCACTGACAACACAACACGCGACCGTCACTAGTAAGTAACTGCCGCCGCGCCAGCAGGAGAGAAACGGAAGCCCTCACCCCATTCGCCGATAAACACCAATCATGTCTCGCTATGCAAGAAGCAACGGCTATCCCCCACTCCCTCCACCTCAGCATCCTATCAAAATAAAGTTCCATTCTTCCGCCAAAAATTCACCAATAACATCGATTAATTTTAAAAATTATGACGTAATGTCTAAAGGAAAGTAATATAAAGTGTAGTAACAACCAGCTCACATTAGTATACCCAGATGAAGGCCACTGTAACGTTGGCCGAAACGTCGGTTATTTAGTAATAGCCTTACATCATGACGCGGTACAACACCCAGACAACTTTTATGTCATCTGACTCTGGCCGCGGAAGCCTACGCAATTATATTCTGACACCTGATTTAAAAACTCCGCCGTTTTTAATTATTTCTAAATGTTCTGTTTGTAATAATGAATGACATCATTACGTCATTGGTGTTTATTGTAAAGCTACATAGGGTGTAAAAATCCAGCCGCTATAGGTCAGTCACCTGCATGACAATTTGTGTGTCGAATGTGTGTGTGTTTCGAGCGAGCGAAGTGGCGCAGGGGTAACACACTGGATTCGAATTCGGAGGGACGGTGGTTCAAACCCACCTCCGGCCATCCCGATTTAGGTTTGCATTGATTTCCCTAAATCACTCCAGCTAAATAACGGGGTGGTTCTTTTGGAAGGGCACGGCCGATTTACCTTCTCATTCTATCCCAAAGTTCTGAGTGTTAGCTCCGTCTCTAATGACCACGCTGTCGACAGGACGTTAAACCCAAAACCTCCTTATTTCTTTTTTTCGAATATGTACTAGT
This sequence comes from Locusta migratoria, assembly GCA_026315105.1. Classification (NCBI taxonomy): domain Eukaryota; kingdom Metazoa; phylum Arthropoda; class Insecta; order Orthoptera; family Acrididae; genus Locusta; species Locusta migratoria. The sequence goes on along the minus strand of CM048755.1, from coordinate 452,676,768 downwards.
CTGTGCAGTACATATGTAATCAATCTTTATGTGAACCTGGTATCTCGAAATAACCCTTGGGATTACCAGTTCTTTGACGTACCTTGAACAAGTTAGAAACTGCAGTGAATACTGGTGGAGGTGTTGCTTGATGTTTATCTCTTACAGATGATACATTCATTGCAGATTACTGGAATGTTAAGGTAAGTGTATTTTATTAAATGGTACACCCACACTGATTCAGCATCGATTACTTCATTCGGCCGCGGTGGCCGAGGGGACTGAGGCGCTTCAGTCACGGTCTGCACGGCCACTACGTTCGGGGGTTCGAATCCCCCCTCGGGCATGGATATTTGTGCCGTCCTAGTTCGTAAGTAGTTCATAAGTAGTTTGTAAGTTTAGGGACTGATGACTCCGTAGTTAAGTCCCATAAGCTTAACAAACGTTTGAACATTTGAACTTCATGCTGATAATGCAGGTATAAGACGAACCTGCAAAGAAACTCGTGGCAAATTTTGCTAACATTATAAACTGTACAGCTGAATGTGTAACATAAAATCACTCCTTGTTGATAGATGATGAGAAATGTGAGTTATGTAACATGTCAAACGCTTGATTATAGTACAGAGTGTGTTACACATACAAAAAATAGTGGTATAGTTCGTTCTTGTCCTAATGCACACTGAGAGGTCTGTTTTCGATATCACGGTGTAGTGTAGCCAACTGTCGAATTTTAATATATTAATTTCAAGGAATCGTGATACGGAACTAATAATATTAAAGACATGCGGTTTTTCAAACTAATGATGCAACCACAGTATCTCGGTTTAATTTGAATACAACGCTTGGTGTTAAATGGGAAGCGAGGTCGTCATTTGCGTACTCGGGTGCTTGTTGTTACTTTACAGGTTGCGCCGTCCACGTCAGACGAGTTTTTACCTTTATTTCGGCATTATGTAATTTACGTTCCCATTTATTAGCCCGGCATACAGTACCCCATTTACGTAGGCCATTGTTTCCTTAATTCAAGTCGCTTTTACTCCTCCTTGTGTCTCTGCTGTATATTATGCCGAGGCACTTGCATTCATTGCGGTTGCCTGTCCCTTTTATTGTCTGGATGCAAATCGCTTTCCTCTGTTCCTTTGTGTAGGTACACGGCTTGCGTACTTGCTCATTTAAGTCCTTCCCTCGCGTGTCTCTCTGGGAACAAAGTGTCTATACGTGTTGACTTCTGTTAGCTGTTAACTTATCCTCGGCGTAATCAATTTACACTAATTAGCCCTGCATTTCTCGGCTAATTTTCTCTCTTTTTCCGTGCCTTTAATCAGAACTATTTTTAAAGTTAAACTATAGAGTCCAAGTTGTATTGAATGTCCTTGTGTCAGCGCTAGACTCCCCTCCGATGTGGGTTTGATAGTGTGGTCATTAGCGACTGATCACTACCTCCGTCCAGACTAAGACAGAACAACGAAACGACATGCATGGCCTAGTTCTACGAACTGAAAACAACGCTGAATATAAAACAATGTAGTTGAACCGAGATGTAAATAAAACTTCTTAACCAAGTTTGCACTAAGCCCAAGCAACATAGAACTCTGCCGAAGCCATTAACATGCAACGTAATTAAGCAAAAAAAAAAAAAAAAAAAAAAAAAAAATAAAAATAAAAATAAAAAAAAAAAAAAATAAAAAAAAAAAACAATTTAAAAAAATTCAAATCCTTTCGAAATATCGTGATTCCATATTGACACTTATTATGTGAGAAGAAAAATTTCTTCATACGAAATATAATATCTTTTCATAGCTGTGATAATTTTAAAGTTATCGGTATCAACTTACCTTTTTCAGATATACCTGTAGGAATTTCAACAGTCAGTATTTTACTTATGAATTATAAATTCAGCGGCGTTTCCTGTAAAAATCCAATCAGTAATATCGGGGATATCACGATATCTAGAATGTGGTATTAAACTGTTTTAAACATGAAATTAATTGTTGGAAGCTCGTGATGTTGCATGCAACAACCCCGTTATGGTAATGGAACTAGCTGCGCGGAATGGCCACGTGATCTAAGGCGTCAGCCGGCCGCGGTGGCCGAGGTGACTGAGGCGCTCCAGTCACGGTCACCACGGCCACTACGGTCGGGGGTTCGAATCCCCCCTCGGGCATGGATATTTGTGCCGTCCTAGTTTGTAAGTAGTTCATAAGTAGTTTGTAAGTTTAGGGACTGATGACCCCGTAGTTAAGTCCCATAAGCTTAACAAACATTTGAACATTTCTAAGGCGTCATGCTACGGACTGTACGGCCGTTCCCGCCATATGTTCTAGTTCTCCCTTGGGCATGGATATGTGTGTTGTCCTTATTGTAAGTTAGTTTAAGTAGATTGTAAATGTAGGGACTGATGACCATAGCAGTTTGGACCAAAACGTTTAAAAACAGTTGATGGAGCGTTCCAGCTTGACGGAGTTAAGAGAGTCTACTTAATAAAGCGTAATTACGAAGAGAATTTCGAACTTAAACTAATCATACTTGGGTACATGTCATTGGACCGACACACCAACTGAAAGAAAGAACATTAGCGTTTAACGTAGCAACTGAAAGAGGAAGGTGACGTCTAAATGTGCTTTTGCCAGTTGATTAAATATATTGCTGTATTTCTACTCTCGTTTCTGCTACATCCTTAAAAGAGTGATCCCACTGCCACGGTTTAACTGGAACAGTCGGAAGATATTTCATGGTCGTTTATGGTTCAGAATGGTTATTTTAGTAACGAGAAAATGTCCTAACTCAACGTTCATTTCCAGTATCTTCTTTATATAAAAGGCAGTGTGTCCGTGTGTTTGTGTGCACGTATTGCATACGTATCTACAGTTTCTTCCAATCTTTATGAAATTTTGCTCACGTAAGTGTCAATCCCTGAGGACGGTCGTCGTAAGTGTAAGGATCGCGTACAACACAAAGTTCATGAGATATGACGTCATAAACAATGAGACGCGAGAAAAACTTTTACATCACACGACAATGTTGCACATTTCCTCCTAAACCAATGAACCAATTTCAACCAAATTTGATACCCATATTCCTTGCCGTGAGGTTGCTTCAGGGATAAGAATCACATACGACACATGGTTCAGGAGGTATGACGTCATAAACAATAGGAATCGCAAAAAGCTGCCGCATAATGCGACGAGACTTTATTCATACACTTTATGAGAACGAGAGTACGTAGAGACTAATAACAAACTTTAAAGATGATTTCAGACGTTTATTATATTTTTTCTTGCTGACAACCACAGTAAAATAATGAAAGGAAAAAAGTTTCTGGCTTACTACTTTTCCGCTGTTCATGTACTATACCCGGGCCGCTGAAACGTTGCACTTGACGTTTTGCGTTACGGCGAGTTAAGTTTGGCTACACTGCTTTAGCGACGTTGCAACACTAGCCTCTATGCACACAGCAGACGAAACTGTTTTCAGTTGCATCTCGTAAATGTAAGCTATTGAGCAATAAAAGTGCATATAACAATTCGTTCTTGAGCAGCAATTAATTAACGGCATATCAATGAAGACCGGAGCACAACAATGCACACGCTTTCAATAACGGAACAAAGAAACATAGAAAATAAGCATTGAGAGGACAGATACGAAATAAACAATAATCAAGATAGTAACTTCTCTCTCTCAGAATGCTTCTCGCTCACCAATTTACGACGACAATGGTGCAGTTACATCCAGTCCCCATCTTCACTGTTGTCGTCACTGCCAAAATCGTCATCACGAAGACAAATCATTAACTGTTCACGATCCCTTCCATTGTTTGCGCTGCCCGAATCAGTTCTTCAATGTGTTCGACCCTTTTTATTCCAAGATGCAGCATCCACATTGGCAACAGCTTCATGCAACAGCTTTTCCACCTCTGTTATTGTGAAAGACTTATTGTTCCGTAAGTAATTCTTCACGTCACATCATACCAATTTTACAGGGTTAAAACGGCAGTGAAAAGGGGGCAGATTTACTTCTATGTGACGCTGCTCCTTTGCGATTTCGTCTACTGCATATGTGGGTGGAATAGGCTTATTTTGTTTCACGATCGAATATAAAAGTTTTGACATTGACATATCTGCAGCAATATTTATTTCTTGTAGCCACTGCACCATAACTTTTTTCCGATCGTTTGAAGTGAGAATGAACTTCCTGCTCAGAGCATAAGCTTCGAAGTTTTTATTCATACGAAATCGAGAACTTACTCAGTAAACGTCACTAGACAAACATCTTTTCGGTGACATAATCCGATTACTTGAATTCGGAAAGTCAAGTTAAACCACTCACAGTAAAACAAATCGCATCGAAAAAAAGCACACACAACATAAACACGCAATAAACACGATACACAACTTTGTTTACGGTAGAACTGAACAAAGCCGGCAACGCAGGAACGTTGACGTCACGGCACGTGATCACTGGAAGTGTTTATCACGTTGTGATTGGATCGTTTCTAGCGACTAACGCCTAGCGCTTCTTGCTCTTCACTTGTTATTTGTGAACGTCAAGTGCAATGTTTCAGCGGCCCGGGTAGAAAACTACGGCATTCGATGGACGTTACAATTTATAATTTCTACAACACAAATTGTAGTCAAAGGGAATTTTACGAACAATATACACCCATATAGCTGAATGTACAGTCTTAGACAAAAAAATTGATCGCCGGCCGGCCGACGCAGAATGCTAAGGCCGACGATGTGCACGATTTGGCAACACTGTAGAATGCGGTACTGTCAGGAGGAAGTGTTAGGTCCTTCTCGAGACGGTTTCTGTGATATGTGACCGCGTGGTCTCGCGGTAAGAGTAGCGTTTACAAGCGTATAAATAAGCAGTCGCGAGATCGAATCCAACCACCTTCAATTTCTTTTTTTAAACTACAAATCGGCTGTCTTCGTTATCAGTGTGGAAGAACCTCAAATATAACAGCGAAAAGCCCCAGAAATATTACACAAAAGAACTCGCTGCTGCATCAAAACTGAACTGTTTACTCTCGGGAGTAGTGGGCACCGGCTACGGCGACGCGCCAGCGGCCGCATCGCGGCTGCCACCTGCGGACTCAGTGACAGCGGCGCGCCGCTATGAGTTTTCTTACCGGCTGTTATATCCTTACCTCAAGTTCTGGTACTTATATTACAGTCACATATTGAATTTTTCTGACATATATCAACATGATCTAAACGTCGTAAAGTAGAATCGGTATGAAGGGTCATAGGGGTGACTATTACCACATTTTTCTTGAACGTCATCAGGCCGCTCAATCCGGATTCCTACTCACGATTGTTACTAGTAACGAGTTATGATGCTCCCATGCTGATATCTTAAAAAGAAATTAATGACTGAGTACTAAAAGATTTTTATACTCAGCAAAATGCAACCACAACGCCAGGGTGCGCCCATTTTTCGCAAACAACTGAGACACCATTTAGTCCCACTGTAAGGACAAACGACCAAAAAAATTAAATCATGTGTTAGTATTACACTATAATAATTCCCGTTCATTTCACAAAGAATACATCGGATAGTGAGCTTTGGAAGTCACCCATTCTGCACCTACTCTTTCGATCATATGTCCTCAAATGTTTATCTTTCCTGCCCCTACTCGAATAACCTTCGACAAAAATTATTTCCAGACGAAAATACACGTCGAACATCTATTGGCGTCATAATTAGCTTGGAATCAGTTCGATTCTAAAGGTAGAGATATGGTAAACTACCAGAAAGTAGTCAGACTTTCGCATAATCTGATAGAATATAGCAAGTAACCACAAGAGGTTTCTTGTTGTTTTCGATGTGGATTCGTGCAACTCCTGTCACGAAAACAGCTAAAAAATTTTACTCAAATGAGACCCGAACCAGTCACCAAAGCCACCTCTCCATGGCAGACGACAACTTTACCCCAGAGCTAGCGAGGTGCTGTGCACGCCACTTCTTTCCTACTGTCACATACATCAGTAGAACATATAACTCGCAACGTAAGAGACTAGTTGGAATTTCGCCATGTAAACAATTTTCTGGTCCCAAAGCATGAACAAATAGTCTTCTGTCGCCTCTCAACTGACAAACCAGTCAGATTATTCAATGGGAATTACAGGAAACATCAAGTGAATTTATGAGCATAGTTCTGTGCCAACCAGGAAGTAAGACCTCGGTACCAGCGTTGACAGACTTACACTGCGATGTTGCCAAGCTTCAGTCATACTATCAACAGGAAGAATAAGAGCCGAGGTGATTGCCAAGCGAGCTCGACAGAGACTTAGCTCGCGCCTCGCGCGCCTGGCGGGGGTCCGAACACCTAAAGTATATGTCAATGAGCCCTGCTCGTAAGTCCGTAACTAGCTTTAATGAGTCGATAGTTGTCACTAATAAAAATATACAGATGCACCGACCTCTAACATAGTAATAAGTGTCTCAATTATTTGCGTATTCTGTCTTAAGCGCAATGACAACAAAAGTCATTCACCAGTGCTGTTTTACATTTCTTCGAGCTTTTCCATTGATTATACTGAAAACATTAGATGTAAGCGTCAGTTTCCTTTACGATTATAGACTCAGAAAGTGTCTTTCTTGATATCGCCTGTCAGAGGCACAAACGAACGAAGAGAGGCATACTAACGAAGAGAAATCAAAGCAGCATTGTTTTCAAGATGTGAACATTTCTGGGAAGGCTTCGTAACATCGTGTGCAAAATAAGAAGAGCTTCTGTTATCCAAACATAGAATTAGGGATTGTAATGTATAGATTAAATTATCTTTAAGCCAAACTGACATCCAGTCTACAAATATTGCAAAAATGATACTATCACCTGTTGTATAGAGTCCCATCAAATCCCCCAACAAAAACGAGCAGCAGATATACTGAAAACCTTTTGATGACTGTGCAGAACATTCAGGCAGAAAGAACCCTAAATCCAAAATAACTATGGGTTAAGAAGCAGAGCATAGTGCTGATATTATATGCAGCAGTCGCAAAGTGTTTTATTTATAATTATGTTTTTACCCCAGCCGTTTTCATATAAATACAAGCTCCAAGCTCCCACAATATTCATATGAGAACCATTGGGCCGTAATATGATGACACAGTTGATCAGATTGTTATAGAAATTTCAGTGACTTTGGCGTTATCCATAGGCAGCATAGACAAATTGTCACTATTTCGGAATATATCACAGTTCTGTTAAGTTCTGACGCTCAACAGTTAGTGAACAGTTTCGACACCTCTGCACGTAACACGAACCCATCAGATGCCAATTATATGCAGCTAAATTTTATAATTTGGTCTTCCTACGAACGATTTAAATTCTGTCACGACAGTGGTATTACTTACTAAAAGTGTTCAAAAAGCATGAGTATATCACTTCTCGTTCACGTCCAATTCCTGCTCTCACCCCTACACACATTGTAGAGGTCTAATAAATGACACAAAGTACAGGTTTATATCTACATTAATGGGGCTATTGATGTCAGTTTTCCCGAAAGTATTCTGCTATTGTTCTGAAGATGAATACTCAACGTAACTAGTAATATTCAGTTGGATGAATAGCTGAGGTGTCTATTTCAGTTCCACAAACCAAAAAATGGTGAAATTAAGCGAATAAAAAGCGTCTATATGCAAATAAATAAAAATGAAATAACAGTTAATGCAAATACTTTCTTGACCTACAGACCACTGCAATACAAATTCTTGGATTTCACAGAAATGAATTACTTAAGCCCTACTTCTGTTTTGGTGCATTTCACTTGCACTAGAGAAGGGATAATACATGTGAATATTACATTACTATTACATGTCCTGGAACTCCGTCGATTATTACCGAGTTGACAATCACTTTCAGTATGATATTCGTTGTTTGAGTCTGATTAAAGGGGTTTTACGACGTCATTTTATTAATCGAATTCTTTAAAGTTATCGATAGTTGCAGGAAAGTGAATTCAGGTAGACAGCGGTAATATTGAAAATTTGTACCGCAGTGGTAGTGGAACCCTGCTTTCTTTTTCCTAATAGAGCTATTCTTTTCGGTCGTTGGATAGTTTTTTATTCTATGTTGATTGCTAAGATTGATCTCAGTTTCCGTCCCTTAAAAAAAGACAACAACAAAAAATTACAGATGCGGTCACTCCTCTGAGCCGAGCGAGCTGGAAGAATCGCCTCTGCTATTTATGCAAATAATATTCAGTATGCTTCAAGACTTTCAAAACATGTTGTCACTGAGTCTCATATAGGTATGATAGTAGTGGAGATAGTTCGAAACGTATGTATGGTGCGATTGATTACTTTTGTGCTAATCACCTCACAAAAGAGATTTCCCGTTTCAAGAAAGATCTTTCCGGTATTCATGATTTTACACATAAAGGAAGACTCGATAACTCAGGTAAGTCATGAACTATGATGAGTTGACCATCGTGCGACGTTGTTACTGGTCAGACGGGATTCAAAAGATGGGAGCAGGAGTATTGCACACACACTTTCAAAGCGACAAAATCCAAATTATTGCTTTTGCACATAAACGTCATTAGTGCACTCATTAAGTGTAATGCTGTTATTAGTGACTAATTCTGTAGCCTTTATGTTATCTTCTTAAATGGCTGGTAGCTCTATCAAAATAGGGTTAAAATTCTGATCTACAGAGGGACTGGTACCATGACCTAAAGCAGCCCTCGCTTAAGAAGTAGACAGTCATCTCAGGGCTACTGACGCGCTGCTACGTCTCACTTCCTGCTTGTTCTATTGGTGGTTACAACTAATCGCCAATTTACGCATGGTATGACCTCATTGCACTTGAAGTAGAAAGTAATGCACCGATGTCGCACCGTTCAAGTAAGTAACTGAGATGATTCACCAAACAGACAGGTAAATATTAAGTGACTTTACCATGTTTCTGTGTCATACCGGAAGTAACGGCGGTCACGCCGGTGCCAAAGAGCTCTCAAACTTGCACTGCGCTCAAAACAGAGACTTACCGAGATTTCAATACGTTCAACTAGCTTAGCGTTGAGCTCATTTTCCATAGAGTGCTTCTGAGTCGGTGCACGGTATAGTTACGAACGATGTCTCCACACTGTCACAATATTCAAATGAGAATTGTAGGCGTTTAGTACGACGGCACAGACAGGCAGACAGATCTTGTAGAGACTATTCATGCGCTACTAGTTCTTGACACTTAACTACGTCGGTTTGTAGGACTTATTTTCGGCCCGTGAAAGAGTTTTGCAGTAGCGGGTAAATAAGCATTCACATTCTGGTACCACACACATAAACAGACAAATAATATGCCAGTTAATCGCAGTGAAATGCAATATGACCGTGTCTTTCTGACAGCGACTATCTTTTCGGTTTTTCTATTTTCTGTTTTGCAGCAGTCTGCCAGCTCGTTTTGGAAGTGAAAAAGGATTTTTGCGGTCCACCACACCTTAATTCACACACACTCCCTTTCCAGACAATGACAATTGCAACCGGAAATGTTAAATAAAATATGACACTGGATGCAATTCCATACCTACCCAATCTGCTTCTCGTTGTCAGCTTTTTTTATTGTACTTTTATTCTGAAGACACAAAAGCCTCCATTCTTACAGCTCCACCAATCAAAATGCAGTTCAATGACTGACATAAATTCAGATGACAATAATATAGTAGTAACTGGCAAGTGTGGCGAATTCTATGTCATCTGACGATTACGAACTCAGGTGTTTCGTAGGATTCTTGTAGTTGATGTTGCAGTCGTACCCATTTAAAATACAAGAATATTAAAAGCTTTCGGCTTTAAACATACTTTGTGGTGGGATTTAACTGTATGGTTTCAGTTGCAGCAGTACGCAGGTGATGATATATTGTCGAGTCTGTGAAGATTCTCTCATTTCTTTAGTGCAGGCTAAGTTAGAAAGCTGCTGTTAGAATTATTGAAATGATCATATGGCATTATTGTCCGGGACATCCCAGGCGGGATTGTTCGGCCGCATTACTATTTAATCTCAAATTTAACATTCTGCAATAATAATAACAAAATAACAAAAGATAGGAAACAACTCGTCGTAAAGATGAACGCTGAGTCACAGGCAGACACAAATAAGACATTCACATTCAGACAATTTAAATTTTATGCCGCAGCCTTCTTCAGAAAGAGAAACATTCAAACACACAATCACTCAAGCATAACGTATCCCCACACGTCAGCGATCGTTGGCAGCTCAGCACACCCTGACATACGACAACACATTTCAAGCTCGTTTTGCTCATCATTAGGCGTTTATGCGTTCTGATCCGTTAGTTAAAGAAATTGTCTTAGCATCAGTTTCGTTCAGTCTCCCCTCTAGTGAGGCTATTTTAGTCTCAGACGGAAAGCGGTGCTAGTGAGTGAACATTGAGGCGCTATGCTACAAAGCCGAGGCCGTTCCCCGTCGGGGGCTCGAATCCTCCCTCGGGCATGTATGTGTGTGCCGTCTTTAGTATAAGCTAGTTCATAAGTAGTTTGTAATTTTAGGGACTGATGACCCGCAGTTAACTCTCACAGGCCTTAGAAAAAGAAAAAAGTGAGAGAACAGAAATCGATGCCCAGTGGTGCCTTCCACTAGCGTAAAGAAATGTCTCGTCATGTGTCCTGACTGAAATCATGGCCTACATGGGTAGCGGATAGTGTTACTTTCTTCGTTTTTGCGTGACATCGTGTAATACACATTTTATAAGCCACTTGATCAATCATGATAACTACATCATACACTTCATCTTCATCCATGGCACAACAACGAATTACGAAAATAGGTTTTCCATGCTGTAAATTACGAGAGACATTGTAATTCACTCTTCAGATGAGCTCGTTGTAGACGAAGAGGTAAATTTCCTAGGATTATTGATTATTACACACGAATTATATTTAACTGTTTGTCAGACAATAAACGTAATGGCACTTCAGCGGTGTTCGTTCGTCAGACATTGATTGTGAAGAGGCCAAAACATGTCAAATACTTGTGTCTCGGAGTGGGAAGTGTATTTATTCAAATAACTAATGGGTCATACATTTCCTAACAGTGGAAATAATGCAGCAAACTGATTACTTAATTGTAACATACAAACTTGTGTAATGGCTAACATTTCAACTGTGTAGCAGACGGTAATTTGTCTAAGCAATTATTTGCAGAATTCATTATTTACCATACGACTTAACTTTGTCTCTTCTTATTCCTATTAAGACAGGTGTATCGTATATTGGACTGGAGCAGACAAACGAGTGTTTTCTTTCAAATGTTAAGGGTTCTTGGTTCCATTCTCTGCATGTTCTTGATGATCTGATGGTCATAAGAAGAGAAGACACCACCGACACGTACGATGTCAGCGCTAAATTAAGCCCACCAGGACTATCATGTTGTAAAGCCGGTAGACAGCGTGACGCCGTGCCGCTCTCTAAGCATCCCTACTTTTCTGATATAGAAATTCTACTGTCCAACATTAGCGATGGTTACAATATAACTGCTGCTGATGCTTTGCCGCGAAACGTGAGAAGCGCTTTACAGATTAGAATTTTTGTTTCAGCATGCCTCGATTCTTGAGTTTGTTCTAAATAAATTCCAGGCAGCTCCACACTAACGAACATTTTCAGCAATCAAATTAAACGTATAGGAATTATCCAAGTGTAACTGCTGGATCTGATTTAAGTAATATTCAATTTTTTGGTGAATATGGCTCGGAAAGCAACGTCAATTTTATTAGAGTCCATCTCCTGTCTCTGAATGATTTGACAATTGTGTTAATTCTGTAAAGCGTTTTGGCAACTGTGAGTCAGTGATGAATGAATACATGCGCAGCGGTATTCACCGATGAAAGGAGGAGGCGGGTGTACTTCCCATCTTATGTCCCCACGTCTATATATAAAAATGTTAGGCGTATAGCTGTTAATCTCCGAAAGTTCTTGACCCATTGCTTTGAAATTCTGACTCAACGTTGCATTCTAGCCCAGGAAGATTTTTAGGTACACATTTCTTGAATATATTATATACAAACTATAAATGCGTTACTTTTGCTATTTTTACTATAAGCCTTTTTCCAATTATAAAGTTTATATAAATTCATATATGACACATATTGAAAAACTTGGTATATGAAAACAAGCACATATCTTATTAGAATATATATATATATATATATATATATATATATATATATATATATATATATAATGTGTGTGTGTGCGTGTGTGTGTGTGTGTGTGTGTGTGACTGTGTGTGTGTGTGTGTGTGTGCGCGAGCGCGCGCGTGCGTGCGTGTGTGTGTGTGTGTGTGTGTGTACTGCTTGCTCTTTCCTCTTTGCTTATATATTCTCTCGGACTTGACTCAGTACTAAAATACAGTATCTCTGACTTCCACACTCCTTAAAACCATCCTCATGACCTAGGTCGTGATTAACCTTCCCTTTCCGTTCCCATCATTTTTTCTTCCCTTCTCTCCCACCTGAAGAAGGAACTGTGTTCCGAAAGCTTGTCCGTTTCGTATGTTTTCTTTTTTTCTTCACTTGTGTCACTATTGGTGGTACAGCTCAAAGGTAAGCACTGGCCAGCCAATCTATCGCTTTGAAAAATAATTTAAAAATTATTATTGCTGCGATCAATTTTGACGTTAACCACGCAGATCTGATCATTAGTGCGAAAGCAGGCACGTTAAACAGATGCAGAACAGAATGTTGTATTTCTATAGAAACTTCCCTCGAAATATTTTCTCCATTAGGTTTACGCAAGCTGTCTGCTTTATACATTTTTAGTGAAACCTTCAACCTGCCTGCAAAAAGAAACATCACAGTAAAGTGGAGTACCTGTTCGTTGTATAATTTTACACAGCAAAAGCCTACGTTTCTTCTCTCTACAAAGTTTTGATGGTAAAGTGCCTGATCAGTGTATACTCAAGCAAATGTTATCCACATACGTGAGACTGTAACTACCTATCAGAAATATAATTCATGTTTGAAGAAAGTTTGTTTATTAATGCCACTGCTACGACAAAAGCACATGTCTGAATAATTTTCCATTGCATATTATAACGATATTCTGTACACGTCCGCATGATAACCGCAAACCATAGCCACAGCACCACTCCATCTATCTCAGAACAACGCTCACATTAATGCTATAGGAGATGCGCAAAAACAATATCTATTTCGTCGGAAAACCCACATACTGATTTACGGGTCTAACAGTCTACTTAAGAGGTATAAAAAACACTGGACAGTTTGATATTCTGTGTTTGCAACAATACTGAGCACATAACTCCGATCGATGTCCTTACATGTAACGACCGCTAAATTCTTATACATTATGATTATGTGATGCTAATACTAGAATGAATATTAATTATTAGTTAAAGTGTTGCAAATATACACCTTATCAAATGTGCAGACGACACAAAAAGAATAATAGACGGATTATAAGAAAGAAAATGGGTCCAAGAGAAGGTACCGACGTTTTGAAAATCCATAGTAATGTAACCTACAAAAATATGGAAAACAATGTCAGTCGGAGTGGTTAAGTGAGGGTTACCATTTGTTGGACATATGTATTAAATGAATGATAAAAAGCTAAAGAAACAATTATTCGTATACTTCTGGAAGAATAAATGAACAATAGCATGAGCAACGAAGAAAATAAATATTTAGAAACGAACATCATCAAATAAACTGAACTAACCACAATTAAGAACGTAATAAAGCTAGAAGCTATCGAAAGAGGATGAAATAAGAAATTGGAAACAACCTGAAAAAAAGAAGTAAAATACAACATGGAAGATTATGATGGATAAATTAATCTATCATTATTGTCACTACTTCTATGTTTGGATAACAGAAGCTCTTCTTATTTTGCACATCATGTTACGAAGCCTTCCCAGAAATGTTCACATCTTGAAAACAATGCTGCTTTGATTTCTCTTCGTTTGTTTGCCTCTCTTCGTTCGTTTGTGCCTCTGACAGCGATATCAAGAAAGACACTTTCTGAGTCTATAATCGTAAAGGAAACTGACGCTTACATCTAATCATCTAATGTTTTCAGTATAATCAATGGAAATGCTCGAAGAAATGTAAAACAGCACTGGTGAATGACTTTTGTTGTCATTGCGCTTAAGACAGAATACGCAAATAATTGAGACACTTATTACTATGTTAGAGGTCGGTGCATCTGTATATTTTTATTAGTGACAACTATCGACTCATTAAAGCTAGTTACGGACTTACGAGCAGGGCTCATTGACATATACTTTAGGTGTTCGGACCCCCGCCAGGCGCGCGAGGCGCGAGCTAAGTCTCTGTCGAGCTCGCTTGGCAATCACCTCGGCTCTTATTCTTCCTGTTGATAGTATGACTGAAGCTTGGCAACATCGCAGTGTAAGTCTGTCAACGCTGGTACCGAGGTCTTACTTCCTGGTTGGCACAGAACTATGCTCATAAATTCACTTGATGTTTCCTGTAATTCCCATTGAATAATCTGACTGGTTTGTCAGTTGAGAGGCGACAGAAGACTATTTGTTCATGCTTTTGGGTCCAGAAAATTGTTTACATGGCGAAATTCCAACTAGTCCCTTACGTTGCGAGTTATATTTTCTACTGATGTGACAGGAAAGCACTGGCGTGCACAGCTCCTCGCTAGCTCTGGGGTAAAGTTGTCGACTGCCATGGAGAGGTGGCTTTGGTCACTGGTTCGGGTCTCATTCGAGTAAAATTTTTTAGCTGTTTTCGTGACAGGAGTTGCACGAATCCACATCGAAAACAACAAGAAACCTCTTGTGGTTACTTGCTATATTCTATCAGTTTATGCGAAAGTCTGACAACTTTCTGGTAGTTTACCATATCTCTACCTTTAGAATCGAACTGATTCCAAGCTAATTATGACGCCAATAGATGTTCGACGTGTATTTTCGTCTGGAAATAATTTTTGTCGAAGGTTATTCGAGTAGGGGCAGGAAAGATAAACATTTGAGGACATATGATCGAAAGAGTAGGTGCAGAATGGGTGACTTCCAAAGCACACTATCCGATGTATTCTTTGTGAAATGAACGGGAATTATTATAGTGTAATACTAACACATGATGTAATTTTTTTGGTCGTTTGTCCTTACAGTGGGACTAAATGGTGTCTCAGTTGTTTGCGAAAAATGGGCGCACCCTGGCATTGTGGTTGCATTTTGCTGAGTATAAAAATCTTTTAGTACTCAGTCATTAATTTCTTTTTAAGATATCAGCATGGGAGCATCATAACTCGTTACTAGTAACAATCGTGAGTAGGAATCCGGATTGAGCGGCCTGATGACGTTCAAGAAAAATGTGGTAATAGTCACCCCTATGACCCTTCATACCGATTCTACTTTACGACGTTTAGATCATGTTGATATATGTCAGAAAAATTCAATATGTGACTGTAATATAAGTACCAGAACTTGAGGTAAGGATATAACAGCCGGTAAGAAAACTCATAGCGGCGCGCCGCTGTCACTGAGTCCGCAGGTGGCAGCCGCGATGCGGCCGCTGGCGCGTCGCCGTAGCCGGTGCCCACTACTCCCGAGAGTAAACAGTTCAGTTTTGATGCAGCAGCGAGTTCTTTTGTGTAATATTTCTGGGGCTTTTCGCTGTTATATTTGAGGTTCTTCCACACTGATAACGAAGACAGCCGATTTGTAGTTTAAAAAAAGAAATTGAAGGTGGTTGGATTCGATCTCGCGACTGCTTATTTATACGCTTGTAAACGCTACTCTTACCGCGAGACCACGCGGTCACATATCACAGAAACCGTCTCGAGAAGGACCTAACACTTCCTCCTGACAGTACCGCATTCTACAGTGTTGCCAGATCGTGCACATCGTCGGACTTAGCATTCTGCGTCGGCCGGCCGGCGATCAATTTTTTTGTCTAAGACTGTACCTTCGAAACCGTATCACAGTACGACATGTAGTTCATGAGATATGCGCACATAAACAATGACGTTCATGGAAAACCGCCCCATCACGCACCAAGTATAAATCTATTACTTCTTTATTACTAATTGTATTCGCAACAGATTTTACAGACTTACAGCGCTTATACAAATGAATATACACCTGAAAAAATCATACAATTGTATATTGAAATAATAAAATTATGTACTGTACTCTGTAATTTAAAGAGTAATTGAAGCATAATTGTTAATAAACTTTTGGTTTGAAAGTGGTGTATATCCAGGAAGTCAGAAAGCCTGGAACCTGATTTTTATGATATACGCTTTCGATTTGAGTGGCAGATATTAAACAAGAGTGGGTTTTCAGCTAGTTTTTGATAAAGCGGAGTATTGTGGGCCGCAAGGACCCGAGGGAAACTGCAGCAGTGGAGACCTTGAACTCCATTACAGGAGGCGTCTGGTTCGCCTTCACGCAAGTTACCGGCTAGTGACAGCCGCAGGCTCTCTGTCCATTGATGCTGTCTCCCTTTTTGCCCCCTGTGTTCCGCTCGTCTCATTTACTGAAAAGAACAAAAAAGAAGGCAGTGAGAGACATCAAATGGTCCTCTCCGCTTTTCACGTGAATCGAAGGCTGCGAACGACTGTGTTCCAAGAGCTTTGTAGTCATCCGCTACTAGTTGCGTTGCGCTCCTCACTTCTTACTACAGTCAGTACTTTAAGAATTCAGTAGGCTGTGCAGTAATGAAACACTTGGTCTGAAACGATTAAGACGTTGTCACAGACATCTTTACATTCGTGTTGTATCAGAATAAATAGAAGTAGTAAATATTTATGTTGATCAAAAAAATGTTCAAATGTTTGTATAGTCTATGGGACTTAACTACGGGGTCATCAGTCCCTAAACTTACAAACTACTTATGAACTACTTACGAACTAGGACGGCACAAATATCCATGCCCGAGGGGGGATTCGATACCCCGACAGTAGTGGCCGTGCAGACCGTTACTGGAGCGCCTTAGTCCCTTCGGCCACCGCGGCCGGCACGTGAATTTATATAATTAATGTTCTAAAAGGCAATAGCAATAACCCTAGGTCCTATTGAGCACTAAACAATAACAAGTCTTTCATCAAAGACAAACCACAAACAGACGTTAAGTGAAAATTAATGTCCGACAAACACAGTACTACTATGGCTTAACTACAATTTATTACATTAAGAAACTAACAATTACCTCATAGTATAATTAAAAGCTGCTTAGCGCCAAACATCCACGGCACTCATAGGCATCAATAACATCAAATGTTCAAATGTTTGTAAAACTTATGGGAATTAACTGCGGAGTCATCAGTCCCTAAACTTACGAACTTTTTATGAACTAACTTACACGAAAGATATGCCTGAGAAGGAATGCGAAGCCCCGACGGCGAACGGCCTCGCGCATCTGGGGATAGTGCCTCAATGCGCACGGCCGCTCCGTCGCGGTCGAAAACATGATTATGGTACTGAAAAGTACTTCGGTAGACAAAATAATGCTGTCAGGATGGTATTCGGTAAAACTGTGCACTTTAAAGGCATGACTGCATGTCCGGTAAGTACAGTGATCGCTACACAAATTGCCACACCCTGAAGTAAGCATCCAAATCAGGTGTAATTTGCAGCATGCGTTTGTGGCGACCAGAGACGCGCATAATTAGTATTTCAGGGTAGTTGCACATCACGGACGCCAGCAGCGACATCCGCAAGCGCCATATAAATAGGGAACAGACGGCTGTGTAGACGTTCTGCAATTGTTCTTTCGCGCGGTTGTTTCGCCGAGGGGACTGAGGCGTTCCAGTCACGGTCTGCACGGCCACTACGGTCGGGGGCTCGAATCCCCCCTCGGGCATGGATATTTGTGCCGTCCTTAGTCTTAGCTAGTTCATAAGTCGTTTGTAAGCTTAGGGACTGATGACCCCGTAGTTAACTCCCATAAGTTCTACAAACATTTGAACATTTGATTTGGTTGTTTCGCATAATAGGCTTCAGTATGTCTAGTGCAAAAGGCCATCGTCTATCGAGCACGTTTTGGAGATCGAGCGAGGATGAATAGTTCCCTGTACCGCGTGAGACTGACCGTGCGCTTCAAGGCGCCTTGTTGCAGAGTGCGCGTCTGCTCCCCGTCGGAGGTTCAAATTGTTCAAATGTTTGTATAGTCTATGGGACTTAACTACGGGGTCATCAGTCCCTAAACTTACAAACTACTTATGAACTACTTACGAACTAGGACGGCACAAATATCCATGCCCGAGGGGGGATTTGAACCCCCGACCGTAGTGGCCGTCCAGACCGTGACTGAAGCGCCTTAGTCTCCTCGGCCACCGCGGCCGGCTCGGAGGTTCGAGTCCTCCCTTGAGTATATATATATATATATATATATATATATATATATATATATATATATATATATATATATGTGTGTGTGTGTGTGTGTGTGTGTGTGTATGTTGACTTTATCATGAGTCAGTTTAAATATTTTGTAAGGCTAGGGACTGATGACTGCTACGGTTTGGTCCCTTACCTATACAAACATTTGAACCAAAAAAAATGTTCAAATGTTTGTTAATCTTATGGGACTTAACTATGGGGTCATCAGTCCCTAAACTTACAAACTACTTATCAACTACCTTATACTAGGACGGCACAAATATCCATGCCCGAGAGGGGGTTCGAACCCCCGACCGTAGTGCCCGTGCAGACTGTGACTGGAGCGCCTCAGTCCTCTCGGCCACCGCGTCCGGCACATTTGAACAGTTTTGAATAGTTGCCTATAATGATTGCGGATTATCCTTCCAATCTCTGGACGCAGAAGGGACCGACGGACCGACGGGGCTGAAAGCACCCACTTGATTGCGCTATTACACGCACATTGTGCTGATGACACTGATGGAACGCTCTGCCGCATCACGAACCGTACCACAACATATTCGCTCTGTTGCGCAACAGGCAGTGACCTTGAATACCGGGGACTGATGACCATTGCAACTTTGTCCCCCTTAAACATCCAACCAACAACAACAACCACCTTACATACGATCCACCGTCGTCTGCAACAAAGTAGACTGTCCGAAAGGCGTGCCCTGTTGCCTGTATCACTCACGCAACGTTATAGACATTTCCAAAAATGTTCAAATGTTTGTATAGTCTATGGGACTTAACTACGGGGTCATCAGTCCCTAAACTTACAAACTACTTATGAACTACTTACGAACTAGGACGGCACAAATATCCATGCCCGAGGGGGGATTCGAACCCCCGACCGTAGTGGCCGTGAAGACCGTGACTGGAGCGTCTTAGTCCCCTCGGCCACCGCGGCCGGCAGACATTTCCATCGCAGTGGTGCAATGAACAACAGACGTGTACAATCGAATGCTACGACATCGTTTTTACTGCCAATCCCCTGCACCACCACGATGATCGGATTAGAGTCTGGAGATACCGTTGTGAGAGACTGTTGGATTGTTACCTTATTCATCACCATTATGCTGGTTCTACACCCAGTGTTATGGTTTGGTGTGCTATTGGTTTTCACTCTCGCACCATTCCAGCACTCATTGGCGGTACCCTAAGCAGCCAGCTTTACATCTCCTGTCCTCCTTTTCTCTGGCATATCGATAATGTCTGATCAATCATTGTGGAACGACTGGCCCAGTCGCTGCTACGCCAGGTCAATTTTGGCTACGGTGGAAGTAGCATTGGCTGTTGTACCTCAGCAACACATCCAGGGCCTCTGATGTAATGCCGAGGCGTGTAGTGGTGGTTATGGTCAGCAATGGCGGCAACACTCAATACGTATTTCATCATCTTCCTCACCTGACATGTGGCTTGTCCTTAGTGTAAGTTAATTTACGTGTTTTGTAAGTCTAGGGACTGATGACCATAGCAGTTGGGTCCAATAGGTTTACAAACGTTCGAAGTAGTTGTAGTATATATATATATTCTTGTTTCAGTTTATGTTTCTTTATAATGTCCCTAAACTGTTCTCTATTGTTTATGTTGTCTTGTGTGATTCCCAGTTCTTTAATATCCTCTTCTGTTTCAGTCATCCACTTCGTCTTGTTTTTGCTGTTGTTTGCTACCTCAAATATTTGCCTTGTGAGCCTGGTTTCATTCATCCTGATGATGTGTCCATAAAATTTCATCCTTCTCTTTCTGATGATGTCCGTTATTGTTTCCATGTCTTTGTAAATCTCTCTAGTTGGCCGCATTATCCAAAATCCTTCCCGAAACACTGAACTATATATTTTCCTCAACATTTTTCTTTCCTGTTTTTCAATCTCTTTGATCTTCGTATGACCATGAATCACTGTAGTTTCTGCAGCATAGAGTGCCTGTGGTAGGACTACTGTGTTGTAATGCCTTAGTTTTGCATTGACAGAAATAGATTTCTAATTATAATGGTTCCAAGTTAGCTTATATGCTCTTTGTAATCTTGAGACCCTTTCTTGATTGGCTATTGAGTTCAGTCCTGATGGTTGGATCATCTCTCCTAGATATCTGAAGTGAGAAACTTGTGCCACCTTTCCATACTGAGTTGTGATGGGGAGACTATCTGCAGGCTTGTTTTCCATGTATTGAGTCTTTTCATAAGAGATTTGTAGCCCAGTTTTCTGTGAGATTTCATGAAGCTTCTCCAGTGCGAGTCTCGCTTCTTCCCTGTTGTTTGTTAGAATAGCAAGATCGTCCGCGATAGCCAGACACTTCACCCTGATTCTCTGCTCCTTTTTAATTCCAAGTTGAATTCCCTTAATTTCTTTTTCCCATGTCCTCACAATTTTCTCCAGTACCAAGTTAAACAAAAGGGGGGAGAGTCCATCTCCTTGGCGGACACCAGTAAGGATGTGCAAAATAAATTTGGCCGTGATGTTTGCAATTCTTTTGGCGATGTAGATATATCTTGGATCGATAGCAATGTGCATAAGTGATTATTACGGAATGAAACTGAAAAAATGATTTTTTGCGTGGCATATAGATTGTAGTAATAAAGTCCGCTTCCGTAGCTCAGACGACAGCGTCACTGGCTACCATGCAGGGGGCCTAGGTTCGATTCCCGGCAGGGGACTGGGTGTTTATGTTGTCCTTATCATCATTATCTCATCATCATCGACCCGTAAGTCCCCCAAGAGGCATTCATTAGAAAGCCTTGCACTACAGCGACCTAACTCTCCAGTATGGGATCTCCCGGCCCAAAATGCCATACGACCATTTCCATTTGTAGTAATAAAAAAAACTGAGCTATCAGCCGAGTACTTCGTCCCAGTCTGACGTACTGGTAAGTATCGCCATTGTTTTATGACTTTTATAGAGAAGACATAGAGGAGATGTTGAGATGTTTGAAATAGAGTTCAGATCATCGTCACAATAAGGAACTCTGAGCTGCAATCCTCCACCTGGTCAAATTCTGTCAATGTAATATCAAAATGTGAAAGGAAGGATATCTCAAGTTGTACAGATTCTACGGTTTTCACTTCATAGCCAACTAAGAGTTTTAAGACCATCAAAACTGGATTAAATAATTCATGTTTAAAGCAGTAAAAAGCGTCCACTAATGTTATCATGGAGCAGTAGCACTCCCTCTGTGAAGAGCCCACGCCGATTGCTCTTGATGGGCTTGCGTAGGCTACGGAGTGTCTCAAGTACACGTGAGTGTTAACCCTTAAATGCATACCGGCCGCGGTGGCCGAGGGGACGCAGTCTGCTTGCGGCAGCGGCGGTGTAAGGAGGTCGCGCGGTGCCTCGCTGCGGCAGCGGTTTGTTTACTTCCGCGTGGGGTAAGTCTGTTCGCTTACGCCAGCGTTTACTGTAGTGTGTATTGTGAAAATGAAAACGCAGTAATGGATAACATTAGTAGACGAGACACGTTGAAATTTACATTCGAACGAAAATTTGCCCGACCAACGTCCTTTGAATTTGAAGATTGGCTCATAGAAGTTGCTAAGATCCGACTCGAAGACATAATTGGATATCATATGTCGATTATCAATAGTGTCATATATGTGAAACTGGCATCTGCCGAATTATGTGAAAAAGTAGTGCAGGACACAGGTGGTACATTGAAATTTAATCATAGAGACGGCAATATAGGTAATGTCACTGTTGATCTTGTTGGTTTCGGAGTTAGAACTGTTCGGATTTTTGAGTTGCCATTCGAGGTTCCAGCTGAAGCAATAAACTCGGTAATTGCTCCATATGGTAGAGTACTCAGCAATTTTGCCGAGAGATGGTCCAGCGCACATAAATTGCCTGTTTTGAATGGTGTTAGGCAACTGAAGGTTGAACTGTGCCGACATATACCGTCATATATAAATGTTTGCGGTTTTAGAGGCATTGTTATGTATGACGGTCAACCGAAAACCTGTGCCATTTGTAATTTAGCAGGGCACGTTCGCGCTGACTGTGTCAAACGACGAATTGCTCAGCTCCCAACCAGTGAAACACTTCAGCCCCCGAATATGACTATCTTGCCAGCTACGTATGTAGCTGTCGCACGTGGTCAGCTGACAGAGCCATTAATTAGTGAGGTTCCTTTAGACAATATCCCACCTGATGACGTCGTACAAGACATTGTAACTCAAATGGACATCCCGGAGAGCACGCCAGAACAGGCACCACAGAAAGAAGCCATTGACCAGTCTCCTCCACAATCAGCGGAAGAGATTCCGGTATGTAAAGAGGATACGGGGAAGCAGGAAACAGCTGACAACCAGACACCAGTAAGTCAGCCTGAGACCTTCGCAGACGGGCAGAGTAGCTCTCCAGCAAAGTCACCACGAACCCACAAGAAACGACGACTGGCCCGCGAGGGGGCAGAGGAGAAGGCTGCTCCTTTACGAGCAAAGGCAAAAGAAGTGAAGGAAAAAATATGTGGAAAGTCACCAGATGGTTCAGCTAAACAGAAGCAGTCAACCAAGCCCAGTAAGGAAACCCCAGATATGACGTCCGACAAACTTACTTCGGAGCATGCATACCCAACGCAGAACCAAGAACAGCAAAATACTTTGCCTTCCAAATTTATCACTGGCGTCGACTGGACAGGGGAGGTAGACATGGAGGACGCTTCCGGGGATTCTGGAAACGCAGCACATGATCTTCCAACTGCTGCTGCGGTGAAGAATAAAAATAGTACGGAAGCAATGGAAATACCAGAAGCGGAGAAAGAAGAGGACTCGGATTTCTATTAACTGTAGGCAATTTTCATTTCATAACCCACATGTGTGATCGTCAAGCCTATAAAATTGCAACGTTAAACATCAATAAGAGTCGCAGCTCCATTAGGCTCCGTCATATTCAAGATTTCCTGTATTCTGCTGATATTGATATTCTTTTTCTACAGGAGGTTGCAGACATTAAGTTAGAAGAACTATTCGGATACAACGTCACAGCAAACCCAGGTCGTGGTGCAGATTTGGGGACTGCTATCTTATTAAGAGAGGGAATTGTGGCGCAAAACATAGAAATGCTTGTCAACAATCGAGGGATCGCCGCCACCATCAATAACGTTAGAATTGTAAACATCTATGCCCCCTCAGGATCCAATAACAGGCGACGTAGAGCGGAGTTTTACACGGAGGAGATTCTTCCGCTACTTACATCAACGTCTGATCAGCTTATCGTGGGGGAGATTTTAACTGTGTTCTGCACCCTAAAGATCAGACACCTAATTTTAACAAATCCGTGGAACTGGAACGGATAGTAAAGGATTTACTTTTAACAGACAGTTGGGAGCATAAGTATGGAGTAACTCCTGGTTTTACGTATGTGACAACTCATTCGGCAAGTAGATTAGACAGGATATATGTATCAGACAACTTAAAACACCAAATTATACATTGCGAGGTATGGCCAACTATTTTCACGGACCATGCTGCATATATTTGTACTTTAAACTTGCAGAAACAGGGAACGTACCGTAGTAAAGGAACATGGAAACTTAATATCTCACATTTAAATGATCAAGGATGTAAGGATGCCTTCACACATGCGTGGAATGAAAGTCTCGCCAAGTATAGGACATATAATTCGGCAATCAAATGGTGGCTACAATGTGCTAAACCCAAATTAAGGAAAGCCATGCTACATTACTCAAGGGAGAAGAACTGGTGGCTTAAGCGAACCATGGAATTTCACTACTCAAGTCTAAGGGAACTATATAAACTGGACGCGACAGTAATCGAGAACTACGCCGAAATTAAAAAAGTGCAAGCTAAACTACTACTTCTTAAACGAAAACAGTTAGAAGGTTTGAAAGTCAGATCTCGCACCCAGGACTCGCTACACAATGAAGGGACGTCAATCTACCATCTGGCACGTGAGAGTAAACGAGGACGACAGAAGATACTCACAGAACTAAAAACTAGAGACGGCGCAATCTTAACTCAACAGAAAGATATTAGAAATGAGATTCAGACTGTCTACACGGAATTGATGTCTGATAAAACGATTGATGACAACGCCTTTGAAGAACTGACTAACAATTTAACGAACAGACTTACCCCTTCTGAATATGATGAACTTATAACACAAATAACAGAAGACGAGTTGGAAGATGTGGTGTTCCACAGTCCCAAGAATAAATCTCCAGGAAGTGACGGACTCCCGGTGGAGTTTTATCAAGCCTTTTGGTCGCAAATGAAGACACAACTGTTAGAGATATGTACAGAATTAATGAAACCGGACCTACAGGTTCCTCAAGAGTTCAGTGAAGGACTTGTCGTCTTAGTCCCAAAGCGCGCAAATAGTAATGCTATCTCGAATCTTAGACCGATTACTCTTTTGAATAGCGATTATAAACTTTTTGCACGTATTCTTGCAAAAAGGATGAAAAATGTAATGAATACAATTACTGGACCTTATCAAACCAGTGTCGGGAGAGATAGAACCATCTATCAAACATTGAAATGTAATACTCCAATTTTACACTAACAACATACGCAATAATAAAGTAATTCAGATGATTCTATACAAAAAGTTCAGTAATTAAACACACAGAAGGAAAAAAGACTTAAAAGCTAATATCATATGCCTTTAACAATAGCCTACAGTATAAACTGACCATTGATAACAACCGTAAAATAAACACAATGTCAGTACTGTACTAAAATAGTATGAAAAATTAATCTAGCAATTTAGAAAACAAAATAGGCCCATCAGGCACAACTAAAATACATTCTCAGGTGCCCATTTCTTGCAGTCTTTACAGTGTACCCAGATTTCCCTTGATATGCTATTGGCAAATATCAAGAATCAAGACATACAATACAAAAGCAATCGTCGGCTTCACTGTCACTGCTTCGAACTATCTTGTTTCTGCTTTTTAGTTTTATTGTTTTCAGCCGGATCAATACGGTTCTTGACAACCTTGAAACATTGTTCCTTCTTTCTCTTGAGTTCCTCTTTAGAGGACTTCTCGCGGTGGTTGTTGTTGTTCCTTCGTTACTGACTTTGTCCTTCTTTAGGGAAACGTCTGAAGTCTTTCGGAGAAACAGTATTAGGCCTAAACTGTACATTATCCAAGCAAACATAAGAAGGCTGAGACTCAGACAGTTGCCTCATTAATTTGGTTTGTGGAGACGTCATATTTTTTAATTTTATTGTCTTCTTCTTCTATAGTGTTGGCACTTAGAGAAGTATCCGTAGTAGGACTTGGTGGATCTGTTACGAAACGAGGTACAAATTCAAGGTCGCCAAAAATGTCTCTACTGAAGGGTCAAATACCACATGTATTGAATCCTGCTTGAGTTGTTGATGGCGTATACGCACGACAATCTGCGTGACAAACATCCCCGTTAGTTGTGTTACAAGCAACCCCCGAAACACCATTTCCAAAACTATAGCTAACATCCAGGACTGTGTGTTTCGTAACGATTTAGAAAGATCGCACATAATGGTTCTAATTATAAGCTACGTGACTTTAGAATCCGATCACTAGTACAGCAAAAGTTCTGTAGTAAATTCGAACGGTAATAATTGTTTAAATTTTGCTCACCAGCACTTTTAACAGATAAATACGGATAGCTCCTTACTCTACGAACACAATTAAAACTACACACATCAGATGCGGGTAGTGCCGTAACTCTTATCGAAGGCATTACAGTACAGAGGGACATCAACTGAGCGAGTTATAAACTTTGTGACAACCAACCCGCGTAACTACTATACCCGGTCTCTCTTATACCGACAGTCTTCTTTTACCACCCGATTCATCACAGAAAGTACTATAAGAACATTTTTATATCACAAAATAGAAAAAAATGGACTTGACCGACATTTATATTATGGTCTTCAAATGCACTAATGATAGGGTAAGGTGGTACAATTTTGATCATTTCGGACAAATGTTATTATAACTGGAAATAAATTGAGACAAGGAATAATTTTAACCATGCCACTTGTTCTTGGATGTTTAATGAATATGTAACACAAATATTATACAGTTATAAATGTTGGTATAAACACAAAAAAAGTTTGCGGAATTGAGAAAAGTCGATCGAAAATGCACCACACTAGGTACAATTGTGATCACTTCCTCGTACAATTTAGATTACGGGCATCTTCTACATAAAAAGCACTTTTTCTGTCACGCACCAACGCATACTTCGTGGTACCAAACATTGCATTTTTTGCAGCGAATCCAGTCACCCTTAACTAGATGATTTATAAGAGCGAGTTAGAATAAGTAGCTTCACTTACCTCTTTAAAGGGAAAAAATTTGTATCTCCTTACCGCAAAGCGGTGTATTCTTGGAAAAGACAGGAAGAGCTGTAGAAACCTGCTTCTCTACAACGCCACACTACGAGACAGAAAATAGCGCGAAAACTTACGTCGATCGGAATTGTACCTATATCGAAATTGTACCACCTTACCCTATATTGAAATGAACATAGCAACTGTGTTGCAGACACAGCGCCTCTGTTGTCATGGTGATTGTCTTAGTCAATGCCAGTCACGTGACTGGTTTTTTTGTCGGATATTTATAGCGTCTCGCCATGAAGTTACGAGTGCAAGATGAGTAGGCGTGTTAAATCAACACATTGTTCTTGTTATGGTCGCGAGTATCAAACGGATGTTACACCCGATAATCGAGGTCACGCAGGCACTAGGATTTTCACGTGCAGTCGTGACAACAACGTACCGACACCATCTCCATTTGGGAACCATTAATGCCTCAAGAGGCAATTGCGTGGGCTATAATGTGTTCTTTCTAAAGATCGCTGTGTACTGTCGTATACTGTAACGGTAGATCGAAAACGGAAAGATTTAGCTGTTCCTTATTTCCACGAGCTATTAGAGAATGGAACTGTAGAGAAACATCATAAAAGCGGTTCGATGAACTCTCTGACATGCACTTCAATGTGATTTGCAGAGAATTTGTGTTGATGTAGGTAGACCGCACTGAATAAAATTTTTTATTATAAATTTCTTTTCCACAATTGTGCGTGCTACCAGCGGACAGGGATACAGTGGAATCCTACACAGTGACTACCATAAAACACTACCATGTTACTTAAGGCACACGAGTCATTAGGTGACCGGAACAATGTAAGAGTGCCATAAACTAACATTTTCAATATCCATGTACGTAAATGTGAGTACTCGTTGATACACATTGGTAGGACTGTATTGAGTGACGAAAGATAATAATATGAGCATTTTGAGGAGACGTAGATTCTTTCTACTCAATGTCACTTTCATCGGCAATCAGAAGGCATTATGAGATAAACTCAGTTTTGACTCTTTCGGCAGTTCCACATTTGGGTCTGCGAGAAGTTACTGGCTGTTTCTACCGATTGCTTCACAGTAGTGTGTTGTTCCTTTCAAAACTGGGGTGTGCAACATTCTCATAACTTGAGGCCATGTACTTGATATCCACGTAGTACAGATATACGGCAAGATCTATGCATTTTGCGAACATCAGTTTTTTTCTTTTTTTTTTTTTTTTTTGTATAGCTTATGGGACTTAACTACGGGGTCATCAGTCCCTAAACTTACAAACTACTTATGAACTAGCTACAACTAAGGACGGCACAGATATCCATGCCCGAGGGGGGATTCGAACCTCCGACCGTAGTGGCCGAGCAGACCGTGACTGGAGCGCCTCAGTCCCCTCGGCTACCGCGGCCGGCGAACATCAGTGTCCGACCAAACCTGATGCAGGGACGAAATCTGGGCGCGAATTACACCTACTGGGTCATCCTACAGGCTCTGTCCGGAAGCGAGTGATGAACCTACATGTGTGCGCCTAGACCTGGTAAGCTGTCTATTCGAGACGAACGCGCGCTCGACACACAGGTTAAATCCCAGGATCCATTGAGGGACTCACGGCCACGTCATTGGTATTTACGCAAGGTAAAGTAACCACTGTCCGCTACATTGCACTCCTTGCAACAGCCATTTCTTTGAGAGGAAGGTGATGTGTTTTATCAGCTTGACAGTGGTCGTCGACATACGGCTACTGCTCTTCGTGGTGAGCAACTCTCTGACAAGGGAACATCATCAACTAGACCTCATACTTTCTTGAGAAAAAAATACCTGATCTAGACTATTCTGCGGCATTGACCCCCTACTTAGCTTGCATTTATCGCGAATCTTTAGTTCAGCGCAAAGTTCCTAGTGATTGGAAAAAAGCGCAGGTGACTCCCGTTTATAAGAAAGGAAAGAGAACTGACCCACACAATTACAGGCCAATATCGTTGACATCAGTTTCATGTAGAATTTTAGAGCATATTCTCAGTTCGAATATAGTAAATTTCATTGAAACGGAAAAGCTTCTTTCCATGAATCAGCACGGGTTTAGGAAACATCGTTCATGTGAAACTCAGCTTGCCTTTTTCTCACTTGACATCTTGCGAGCCATGGATGAAGGGCTACAGGCGGATTGTGGTTTTCCGACTTCAAAAAGGCATTCGACGCGGTGCCACACTGCAGACTGCTAACGAAGATACGAGCTTATGGAATAGGTTCACAGATTTGTGACTGGCTGGAAGACTTACTAAGTAATAGAACGCAGTACGTTATTCTCGACGGCGAGTGTTCATCAGAGACAGTGTATCGTCAGGCGTGCCCCAGGGGAGTGTGATAGGGCCGCTATTATTTTCTATCTATATGAAAGATCTGAGGGACAGAGTAAGTTGTAATTTGCGGCTGTTTGCTGATGAAGCTGTGGTGTATGAGAGGGTGTCGTCTGTAACTGACTGTAATAGCATACATGGTGACTTGGACAAAATTTCTAGTTGGTGCGAAGAATGGCAGCTAGCTCTCAATGTAGAAAAATGTAATGTGATGCGCATGAGTAGAAAAAACAATCCTATAATGTTCGAATACAGCATTAGTAGTGAGCTTCTTGATGCTGTCGCGTCGTTCAAATATCTAGGCGTAACATTGCAGAGCGATATGGAATGGAACGAACATGTAAGGACGGTTGTGAGTAAGGCGGACAGCGGACTTCGGTTTATTGGGAGAAATTTTGGGAAGATGTACTTCACCTGTAAAGGAGACCGCGTATAAAACGCTTGTACGTCCACGTCTTGAATATTGCTCAAGTGTTTGGGACCCGCAGCAGATCGGTTTGAAGGAAGACATAGAGGCGGTTCAGAGGCGAGCAGCTAGATTTGTTACCGGTAGGTTCGACCAATGCGCGAGTGTCACGGAAATGCTCGGGCAACTCAATTGGGGATCGCTGGAAGATAGACGACGTTCTTTTCGTGAATTTCTCTTAAGTAAATTTAGAGGGCCGGAATATGAAGCCGAGTGTAGTAAGATCTTGCTGCCGCCTACTTACATTTCGCGTAAAGATCACAAAGACAAGATAAGAGAAATTAGGGCTCGTACGGAGGCATATAGGCATTCTTTTTTTCCTCGTTCTATTTGGGAGTGGAATAGGAAAGGAAATGCCTAGTAGTGGTACAGTGTACCCTCCGCCACGCACCTTACGGTGAATTGCGGAGTATGTATGTAGATGTAGATGTAGATGTCAACCCCAGAAATCGATATTACGTGAACATTTGGGCCATTATTCAGATACTATGCAGTAACGGGCTCCTCAAAGTACAGCTTTTAAACATTCGCGCGCTCGGATTGTTCCTCACTCGGCCCGCTTCGTTGCTGCGGCTTAATGCCCTAACATTTAGTACTGTGAGCCGAGTCTAGTAAGAGGTTTGTATTCGCGATGACAATTAACCCACAGGCTGTCGTGCGACACCTCCAAGGAGCGGTAAGGAATAATGACTAATCTGCAACGATTAACTGTCAAAGAATTAGAACTCTTTATAGTCGTCACCGGTAAGCATAATCATTTGCAGTTGTTAGACGTACTATACACGGTAAAAGAAAATACATGGCGCTTTCTCTATGCTTTTCCTTATATCTTTTAACTGCGTTGTAGATATAAGCAGTTGCACTGATAAAGACGTGCTGGGTATAAAACAAAATAGCGGGTTGACGATCGGTGCAGATTTACAAGAGAATGACGTCGACGATAACGACGCTGCCACTTCACCACCGTCAGATTCGTCGACCATTTTCATTGCTTCAACGGGGCTTGGGCGTGGAATTGAGTTCGTCAGTGATGGTGAAAGTTGATGATTTTAAATCGTCCAACAGCACTTTGTCCGTCTCCGTAGCAGAAGAATATATGCAACGAGCCGTTGCGTTTTGGAAAAGTGGTAAAAAGGGGAATCAATCTTTCAAGACCGTCAAGAGGAACTTTAAATTATTAAAACAGAAAACGGATATGCACGTTTGGAACAAATACGTTGAAAACTGTGGTACGCACCGTCAAAAGCTTGCAAAAGTAAATTTAATAATGCATACAGCGATAAGTAGCCGATCCAAATGTTCAAATGTTTGTATAACTTATGGGACTTAACTACGGGGTCATCAGTCCCTAATCTTACAAACTAGTTATGAACTACTTAAGACTAAGGACGGCACAAATATCCATGCCTGAGGGGGGATTCTAACCCCCGACGGTAGTGGCCGTGCAGACCGTGACTGGAGCGCCTCAGTCCCCTCGGCCACCGCGGCCTGCTAGCCGATGCACGGCGTTGACATACAGCAAAATCAAATGTTTGTTAAGCTTATGGGACTTAACTACGGGGTCATCAGTACCTAAACTTACAAACTACTTATGAACTACTTACGAACTAGGACGGCACAAATATCCATGCCCGAGGGGGGATTTGAACCCCCGACCGTAGTGGCCGTGCAGACCGTGACTGAAGCGCCTCAGTCCCCTCGGCCACCGCGGCCGGCGACATACAGCAGTGGGGCGTTCAAGCCGCAGTAGAGGTGGGCCTAAAAATTTCGAGGCATCTGCTGGATGGGTTTACAGTTTCAAGAACAAATTTGGTATTGTGTCACGAAAGATAACTCATTTTACAATAACAAAAAAGTTCCGTAACGAAAGAGCCATAATTAATGCCTGTGGAAAATTCGTCGCCGACACCATAGCTGTTATTGAAGTGGTCGGTAAACGTAATGTTTACAGTACAGATCAAAGTGGATTTAATTTAGAAATGACATCTGATCGATTTCTTCCAAAAAAGGGGACAAAAGATGTCACAGTCGTGGAGTCCGTCAGTAATACGACTCATAGATACACAATAATGCCAACGATATCTACAGACGGGCATTTACATTCACGTCTGTTCATTGTTTTAAAAGAGCTGACCGGATCTTTTGGACCGCGAGTCAAACATTTCTTTCACGCGGACAATATTGTCGTAGTCGCCTCTTCTTCTGGAAAAGTGAACAAGGAACACTTACAGCGGTGGCGAGCAGAGGTGCTTAATAAAATCATCCGAGATGATAACAGATCAGTTTTAATAGTGGACTCGTTTTCTGGTCATGAAGGTTTGCTAGTGCATGAAGAACACGGAGTTGAAGACACCGCAGTTTCCATATTGACAATACTACCCGGTGGCACAAGATGCTGTCAGCCACTAGATGTATTTGTTTTCTCCGGAAGTTTACCAACTCCATACGACCTTTGGGTGTCAGTATGAACTTCAGTCAGCGTACCACCATCCTGCAAATGCAGTCGCTTAATCACAGGCAGTTATGTGCAGCAATGTTTAGGTCAGTGTTCCGATACGCTTGGTATCGAAGTGGCTACACCAGTGACACTGTGAACGTACTGTGAAATTCTGTTTTCACGCTGGTAGAGTGCTATGTTCATTATGTCAAAATGCGCGATTACTGACGCGTAGCTTGTGTCGAAGGTCTCTTTGCTCTGCAAAATGTTTGTAAATCTTATGGGACTTAACTACGGGGTCATCGGTCCCTAAACTTACAAACTACTTATGAACTACTTACGAACTAGGACGGTACAGATATCCATGCCCGAGGGGGGATTCGAACCCCCGACCGTAGTGGCTGTGCAGACCGTGACTGAAGCGCCTCAGTCCCCTCGGCCCCCGCGGCCGGCGTTTGCTCTGCTCATTTTTATACTGCGCGTCACAACTGCAGTGGGAACAAATGAGACAGTTTTTCAACAAGCAGGGTAACGTAATTTAATTTTTAGTACCTTTTATGCCCGTCATTTTGTTATACGTAAAATTCAAACTATTGAAGTGGAGTAAACTTGAAAGAGTTACAGTACATGTGCTCCAGTCACGATCTGCACGGCCACTACGGTCGGGGGTTCGAATCCCCCCTCGGGCATGGATATTTGTGCCGTCCTTAGTATTTGCTAGTTCATAAGTAGTTTGTAAGTTTAGGGACTGATAACCCCGTAGTTAAGTCCAATAAGCTATACAAACATTTGAACATTTCAACAGTACATGTCTTTCATTTTGTAATATTATTTCAAATGTTCAAATGTCTGTAAATCTATCGGACCAAACTGCGTGGTCATCAGTCCGTAGCTTACAAACTACTTAAACCTAGGTAAACTAACCTACGGACAAACACACACACCCATGCCCCAGGGAGGACTCGAACCTCCACGGCGAGCAACCGCGCGCGCCGCAGCGAGGTGCTTTAGACCGTTCGGCTACTCCACCGCAGCTAATATTATTTCCTCCTGAATTTCCTAAGATCTTCAAATTTCACATTTCGGGGGAATCGCTGTTGTCCCTTCATTACACAGAATTTTGCATTCGGGCACTAAGCGACCACAGAGAAGCGGGTCGGGTGAGGAACAACCCGATCGCACGAATGTTTAAAAGCTGTACTGTGAGGAGGCTTTAACTGCCGGCCGCGGGGACTGAGGCGTTCCAGTCACGGTCTGCACGGCCACTACGGTCGGCGGTTCGAATCCGGCCTCGGGCATGAATATTTGTGCCGTCCTTAGTCTTAGTTAGTTCAAAAGTAGTTTGTAAGTTTAGGGACTGATGACCCCGTAGTTAAGTCCCATAAGCTTACCAAACATTTGAACATTTGATTTACTATCTGAATAACGGCCCAAGTTTTCACGTGATATCGAATTCTAGGGTTGATATCTAGCTCATGTATTTTTTTCTCAAGAAAATACGAGGTCGAGTTTATGATGTTTCCTTGTGAGCAGTAATATCACCAAATCTCCCGCCATTTGCAAATGATGATGCAGACACTTACTCGTTCTCCAGGGGCAGTAAGTAGCATCGCCGAATTTCAACGAAAACAACTAGAGTCTGGCTATAATCTGTTGTAAGATGCCAATCCGGAGCTTTAAGAACTTTTAGATGTGAGAATACTCACTTCACCTGCCGCCATTGCAGGTCACACCGTTCACTGATGGGATCCTTTGGGTATCCTTTACTGTGACAACTGTCTTTTTTTTGTCACCTAACTTGCGAATAAAATTACCTCACTTTTTTTGCGCAGTGTATATGCTGATGGAAAGGAACGACTACATTAAGAAGCAAATGAGTTGACAGGTTCATCAGCTTCCAGCAGTGCACGCTGAAGAGCCACTCACCACCTCAACAGTTAGAAACTGGGTACTTACTTTCCGTGTCCGGAACTAGACTTCTAACTTCCAAAAATTAGCAGCCAATATGGCTTTGTCGTTAGCCTCCCATAAGTCTTCCATTGTACAGGGATTTTCTAAATGTGGACAGATAAGCAGGTGTTGAGGATCCTGTACAGCACCACAAAGACACAGAGTGTTCTCATTTTCTTTTAGGTAGCCCCATCGCTGCATGTTTGTCTTGCAGTTTGCCACTTCTACCCTCATACGGTTCAGGGTTCTCCAGACTGTATATGGTAGGTCTCCACCAGGTGCCAGTTCTTCTTTTGCTGCTTTACGGGGGCTTCTCAAATCCATGTCCCACCTTGCAATACGGTTTTCTGCGGCCGACCCTTCCAGTGCTCGGGTACATGACAGGAAGCTCTTCCTCGAACGAAGCCGTCGGTCAGCAGGCTAGTGTCCATATAGAGGGTGACGCATGTCCTTTTCTTGCTTCGTTTTTTCAGCTTCGGCAGTAATGTCACGTCGTATGTTGGGTAAGAATGCGAGAATGTTGGTGTTACGTCTTAGGTACCCTGTACTCGACCATTATCAAAACATTTGGGACCATCACCGAGAGAGAAAATTTTCGTTAGGGCCAAGTCCGACTAATCTGCATGAGATATGGTGAGCAACTGAAAATTAATGGGCCAAGAAGCCTCTTCAAACATTTCGGTATGTCGAATAGTCCTTTCCACCAAGGGACAACTGACAACAGTACGAATTACGGTGAAGCCTGGTACTAGGTAGATATTTCTGTGCCTGCCGCGGTGGCCGAGGGGACTAAGGCGCTTCAGTCACGGTCTGCACGGCCACTACGGCCGGGGGTTCGAATCCCCCCTCGGGCATGGATATTTGTGCCGTCCTAGTTCGTAAGTAGTTCATAAGTAGTTTGTAAGTTTAGGGACTGATGACCACGCAGTTATGTCCCATAAGCTTTACAAACATTTGAACATTTCTGATATTTCTGTTTCAATAACTCACCAGCAAAAATAACGGAGAAACAGACTACTAGGTATGTATTTCTATTTCAATAACTCATGAGTTTAAGCTTAAAATAACTAATTAAATGACACGGCAAATAAATACCTACAATTCTTCAGTGTTTACGAGGTGTAAGATCGTCTGGAACTACAGCTGCGAGCTACAAGAGACAAAGTGCATCCCGCATACATGCTTCAGATTCCATTTATTCAGATTTGAAATTGCTAGCGCAGCTAAGAACCCCTTTAGAACGAGCGACTGAATGTTAGTTAACGTGGCAGTGCGGCATTCGGCGGAGAAAGACGACGTACAGGAGGGTTCGTGGCAGCGCAATTCGTCCCTGACAGCGGAGACTTCAGTAGTGCGTGAGTGTTTGGACAGGCGGCGCTACAGCCGGTTCCGAGGCAAACTGGCTCCTAGTGATTAATGATGAGGCAGCGCAGCCTGCCTCAATCAGGTCCACGCAAACAGTAACTGCGCCGCCCAATGGCAACTCCTCTGCCTGTACCTACCGGAGACCAAAAATATGGACTCGCTCACCACAGTCGGTAATGGTCAAGTCCAAGTCCCACTTTTTTTTTTCTCATCTGAATCGTCCTTCGACTACTGAGGTAGCGGGACAAGTTCAGAGTAGCAGCTGGATTTACGTCAGCAGTATCGTGGCGACACAGGTATGAAGCTCTCTCTCAACAAGTTAGGCAAACTGAAATTGCGAGGCCTCGGTTAGTTCAATCGTCATAAGTAATTTTGACGCTGATGTTACAATGGGGTGGACGCGCATTCACCCTCATAACCGTATTACCCATCCTGATACCACTTTGAATAAGAAATCTTCAGAACGCTGCAGGAAACACAATTATGCATTGCAAATTCTCGACAGGAAAGATGTCCAAGCGTGAGAGACGGTTTCTACAGTGCGCCTCGGTTGCACAGTGGTATAGTGCTAGACTGTAAATCCAAAGGTCGCGGGTTCGATCCCCGCCAGGTCTTACTTTCACCTCTGGCAGCATTGCTCATGTGAAAAATACCGAGTAGCACCGTGGTTCGGAACCCATGTTAAACTGTAGGTCCCCCTATAACTGTCTGGGAAAGTCAGGTCGGAGGAAGACAACGGCATACCACCTCCAAACAGGACCGTGCCTAATAAAGCACTTTGGTGTTCAAACCAATCTTCGGATTGTCGACTGCTTTACCTTTACTCATCAATAACAACGTCATTACAGTCCATAGAGCCGGCCGCGGTGGCCGAGGGGACTGAGGCGTTCCAGTCACGGTCTGCACGACCACTACGGTCGGGGGTTCGAATCCCCCCTCGGGCATGGATATTTGTGCCTTCCTTAGTCTTAGGTAGTTCATAAGTAGTTTGTAAACTTAGGGACTGATGACCCCGTAGTTAAGTCCCATAGGTTCTACAAACATTTGAACATTTTTTGAACAGTCCATAGAGGCTGACCTACGTTAAAAAAAGACTTTCGGCGTTACTAAATCAGTTTTAATGACAGACATTTGAATTTCGTACTCCAGTTGCGGGGGATGAAAGAGGAAATCAAGTTAACAGCTTCAGCGAAGATAGAGAGATGTACTGGTATGCTAACCAGCATTTTAATTTTAAACACTCAGGTATTGTTTATACTGGAAATTTTCGCTTTACTCAGAGTGAAACACAATAATAACTACAGCAGCAACGAAAATATTCGCTGTAAGACATATTCATCGCAGCTTTCCATTAAGTTCCATGTTTGCTTGTGCAAGCAAAGCGTTATTAGCAGCAGGGAAAGACGATAGTAAAAAACGTCAACAGCGCATAACATTAAAAACTGAGTTGTACTAAATGGATATATATCAACGGCTGTAACGGCCAGTCTCTATGGGATATCCCGAGAGAAGTGGTCAACATTCAGGAACATCACAGGAACGATAATCTATAACTGTGAATGTTTGTTCGGTGTACGTTTATCACGTCTGAACCACAAGACATAAAGAGCTAAAAATTTGTACAGTTAATATTGTCTACCCGGGGAAGGTTTTAGGCACGGTTTTATGGCGATCGGATAGCTATATATATTAATGTGAATGTCTGTTCGGTGTACGCTTATCACGTCCGAACGACGAGTCGCAGAGACTTAAATATTTGTACAGTTACTAATTTATACCTGAGGAAGGTTTTAGGCACGGTTTTATAGCGATCTGATAGATATTTAGTAATTTGAAGAATATAACGCGAAAAGCGGAACAATAACGACTCTTTGAAAATTATATTTACTCTTTGAAAATGGTTTTATTGGTTACATTGTTGCTTGAGGGTTGATATTGATAAAAGGGTATATTGGGATGGAAAGTTATCGGTGTATATAAAATTCTACGTGTGTGTGTGTGTGTGTGTTAATATTTCGCTCTGCACCGAAAACTACAGAACGCAAACGTATGGTCTGTGTGTAATTGTTGTCCGAAGTCTCCCGTTGTACACCATAGCAGTTCCATGCCGATAGTTATAAGGGAGTGGACGATATGGTGGTTGAATGTCGTCAAATTATAAAACAAATTCGGACTGGAGGCCAGCGATGACGTTTGCGACTCTATAGCAAGGAGGTTACATACAGCAAAACGTGACGCCACAGACCATATCTTTGGTCTATGTCTTCAGCTCTTTCTCTGTGAGGATAAGCATACGAATAAGGAAATATAACAACAAATAAATAAAGCAGTACAAAAGAAATTTCTTTTAATACCTCTCTTTAAAAAAATCGATTTGACGTTTCGCGGATTACAGCAAGTGATCGACTTGTGATATTATTACAATCATTATTGTTGAATTTCGTGATTGGATTCTTCGAAACGAGTGCATTTTTACGTGTGATTTCTTATATATTCTCTGATAAATGTAACATGTTTTAAGAAACAAGGAGAGAGTGGATAGGAAAAGTACTAGCTCAAGGCGCGAATAAATAAATAAATCCCCGGGCAACGCCGGTTTTCAGCTAGTTTGAAATACAAACGTCTAGCAAACATCTATTCTAAAATGCATACCTCTTCATCTGTGTGCAGTTCTTCACTTTCTGTACAGTGGAAGACATCTCGTTTACTGTGAATAGTTTGCTTTTCACATTTTGAGAGGTAATACGAACCAACACAGGAAAAAAAAAGGTTCAATAAACAGGAGCTATAACGTGGGTATGTTAGAGCTATGAGTACTTCATCTTCTATTTTCTGAAACACATTTCTTCTACTGCTTACTGGTCACTGCTCTTAAGGTATGCATTTCAGAACTCCTGTTTACTAGACGATTTCCTCTTGTTTTCGTCAACAAAACTTCTACGCAAAACATGGCAAGTAAAGAGCTTGTAGTAGAAGAAATTTATTCCTCAGTAGCAAAGATGAAGTAACACTACTAGCTGTTCAGGTACGATTTTTGGACACATGTTTATGTTAGATTTCGGCTTCGAATAGTAATTCCTGTCGTATCCCTGATTAAAGACCAATCCTCCAAGGATAGCCTGTATGCTATCATGTGACAGCTTTAAAGTAGCCTGTTATTAAAATAAGAAAGATATTTGGCAGTTGAGATCTGCAAATATAAGTTAAAACGCTCACTGCTGCTCTAAATTACTTTATGAGTGGCCACACTACATGCACAACAGAAATTTATCTAACTGGTCACTCCTTAAAGGAGCAGCCAATGTTTTAACAAACACAAAATCAATGTTAAAATTAACGAATAGATAATTAAATATGGGAAGGGGACCAGGAAATCATAAAGCAGAGGTTTGATACTTTAAAATCATAATCTATTCATAAAAATGAACAAGAAACTAAATGTGGGGAGACCAAATTAAGCACACACATTTTACAAGGGTGAATTAAATCATATAATTACTGTCCATAATAAAATTGTTTCTGCCCTTTATGAATATGGAGGTAACATGGGAGGAAATTTGCAAACACACATTGGGTGGCTGAAAGCACATTCATGCATTCAGAGAAACACACATAATGCTTGGCGGTACATTACTCTGTGGGAACACTCCACAACAGCAGCAAAACAAAGCGTCGGCAGGTGTCTTGATCACAAATTTTAAGTACACTGTGCACTAAACGAACTGATGTGTGGGAAGGCAGCGGCATACTATTCTTAAGTACCACATGGTGTGTGACCATGGTGAATTACATAGAATTTACAAAGGGAATTAATTCAGAATAAGCGAATAGAACACACATGAGAATTCGTATAGAAGAAATCTAGTATTAATAAAACGATGGCTAAAGGCTGAAGTAACGAAAGCACATAGTGCAATCGGTCATACAAGACAGGAAAGATGGAATCAAACAAGAAAATCTAAGAAATATTTAGCAAACTCTAGGATACAGACACAATGTGAAAACGTTAGTTAAAAACAGCAAGGAAATCAAACACACTAAATTTACACAAAGGCTGAAGGCCACACACGTGTATTCAAACTTGAGCAAAATTGGACATGAAATCATCACCATAATTAAAATGCAGATAATAAATTT
This sequence comes from Locusta migratoria, assembly GCA_026315105.1. Classification (NCBI taxonomy): domain Eukaryota; kingdom Metazoa; phylum Arthropoda; class Insecta; order Orthoptera; family Acrididae; genus Locusta; species Locusta migratoria. The sequence continues at coordinate 452,637,391 of CM048755.1, read as the reverse complement.
ACGCTGAATTACACGAGTTCTGTAAATTAGGAAACACTTCGCCTCACATAGCGAAAGAATTACTCAAGAAAACCAAGACTGCCTGATCAAAAAGAAAGCAAAGTCCTAACAGCATGACTTCCCCTCAGCATGATTCGGTGGAGTATTTACTTCCACAGTCATCAGAGCCAGAGTTAAGAGTCAAGCTCTAACGTCATGGGAAAAACCTCCTCCTGCCATACATCGGATGTAGAGCGCGCTAAGAGCGACGCAGAGAGCGTTCAGAGCATCTCGTCTACCAACCCTTGCTATCCGGCTAAGACAATTCCCTCTATATCCGCTCTCAGAGAGATCTCCTGTCACCTCTTTCGCCCAAGATTAGGTTGGTACCACACTAATAACACAGCCACCTCACATTCTTGCCAAGTAAGCTTGTCTCTGACCAGCCAGCAGGCGCCAGCGAAGACGACAAACGAAACCATGCATTCTTAATTATAGCATAACGAGGCCTAAAGCGGGAAGCGGCGACTGTAAGCCATTAAGTAGCAGTCAGTCAATATTAAAAGCAACCTTCCACATTCACCCTTCCACACGGGTGGAAACATATATAAATATGGGGCAAACATACATAAACATGGGGCATTGATCATTGTTAAAAATAATAACACACAGATAGATAACATTAATGTGCAGAAACACTTTAGGTTAAAGAATAAATCAGAATGGAACACGACCACACAATCAGTGAACGTGTTTCAAGCTGTTACTTGAGAGTGCGATCAGGTACATGTAAGTACAGGAATGTTACAAGTTATGAAGTTTTATGTCCAACACATTTATCTTAAACCGGAATTTCTTGGTATTAGCGTTCATAGATGTCTGAAACTGACTGAGGTCTCCACCAAGTGGCGTCTCATGACCGATTTCTGTTGAAGTTTCTGTACAAGGTGAATAGTTATCTATCAAACACGCTAAGGTAAATCACCACAAATGTCATTACTGGCCTTCGTAGAAACTACACTGGCGGAAAGAAGTGGTCATAAGGTAAGGTAAAATAGTCAACAATCCGAAGATTGGTTTGAACACCACAGTGCTTTACTAGGTATGGTCCTGTTTGGAGGTGGTATGGCGTTGCCTTCTTCGGACCTTCGAACTGACTTACCCAGCCAGTTATATGGGGACCTATAGTTTAATGTGGGTTCCAAACCACGGTGCTACTCAGTATTTTTCACACAAACATTATTGCCAGATTTGAAAGAAGTGGAAAGTGACAGGAGCTGGTGGGGATCGAATCCACGACCTTTCGATTTATAGTGTGGCACTCTACCACTGTGCTACGGTGCCGCACCAAAGTGCTGATCTTCACGTTCAGTGGTCATATTCACGTTAAATGAGAAAATGAGTCAGAACGATAAACGGGTCCCTGGTAGACAGGCAAGGAAACATCGAAAAGTAATACACAATGACTTCATTCTTCCCTGATATTGCAGCTGGAATATTGAAATTTCACGACTATATAGTTATTGACGCTACAGGGCTGTAATTTGTCAGCTCTAGTGAGAGTAGCCTGAACCACGGAACAGAAATGGCGCACCTGATACAGTCGTCCGCTTTTTAATAGCAGCGACGTGTAGTTCGATGTTTGTGGGTCAAAGGGCACAAACCGAGTGAAGTTCTCAGGGATAAGCATGGCACGTATGAAGGCAACTGTTTGGATCGTAGCATTGTCTCAAATTGGTGTGCATTCATCCTAAATGGCCGTATGATTCTATAGACTCCTGGCGGTAGTAACAGCTGCAACCCAGCAGGAAGTCAGAGGCATTGGATCGCAATTTTGAATGGGCGGTCTGTGCAGCTGAGAACCTCATCGCAGATACTCAAAATATCCTACTTTGCGTTGTATGAAATTGTTCATGACATATTAAACTTCACTGCTTTTCACAAATAGACGACAACAACACGATAGCGATTTTTGTTTCGTGGTACAGCGTTCCCCTGCTGGAACTGCAGATCGTAGCAATATACCCAGTAGCGCAGCCAGGATTTGTTTTATTATTATTATTATTATTTGTTTGGTGAGAGGGCAATTTTTTTTTTAAATAAAGCCCATTGAATTTATTAATCTACGACTTATCTTTACACTTTTCATAAATTAACCAATTATACGACAAAAACAATTGCACAAGAAATAAAATTAGTAGGCTCGCATTAATTTGAAAGTGGAAGAGAAGCAACGTGGTGGAAATGGAGTTATATAATCAGTTCGTAAAGAAATTAAGCAGCTTCTATGTTACTAGCCAAAGAGAAAGGTCTATACAGTTTAATGAACATGATATTATATGTGTAAAAACTGAACTGAAATAACACTATTGTTATTCATTTAATGAACATGATATTCTATGTGTAAAAACTGAACTGAAATAACACTATTGTTATTCATGAGATTCCTCGCAGTGGCGCCGCTAACCTGCTAAGCAGCGGGTCGCCGCATATGAACAATCGATTCGTAAATTCAGCAAAGCAGTAACAATAGCGGCAGCATCAAAGCTGGTTGCGACGGCATTAAAACCGCTCATAGTAACAGCAGCACACATTCTAAGTGGCGGCATCACGTTGGCGACCCATTCTCACGTTCACTTGTGCTTGGGAAATTATAGTTCAAAATGTTCAAATGTTTGTAGAGCTTATGGGACCTAACTACGGGGTCATCAGTCCCTAAACTTACAAACTACTAATGAACTAGCTAACACTAAGGACGGCACAAATATCCATGCCCAAGTGGGGATTCGAACCCCGAACGTAGTGGCCGTGCAGACCGTCGCCGCATATGAACAATCGATTCGTAACTTCAGCATAGCAGTAACAATAGTGGCAGCATCAAAGCTGGTTGCGACGGCATTAAAACCGCTCATAGTAACAGCAGCACACATTCTAAGGGGCGGCATCACGTTGGCGACCCATTCTCACGTTGACTTGTGCTTGGGAAATTATAGTTCAAAATGTTCAAATGTTTGTAGAGCTTACGGGACTTAACTACGGGGTCATCAGTCCCTAACTTACAAACTACTAATGAACTAGCTAACACTAAGGACGGCACAAATATCCATGCCCAAGGAGGGATTCGAACCCCCGAACGTAGTGGCTGCGCAGACCGTCGCCGCATATGAACAATCGATTCGTAACTTCAGCATAGCAGTAACAATAGCGGCAGCATCAAAGCTGGTTGCGACGGCATTAAAACCGCTCATAGTAACAGCAGCACACATTCTAAGTTGCGGCATCACGTTGGCGACCCATTCTCACGTTGACTTGTGCTTGGGAAATTATAATTCAAAATGTTCAAATGTTTGTAGAGCTTATGGGACTTAACTAGGGGGTCATCAGTCCCTAAACTTATAAACTACTAATGAACTAGCTAACACTAAGGACGGCACAAATATCCATGCCCAAGGGGGATTCGAACCCCCGAACGTAGTGGCCGTGCAGACCGTCGCCGCATATGAACAATCGATTCGTAACTTCAGCATAGCAGTAACAATAGTGGCAGCATCAAAGCTGGTTGCGACCGCATTAAAACCGCTCATAGTAACAGCAGCACACATTCTAAGGGGCGGCATCACGTTGGCGACCCATTCTCACGTTCACTTGTGCTTGGGAAATTATAGTTCAAAATGTTCAAATGTTTGTAGAGCTTATATGACCTAACTACGGGATCATCAGTCCCTAAACTTACAAACTACTAATGAACTAGCTAACACTAAGGACAGCACAAATATCCATGCCCAAGGGGGGATTCGAACCCCCGAACGTAGTGGCCGTGCAGACCGTCGCCGCATATGAACAATCGATTCGTAACTTCAGGATAGCAGTAACAATAGTGGCAGCATCAAAGCTGGTTGCAACGGTATTAAAACCGCTCATAGTAACAGCAGCACACATTCTAAGGGGCAGCATCACTTGGCGACCCATTCTCACGTTGACTTGTGCTTAGGAAATTATAGTTCAAAATGTTCAAATGTTTGTAGAGCTTATGGGACTTAACTACGGGGTCATCAGTCCCTAAACTTACAAACTACTAATGAACTAGCTAACACTAAGGACGGCACAAATATCCATGCCCAAGGGAGGATTCGAACCACCGAACGTAGTGGACGTGCAGACAATCGCCGCATATGAACAATCGATTCGTAACTTCAGCATAGCAGTAACAATAGCGGCAGCATCAAAGCTGGTTGCGACGGCATTAAAACCGCTCATAGTAACAGCAGCACACATTCTAAGGGGCGGCATCACGTTGGCGACCCATTCTCACGTTGACTTGTGCTTGGGAAATTATAGTTCAAAATGTTCAAATGTTTGTAGAGCTTACGGGACTTAACTACGGGGTCATCAGTCCCTAACTTACAAACTACTAATGAACTAGCTAACACTAAGGACGGCACAAATATCCATGCCCAAGGAGGGATTCGAACCCCCGAACGTAGTGGCTGCGCAGACCGTCGCCGCATATGAACAATCGATTCGTAACTTCAGCATAGCAGTAACAATAGCGGCAGCATCAAAGCTGGTTGCGACGGCATTAAAACCGCTCATAGTAACAGCAGCACACATTCTAAGTTGCGGCATCACGTTGGCGACCCATTCTCACGTTGACTTGTGCTTGGGAAATTATAATTCAAAATGTTCAAATGTTTGTAGAGCTTATGGGACTTAACTAGGGGGTCATCAGTCCCTAAACTTATAAACTACTAATGAACTAGCTAACACTAAGGACGGCACAAATATCCATGCCCAAGGGGGATTCGAACCCCCGAACGTAGTGGCCGTGCAGACCGTCGCCGCATATGAACAATCGATTCGTAACTTCAGCATAGCAGTAACAATAGTGGCAGCATCAAAGCTGGTTGCGACCGCATTAAAACCGCTCATAGTAACAGCAGCACACATTCTAAGGGGCGGCATCACGTTGGCGACCCATTCTCACGTTCACTTGTGCTTGGGAAATTATAGTTCAAAATGTTCAAATGTTTGTAGAGCTTATGGGACCTAACTACGGGATCATCAGTCCCTAAACTTACAAACTACTAATGAACTAGCTAACACTAAGGACAGCACAAATATCCATGCCCAAGGGGGGATTCGAACCCCCAAACGTAGTGGCCGTGCAGACCGTCGCCGCATATGAACAATCGATTCGTAACTTCAGGATAGCAGTAACAATAGTGGCAGCATCAAAGCTGGTTGCAACGGTATTAAAACCGCTCATAGTAACAGCAGCACACATTCTAAGGGGCAGCATCACTTGGCGACCCATTCTCACGTTGACTTGTGCTTAGGAAATTATAGTTCAAAATGTTCAAATGTTTGTAGAGCTTATGGGACTTAACTACGGGGTCATCAGTCCCTAAACTTACAAACTACTAATGAACTAGCTAACACTAAGGACGGCACAAATATCCATGCCCAAGGGGGGATTCGAACCCCCGAACGTAGTGGCCGTGCAGACCATCGCCGCATATGAACAATCGATTCGTAACTTCAGCATAGCAGTAACAATAGCGGCAGCATCAAAGCTGGTTGCGACGGCATTAAAACCGCTCATAGTAACAGCAGCACACATTCTAAGGGGCGGCATCACGTTGGCGACCCATTCTCACGTTGACTTGTGCTTGGGAAATTATAGTTCAAAATGTTCAAATGTTTGTAGAGCTTATGGGACTTAACTACGGGTTCATCAGTCCCTAAACTTACAAACCTCTAATGAACTAGCTAACACTAAGGACGGCACAAATATCTATGCCCAAGGGGGGATTCGAACCCCCGAACGTAGTGGCCGTGCAGACCGTCGCCGCATATGAACAATCGATTCGTAACTTCAGCATAGCAGTAACAATAGCGGCAGCATCAAAGCTGGTTGCGACGGCAATAAAACCGCTAATAGTAACAGCAGCACACATTCTAAGGGGCAGCATCACGTTGGCGACCCATTCTCACGTTGACTTGTGCTTGGGAAATTATAGTTCAAAATGTTCAAATGTTTGTAGAGCTTATGGGAACTAACTACGGGATCATCAGTCCCTAAACGTACAAACTACTAATGAACTAGCTAACACTAAGGACAGCACAAATATCCATGCCCAAGGAGGGATTCGAACCCCAGAACGTAGTGGCCGTGCAGACCGTCGCCGCATATGAACAATCGATTCGTAACTTCAGCATAGCAGTAACAATAGTGGCAGCATTAAAGCTGGTTGCAACGGCATTAAAACCGCTCATAGTAACAGCAGCACACATTCTAAGGGGCAGCATCACTTGGCGACCCATTCTCACGTTGACTTGTGCTTAGGAAATTATAGTTCAAAATGTTCAAATGTTTGTAGAGCTTATGGGACTTAACTACGGGGTCATCAGTCCCTAAACTTACAAACTACTAATGAACTAGCTAACACTAAGGACGGCACAAATATCCATGCCCAAGGGGGGATTCGAACCCCCGAACGTAGTGGCCGTGCAGACCGTCGCTGCATATGAACAATCGATTCGTAACTTCAGCATAGCAGTAACAATAGCGGCAGCATCAAAGCTGGTTGCGACGGCATTTAAACCGCTCATAGTAACAGCAGCACACATTCTAAGGGGCGGCATCACGTTGGCGACCCATTCTCACGTTGACTTGTGCTTGGAAAATTATAGTTCAAAATGTTCAAATGTTTGTAGAGCTGATGGGACTTAACTACGGGTCATCAGTCCCTAAACTTACAAACTTCTAATGAACTAGCTAACACTAAGGACGGCACAAATATCTATGCCCAAGGGGGATTCGAACCCCCGAAAGTAGTGGCCGTGTAGACTGTCGCCGCATATGAACAATCGATTCGTAACTTCAGCATAGCAGTAACAATAGCGGCAGCATCAAAGCTGGTTGCGGCGGCATTAAAACCGCTCATAGTAACAGCAGCACACATTCTAAGGTGCGGCATCATGTTGGCGACCCATTCTCACGTTGACTTGTGCTTGGGAAATTATAGTTCAAAATGTTCAAATGTTTGTAGAGCTTATGGGACCTAACTATGGGGTCATCAGTCCCTAAACTTACAAACTACTAATGAACTAGCTAACACTAAGGACGGCACTAATATCCATGCCCAAGCGGGGATTCAAACACCCGAACGTGGTGGCCATGCAGACCGTCGCCGCATATGAACAATCGATTCGTAACTTCAGCATAGCCTCAACAATAGTGGCAGCATCAAAGCTGGTTGCGACGGCAATAAAACCGCTCATAGTAACAGCAGCAAACATTCTAAGGGGCAGCATCACGTTGGTGACCCATTCTCACGTTGACTTGTGCTTGGGAAATTATAGTTCAAAATGTTCAAATGTTTGTAGGGCTTATGGGACTTAACTACGGGGTCATCAGTCCCTAAACTTACAAACTACTAATGAACTAGCTAACACTAAGGACGGCACAAATATCCATGCCCAAGGGGGCATTCGAACCCCCGAACGTAGTGGCCGTGCAGACCATCGCCGCATATGAACAATCGATTCGTAACTTCAGCATAGCAGTAACAATAGCGGCAGCATCAAAGCTGGTTGCGACGGCATTAAAACCGCTCATAGTAACAGCAGCACACATTCTAAGGGGCGGCATCACGTTGGCGACCCATTCTCACGTTGACTTGTGCTTGGAAAATTATAGTTCAAAATGTTCAAATGTTTGTAGAGCTTATGGGACTTAACTACAGGGTCATCAGTCCCTAACTTACAAACTACTAATGAACTAGCTAACACTAAGGACGGCACAAATATCCATGCCCAAGGAGGGATTCGAACCCCGAACGTAGTGGCCGTGCAGACCGTCGCCGCATATGAACAATTGATTCGTAACTTCAGCATAGCAGTAACAATAGCGGCAGCATCAAAGCTGGTTGCGACGGCATTAAAACCTCTCATAGTAACAGCAGCCCACATTCTAAGTTGCGGCATCACGTTGGCGACCCATTCTCACGCTGACTTGTGCTTGGGAAATTATAGTTCAAAATGTTCAAATGTTTGTAGAGCTTATGGGACTTAACTAGGGGGTCATCAGTCCCTAAACTTACAAACTACTAATGAACTAGCTAACACTAAGGACGGCACAAATATCCATGCCCAAGGGGGGATTCGAACCCCCGAACGTTGTGGCCGTGCAGACCGTCGCCGCATATGAACAATCGATTCGTAACTTCAGCATAGCAGTAACAATAGTGGCAGCATCAAAGCTGGTTGCGACGGCATTAAAACCGCTCATAGTAACAGCAGCACACATTCTAAGGGGCGGCATCACGTTGGCGACCCATTCTCACGTTGACATGTGCTTGGGAAATTATAGTTCAAAATGTTCAAATGTTTGTAGAGCTTATGGGACCTAACTACGGGGTCATCAGTCCCTAAACTTACAAACTACTAATGAACTAGCTAACACTAAGGACGGCACAAATATCCATGCCCAAGGGGGGATTCGAACCCCCGAACGTAGTGGCCGTGCAGACCGTCGCCGCATATGAACAATCGATTCGTAACTTCAGCATAGCAGTAACAATAGCGGCAGCATCAAAGCTGGTTGCGGCGGCATTAAAACCGCTCATAGTAACAGCAGCACACATTCTAAGGGGCGGCATCACGTTGGGGACCCATTCTCACGTTGACTTGTGCTTGGGAAATTATAGTTCAAAATGTTCAAATGTTTGTAGAGCTTATGGGTCTTAACTAGGGGTCATCAGTCCCTAAACTTACAAACTACTAATGAACTAGCTAACACTAAGGACGGCACAAATATCCATGCCCAAGGGTGGGATTTGAACCCCCGAACGTAGTGGCCGTGCAGACCGTCGCCGCATATGAACAATCGATTCGTAACTTCAGCATAGCAGTAACAATAGTGGCAGCATCAAAGCTGGTTGCGACGGCATTAAAACCGCTCATAGTAACAGCAGCACACATTCTAAGGGGCGGCATCACGTTGGCGACCCATTCTCACGTTGACTTGTGCTTGGGAAATTATAGTTAAAAATGTTCAAATGTTTCTAGAGCTTATGGAACTTAACTACGGGGTCATCAGTCCCTAAACTTACAAACTACTAATGAACTAGCTAACACTAAGGACGGCACAAATATCCATGCCCAAGGGGGGATTCGAACCCCCGAACGTAGTGGCCGTGCAGACCGTCGCCGCATATGAACAATCGATTCGTAACTTCAGCATAGCACTAACAATAGCGGCAGCATCAAAGCTAGTTGCGACGGCATTAAAACCGCTCATAGTAACAGCAGCACACATTCTAAGGTGCGGCATCACGTTTGCGACCCATTCTCACGTTGACTTGTGCTTAGGAAATTATAGTTCAAAATGTTCAAATGTTTGTAGAGCTTATGGGACCTAACTATGGGGTCATCAGTCCCTAAACTTACAAACTACTAATGAACTATCTAACACTAAGGATGGCACAAATATCCATGCCCAAGCGGGGATTCGAACACCCGAACGTGGTGGCCGTGCAGACCGTCGCCGCATATGAACAATCGATTCGTAACTTCAGCATAGCCTTAACAATAGTGGCAGCATCAAAGCTGGTTGCGACGGCAATAAAACCGCTCATAGTAACAGCAGCACACATTCTAAGGGGCAGCATCACGTTGGCGACCCATTCTCACGTTGACTTGTGCTTGGGAAATTATAGTTCAAAATGTTCAAATGTTTGTAGAGCTTATGGGACTTAACTACGGGGTCATCAGTCCCTAACTTACAAACTACTAATGAACTAGCTAACACTAAGGACGGCACAAATATCCATGCCCAAGGAGGGATTCGAACCCCCGAACGTAGTGGCCGTGCAGACCGTCGCCGCATATGAACAATCGATTCGTAACTTCAGCATAGCAGTAACAATAGCGGCAGCATCAAAGCTGGTTGCGACGACATTAAAACCGCTCATAGTAACAGCAGCACACATTCTAAGGGGCGGCATCACGTTGGCGACCCATTCTCACGTTAACTTGTGCTTGGGAAATTATAATTCAAAATGTTCAAATGTTTGTAGAGCTTATGGGACTTAACTAGGGGGTCATCAGTCCTTAAACTTATAAACTACTAATGAACTAGCTAACACTAAGGACGGCACAAATATCCATGCCCAAGGGGGATTTGAACCCCCAAACGTTGTGGCCGTGCAGACCGTCACCGCATATGAACAATCGATTCGTAACTTCAGCATAGCAGTAACAATAGTGGCAGCATCAAAGCTGGTTGCGACCGCATTAAAACCGCTCATAGTAACAGCAGCACACATTCTAAGGGGCAGCATCACTTGGCGACCCATTCTCACATTGACTTGTGCTTAGGAAATTATAGTTCAAAATGTTCAAATGTTTGTAGAGCTTATGGGACTTAACTACGGGGTCATCAGTCCCTAAACTTACAAACTACTAATGAACTAGCTAACACTAAGGACGGCACAAATATCCATGCCCAAGGGGGGATTCGAACCCCCGAACGTAGTGGCCGTGCAGACCGTCGCTGCATATGAACAATCGATTCGTAACTTCAGCATAGCAGTAACAATAGCGGCAGCATCAAAGCTGGTTGCGACGGCATTAAAACCGCTCATAGTAACAGCAGCACACATTCTAAGGGGCGGCATCACGTTGGCGACCCATTCTCACGTTCACTTGTGCTTGGGAAATTATAGTTCAAAATGTTCAAATGTTTGTAGAGCTTATGGGACTTAACTACGGGATCATCAGTCCCTAAACTTACAAACTTCTAATGAACTAGCTAACACTAAGGACGGCACAAATATCTATGCCCAAGGGGGGATTCGAACCCCCGAACGTAGTGGCCGTGCAGACCGTCGCCGCATATGAACAATTGATTCGTAACTTCAGCATAGCAGTAACAATAGCGGCAGCATCAAAGCTGGTTGCGACGGCATTAAAACCTCTCATAGTAACAGCAGCCCACATTCTAAGGGGCGGCATCACGTTGGCGACCCATTCTCACGCTGACTTGTGCTTGGGAAATTATAGTTCAAAATGTTCAAATGTTTGTAGAGCTTATGGGACTTAACTAGGGGGTCATCAGTCCCTAAACTTACAAACTACTAATGAACTAGCTAACACTAAGGACGGCACAAATATCCATGCCCAAGGGGGGATTCGAACCCCCGAACGTTGTGGCCGTGCAGACCGTCGCCGCATATGAACAATCGATTCGTAACTTCAGCATAGCAGTAACAATAGTGGCAGCATCAAAGCTGGTTGCGACGGCATTAAAACCGCTCATAGTAACAGCAGCACACATTCTAAGGGGCGGCATCACGTTGGCGACCCATTCTCACGTTGACATGTGCTTGGGAAATTATAGTTCAAAATGTTCAAATGTTTGTAGAGCTTATGGGACCTAACTACGGGGTCATCAGTCCCTAAACTTACAAACTACTAATGAACTAGCTAACACTAAGGACGGCACAAATATCCATGCCCAAGGGGGGATTCGAACCCCCGAACGTAGTGGCCGTGCAGACCGTCGCCGCATATGAACAATCGATTCGTAACTTCAGCATAGCAGTAACAATAGCGGCAGCATCAAAGCTGGTTGCGGCGGCATTAAAACCGCTCATAGTAACAGCAGCACACATTCTAAGGGGCGGCATCACGTTGGGGACCCATTCTCACGTTGACTTGTGCTTGGGAAATTATAGTTCAAAATGTTCAAATGTTTGTAGAGCTTATGGGTCTTAACTAGGGGTCATCAGTCCCTAAACTTACAAACTACTAATGAACTAGCTAACACTAAGGACGGCACAAATATCCATGCCCAAGGGTGGGATTTGAACCCCCGAACGTAGTGGCCGTGCAGACCGTCGCCGCATATGAACAATCGATTCGTAACTTCAGCATAGCAGTAACAATAGTGGCAGCATCAAAGCTGGTTGCGACGGCATTAAAACCGCTCATAGTAACAGCAGCACACATTCTAAGGGGCGGCATCACGTTGGCGACCCATTCTCACGTTGACTTGTGCTTGGGAAATTATAGTTCAAAATGTTCAAATGTTTGTAGAGCTTATGGGACCTAACTATGGGGTCATCAGTCCCTAAACTTACAAATTACTAATGAACTATCTAACACTAAGGATGGCACAAATATCCATGCCCAAGCGGGGATTCGAACACCCGAACGTGGTGGCCGTGCAGACCGTCGCCGCATATGAACAATCGATTCGTAACTTCAGCATAGCCTTAACAATAGTGGCAGCATCAAAGCTGGTTGCGACGGCAATAAAACCGCTCATAGTAACAGCAGCACACATTCTAAGGGGCAGCATCACGTTGGCGACCCATTCTCACGTTGACTTGTGCTTGGGAAATTATAGTTCAAAATGTTCAAATGTTTGTAGAGCTTATGGGACTTAACTACGGGGTCATCAGTCCCTAACTTACAAACTACTAATGAACTAGCTAACACTAAGGACGGCACAAATATCCATGCCCAAGGAGGGATTCGAACCCCCGAACGTAGTGGCCGTGCAGACCGTCGCCGCATATAAACAATCGATTCGTAACTTCAGCATAGCAGTAACAATAGCGGCAGCATCAAAGCTGGTTGCGACGACATTAAAACCGCTCATAGTAACAGCAGCACACATTCTAAGGGGCGGCATCACGTTGGCGACCCATTCTCACGTTAACTTGTGCTTGGGAAATTATAATTCAAAATGTTCAAATGTTTGTAGAGCTTATGGGACTTAACTAGGGGGTCATCAGTTCTTAAACTTATAAACTACTAATGAACTAGCTAACACTAAGGACGGCACAAATATCCATGCCCAAGGGGGATTTGAACCCCCAAACGTTGTGGCCGTGCAGACCGTCACCGCATATGAACAATCGATTCGTAACTTCAGCATAGCAGTAACAATAGTGGCAGCATCAAAGCTGGTTGCGACCGCATTAAAACCGCTCATAGTAACAGCAGCACACATTCTAAGGGGCAGCATCACTTGGCGACCCATTCTCACGTTGACTTGTGCTTAGGAAATTATAGTTCAAAATGTTCAAATGTTTGTAGAGCTTATGGGACTTAACTACGGGGTCATCAGTCCCTAAACTTACAAACTACTAATGAACTAGCTAACACTAAGGACGGCACAAATATCCATGCCCAAGGGGGGATTCGAACCCCCGAACGTAGTGGCCGTGCAGACCGTCGCTGCATATGAACAATCGATTCGTAACTTCAGCATAGCAGTAACAATAGCGGCAGCATCAAAGCTGGTTGCGACGGCATTAAAACCGCTCATAGTAACAGCAGCACACATTCTAAGGGGCGGCATCACGTTGGCGACCCATTCTCACGTTGACTTGTGCTTGGGAAATTATAGTTCAAAATGTTCAAATGTTTGTAGAGCTTATGGGACTTAACTACGGGATCATCAGTCCCTAAACTTACAAACTACTAATGAACTAGCTAACACTAAGGACGGCACAAATATCTATGCCCAAGGGGGGATTCGAACCCCCGAACGTAGTGGCCGTGCAGACCGTCGCCGCATATGAACAATCGATTCGTAACTTCAGCATAGCAGTAACAATAGCGGCAGCATCAAAGCTGGTTGCGACGGCATTAAAACCGCTCATAGTAACAGCAGCACACATTGTAAGGGGCGGCATCACGTTGGCGACCCATTCTCACGTTGACTTGTGCTTGGGAAATTATAGTTCAAAATGTTCAAATGTTTGTAGAGCTTATGGGACCTAACTACGGGATCATCAGTCCCTAAACGTACAAACTACTAATGAACTAGCTAACACTAAGGACGGCACAAATATCCATGCCCAAGGGGGGATTCGAACCCCCGAACGTAGTGGCCGTGCAGACCGTCGCCGCATATGAACAATCGATTCGTAACTTCAGCATAGCAGTAACAATAGTGACAGCATCAAAGCTGGTTGCGGCGGCAATAAAACCGCTCATAGTAACAGCAGCACACATTCTAAGGTGCGGCATCACGTTGGCGACCCATTCTCACGTTGACTTGTGCTTGGGAAATTATTGTTCAAAATGTTCAAATGTTTGTAGAGCTTAAGGGACTTAACTACGGGGTCATCAGTCCCTAAACTTACAAACTACTAATGAACTAGCTAACACTAAGGACGGCACAAATATCCATGCCCAAGGGGGCATTCGAACCCCTGAACGTAGTGGCCGTGCAGACCATCGCCGCATATGAACAATCGATTCGTAACTTCAGCATAGCAGTAACAATAGCGGCAGCATCAAAGCTGGTTGCGACGGCATTAAAACCGCTCATAGTAACAGCAGCACACATTGTAAGGGGCGGCATCACGTTGGCGACCCATTCTCACGTTGACTTGTGCTTGGGAAATTATAGTTCAAAATGTTCAAATGTTTGTAGAGCTTATGGGACCTAACTACGGGATCATCAGTCCCTAAACGTACAAACTACTAATGAACTAGCTAACACTAAGGACGGCACAAATATCCATGCCCAAGGGGGGATTCGAACCCCCGAACGTAGTGGCCGTGCAGACCGTCGCCGCATATGAACAATCGATTCGTAACTTCAGCATAGCAGTAACAATAGCGGCAGCATCAAAGCTGGTTGCGGCGGCATTAAAACCGCTCATAGTAACAGCAGCACACATTCTAAGGTGCGGCATCACGTTGGCGACCCATTCTCACGTTGACTTGTGCTTGGGAAATTATAGTTCAAAATGTTCAAATATTTCTAGAGCTTATGGGACTTAACTACGGGGTCATCAGTCCCTAAACTTACAAACTACTAGTGAACTAGCTAACACTAAGGACGGCACAAATATCTATGCCCAAGGGGGGATTCGAACCCCCGAACGTAGTGGCCGTGCAGACCGTCGCCGCATATGAACAATCGATTCGTAACTTCAGCATAGCAGTAAAAATAGTGGCAGCATCAAAGCTGGTTGCACACATTCTAAGGGGCAGCATCACGTTGGCGACCCATTCTCACGTTGACTTGTGCTTGGGAAATTATAGTTCAAAATGTTCAAATGTTTGTAGAGCTTATGGGACCTAACTACGGGATCATCAGTCCCTAAACGTACAAACTACTAATGAACTAGCTAACACTAAGGACGGCACAAATATCCATGCCCAAGGGGGGATTCGAACCCCCGAACGTAGTGGCCGTGCAGACCGTCGCCGCATATGAACAATCGATTCATAACTTCAGCATAGCCTCAACAATAGTGGCAGCATCAAAGCTGGTTGCGACGGCAATAAAACCGCTCATAGTAACAGCAGCACACATTGTAAGGGGCGGCATCACGTTGGCGACCCATTCTCACGTTGACTTGTGCTTGGGAAATTATAGTTCAAAATGTTCAAAGGTTTGTAGAGCTTATGGGACTTAACTAGGGGGTCATCAGTCCCTAAACTTACAAACTACTAATGAACTAGCTAACACTAAGGACAGCACAAATATCCATGCCCAAGGGGGGATTCGAACCCCCGAAAGTTGTGGCCGTGCAGACCGTCGCCGCATATGAACAATCGATTCGTAACTTCAGCATAGCAGTAACAATAGTGGCAGCATCAAAGCTGGTTGCGACGGCATTAAAACCGCTCATAGTAACAGCAGCACACATTCTAAGGGGCGGCATCACGTTGGCGACCCATTCTCACGTTGACTTGTGCTTGGGAAATTATAGTTCAAAATGTTCAAATGTTTGTAGAGCTTATGGGACCTAACTACGGGGTCATCAGTCCCTAAACTTACAAACTACTAATGAACTAGCTAACACTAAGGACGGCACAAATATCCATGCCCAAGGGGGGATTCGAACCCCCGAACGTAGTGGCCGTGCAGACCGTCGCCGCATATGAACAATCGATTCGTAACTTCAGCATAGCAGTAACAATAGTGGCAGCATCAAACCTGGTTGCAACGGCATTAAAACCGCTCATAGTAACAGCAGCACACATTCTAAGGGGCAGCATCACGTTGGCGACCCATTCTCACGTTGACTTGTGCTTAGGAAATTATAGTTCAAAATGTTCAAATGTTTGTAGAGCTTATGGGACTTAACTACGGGGTCATCAGTCCCTAAACTTACAAACTACTAATGAACTAGCTAACACTAAGGACGGCACAAATATCTATGCCCAAGGGGGGATTCGAACCCCCGAACGTAGTGGCCGTGCAGACCGTCGCCGCATATGAACAATCGATTCGTAACTTCAGCATAGCAGTAACAATAGCGACAGCATCAAAGCTGGTTGCGACGGCAATAAAACCGCTCATAGTAACAGCAGCACACATTCTAAGGGGCAGCATCACGTTGGCGACCCATTCTCACGTTGACTTGTGCTTGGGAAATTATAGTTCAAAATGTTCAAATGTTTGTAGAGCTTATGGGACCTAACTACGGGATCATCAGTCCCTAAACGTACAAACTACTAATGAACTAGCTAACACTAAGGACGGCACAAATATCCATGCCCAAGGGGGGATTCGAACCCCCGAACGTAGTGGCCGTGCAGACCGTCGCCGCATATGAACAATCGATTCGTAACTTAAGCATAGCAGTAACAATAGCGGCAGCATCAAAGCTGGTTGCGACGGCATTAAAACCGCTCATAGTAACAGCAGCACACATTCTAAGGTGCGGCATCACGTTGGCGACCCATTCTCACGTTGACTTGTGCTTGGGAAATTATAGTTCAAATGTTTCTAGAGCTTATGGGACTTAACTACGGGGTCATCAGTCCCTAAACTTACAAACTACTAATGAACTAGCTAACACTAAGGACGGCACTAATATCCATGCCCAAGGGGGGATTCGAACCCCCGAACGTAGTGGCCGTGCAGACCGTCGCCGCATATGAACAATCGATTCGTAACTTCAGCATAGCACTAACAATAGCGGCAGCATCAAAGCTAGTTGCGACGGCATTAAAACCGCTCATAGTAACAGCAGCACACATTCTAAGGTGCGGCATCACGTTTGCGACCCATTCTCACGTTGACTTGTGCATGGGAAATTATAGTTCAAAATGTTCAAATGTTTGTAGAGCTTATGGGACCTAACTATGGGGTCATCAGTCCCTAAACTTACAAACCACTAATGAACTAGCTAACACTAAGGACGGCACAAATATCCATGCCCAAGCGGGGATTCGAACACCCGAACGTGGTGGCCGTGCAGACCGTCGCCGCATATGAACAATCGATTCGTAACTTCAGCATAGCCTCAACAATAGTGGCAGCATCAAAGCTGGTTGCGACAGCAAGAAAACCGCTCATAGTAACAGCAGCACACATTCTAAGGGGCAGCATCACGTTGGCGACCCATTCTCACGTTGACTTGTGCTTGGGAAATTATAGTTCAAAATGTTCAAATGTTTGTAGAGCTTAAGGGACTTAACTACGGGGTCATCAGTCCCTAAACTTACAAACTACTAATGAACTAGCTAACACTAAGGACGGCACAAATATCCATGCCCAAGGGGGCATTCGAACCCCCGAACGTAGTGGCCGTGCAGACCATCGCCGCATATGAACAATCGATTCGTAACTTCAGCATAGCAGTAACAATAGCGGCAGCATCAAAGCTGGTTGCGACGGCATTAAAACCGCTCATAGTAACAGCAGCACACATTGTAAGGGGCGGCATCACGTTGGCGACCCATTCTCACGTTGACTTGTGCTTGGGAAATTATAGTTCAAAATGTTCAAATGTTTGTAGAGCTTATGGGACTTAACTACGGGGTCATCAGTCCCTAACTTACAAACTACTAATGAACTAGCTAACACTAAGGACGGCACAAATATCCATGCCCAAGGAGGGATTCGAACCCCGAACGTAGTGGCCGTGCAGACCGTCGCCGCATAAGAACAATCGATTCGTAACTTCAGCATAGCAGTAACAATAGCGGCAGCATCAAAGCTGGTTGCGACGGCATTAAAACCTCTCATAGTAACAGCAGCACACATTCTAAGGTGCGGCATCACGTTGGCGACCCAATCTCACGTTGACTTGTGCTTGGGAAATTATAATTCAAAATGTTCAAATGTTTGTGGAGCTTATGGGACTTAACTACGGGGTCATCAGTCCCTAAACTTACAAACTACTAATGAACTAGCTAACTCTAAGGACGGCACAAATATCCATGCCCAAGGGGGGATTCGAACCCCCGAACAATGTGGCCGTGCAGACCGTCGCCGCATATGAACAATCGATTCGTAACTTCAGTATAGCAGTAACAATAGTGGCAGCATCAAGGCTGGTTGCGACGGCATTAAAACCGCTCATAGTAACAGCAGCACACATTCTAAGTGGCGGCATCACGTTGGCGACCCATTCTCATGTTGACTTGTGCTTGGGAAATTATAGTTCAAAATGTTCAAATGTTTGTAGAGCTTATGGGACTTAACTACGGGTCATCAGTCCCTAACTTACAAACTACTAATGAACTAGCTAAAACTAAGGACGGCACAAATATTCATGCCCAAGGAGGGATTCGAACCCCCGAACGTAGTGGCCGTGCAGACCGTCGCCGCATATGAACAATCGATTCGTAACTTCAGCATAGCAGTAACACTAGCGGCAGCATCAAAGCTGGTTGCGACGGCATTAAAACCGCTCATAGTAACAGCAGCACACATTCTAAGGTGCGGCATCACGTTGGCGACCCATTCTCACGTTGACTTGTGCTTGGGAAATTATAATTCAAAATGTTCAAATGTTTGTAGAGCTTATGGGACCTAACTACGGGATCATCAGTCCCTAAACGTACAAACTACTAATGAACTAGCTAACACTAAGGACGGCACAAATATCCATGCCCAAGGGGGGATTCGAACCCCCGAACGTAGTGGCCGTGCAGACCGTCGCCGCATATGAACAATCGATTCATAACTTCAGCATAGCCTCAACAATAGTGGCAGCATCAAAGCTGGTTGCGACGGCAATAAAACCGCTCATAGTAACAGCAGCACACATTGTAAGGGGCGGCATCACGTTGGCGACCCATTCTCACGTTGACTTGTGCTTGGGAAATTATAGTTCAAAATGTTCAAAGGTTTGTAGAGCTTATGGGACTTAACTAGGGGGTCATCAGTCCCTAAACTTACAAACTACTAATGAACTAGCTAACACTAAGGACAGCACAAATATCCATGCCCAAGGGGGGATTCGAACCCCCGAACGTTGTGGCCGTGCAGACCGTCGCCGCATATGAACAATCGATTCGTAACTTCAGCATAGCAGTAACAATAGTGGCAGCATCAAAGCTGGTTGCGACGGCATTAAAACCGCTCATAGTAACAGCAGCACACATTCTAAGGGGCGGCATCACGTTGGCGACCCATTCTCACGTTGACTTGTGCTTGGGAAATTATAGTTCAAAATGTTCAAATGTTTGTAGAGCTTATGGGACCTAACTACGGGGTCATCAGTCCCTAAACTTACAAACTACTAATGAACTAGCTAACACTAAGGACGGCACAAATATCCATGCCCAAGGGGGGATTCGAACCCCCGAACGTAGTGGCCGTGCAGACCGTCGCCGCATATGAACAATCGATTCGTAACTTCAGCATAGCAGTAACAATAGTGGCAGCATCAAACCTGGTTGCAACGGCATTAAAACCGCTCATAGTAACAGCAGCACACATTCTAAGGGGCAGCATCACGTTGGCGACCCATTCTCACGTTGACTTGTGCTTAGGAAATTATAGTTCAAAATGTTCAAATGTTTGTAGAGCTTATGGGACTTAACTACGGGGTCATCAGTCCCTAAACTTACAAACTACTAATGAACTAGCTAACACTAAGGACGGCACAAATATCTATGCCCAAGGGGGATTCGAACCCCCGAACGTAGTGGCCGTGCAGACCGTCGCCACATATGAACAATCGATTCGTAACTTCAGCATAGCAGTAACAATAGCGACAGCATCAAAGCTGGTTGCGACGGCAAAAAAACGCTCATAGTAACAGCAGCACACATTCTAAGGGGCAGCATCACGTTGGCGACCCATTCTCACGTTGACTTGTGCTTGGGAAATTATAGTTCAAAATGTTCAAATGTTTGTAGAGCTTATGGGACCTAACTACGGGATCATCAGTCCCTAAACGTACAAACTACTAATGAACTAGCTAACACTAAGGACGGCACAAATATCCATGCCCAAGGGGGGATTCGAACCCCCGAACGTAGTGGCCGTGCAGACCGTCGCCGCATATGAACAATCGATTCGTAACTTAAGCATAGCAGTAACAATAGCGGCAGCATCAAAGCTGGTTGCGACGGCATTAAAACCGCTCATAGTAACAGCAGCACACATTCTAAGGTGCGGCATCACGTTGGCGACCCATTCTCACGTTGACTTGTGCTTGGGAAATTATAGTTCAAATGTTTCTAGAGCTTATGGGACTTAACTACGGGGTCATCAGTCCCTAAACTTACAAACTACTAATGAACTAGCTAACACTAAGGACGGCACTAATATCCATGCCCAAGGGGGGATTCGAACCCCCGAACGTAGTGGCCGTGCAGACCGTCGCCGCATATGAACAATCGATTCGTAACTTCAGCATAGCACTAACAATAGCGGCAGCATCAAAGCTAGTTGCGACGGCATTAAAACCGCTCATAGTAACAGCAGCACACATTCTAAGGTGCGGCATCACGTTTGCGACCCATTCTCACGTTGACTTGTGCATGGGAAATTATAGTTCAAAATGTTCAAATGTTTGTAGAGCTTATGGGACCTAACTATGGGGTCATCAGTCCCTAAACTTACAAACTACTAATGAACTAGCTAACACTAAGGACGGCACAAATATCCATGCCCAAGCGGGGATTCGAACACCCGAACGTGGTGGCCGTGCAGACCGTCGCCGCATATGAACAATCGATTCGTAACTTCAGCATAGCCTCAACAATAGTGGCAGCATCAAAGCTGGTTGCGACAGCAAGAAAACCGCTCATAGTAACAGCAGCACACATTCTAAGGGGCAGCATCACGTTGGTGACCCATTCTCACGTTGACTTGTGCTTGGGAAATTATAGTTCAAAATGTTCAAATGTTTGTAGAGCTTAAGGGACTTAACTACGGGGTCATCAGTCCCTAAACTTACAAACTACTAATGAACTAGCTAACACTAAGGACGGCACAAATATCCATGCCCAAGGGGGCATTCGAACCCCCGAACGTAGTGGCGTGCAGACCATCGCCGCATATGAACAATCGATTCGTAACTTCAGCATAGCAGTAACAATAGCGGCAGCATCAAAGCTGGTTGCGACGGCATTAAAACCGCTCATAGTAACAGCAGCACACATTGTAAGGGGCGGCATCACGTTGGCGACCCATTCTCACGTTGACTTGTGCTTGGGAAATTATAGTTCAAAATGTTCAAATGTTTGTAGAGCTTATGGGACTTAACTACGGGGTCATCAGTCCCTAACTTACAAACTACTAATGAACTAGCTAACACTAAGGACGGCACAAATATCCATGCCCAAGGAGGGATTCGAACCCCGAACGTAGTGGCCGTGCAGACCGTCGCCGCATATGAACAATCGATTCGTAACTTCAGCATAGCAGTAACAATAGCGGCAGCATCAAAGCTGGTTGCGACGGCATTAAAACCTCTCATAGTAACAGCAGCACACATTCTAAGGTGCGGCATCACGTTGGCGACCCATTCTCACGTTGACTTGTGCTTGGGAAATTATAATTCAAAATGTTCAAATGTTTGTGGAGCTTATGGGACTTAACTACGGGGTCATCAGTCCCTAAACTTACAAACTACTAATGAACTAGCTAACTCTAAGGACGGCACAAATATCCATGCCCAAGGGGGGATTCGAACCCCCGAACAATGTGGCCGTGCAGACCGTCGCCGCATATGAATAATCGATTCGTAACTTCAGTATAGCAGTAACAATAGTGGCAGCATCAAGGCTGGTTGCGACGGCATTAAAACCGCTCATAGTAACAGCAGCACACATTCTAAGTGGCGGCATCACGTTGGCGACCCATTCTCATGTTGACTTGTGCTTGGGAAATTATAGTTCAAAATGTTCAAATGTTTGTAGAGCTTATGGGACTTAACTACGGGTCATCAGTCCCTAACTTACAAACTACTAATGAACTAGCTATCACTAAGGATGGCACAAATATCCATGCCCATGGGGGGATTCGAACCCCCGAACGTAGTGGCCGTGCAGACCGTCGCCGCATATGAACAATCGATTCGTAACTTCAGCATAGCAGTAACAATAGTGGCATCATCAAAGCTGGTTGCGACGGCAATAAAACCGCTCATAGTAACAGCAGCACACATTCTAAGGGGCGGCATCACGTTGGCGACCCATTCTCACGTTGACTTGTGCTTGGGAAATTATAGTTCAAAATGTTCAAATGTTTGTAGAGCTTATGGGACTTAACTACGGGGTCATCAGTCCCTAAACTTACAAACTACTAATGAACTAGCTAACACTAAGGACGGCACAAATATCCATGCCCAAGGGAGCATTCGAACCCCCGAACGTTGTAGCCGTGCAGACCATCGCCGCATATGAACAATCGATTCGTAACTTCAGCATAGCAGAACAATAGCGGCAGCATCAAAGCTGGTTGCGACGGCATTAAAACCGCTCATAGTAACAGCAGCACACATTCTAAGGGGCGGCATCTTGTTGGCGACCCATTCTCACGTTGACTTGTGCTTGGGAAATTATAGTTCAAAATGTTCAAATGTTTGTAGAGCTTATGGGACTTAACTACGGGGTCATCAGTCCCTAACTTACAAACTACTAATGAACTAGCTAAAACTAAGGACGGCACAAATATCCATGCCCAAGGGGGATTCGAACCCCCGAACGTAGTGGCCGTGCAGACCGTCGCCGCATAAGAACAATCGATTCGTAACTTCAGCATAGCAGTAACAATAGCTGCAGCATCAAAGCTGGTTGCGACGGCATTAAAACCGCTCATAGTAACTGCAGCACACATTCTAAGGGGCGGCATCACGTTGGCGACCCATTCTCACGTTGACTTGTGCTTGGGAAATTATAATTCAAAATGTCCAAATGTTTGTAGAGCTTATGGGACTTAACTAGGGGGTCATCAGTCCCTAAACTTACAAACTACTAATGAACTAGCTAACACTAAGGACGGCACAAATATCGATGCCCAAGGGGGGATTCGAACCCCCGAACGTTGTGGCCGTGCAGACCGTCGCCGCATATGAACAATCGATTCGTAACTTCAGCATAGCAGTAACAATAGTGGCAGCATCAAAGCTGGTTGCAACGGCATTAAAACCGCTCATAGTAACAGCAGCACACATTCTAAGTGGCGGCATCACGTTGGCGACCCATTCTCACGTTGACTTGTGCTTGGGAAATTATAGTTCAAAATGTTCAAATGTTTGTAGAGCTTATGGGACCTAACTACGGGGTCATCAGTCCCTAAACTTACAAACTACTAATGAACTAGCTAACACTAAGGACAGCACAAATATCCATGCCCAAGGGGGGATTCGAACCCCCGAACGTAGTGGCCGTGCAGACCATCGCCGCATATGAACAATCGATTCGTAACTTCAGCATAGCAGTAACAATAGTGGCAGCATCAAACCTGGTTGCAACGGCATTAAAACCGCTCATAGTAACAGCAGCACACATTCTAAGGGGCAGCATCACTTGGCGACCCATTCTCACGTTGACTTGTGCTTAGGAAATTATAGTTCATAATGTTCAAATGTTTGTAGAGCTTATGGGACTTAACTACGGGGTCATCAGTCCCTAAACTTACAAACTACTAATGAACTAGCTAACACTAAGGACGGCACAAATATCCATGCCCAAGGGGGGATTCGAACCCCCGAACGTTGTGGCCGTGCAGACCGTCGCCGCATATGAACAATCGATTCGTAACTTCAGCATAGCAGTAACAATAGTGGCAGCATCAAAGCTGGTTGCGCCGGCATTAAAACCGCTCATAGTAACAGCAGCACACATTCTAAGGGGCAGCATCACTTGGCGACCCATTCTCACGTTGACTTGTGCTTAGGAAATTATAGTTCAAAATGTTCAAATGTTTGTAGAGCTTATGGGACTTAACTACGGGTCCATCAGTCCCTAAACTTACAAACTACTAATGAACTAGCTAACACTAAGGACGGCACAAATATCCATGCCCAAGGGGGGATTCGAACCCCCGAACGTAGTGGCCATGCAGACCGTCGCCGCATATGAACAATCGATTCGTAACTTCAGCATAGCAGTAACAATAGTGGCAGCATCAAAGCTGGTTGCGACGGCAATAAAACCGCTCATAGTAACAGCAGCACACATTCTAAGGGGCGGCATCACGTTGGTGACCCATTCTCATGTTGACTTGTGCTTGGGAAATTATAGTTCAAAATGTTCAAATGTTTCTAGAGCTTATGGGACTTAACTACGGGGTCATCAGTCCCTAAACTTACAAACTACTAATGAACTAGCTAACACTAAGGACGGCACAAGTATCCATGCCCAAGGGAGCATTCGAACCCCCGAACGTAGTGGCCGTGCAGACCATCGCCGCATATGAACAATCGATTCGTAACTTCAGCATAGCAGTAACAATAGCGGCAGCATCAAAGCTGGTTGCGACGGCATTAAAACCGCTCATAGTAACAGCAGCACACATTCTATGGGGCGGCATCACGTTGGCGACCCATTCTCACGTTGACTTGTGCTTGGGAAATTATAGTTCAAAATGTTCAAATGTTTGTAGAGCTTATGGGACTTAACTACGGGGTCATCAGTCCCTAACTTACAAACTACTAATGAACTAGCTAAAACTAAGGACGGCACAAATATCCATGCCCAAGGAGGGATTCGAACCCCCGAACGTAGTGGCCGTGCAGACCGTCGCCGCATATGAACAATCGATTCGTAACTTCAGCATAGCAGTAACAATAGCGGCAGCATCAAAGCTGGTTGCGACGGCATTAAAACCGCTCATAGTAACAGCAGCACACATTCTAAGGTGCGGCATCACGTTGGCGACCCATTCTCACGTTGACTTGTGCTTGGGAAATTATAATTCAAAATGTCCAAATGTTTGTAGAGCTTATGGGACTTAAATAGGGGTCATCAGTCCCTAAACTTACAAACTACTAATGAACTAGCTAACACTAAGGACGGCACAAATATCCATGCCCAAGGGGGGATTCGAACCCCCGAACGTTGTGGCCGTGCAGACCGTCGCCGCATATGAACAATCGATTCGTAACTTCAGCATAGCAGTAACAATAGTGGCAGCATCAAAGCTGGTTGCGACGGCATTAAAACCGCTCATAGTAATAGCAGCACACATTCTAAGTGGCGGCATCACGTTGGCGACCCATTCTCACGTTGACTTGTGCTTGGGAAATTATAGTTCAAAATGTTCAAATGTTTGTAGAGCTTATGGGACCTAACTACGGGGTCATCAGTCCCTAAACTTGCAAACTACTAATGAACTAGCTAACACTAAGGACAGCACAAATATCCATGCCCAAGGGGGGATTCGAACCCCCGAACGTAGTGGCCGTGCAGACCGTCGCCGCATATGAACAATCGATTCGTAACTTCAGGATAGCAGTAACAATAGTGGCAGCATCAAAGCTGGTTGCGACGGCATTAAAACCGCTCATAGTAACAGCAGCACACATTCTAAGGGGCGGCATCACGTTGGCGACCCATTCTCACGTTGACTTGTGCTTGGGAAATTATAGTTCAAAATGTTCAAATGTTTGTAGAGCTTATGGGACTTAACTACGGGGTCATCAGTCCCTAAACTTACAAACTACTAATGAACTAGCTAACACTAAGGACGGCACAAATATCCATGCCCAAGGGAGCATTCGAACCCCCGAACGTAGTGGCCGTGCAGACCATCGCCGCATATGAACAATCGATTCGTAACTTCAGCATAGCAGTTACAATAGCGGCAGCATCAAAGCTGGTTGCGACGGCATTAAAACCGCTCATAGTAACAGCAGCACACATTCTAAGGGGCGGCATCACGTTGGCAACCCATTCTCACGTTGACTTGTGCTTGGGAAATTATATTTCAAAATGTTCAAATGTTTGTAGAGCTTATGGGACCTAACTATGGGGTCATCAGTCCCTAAACTTACAAACTACTAATGAACTAGCTAACACTAAGGACGGCACAAATATCCATGCCCAAGCGGGGATTCAAACACCCGAACATGGTGGCCATGCAGACCGTCGCCGCATATGAACAATCGATTCGTAACTTCAGCATAGCAGTAACAATAGCGGCAGCATCAAAGCTGGTTGCGACGGCATTGAAACCGCTCATAGTAACAGCAGCACACATTCTAAGGGGCGGCATCACTTTCGCGACCCATTCTCACGTTGGCTTGTGCATGGGAAATTATAGTTCAAAATGTTCAAATGTTTGTAGAGCTTATGGGACTTAACTACGGGGTTATCAGTCCCTAAACTTACAAACTACTAATGAACTAGCTAACACTAAGGACGGCACAAATATCCATGCCCAAGGGGGGATTCGAACCCCCGAACGTAGTGGCCGTCCAGACCGTCGCCGCATATGAACAATCGATTCGTAACTTCAGCATAGCAGTAACAATAGTGGCAGCATCAAAGCTGGTTGCGACGGCAATATGACCGCTCATAGTAACAGCAGCACACATTCTAAGGGGCAGCATCACTTGGCGACCCATTCTCACGTTGACTTGTGCTTGGGAAATTATAGTTCAAAATGTTCAAATGTTTGTAGAGCTTATGGGACGTAATTACGGGGTCATCAGTCCCTAAACTTACAAACTACTAATGAACTAGCTAACACTAAGGACGGCACATATATCCATGCCCAAGTGGGGATTCGAACCCCCGAACGTAGTGGCCGTGCAGACCGTCGCCGCATATGAACAATCGATTCGTAACTTCAGCATAGCAGTAACAATAGTGGCAGCATCAAAGCTGGTTGCGACGGCAATAAAACCGCTCATAGTAACAGCAGCACACATTCTAAGGGACAGCATCACTTGGCGACCCATTCTCACGTTGACTTGTGCTTGGGAAATTATAGTTCAAAATGTTCAAATGTTTGTAGAGCTTATGGGACTTAACTACGAGGTCATCAGTCCCTAAACTTACAAACTACTAATGAACTAGCTAACACTAAGGACAGCACAAATATCCATGCCCAAGGGGGGAATCGAACCCCCGAACGTAGTGGTCGTGCAGACCGTCGCCGCATGTGAACAATCGATTCGTAACTTCAGCATAGCAGTAACAATAGCGGCAGCATCAAAGCTGGTTGCGACGGCATTAAAACCGCTCATAGTAACAGCAGCACACATTCTAAGGGGCGGCATCACGTTGGCGACCCATTCTCATGTTGACTTGTGCTTGGGAAATTATAGTTCAAAATGTTCAAATGTTTGTAGAGCTTATGGGACTTAACTACGTGTCATCAGTCCCTAACTTACAAACTACTAATGAACTAGCTAACACTAATGACGGCACAAATATCCATGCCCAAGGGGGGATTCGAACCCCCGAACGTAGTGGCCGTGCAGACCGTCGCCGCATATGAACAATCGATTCGTAACTTCAGCATAGCAGTAACAATAGCGGCAGCATCAAATCTGGTTGCGACGGCATTAAAACCGCTCATAGTAACAGCAGCAGACATTCTAAGTGGCGGCATCACGTTGGCGACCCATTCTCACGTTCACTTGTGCTTGGGAAATTATAGTTCAAAATGTTCAAATGTTTGTAGAGCTTATGGGACTTAACTACGGGGTCATCAGTCCCTAAACTTACAAACTACTAATGGACTAGCTAACACTAAGGACGGCACAAATATCGATGCCCAAGGGGGGATTCGAACCCCCGAACGTTGTGGCCGTGCAGACCGTCGCCGCATAAGAACAATCGATTCGTAACTTCAGCATAGCAGTAACAATAGTGGCAGCATCAAAGCTGGTTGCGACGGCATTAAAACCGCTCATAGTAACAGCAGCACACATTCTAAGTGGCGGCATCACGTTGGCGACCCATTCTCACGATCACTTGTGCTTTGGAAATTATAGTTCAAAATGTTCAAATGTTTGTAGAGCTTATGGGACCTAACTATGGGGTCATCAGTCCCTAAACTTACAAACTACTAATGAACTAGCTAACACTAAGGACGGCACAAATATCCATGCCCAAAGGGGGATTCGAACCCCCGAACGTAGTGGCCGTGCAGACCGTCGCCGCATAAGAACAATCGATTCGTAACTTCAGCATAGCAGTAACAATAGCTGCAGCATCAAAGCTGGTTGCGACCGCATTAAAACCGCTCATAGTAACAGCAGCACACATTCTAAGGGGCGGCATCACGTTGGCGACTCATTCTCACGTTGACTTGTGCTTGGGAAATTATAATTCAAAATGTTCAAATGTTTCTAGAGCTTATGGGACTTAACTACGGGGTCATCAGTCCCTAAACTTACAAACTACTAATGAACTAGCTAACACTAAGGACGGCACAAATATCCATGTCCAAGGGGGGATTCGAACCCCCGAACGTAGTGGCCGTGCAGACCGTCGCCCCATGTGAACAGTCGATTCGTAACTTCAGCATAGCAGTAACAATAGCGGCAGCATCAAAGCTGGTTGCGACGGCATTAAAACCGCTCATAGTAACAGCAGCACACATTCTAAGGGGCGGCATCACGTTGGCGACCCATTCTCACGTTGACTTGTGCTTGGGAAATTATAGTTCAAAATGTTCAAATGTTTGTAGAGCTTATGGGACTTAACTACGTGTCATCAGTCCCTAACTTACAAACTACTAATGAACTAGCTAACACTAAGGATGGCACAAATATCCATGCCCAAGGGGGGATTCGAACCCCCGAACGTAGTGGCCGTGCAGACCGTCGCCGCATATGAACAATCGATTCGTAACTTCAGCATAGCAGTAACAATAGCGGCAGCATCAAAGCTGGTTGCGACGGCAATAAAACCGCTCATAGTAACAGCAGCACACATTCTAAGTGGCGGCATCACGTTGGCGACCCATTCTCACGTTCACTTGTGCTTGGGAAATTATAGTTCAAAATGTTCAAATGTTTGTAGAGCTTATGGGACCTAACTATGGGGTCATCAGTCCCTAAACTTACAAACTACTAATGAACTAGCTAACACTAAGGATGGCACAAATATCCATGCCCAAGGGGGGATTCGAAACCCCGAACGTAGTGGCCGTGCAGACCGTCGCCGCATAAGAACAATCGATTCGTAACTTCAGCATAGCAGTAACAATAGCTGCAGCATCAAAGCTGGTTGCGACGGCATTAAAACCGCTCATAGTAACAGCAGCACACATTCTAAGGCGCGGCATCACGTTGGCGACCCATTCTCACGTTGACTTGTGCTTGGGAAATTATAATTCAAAATGTTCAAATGTTTCTAGAGATTATGGGACTTAACTACGGGGTCATCAGTCCCTAAACTTACAAACTACTAATGAACTAGCTAACACTAAGGACGGCACAAATATCCATGTCCAAGGGGGGATTCGAACCCCCGAACGTTGTGGCCGTGCAGACCGTCGCCGCATATGAACAATAGATTCGTAACTTCAGCATGGCAGTAACAATAGCGGCAGCATCAAAGCTGGTTGCAACGGCATTAAAACCGCTCATAGTAACAGCAGCACACATTCTAAGGGGCGGCATCACGTTGGCGACCCATTGTCACGTTGACTTGTGATTGAGAAATTATAGTTCAAAATGTTCAAATGTTTGTAGAGCTTATGGGACTTAACTACGGGGTCATCAGTCCCTAAACTTACAAACTACTAATGAACTAGCTAACACTAAGGACAGCACAAATATCCATGCCCAAGGGGGGATTCGAACCCCCGAACGTAGTGGCCGTGCAGACCGTCGCCGCATATGAACAATCGATTCGTAACTTCAGCATAGCAGTAACAATAGCGGCAGCATCAAAGCTGGTTGCGACGGCATTAAAACCGCTCATAGTAACAGCAGCACACATTCTAAGGGGCGGCATCACGTTGGCGAACCCATTCTCACGTTGACTTGTGCTTGGGAAATTATAGTTCAAAATGTTCAAATGTTTGTAGAGCTTATGGGACTCAACTACGGGGTCATCAGTTCCTAAACTTACAAACTACTAATGAACTAGCTAACACTAAGGACGGCACAAATATCCATGCCCAAGGGGGGATTCGAACCCCCGACCGTAGTGGCCGTGCAGACCGTGACTGGAGTGCCTCAGTCCCCTCGGCCACCGCGGCCGGCAAATTATAGTTGCGTTGTGATTTATTACATGCGTACTATTTAAAATTTCCGCTGGCGACCTATTTTTTTTAAAGGAAACAATAAAAAATAATAAAAATAAAAAATCTTTGGGAGGTGCCGGGGGAGGGGGGTCAGCCTCATTAGCCCTCCCTCCCTCCCTACCGTGACTGCGCAACTATATATACCCGTTGTATCGCAAAATTTCGAACTACACATTTCAAAAATTCTGTACACAATCTTAGAGTTTTACAATTCACCCAAGAGTTCTTGTTGAAACAGTATGGACTACATGGAAGGAAGGAAGCCATCTTAGGGTTTAACGTCTCGTCGACAGCGTGGTCATTAGAAACAGAGCTTACGCTCGCCGGCCGCAGTGGCTGAGGGGACTGAGGCGCTTCAGTCACGGTCTGCACGGCAACTACGGTCGGGGTTTCGAAACCCCCCTCGGGCATGGATATTTGTGCCGTCCTTAGTTGTAGGTAGTTCATAAGTAGTTTGTAAGCTTAGGGACTGATGACCCCGTAGTTAAGTCCCTTAAGCTTAACAAGCATTTGAACATTTTTTAGCTTACGCTCGGACTTTTGGATGAGGATAGGGGAAGGAAATCGGCCGTGCCCTTTGAAAGGAACCATCCCGGCATTTGCCAGGAGTGATTTAGAGAAATCACGGAAAACCTAAATCTCGATGACCGGAGGTGGATTTGAACCACCATCCTTCCGAATACGAGTCCAGTGTGTTACCACTGCGCCACGTCGCTCGGTGACTACATGATTTTAATACATTTACAGATCAATAGGTGAAGCCATGCTGAGGTACCACGTGTCGATCCATGCTGAAACACCCATGTTTTCCATTCTGACCGTGTGTATAGTCAAGAAATTTCAACAACCTAGCTACAATACCATTGAAGAAAAAATTATTGTGCGTCAATTTAGGATCTTATTCGTTTTTGAAAGGTGCTAAGTGTACCATGTGTCAACACTCGTTGACTTAATACTGAAACTTTTATGTGGCTGAGATATCTTGATACAGGAATTTACCAAATTAACTTTTATGAAACGAACTATTAAAATCTATACATTAAACATGGTGAAGACTCCACGAGTGATAATGTAGGGCCTGATCCTGGAATCCATTTACTCATACAGATGGTGAATACTGTCTTGACTTGTTCATGGCCGAGTTGATGGTTGTTGAGTCACAATGGTCAGTTGTCGTCCCATCATAGCCCACACGTGCTCGATTACAGACAACGTGAACGGCAGTTGTAGCTTATCGCGCCCCAGAACATGAGTCCTGGGGTGTCGCCAGTGTGTCTTGGGCGAATGCACTCTGTGAAACAGCACTCGCCAGGCCTACGTCGTACGAGCAAACGATCATTACTTGCGTGCTGGCAATATCTGCTTTCATCGCTTAAGACAACGGGCCGCCACTCCGTCCTCCAAGTGATCCTCTGACGGCACAAGTTGCCGCGGTGGAGCAGCCGAGCGGTCTAAAGCACCTCGCTGCGGAGCGCGCGGTTGCTCCCCGTGGAGGTTCGAGTCCTCCCTGGGGCATGGGTGTGTGTGTTTGTCCTTACGTTAGTTTACCTAGGTTTAAGTAGTTTGTAAGCTACGGACTGATGACCACACAGTTTGGTCCGATAGATTTACAGACATTAGAACATTTGAACGGCACCAGTCGAGCCGTTCACGTCGCTACAATGGCGCGAGTGGAAGACGGCTAGAGGTGTGTTTTCCTGGAGTCTACTGCTAGTAACCAGTAGGCAACAGTTTGTGTCGACACTTCTGGGCTCTCAAACCTCCTTACCTGAGTGTGGTAGTTGCACTGCCACTGCTGTTCGTACAATACCAAGATCATGACGGATGTCTGTACTGCGTGGACACCCAGAAATTCGCCTACAGGTATAAAAATGTCCACGTGCCCATTTCAACCAGCATCGTTCCACAACTGACACAGCACGTCAGATGTGTTTGTCAGGCCGGCCGCGGTGGCCTAGGGGACTGAGGCGCTCCAGTCACGGTCTGCGCGGCCACTGTGGTCGAGGGGTTCGAATCCCCCCTCGGGCATGGATATTTGTGCCGTCCTTAGGATTAGCTAGTTCATAAGTAGTTTGTACGTTTAGGGACTGCTGACCGCCGGCCGCGGTGTCCGAGGGGACTGAGGCGCTTCAGTCACGGTCTGCGCGGCCACTACGGTCGGGGGTTCGAATCCCCCCTCGGGCATGGATATTTGTGCAGTCCTTAGGATTAGCTAGTTCATAAGTAGTTTGTAAGTTTAGGGACTGATGACCGCCGGCCGCGGTGTCCGAGGGGACTGAGGCGCTTCAGTCACGGTCTGCGCGGCCACTACGGTCGGGGGTTCGAATCCCCCTCGGGCATGGATATTTGTGCCGTCCTTAGGATTAGCTAGTTCATAAGTAGTTTGTAAATTTAGGGACTGATGACCGCCGGCCGCGGTGTCCGAGGGGTCTGAGGCGCTTCAGTCACGGTCTGCGCGGCCACTACGGTCGGGGGTTCGAATCCCCCCTCGGGCATGGATATTTGTGCCGTCCTTAGGATTAGCTAGTTCATAAGTAGTTTGTAAGTTTAGGGACTGATGACCGCCGGCCGCGGTGTCCGAGGGGACTGAGGCGCTTCAATCACGGTCTGCGCGGCCACTACGGTCGGGGGTTCGAATCCCCCCTCGGGCATGGATATTTGTGCCGTCCTTAGGATTAGCTAGTTCATAAGTAGTTTGTAAGTTTAGGGACTGATGACCGCCGGCCGCGGTGTCCGAGGGGACTGAGGCGCTTCAGTCACGGTCTGCGCGGCCACTACGGTCGGGGGTTCGAATCCCCCCTCGGGCATGGATATTTGTGCCGTCCTTAGGATTAGCTAGTTCATAAGTAGTTTGTAAGTTTAGGGACTGATGACCGCCGGCCGCGGTGTCCGAGGGGACTGAGGCGCTTCAGTCACGGTCTGCGCGGCCACTACGGTCGGGGGTTCGAATCCCCCCTCGGGCATGGATATTTGTGCCGTCCTTAGGATTAGCTAGTTCATAAGTAGTTTGTAAGTTTAGGGACTGATGACCGCCGGCCGCGGTGTCCGAGGGGTCTGAGGCGCTTCAGTCACGGTCTGCGCGGCCACTACGGTCGGAGGTTCGAATCCCCCCTCGGGCATGGATATTTGTGCCGTCCTTAGGATTAGCTAGTTCATAAGTAGTTTGTAAGTTTAGGGACTGATGACCGCCGGCCGCGGTGTCCGAGGGGACTGAGGCGCTTCAGTCACGGTCTGCGCGGCCACTACGGTCGGGGGTTCGAATCCCCCCTCGGGCATGGATATTTGTGCCGTCCTTAGGATTAGCTAGTTCATAAGTACATTGTAAGTTTAGGGACTGATGACCGCCGGCCGCGGTGTCCGAGGGGACTGAGGCGCTTCAGTCACGGTCTGCGCGGCCACTACGGTCGGGGGTTCGAATCCCCCCTCGGGCATGGATATTTGTGCCGTCCTTAGGATTAGCTAGTTCATAAGTAGTTTGTAAGTTTAGGGACTGATGACCGCCGGCCGCGGTGTCCGAGGGGACTGAGGCGCTTCAGTCACGGTCTGCGCGGCCACTACGGTCGGGGGTTCGAATCCCCCCTCGGGCATGGATATTTGTGCCGTCCTTAGGATTAGCTAGTTCATAAGTAGTTTGTAAGTTTAGGGACTGATGACCGCCGGCCGCGGTGTCCGAGGGGACTGAGGCGCTTCAGTCACGGTCTGCGCGGCCACTACGGTCGGGGGTTCGAATCCCCCCTCGGGCATGGATATTTGTGCCGTCCTTAGGATTAGCTAGTTCATAAGTAGTTTGTAAGTTTAGGGACTGATGACCGCCGGCCGCGGTGTCCGAGGGGACTGAGGCGCTTCAGTCACGGTCTGCGCGGCCACTACGGTCGAGGGTTCGAATCCCCCCTCGGGCATGGATATTTGTGCCGTCCTTAGGATTAGCTAGTTCATAAGTAGTTTGTAAGTTTAGGGACTGATGACCGCCGGCCGCGGTGTCCGAGGGGACTGAGGCGCTTCAGTCACGGTCTGCGCGGCCACTACGGTCGGGGGTTCGAATCCCCCCTCGGGCATGGATATTTGTGCCGTCCTTAGGATTAGCTAGTTCATAAGTAGTTTGTAAGTTTAGGGACTGATGACCGCCGGCCGCGGTGTCCGAGGGGTCTGAGGCGCTTCAGTCACGGTCTGCGCGGCCACTACGGTCGGAGGTTCGAATCCCCCCTCGGGCATGGATATTTGTGCCGTCCTTAGGATTAGCTAGTTCATAAGTAGTTTGTAAGTTTAGGGACTGATGACCGCCGGCCGCGGTGTCCGAGGGGACTGAGGCGCTTCAGTCACGGTCTGCGCGGCCACTACGGTCGGGGGTTCGAATCCCCCCTCGGGCATGGATATTTGTGCCGTCCTTAGGATTAGCTAGTTCATAAGTACATTGTAAGTTTAGGGACTGATGACCGCCGGCCGCGGTGTCCGAGGGGACTGAGGCGCTTCAGTCACGGTCTGCGCGGCCACTACGGTCGGGGGTTCGAATCCCCCCTCGGGCATGGATATTTGTGCCGTCCTTAGGATTAGCTAGTTCATAAGTAGTTTGTAAGTTTAGGGACTGATGACCGCCGGCCGCGGTGTCCGAGGGGACTGAGGCGCTTCAGTCACGGTCTGCGCGGCCACTACGGTCGGGGGTTCGAATCCCCCCTCGGGCATGGATATTTGTGCCGTCCTTAGGATTAGCTAGTTCATAAGTAGTTTGTAAGTTTAGGGACTGATGACCGCCGGCCGCGGTGTCCGAGGGGACTGAGGCGCTTCAGTCACGGTCTGCGCGGCCACTACGGTCGGGGGTTCGAATCCCCCCTCGGGCATGGATATTTGTGCCGTCCTTAGGATTAGCTAGTTCATAAGTAGTTTGTAAGTTTAGGGACTGATGACCGCCGGCCGCGGTGTCCGAGGGGACTGAGGCGCTTCAGTCACGGTCTGCGCGGCCACTACGGTCGGGGGTTCGAATCCCCCCTCGGGCATGGATATTTGTGCCGTTCTTAGGATAAGCTAGTTGATAAGTAGTTTGTAAGTTTAGAGACTGATAACCCCGTAGTTAAGTCCCATAAGCTGTACAAACATTTGAACATTTTGTGTTTGTCAGTTTTCCGAAAGGTCCATCCTGCCACTTGGAAGTCGACAATTTGACCCCTTTGAAACTTGCACAGGTAGCTGTAGGAATCACGAATGCGTCCCCGTGGCATGGCGTCTGTTTGCTTCACACGTTGATATCTTGCTGTTCCTTATAGTTGTAAACATTTTTATTAAAGGGTACACACAGATGGCGCTCTGGCAATTTTGTCACTACGCTATCTGTTGCGGGACGATGCTGAAATCAAAATCAGCAGTCTATTAGCTCCCAAGTGGCACCTGGCATCATACGACCCAAATTGACGTCGTTTACCGGGTTTACAATGTTTTTCATTTCTGGCAGTATATACAGTCAAGAAATTTCAAACAACCCACCTACGATACCAAAAGAAATAAATATTGTGTGTTAATTTAGGATCTTATTCGTTTTTGAAAGGTGCGAGGTGCTTCACGTGTCAACGCTCGTTGACATAACACTGAAAATTTTATGTGGCTAAGGTATCTTGATATA
This sequence comes from Locusta migratoria, assembly GCA_026315105.1. Taxonomy (NCBI): domain Eukaryota; kingdom Metazoa; phylum Arthropoda; class Insecta; order Orthoptera; family Acrididae; genus Locusta; species Locusta migratoria. Next base: position 452,601,359 of record CM048755.1, on the reverse strand, counting down.
GAAATTTAACAAATTAACTTTTATGAAACGATCTATTACAATCTATACATTAAACATTATCGTTGTTTTTACAAGAATAAAGTTATTCAAATATTCAAATGTTTTTAAACCTAAGGGACTTAACTTCAGTGGTCAGCAGTCCCTGGGCTTAAACTAATCTAAGCACAATACACACATTCATGCCCGAGGGAGGATTCGAACCTCCGACGGCGAAAAACCGCGCGCTCCACAGCAAGGCGCCTTTGAGCGTCCGGCCACTCAACTGCGGCTAATAAAGTTGCCTGTGCTATTTCTAGATTCTTTAAACCTATACGCTATCTGTTAATAGGATAACACTTATGCTCTACAATGAAATAGGGACTCAGATAATTTTTTTTTTTTACCTTCAGAAAAGTGAATAGGCTTTTTCTTTTTTTCTTTCTTTATTTTATTTTTATTTTTTTACTTTCATTACATTGCGCCAAAACATTGAAATGTTCTCTTGCAAGGAACCCCTTGCGTGTGGTGTCGAAAGTTCAGTCCTTAGTGAGGATGAGGTGTTACTAACTATAACAAGAGAAATATTAGTTGCTAATGACTCACCAAGAGCATATGGATTGTGACAGAAAGTGAGTTTCTCGGAGGCGCAGAGATCAACATTCTATGGGATGCACGTATTACACTTCACAAAATGATCAACGTTGGCATTCAAGAAATGTTCAATAATTAACTTGCACCATGAACACCGAATGAAAGATTACGCACCACGGTATGAAGAAAGGTTGGCACCATTAAGATCCTTGGACCTTAAAAACCGTGCAGGACATTCATCTAGGTGTCCAATGCTAAATAATACATACAGATTGATATTGGCGTAACGGCGTGATGAGAGTGATGGACTGTGGTGTCATCTATCCAATTGCGAAACAGTCTGTCGTGAAGCTCATCGTGAAAACGGCTATCATTTAAAGCGCGGTTGCAGGTAGTGCGATAATACGTCTTATAAACAGAGAAAAAAACAAAATCTAGAGGCTGAATCTGTCCAGTACTTCGAGGCGATATGATTTTTATACACATATAGGAATCAAGCAAAGTGTGGTTATTTTAACCAGGTATTCTTTACCATCCATGAAGTTCTCGTACGTTCATTTTCCGACTGTTGCTTCCTGTGATGTAAATTTTCCCGACTGCCATTACAAGATAACGCACACGAAAAGAATAGCAGAGGCCAGAGCACCTGTAACTTCTCGCTGCACAATAAATAACTTTGAAATCAATTTACCATGCACATTAACAGTCGGCATAATTGCAAACGAACTTGTTAAGGCCTTGATGTTAGCTCATCTTGATTTAATTCTCTTGATACCTCTAATTTACAGTGTTCCTTTCACAAACTTTCCCTCTCAAAACCCGATTGATCTCTGTTGGCGAAAAATTCCCTACTGAATGATAGGTAAGGTGGTTTATCTAATTTGCAAAATTTTCGGGCCGTTTCCGCAGTTTTTTGTCACCGTCAAGTTGAAGCTTTATTTGAAGTTTCGTTACCTTAAAACATCCATTTCTGTAGCACTATTAGAAGTTTGCCAAATCGTATATGAGGAATCCCCGATCTGTCAATTAGAGGTGGGACTCCATAACCTACAAAGGTCCGAGGTATTTTGCTCTGACTGTTGTCAGCAACATATCGAAGTACCTGGAAAACAGGTTACTAGTCTTACTTGCGCCCACTGTCCCATTGGGTTTTATCCCTAACGGTTAAGGGACTAATCGGTGGATTTTGTAGTCCTTGCTGTCTGAGCACAAAGGACGCCACGAATATGCCTGAGATGCCAAACTATCAGGACCACTTACTTGGCCACTGATATATTTTACAGATCTAGAAAAGGCTTATGACCGTGTTCTAGGAGGAATCAATTGTCAGCCTTGCAAGATTATGGAATAGGAGGCATATTTCTGCAGGCAATTTAAGGTCATTACGTAGATTGTCAGGCAGCAGTTAGAGTTGATGGTAAATTGAGTTCATGGTTCAGGGTAGTTTCAGGGGTAAGACAAGGCTGTAACCTGTCACCACTGTTGTTCATACTATTTATGGATCATATATTGAAAATAGTAGACTGTCAGGGTGAGATTAAAATAGTTGAAAACAAAGTAAGCAGTCACGCATGTGCAGGCGATTTAGTTGTGATGGCAGATTCGATTGGAAGGTTGCAGTCTAGTATTTTAGAGCAAGATCAAAAGTGTAAGGTCTATGGTATGAAGATCAGCATCTCCAAAACGAAAGTAATATCTGTAGGAAAGAGATTTATTTTCTCATAGGATGGCAACATGTGAAAGAACTTGAATCAAGGTGTAGCAAAGCTGATGTAGTATGTGCTCAGCAATGATGTAATATCTTCTGCTAGGAGGAAGTCAGTACCAAGACCAAGTTAACAGGCACCGCTCTTTCGACCAACTTTTTTGTATGGGCGTGAAAACTGGTTGGATGCAGATTACGTTATTAATAATGTTGAGGTTACAGATATGAAAGTAGCAAGAACGATTGCAGGTACTAATACATTGAAACAATGGGAGGAGGGTATCCATAACGAGAAAATCAAAGAAAAACTAGTAATGAACACCATAGAGGAAGCATTTAGAGCGAACAGGCTGAGATTCTGGGGTCAGCAGTGAATAGGGAATCATGGAGGAATTTCATTAGGGGAATTATGCTCCAGACTGAACGCTGAAAGGCATAATCAGTCTCTAATGATGACGATGGTGATGAGGTTATTCAAACATCCACTGCTTCCCTTTAAATCACTGTAATGTATGTCTTAAGCAATTTGGTGTTAGTAACTCAGTACACCACCATCATATACATCCTGTAAATTATATCGTGCTTACTTGAAAGGAGCAAACAGCAGTTACTGTAAGAAGTGTGCCTTGTCCTCCTTTGAATATCCGTCGTTTTCATTATGCACTATACAGTCATATTGCTGAGAACGTTCCTAAAAACCTGTTCATAATTGTTTTTACTATACTTGGGATGACCTTTCAAGTGTTTAATTATGTTTAGTACCCTCACCTTGGATAACAGTTGCCCATTACTACGGGCCACTTGAGCTGGAATATCTGGTTCCCTTTCCGAAAAGGATGATAAACTACCTGACTCGACACGTGTTTCAGTATCACTTTCATTTGTTAAGCCCGTATCGTCTTCATTGTACTTCTTACGTACATTGTCCGCAAAGACAAATATATATGAAACCACATATTCCACCGACTCATCTTTCAGAAACCGATTCCCGAAACAGATCGAGCCACATGTGCGTCTGTACATAAATTTAAGGATCTGGGAAATGTGAGATTAAATAAAGACGTTGCAGTAGTCAATTGTCTCGTAGGCTTTTTACAAATATATCAGGAAGTCGAAATTTGAAGTGATACCAGAAGTCTGCGGTGTACAAATGTGCTTGACAGTCTCGCATCTGAAAGGGAAATAGGAAGAAATTATCCCTGTCCACTGTGTCTTATTAAAGACGGAACTAATATTGATTGCCGCAATGAAACCAGCAGGAATATGTAGCAAAATGAGCTATCAAATCGATAAGATCAAAATATGACATTTTTAATATAAATTTCATAAAACGTGGTTTTACTGACATTCTGAACTGTAGAAAAATTCGCTTCACTTGTATATAAACTTTTATTTAAGGCCATTATTTAAATAAAAGTCCTTGTGTGGCTCGGTAGCACAGTGGTAGAGTGCCACATTATGAATGCAAAGGTCGCGGGTTCGGTCCCCGATAAGTCCTAGGATATTTATATGTCACTTCCCATTCTTTCACCTCTGGCAATCTTGGTGATGTGAAAAATTTCGAGTAGCGCCGTGTTTCGGAATGCACGTTAAGCTGTAGTTCCTCCTATAAATGGCTCTGTAAGCCAGTTCGAAGGTCGAAGGAAGGCAACGACATACCACCTCCAAACAGGACAGTGCCTAGTAAAGCACTGTGGTGTTCAAACCATTCTTCGGATTGTTAACTGCTTTAACTTAGACACACTTAAAGGGAATTTTTTGACAATAACAAATATAAATTGGTTACTAGTTCACTAAAATTATTATATTCAGCTTTCGCTGGTCGATTTACTTCTCTACAAGCTTGTTCAGCTATTGTGTTATCGTCAGGTATTCTTGTTGATGTAGACTTACGTATACACATGTTCCATAAAAATCTGTTTTACAAATTTACTTACGACCAGCTGTACTGACATGGATAATGCATCTTAGAGAGAGACTGTATTACATGACGAGTTTTTTAAGTCAAGACATTTCGTCGATTATAATCTGACAGTTCTTGCTCGCCACGAAACTTAACGGTGACAGTAGTACCACAGTTACAGTGCACAGTGATTTGCCTCCGGTTTTGCAAGGTATTCGGTGTATTTAACTGTCGATTATCTTCAAATATGTTTCATTGGAAGATCCTTTTCAGAGATGGCTAGGTATCCAGCAGATGCAGTTGGTTCTTGCTCGTACGATGCTTTATGCTTGTAAAGTAAATTACATCTTTCAAGATTGTTATAATGTGTTGTGCAGTTTTTAACCTTCCTCTTTTTCTAAAATTTCAAGAAAGTTCTCATCATTATTTATAACTTTCAAATTGATTTGTTCATTGAGGATTTTGTTCGGGTATTTATTTATGTGAGTGTAAATTTTCCAGTATACTAGAATATTCAGAGCAGTACCTATAGGTATTGAGTGTAGAAACATTTTCGATGTGTTCAACAACGTTGTTGTGGTTTTTCAGGTGTAAGTAGAAAATGTATTGTTTTTCATATGTTCTTTAAATCTAATGCTAGAGTTTCTTCCCTTGATGGGGAGCGCGCGGCCGTTCGCCATCGGAGGTTCGAGTCCTCCCTCGGGCATGGGCGTGTGTGTGTGTGTGTGTGTGTGTGTGTGTGTGTGTGTGTGTGTGTGTGTGTATTGTTTATTTGGATAAGTTGGTTTACGTAGTTGAGAGACCGATGACCACTGCAGTTAGGTCTCACAACTTTACAAACATTTGAACTAGAGTTTCTTCCTGTTTTCCATTATAATAAACCAGCTGAAAAACCGGCGTTGACCGGGTATTTATTTGTTTATTTATTCCTGCCTTGAGTTAGTACTTCTCCTCTCCGTTCTCTTTCTTTGCGTCTTCTTTTTTCTAAAAACATGTTTTATTTATCGGAGAATATATAAGAAATAAGGCTGTCTCGCATAATGTACAAAATTATAACAAAGAAATATAGTAATCAAAATACAAATGACACATAAAATTAGTACGATCTCATATTTATTGAGTTATATGGTTGTGTAATTGTATAATTATTGGTATATATTCATTTGTATAAGTGCTGTATGTATGTAAAATCTGTTGCGAATAAATTAGTAGTAAAGATGTAATAGCCGGCCGCAGTGGCCGAGAGGTCTGCGGCGCGCCAGTCATAGTCTGCACGGCCGCTACCGTCGGGGGTTCGAATCCCCCCTTTGGGGCATGGATGTTTGTGTCGTCTTTAGTATGAGGTAGTTCATAAGTAGTTTGTAAGTTTAGGGACTGATGACCCCGCAGTTAAGTCCCGTAAGCTTAACAAACATTTGAACATTTTGAAAGAAGTAATAGATTAAAACTTGGGGCGTGATGGGGCGGTTTCCCATGAACGATACTGTTTATGTTTTCATATCTCATGAACTACATGCCGTACTATGATACAATTTCGAAGGTACATTTAGTTATATGTGTGTACAATGTCTGTAAAATTTCATGCGGCTATAATTTTTAGTGTAGAAATTATAAATTGTAACGTCATACGGAATGCCGTAGTTTTAGTACATGAACAGCGCAAAAGTAGTAAGCGAAAAACTTTTTCCTTTCATCATTTTACTGTGGTTGTCAGCGAGAAAAAATATAATAAAGGTTTGAAATTATCTTTAAAGTTTGTTGCAAGTGGCTAAGTACTGTCATTCTCATACAGCATATGAATACACTTTCGTTGCATTATGTAGCAGTTTTTCGTGATTGCTACTGTTTATTGACGGCATATCTCCTGAACCATGTGTCGCACGTGATTTTTAACAAAAATGTTCAAATGTTTGTAGAGTCTATGGGACTTAACTACGGGGTCATCAGTCCCTGAACTTACAAACTACTTATGAACTAGCTACTACTAATGACGGCACAAATATCCATGCCTGAGGGGGGATTCGAACCCCCGACCGTAGTGGCCGTGCAGACCGTGACTGGAGCGCCTCAGCCCCCTCAGCCACCGCGGCCGCTGATTCTTAACCCTGCAGCAATTGTTACCTCACGGCGAGGAATATATGTATCACATCTGGTTAAATCGGTCCAGCAGTTTAGAAGGAAATGTGCAACATTGTCGCTCGATGTAGCAGTTTTTATCGATTCTTATTGTTTATGACGTCATATCACATGAACTACGTATTGAGAGTGATTCTTACACTTACCCGGCGACCGTCCTCATGGATTGAAGCTTACGTGTGTACCGGCCGCGGTGGCCGAGGGGACTGAGGCGCTCCAGTCACGGTCTGCACGGCCACTACGGTCGGGGTTCGAATCCCCACTCGGGCATGGATATTTGTGCCGTCCTTAGTCTTAGTTAGTTGATAAGTAGTTTGTAAGTTTAGGGACTGATAAAAAATGTTCAAATGTTTGTAAAGCTTATGGGACTTAACTACGGGGTCATCAGTCCCTAAACTTACAAACTACTTATGAACTACTTACGAACTAGGACGGCACAAATATCCATGCCCGAGGGGGGATTCGAACCCCCGACCGTAGTGGCCGAGCAGACCGTGACTGAAGCGCCTCAGTCCCCTCGGCCACCGCGGCCGGCAGGGACTGATAACCCCGTAGTTAAGTACCATAGACTATACAAACATTTGAACAACTTACGCGTGCAAAATTTCATAAAGATTGGAACAAAACTTTAGATTTGTATGCAATACGTGCACACAAACAAACAAACACACAAAAACACGGACACTCAGCTTTATATATAAAGATTATCCTGTGTGACAACACAATAGATTGCGAAACAGTGTTGGTAATGGTAAAGGTGAGGCGTGTAAGAAGAGCACCTTCCCGTGGCAGTCACTGGCAGACAGGGACGAGTTGGAAGGCTTCGCAGCTGACGGTGACGGTGCCCTCCCTGACGCAGAAGTGCTTAAGTGATTGGCCGGCCGCTATCTGCCCAGATCTCTGGAACGACTGGCCCCACACGCCGCGCAGTCCGTATCGACCGCGGGGTCGGGCGTGCGCTTACCGTCTCACTTTCACCAGTGCTGCCACCACAACACCGCGAAAATTCACCTCCTTGACCTCAGTGGCCTTTGAGAGGACGCAATGCGGAAAGCTTTGTTTCTTTCCCCGGCGCACGTTCCGCTAGAACACGCATTTCTCTGTGCAACAGCCTCACTGAAGCGGGCCGGCGACTGCTGTTGTGGTCTCCTGCTGCTGCCATCCAGATAGCATGCCCTGCGCGACCTTCTATCGCTGCGTGTCTGCTGTAAGATGAAAAGACGATTAGAGTTTCGCGTCTCGTCGATGACTCTGGTATCGTAAGCGGATCACAAGTTTTGATAGATTAGGATTGGGAAAGGAACGCTTCATATATCACTGCAAATCTCTCCAGTATTGTTCCCATAGGACGATTTTTTTTCCGCCGTGTATGAACTCTGGTGATTGCTGGGGGAGAGGGTACGGACCAAAAAAGGTCTAGTGAACTTAAGTACGGAAATGTACGGTTTCTACATCTACATCTACATACATACTCCACAATTCACCGTAAGGCGCGTGGCGGAGGGTACACTGTACCACTACTAGGTATTTTCTTTCCTATTCCACTCCCAAATTGAACGAGGAAAAAAAGAATGTCTATATGCCTCCATACGAGCCCTAATTTCTCTTATCTTGTCTTTGTGATCTTTACGCGAAATGTAAGTAGGCGGCAGCAAGTTCGTACTACACTCAGCTTCAAATTCCGGCCCTCTAAATTTACTCAACAGAAATTCACGAAAAGAACGTCGTCTTTCTACCAGCGATCCCCAATTGAGTTGCCGGAGCATTTCCGTGACACTCGCGCATTGGTCGAACCTACCGGTAACAAATCTAGCTGATCGCCTCTGAACCGCCTCTATGTATTCCTTTAAACTGATCTGCAGGGGGTCCCAAACACTTGAGCAATACTCAAGACGTTGTCGTACAAGCGTTTTATACGCGGTCTCCTTTACAGGTGAAGTACATCTTCCCAAAATTCTCCCAATAAACCGAAGTCGGCTGTCCGCCTTACTCACAACTGTCCTTTCATGCTCGTTCCATTTCATATCGCTCTGCAATGTTACGCCTAGATATTTGAACGACGCGACAGCATCAAGAAATTCACTACTAATGATGTATTCGAACATTATGGGATTGCTTTTTTTACTCATGCGCATCACCTAACACTTTTCTACATTGAGAGCTAGCTGCCATTCTTCGCACCAACTAGAAATTTTGTCGAAGTCATCCTGTATGCTATTACAGTCAGTTACAGACGACACCCTCCCATACACCACAGCATCATCAGCAAACAGCCGCAAATTACAAGTTACTCTATGATACCATTTATTCTATTACACTAGGGAACAGCCATTTTGTTACCTTAGATGTTCAAATGTTTGTAGAGCTTATGGGACTTAACTACGGGGTCATCAGCCCCTAAACTTACAAACTACTTATGAAGGACGGCACAAATATCCATGCCCGAGGGGGGATTCGAACCCCCGACCGTAGTGGCCGTGCAGACTGTGACTGACGCGCCGCAGAACGCTCGGCCGCCGCGGCCGGCTGTTATCTTAGACCCGTGACTTGTTCTGGACTAATTTTTGGTCTCTGAATTCAAAACTATTATCAGTTTTTCTCTATCGCGTCAATTTCTAAACTACAGGATACTCTCTCTTCACCCTAAGAGTAAAACAAACTGGGCGTACAAAGGAAAATAAAGTGCGTAATAACCAAACGTATTAGAATATTTTATTCATTCAAAGGTTATTATAATATTCAAAGTTACATTGTGTTCATACAAATAATAAAAACAAAGATATTACAGTAAAAATTTTTGCTTATAACTTCTCCTACAATGTTCAATCTGGGGACATTTGCTCCAACAGTAGTCAGCCATCATACTGACATCCCATCTACCTTGATACCTTGCCTCTATGACATTCAAATTTTGGTAGAATCGCTCACCCTGTTCATCGCTAACAGCACCAAGATTTTCTGGAAGGTTTGCAAGAAGGCTATTTAAAAAAGTGCAGTTTGATACTCATGTTACAGCCAAGCTTTTTAAAGCCCTCTAAGAGTTGTTGAATAATGTCGACGTAATTCTGGGCTCGTGTATTTCCTAGAAAGACAAAATTACTGATTTTTGTCCATTGACTGGGAATCGTAAAACTGCCACATATATAACAAAACGAATCAGGGCTATTTAAGCTCTTACGACGCGAACTACCAGCGGCAGACATAAAGAAGCTTTTCGTTTATATATAAATAAGGAGTAAATACTGCTAATCTTGTGTAAATACAAATTCTTGCACTACGCGTCGGAAACCGGCTTCACTATATCAGAGCGACAAGCACACCTGTTTACTACAGCGTATCATGCGTAACTCACCACATTAGTCTAGGCCAGGGGTGGCCACCTTCATTATAGCCAAGATCTACCGTTCACTGATAAAACGCAGTGCGATCTATCACTTAAATACTTCTTCAAAATTTAAATTCAAAAATGTTTGTAAATCAAATGTTCAAATGTTTGTAAAGCTTATGGGACTTAACTACGGGGTCATCAGTCCCTATGCTTACAAACTACTTATGAACTAGCTAAGACTAAGGACGGCACAAATATCCATGCCCGAGGGGAAATTCTAACCCCCGACCGTAGTGGCCGTGCAGACCATGACTGAAGCGCCTCAGTCTCCTCGGCTACCGCGGCCGGCCAAAATTTAAATGAAAGATTTTATTCCAATGTACAGTTATGTTGTATTTTTATTTAATTAACAGGAAATTATTCTTTCTACCACTTGCATACATGTTGAAATTTTAAATGAAACAGTATTACAATATACAGCTATGTAGTATATTAATTTTATTAACAGGAAAAAATATTAAATTGAAAATTATATTTTCTGCCACTAATAGATTCTTGAAATTTTAAATAAAACAATATAGTTCAGTGTAAAGTTATGAAGTACTCTTATTTTGCTAAGACAAAAAGCATTAAATAGAAAACTATTCTCCCTACCATTACACGATTCTTGAAAATTTAACTAAAGCAGTGTAGTTCAGTTTACAATTACGTAATATTTTCATTTTGTTAAGAGGGAAAAAATTAAATTGAAAATTATTCTTAGTAACTAATTCTTCCTATTAGTGTGAGCACTGTGTCTGAGCGTCTTCTGCCAGGTTAGCAAAGTCAGGTTCGTAGTTGGAAATTGCGAACCTTAAAGAATCCAACGTGTGAGTGTCTGTAAAACGAGAACGGTGTCTACTATTCGTTTGTTTCAAGTAGGAAAATGCTGACTGACACAAATATGTTGAACCAAAACACGAATGCAGCTGTTCAACACATTTCTTCAAACAAGAAATTTCTTCAAGAAATCAATGACCAGCAATCCAGACCAAAGGATGACCTTGATTTTAGAAATATATCGCAGCGCAGAGTAATCATTTCATTTTGCAGTATCATGGGTCCATTTGAAATGTGTATCCAAATTTATTAGCAGCTTCATAGATGTCAGTATGATCAATGGAATTGTTAAATGGGTAACTGATGAATTCCACCAAATTCTCAGTTTTTTCAAATCCCTGAAATGAATTTCAAAGTCAGATAGCAGTGCCTTAATTTCTGCCGTGTACTTGTCAGGAATGAAATTGTAGGTAGGATGTTTTTCCATGTGACCCTTGATGTTTACAAATTGTTGAAACTTCTTCTCAGTGTCAATTATAATTGACACTGTTTGACTTTGAAATGCTGCATTAGAACTCATCATTTCTGCTACTGTTTTATTCTTGCCTTGTAGTTTCAAATTTAATGTGCTCAGTTTTCCCGTAAAATCTGCTAAAAATGCTAAATCACATTCCCAGTGTAACTCACGCAGTTGCTGATAATCATCACCACTCTCTTCAAGAAATTTTATTATTTCGTCCAAGAGATCTCGAAACCTTCGCAAAAACTTGCTGCGACTCAGTCATCTCACGTCAGTGTGCAATGCCAAATCCGGCTCCTTCTCATCTAATTGCTGCTTAAACGGCCGTCTTTGGAGAGATTGTCCTTCTATGAAATTTGCAATCTTGAAACAACTACCCATTACATGTTTTGTGTTTAATCTCTTACTAGCCAGTACTTGTTAATGAATTACGCAATGATGGCTAATGAAATCTCG